>CM066039.1:129233714-129833714 GCA_033557465.1 Ichthyophis bannanicus | reverse complement strand
GTCAGGACATGCTAGGGAGATAAAGTTCCTAGATGAAATAAATGACTGCTTCTTGGAGCAGCTGGTTCATGAAACGACCAGAGGGGAAGCCATATTAGACCTAATCCTTAGTGGAACACCAGATCTAGTGCAAGAGATAAGGTTGTTGGGGCCACTTGGCAATAGTGATCATAGCATGATCGCCTTTGATTTAATTAGTGGAGGAGGGATAATAAGGAAATCCACAGTACTACCTTTTAACTTTCGAAAGGGAGACTATGATAAAATGAGGAAAACAGTTAAGAAAAAACTAAAAGGAGCAGTTGCAAAGGTTAAAGACGTACATCAGGCTTGGCTGTTGAAAAATACTATCTTGGAAGCCCAGACCAGCTGTATTCCACGCTTTAAGAAAAGTGGAAGAAAGTCCACAAAACTGCCAGCATGGTTTAAAGGTGAGGTCAGAGAGGCGGCTGTTGCCAAAAAAGCATCTTTCAGGAAATGGAAAAAAGAGCCAAACGACGAAACCTGGAAACAGCACAAGCACTGGCAAGTCAAATGCAAGGCATTGATAAGGCAGGCAAAGGTCGAATTTGAGAAGAAGCTTGCTGCGGAAGCAAAAACGCAAAGTAAAGACCTTTTCAAGTACATTCATTGCAAAAAACCTGAGAGAGTGTCAGTTGGTCCATTAGATGATAAAGGGGTTAAAGGAGCACTAAGGGGCGACAAGGCGATAGCGGAGAGACAATTAATTCTTTGCTTCAGTCTTTACTGAGGAAGATGTAGGGATGTTACCTATGACTGAAGTGGTATTTAAAGGTGCGGAATAATTAAAGGAAATATCGATACATCGGGAAGATGTATTACAACTATTAGATAAACTGAAGAGTAGCAAATCACCTGGGCTGGATGGTATACATCCAAGGGTGTTGAAAGAACTGAAATACGAGATTGCAGACCTGCTATTAGTAATCTGTGAACTATCATTAAAATCATCTCTAATACCTGAAGATTGGAGGATCGCCAATGTAACACCAATTTTTAAAAAGGGTTCCAGGGGTGATCCAGGAAACTACAGACCGGTGAGCCTGACATCAGTACCGGGAAAAATGGTAGAAATCATCATAAAGAATAAAATTACTCAGCATGTAGATAGTCATGACCTAATGGGAGACAGCCAACATGGCTTTAGACAAGGAAGATCTTGTCTTACTAATCTGTTATGTTTTTTTTTGAAGGAGTGAATAATCAGGTGGACAAAGGTGAGTCGGTTGATATTGTGTATCTGGACTTTCAGAAAGCCTTTGACAAGGTCCCTCATGAGAGACTTTTAGCAAAACTAAAGAGTCATGGGATAGGAGGCAGTGTACTATTGTGGATCAGGAACTGGTTAAAAGATAGAAAGCAGAGGGTAGGGCTAAATGGCCAATTTTCCCAATGGAGAAAGGTGAATAGTGGTGTACCCCAAGGATCTGTGCTGGGTTCGCTGCTTTTTGATATATTCATAAATGACCTGGAAAGTGGAATAACGAGTGACGTTAAATCAAATTTGCAGATGACACAAAACTATTTAAAGTTGTTAAAACCCAAGAGGATGGTGGAAAATTGCAAGAGGATCTTGATAAATTGGAAGACTGGGCATCAAAATGTCAGATGAAATTTAATGTGGAGAAGTGCAAGGTTATGCACCTAGGGAAGAACAACCCAAACTATGGTTACACGATGCAAGATTCCACATTAGGAACCATCAACCAGGAAAAAGATTTAGGCGTCATTGTGGATACCATGTTAAAACCCTCGGCCCATTGTGCAGCAGCGGCCAAGAGAGCAAATAGAATGCTAGGTATGATAAGGAAAGGAATGGAAAATAAAACAAAAGATATTATAATGCCTCTATATCATTAATGGTGAGACCGCACCTTGAATATTGTGTGCAATTCTGGTCGCCGTATCTTAAAAAGGATATAGCGATTTTAGAAAAGGTTCAGAGAAGAGCCACCAAAATGGTAAAGGGGATGGAAGGATACTCCTATGAAGAAAGGCTAAAAAGGCTGGGGCTCTTTAACCTGGAAAAGAGACGGCTGAGGGGAGATATGATAGAAGTCTATAAATTAATGAATGGAGTGGAACGGGTAAACGTAGATCGATTGTTTACCTTATCAGAATATAGAAAGACTAGGGGACATGCAATGAAGCTACAGGGTAAACTATTTAAGACTAATAAAAGAAAATATTTTTTCACTCAACGTGTAATCAAAATCTGGAATTTGTTACCGGAGGATGTAGTAAAGGCTGTTAGTGTAACTGGGTTTAAAAAAGGTTTGGACAAGTTCCTGGAGGAAATGTCCATAAACCATTATTAAGAAGGGACCCAGGATATCAATGCTTGAACCAATACAAGCATTGTGGAACCTGTGTCCCTTATGGAAACTGCTAGGTACATATGACCTAGATTGGTCACTTTTGGAAACAGAATACTGGGCTTGATGGACCTTGTTCTGACCCAGTATGGCATATCTTATGTTCTTAAGCTACAGGGTAAACTATTTAAAACTAATAAAATAAATTATTTCTTCATGCAACGTGTAATCAAACTCTGGAATTTGTTACCGGAGGATGTAGTAAAGGCTGTTAGTGTAGCTGGGTTTAAAAAAGGTTTGGACAAGTTCCTGGAAGAAAGGTCCATAAACCATTATTAAGAAGGCACCCAGGATATCAATGCTTGACCCAGTACAAGCATTGCGGAACCTGTGTCTTTGGGGAAACTGCTAGGTACGTATGACCTAGATTGGTGACTGTTGGAAACAGGATACTGGATTTGATGGACTTTGGTCTGACCCAGTATGGCATATCTTATGTTCTCATGTTCTTAAGATCCTTCACGACGGAGCTTCAGTCATCCTGATAGCCCCACGGTGGCCCAGGGAACTGTGGTTCCTGCTTCTCCTGCAGCTAGCGGTGGAGACCCCCATTCCTTTGGGATCCTCTCTGTGGCTTTTTTCCCAGGAGGGGTGTTGTCTTTTGCATCCCAACCTTAGCTCCCTTTCGCTGATTGCGTGGCTGCTGAGAGGGTGACTCTCACCCCGCTCCTCCTTCCGAAGGGCATAGAGGAGGACTTCCTGGCTTCACGCAGAGCATCTACCAGACGGGTAGTACGCCTTTAAATGGCGCAGATTTGCACTTTGGTGCGCTGGGCAAAGGGTAGACCCCTTCCCTTGCCCGGTGGTTGTGGTATTGCAATACCTTCTCCACCGCTCCGAGACAGGGCTTAAATCCAACTCTGTCAGAGTGCATCTCAATGCTCTAGTGGCGAACCACTATCCTGTGGATGGAAAGCCCCTCTCAGTTCACCCAGTGGTGTCCCGGTTTCTAAAGGGCCTACTCCTTTCGAAGCCCCTGGTCCACCCCCCCCCCCCCCCGCGACCAAATAGGATCTCAATGTAGTGTTGGGGCAGCTCACCCGGCCTCTCTTCGAACTGTTGGCCACGTGCCACCTCCGTTATCTCTCCTAGAATGTGGTTTTCTTGGTTGCGCTCACTTCTGCCCGGAGGGTGAGTGAGCTCCAGGCACTCGTGGTGTAGAGGCCTTTATACCAGGTTCTACAGGAATAGGGTGGTGCTTCGCATGCACCCCAAGTTCCTTCCGAAGGTGGTCTCCTCATTCCTCCTCAATCAGGAGGTGGTTCTTCCTACCTTCTTCCCCAGGCCACATGCCAGTTGGGCAGAGGCGGTCCTCCATACACTGGACTGTAAGAGGGCTCTGTCCTACTACATTCAGCGTACTCAAGGTCACCGGAAAGCCTCTCAGCTTTTTGTTTCCTATGATCCCAGCAAGCTGGGGGAGGCGGTGGCCAAGCGTATGCTGAACACATGGGTGGCGGACTGTATTGCCTGGGCTTACGAGGAAGCGAGGCTTCTGTTGGAAGGCTGTTTTACGTCTCTTAGGGTTAAGGTCAGGGCCATGGCGGCATCAGTGGCTCACCTGCGCTCTGTTCCTCTGGCAGACATCTGCCGGGCCACCACCTGGTCTTCGGTTCATATCTTAGCAACTCATTGCTGCCTGGCTAGGGAGTCCCGATGGGACAGTGCCTTCGGCCTGGCTGTACTTCGTAACCTTTTCGGGGTCTAGGCAACTCCTACTCTCCGACCCTTCTGTGTTCAGGCTACCGGAGTGCTACTTCTCTAGTTAGGGTTTTCTTGCGGTTGCTTGCGGCTCTCGATGAGGGAGCATTATTTTGGCTATAGTTTCCGGGTAGCCTGTAGCTGGGGAGTCCCATATGTGAGGACTGACTTCCTGCTTGTTCCCGGAGAAAGTGTAGTTTCTCCAGGACCAAGCAGGAAGTCAGTCCTCACATATGGTTGACATCGACGTCGATGAAGCCCTTGCGGAGCATTTCCCCAGCTTTCCATGAAAGCCTTTGGGAATGCAGGCACGCATGCGCGGTTCCCTTCCCGCCTAAAGGTGCCATCTTGCCTCAGTCTCTCTGTTTCCGTGAAGCTCACCGGATGTGTGTCCCAGTCATCACGGAAAAAAGTTTGATTTTTTGGCGATTCTCGCTATTTTTTCTTCTCCGGTTCGACTCCGGTTCCCCTCCCACCGGGTTCGGTACACCGGTATCGAGCCCGATCTTCTTTTTCGGTTTTTGCCCTTCGTGGCTGGTGTTCGCGCCCTTTTTTTCTTTTTCCCTGGAAGGCCGGTCCTTTGACCTCGCAGGGACTCTTTTTTCCCTGATGGCTTCCAGCGGTTTTAAGAAGCGTGATTGGTGCAAGAAGCTGATATCTCTCACCAACACACACAACTGCTGCCTTCGGTGCCTCGGTCCTGATCATGACCCTAAGACGTGTGGACCATGTGGGAAAATGTCTTCCAAGGCACTGCGAAGTCGTCAGCAGCAAAAGGAAAGGCTTTTTTCTGACTCTGAGGCCTCGACATCTCGGGATTCGGATCCCGAGCACCGTTGTGGCTCCTCGGACAGGGGGTCCCCCGACCGGGAATGAAAGAGGAAGAAGAGGCTCGTGAGCGCGTCGTCTGAGGAGGTCCCTGGCTCCTCGAGGGCCAGGTCTCAGACCCTCGACCGTCGCCCCGGGACCCTGGAACAGGAGAAGCCTTCCAAAGTTCCTCCAGTGGAGCCGGAGTCTGCTGGACACGTAAGTTCTGTAGTCCTTGTGGTCTCTTCTCCCAGAGAGCCGACGTCGGGCCTGGCGCCACCGGGGCCCGAGTCGGGGGCTGCTGAGTCTCCTGAGCTGGGTCTCAGGTTGACAGCCTTGGAGAGCAGACTGTCTGCCTTCATGGAAGAGCAGTGGACACTGATGGCCAGCCTGTCTGGCGCATCTGCCCCGACCACCGGGACATCGACATCGAAGTCGACCCCGGAGACCGAGCCGATACTCGAGGCCATGAAGGCTCGAAGTCGATCTCGGTCACGGTCTCCCTCGACCTTCCGTTCGGGACCGAGGGCGTCGACGCCAGTGCCTCCGGCATCGGGGTGTTTGCTCCCAGGGCCCGCGAGGTTGGACCCCGATTCCTCATCGGACGAGTCCGCCTGGGAGACGGAGGATGAGGAGTCCCCCGACACCTTCAGGACTTGGTGCGTCCCCTCGGACTCACCGCAGTCTGAACCCCGGAGTAGATCCCCTCCGGAGGATACCAGGTTCTCAGAGTTAGTCTGGGATATGGCCACTGCATTGGCTATCCCCGCGGACCCCGAGGAGGAGCCTCGAGCCGAGGAGCTCGAGGCCCTGCAGTACGACTCCCCTCCGGAGGAGGCCTTTACTGTCCCGGTTCCTCTGTTGCTGGAACGGCTCCTCTTCTGGATGTGGGAGGCACCGGCCTCGGCACCGGTTCTAAGCAAGCGGGTCGATTCGATCTATCAACTCCGGAAGAGTCCTGGCTTTCAGAAGGCACAGCTACCACACCATTCCATGGTGGTGGAATCGACCATGCATCGCCTGAAAAGTTAGAAGATGCACTCCGCGGTGCCCCCTGGCAGGGAGGCCCGGAACCTCGATGGTTTTGGTAGAAAGTGCTTCCAGGGCTCGATGCTTGCTTGCTGTGTCGTCTTACCAGCTGTACATGGGCATGTACTTGCGAGACCTGGCCAAGGAGTTGGCTGGGTTCTCTGCTGGTCTCTCCGGGGAACCCTTGCAGAGGTTCAAGTCCTTGTCGTTGGGGATCCGGGAATGCTCCAAGTTTGTCCCGCGCTGCCTACGATGGCTTCAAGGCTTCGGCCCGAGTTGCGGCAGCCGGCATCGCGGCTCGACTCCAGGCATGGCTGCAATCATCGGACCTCAAGCCATGGGATCAGGACAAGTTGGTCGATGTCCCTTGCCGAGGTGAGAACCTTTTTGGCAAGCCCATGACCGAGAAGGCCGCACAGGTCGAGACCGAGCACCTCACAAGGACAAGGCTGTCTAGGAAGACTTCTGCCCCTTCTCACAAAAAGAAGGGCTCGGGTAAAAAGCCCTTTTACCCGAGGAAGGGCACTGTCTACAAACAGTACCCACAATATCAGGCTGCCCAAGCTGCCCCTCAGGGTCAGCAAGCCAAGGGGCAGGGTAATGGGCCCTGTAGGCAGAGAACCCCCAAGCCTCCGGCCCCTGCTCCCACTCAGCAGGGTGGGGTTTTTTGACTCCTTAGGCATAGCCTCTCCGTCCCTGCTCTCCCAACCCTGCACAGGAGGTCGCCTCGCCCTCTTTGCCCACCAGTGGCCACTCATCTCTGGGGACAGTTGGATGTTAAACATAGTCCACAGGGGCTATGCACTTCACTTTCAACAACTGCCTCCTCCATACTTTCCAGGGGAGCCTCCAAGGCCTCCCCTGCACACAGATCTTCTCCTTCAGGACAGGACGGTGCAGCCTGTGCCCCCTCACTTGCACAGTCGAGGGTTCTACTCCAGGTATTTCCTTGTACCCAAAACAACCAGTGGCCTTCGACCTATTCTAGACCTCAGGATTCTCAACAAATTCCTAGAGAAGGAAAAGTTCAAGATGCTTACTCTTGGAACACTTCTGCCCTACCTCCAGCAGGGAGATTGGCTATGCTCCTTAGATCTAAAGGATGCGTACACTCTCATCCTCATTCATCCAGACCACAGAAAGTACCTCAGGTTCATTGTGGGAGGGAACCATTATCAGTACAGGGTACTGCCTTTTGGCCTCACCTCCGCTCCCAGGGTCTTTACCAAATGCCTGGCAGTGGTGGCGGCCTACCTGAGAAATCAGGGAATCTTTGTCTTCCCCTATCTGGACGACTGGCTCATACGGGGGTCAGACGTGCTGGGAGGCCCAACAAGCCACTCTCAGAACTATTGTTCTTCTTCAAAGCGTGGGGTTTGTAATAAACTTCACAAAGTCCACTTTGCTCCCCTCCCAGAACTTGGAGTTCATAGGGGCAAGGTTGGACTCTCTCCAGGCAAAGGCATTCTTGCCAGCAGACAGAGCCCAAAGACTGATAAACTTAGCCAACCAGTTTCTCAGCAGGTCACTGGTCTCCGCCAGACTCTGCCTGAGGCTTCTTGGCCACATGGCTTCGATAGTACATGTGACCCCCAATGCCAGGCTTCATATGAGGCCTGCACAGTGGTGCCTTCGGACTCAGTGGTCACAGGCCACGGGCAGCCTCAGAGACAGGATAAGGGTGTCCAGACAATTTCTGAACTCCCTCCACTGGTGGCTGCACCCACCCAATCTGCTGCAAGGGTTACCTTTTCAGATTCCTGGGTACACAGTGGTGTTGACCACAGACGCCTCCCTGCAGGGCTGGGGAGCTCATTGTCTAGGCAAGTGCACCCAGGGCCTGTGGTCTCCCTGGGAAGCCGCACAGCAGATCAATCTACTGGAACTCAGGGCTATTCGATTAGCCCTCAAAGCTTTCTCTCCTACCCTGGCTCATCTGTCTGTCCTAGTTCAAACAGACAACCAGGTAGCCATGTTTTATGTGAACAAGTAGGGCGGGACTGGATCCAGACTCCTTTGTCAGGAAGCACAGGACCTTTGCTTGTTTGCCCTCAAGCACAACATGCTCCTCAAGGCTGTGTACCTCCCTGGCCAGGAAAACTACCTGGCCGACAGGTTGAGCAGAATTCTGAAAAACCCTATGAGTGGCAGCTCCATCCTTTGGTGGTTCAGAAGATTTTCCTGAGATGGGGACTTCCTTCAATAGATCTGTTTGCCAGTCCACTGATCAAACAGCTGCCACAGTTCTGCTCCAGACAACCGCATCTTCTGCGAATAGCAGCAGATGCTTTTCTGATCCCATGGTCTCAGGGCCTCCTGTATGCGTTTCCTCCCACGCCCTTGGTGGCCCGAACTCTGTTCAAGGTTCTTTAGAACAAGGCCTCGGTCCTGCTGGTGGCTCCCAGGTGGCCGAGACAGCCTTGGTTTCCATTTCTGCTTCAGCTGGCAGTGGATCCCCCGCTGCCTCTGGGGTTGCAACCCAAACTTCTCTCTCAGGATCAGGGTTCCCTTCTGCACCCCAATCTCAAAGCTCTCAATTTGATGGCATGGAGGATGCCAGGGTAGTTTTGGCTCCCTGGGGCCTACCTCAGGAAGTTGAGGAGGTTGTCCTAGCCTCTAGGAAACAGTCCACTAGGAAAACCTATGCTCTCAAATGGAAAAGGTTTTCTGTGTGGTGTCAGCTACGTACAGAGGATCCTTTCTCCTGTACTGTACCAGTAGTGCTTCAGTACTTACTGCACTTGTCAAATCAAGGTCTTAAGTCCAATTCTGTTCGGGTCCACCTCTCAGCCCTAGCAGCTCAGCACTCACTAGTGGAAGGACATTCTCTGTCGGTTCACCCCTTGGTGTCACGCTTTCTCAGAGGCTTGCTCTTACTCAACCCTCCAGTCCGTCCTCCTCCTCCTGAGTGGGAGTTGAATGTGGTCTTGCAATAATTGACTCGCCCACCTTTTGAGCCGATGGCTACTTGCCCTCTACGCTTCCTGTCCTGGAAGACACTCTTCTTGGTAGCCCTCACCTCGGCCAGGCGAGTGAGTGAGCTTCAGGCCCTGGTCTGTGACAGGCCTTACAGTTGCTTCTATCGGAACAGGGTAATCCTTAGGACTCATCCAAAGTTCCTCCCCAAGGTTGTCTCCTCTTTCCACCTCAACCAGGAGGTGGTTCTTCCAACATTCTTCCCTAGGCCTCATGCAAGCCAGGCTGAAGCAGTTCTGCATACCCTGGACTATAGGAGGGCCTTATCCTTCTACCTTGACCGTACGCAAGGGCACAGAAGGGCTACTCAGTTCTTCATATCTTTTGACCCTAATAATTTGGGGTTAGCTGTGTCCAAGCGTACCTTGTCCATCTGGGGGCTGACTGTATCACCTGGGCTTACAAGGCAGCTGACCTTCCTTTGCAGGGTCGGGTCATGGCCCATCGTGTCAGGGCAATGGCTGCCTCAGTGGCTCATCTCTGCTCTGTACTGTTGGTAGACATCTGCAGGGCTGCAACTTGGTCTTCAAGCCAGACTTTTGCGGCCCATTACTGTCTGGAGAGGGAGTCCCGTAGGGACAGTGCTTTTGGCCAGGCAGTACTCCGGAATCTCTTTGAGGTTTAAGCAACTCCTGCCCTCCTGCCCTCTGTTGGGCTACCGGTGGAGTTTCTGTCAGTCTAAAGCCTTTCTATGCTGCTGGGATTAGAGGGAGTTCTCTTGTTCAGCCTGGGTTCCTGGTAGCCCAGAGCTAGGGAGTCACCCATATGTGAGGACTGACTTCCTGCTTGGTCCTGGAGAAAGAGTAGTTACTCACCTGTAACAGGTGTTCTCCAGGAGCAGCAGAAATCAGTCCTCACAACCCTCCCTCCTCTCCTTGGAGTTGCAGTTGTACATAATTTGTTTTACATTTTTGTGTGCTGTTCCTATAGCTATGTCATTTGACTGAGGCAATATGGCACCTTTAGGCGGGAAGGGAACCGCGCATGCATGCCTGCATTCCCAAAGGCTTTCATGGAAAGCTGGGGAAATTCTCCACAGGGGCTTCATCGACGTCGATGTCACCCATATGTGTGGACTGATTCCTGCTGCTCCTGGAGAACACCTGTTACAGGTGAGTAACTACTCTTACCTGCAGGGGCAGCTCTATAATGAGGCCAAGTGAGGCGGTGGCCTCAGGCGGCAACTTTTTGGGACAGCAAAATTGCCCCCAAAAAGATCGCCTCACTCGGCCCTCAAAATAAAAAAAAAACAAAACCTCTGGTGTAAGAAGCAGCTGCCGCTTCAGCGGCGGCAGAATGAGGAGCCCTGCGGCAACCAGCCCCACCGGAGAGCCTGCTGGTTTCCCCTCTCTTTCCCCGGCTCCGCTTTGCAGAGCCACATCGAAGGCACAGTGTTTCCCGTAACCGCGGCTCTGTTAAAGCTGAGTCCGTGGGGGTTTAGAACTGGAAATGGACTGATCAGGGGGGAGGGCTAGGACTGGAAATGGATGTTTAGAACTGGAAATGGGCTGATGGGGGGGCTTGGACTGGTAATGGGCTATGGGGGGAGACTAGGACAGGAAATGGGCTGATTGGGGGGCTAGAATTGGGGTGTGCTGATAAAGGGGATAGGACTAGAAATGGGCTAATAGGGGAGGGGAGGAGACTGCTGCTGGCCCTGGAAGAAAATTAGGGGCTAGAGCTACAAATGGGCTGATGCGGGGGGATGGTAGAATAGGACTGGAAGGGACCGGATATTGAGAGGGTCTGCCAGGGGAAGGATGAGGCAGGAAGGGAAGGAGGGGGCTAGAAAGGAGCTGACACCTGGGATGTACCGAAGGGGGACTGGAAGGGAGCTGACACTTGGGGATGGGAGTGGTAGGTGGCAGGGTAATAGGGATGAGGCTGGAAGGGAGCTGACATGCGAATGGTACTGGAAGGGAGATGGACAGAGGGTAGGGTGGCTGGAAGGGAGTTGACTGGGGTGTGGCACTGAGAGTGGACCTGAGCGGATACCTGGTATGGTATTTGGACTAGAAGGGGCTGGACATTGGGAAAGGAGGGGGACTGGAAGGCAGTCATGGGAATGCAAGGTGGTTGACATTAGAAGGTACTGGGAGGGGAGGACTGGAAAGGGGACTGATATTGGGGAGGGTTACTGGAACTGGAAATGGGCTGATGGAAGGAAGTGAAGAAAACAAAAGAAGAGATAAGAAATGGCAGATGGACCATGGACCATAGGCCACAGAAAGAGAGCTAAGAGAAGACAGGAAAGCAGAAGCCTCAGATCGGGACCAGCATGATCAGAGAATAAAATGGTCAGACAACAAAGGTAGAACAATTAATTTTATTTAATTTTGGTGATTGGACTTTGTGCTGTTTTTATATTTTACACAGTATTGGGGAACTGCATCTCTTATATATCTGATGTTGCACTGCATGTGGACTCTGGCTTCTTGGGGTTTCAGTTTAAATTTTGTCTACATATTTTTATTTCTACTTTAGATTATGGTTACTTATTCTGTACTTGGTGAGGGTCGATGTTGTGCGTGTGTGATTGAGGTCAGAGGTTCTGTTAACATGCAGTTTGTATATAAAGATCTATACTATACTGCAGTAATTTGACTTGTTCAGCTTTTCAAATAGGTGTATGGATGTTCCAGGGCCCATTGTAGCATTTACAGTGACGCTTTTTTTGGATGGGCTCCTTATGTGACTTTTGGAAGTTTGTTCTGATATGGTATGGTATGGTAGGTTTGCTTTTTGCTGTAGGGTTCTTTTATTCACAATATGCCTGGTACTGGAGAATAGTGGTGGTTAGTGAGATGATCAGAATCCGATTTTTTTTTTTTAAATATTGAGTTCTGAGGGTGAATGTCTTGGTTCTGCTCTGCACCTACTGTGGATGCAAAATATATGTTGAAAAAGAAAAAGCGAGAACCATAACGCAGATTATAACAAAATAAAAATGGGTTATAATTTAGTTTTATAAACTGTGCTATTGATTCTTGCTTTCTTTTAGTTCTTTGGTGTGCAAACAGTACCGTACCTAGCCCTGTGCAAGCAGTGCAGCCGCAGAGGGCGCAAAGGCTTGGGGGGTGCATTTCAGCTCTCTGATGTTGCCCTGCCACCGCTGGCAGGACAATAGCAGGCAGTTAAAATGCACCCCCAAGTCTTTTCGCAGTACTTTAAGCAGGTCTGGTCCCTCCCTCCTCCGACACTATGTCAGAGCAGGGAGGGACAGATCAGCTTAGAGTGCCGGCGCCTTTCAGATCGGGCGCATACCCCCCCTCCTCCTCCCCATACCTCTGTCCAGTGCTGCCTGCTCTTTCCCTGCTGCCGGTGCCGCCATGAAAAAAACAGAGGGCAGCAGCAGCAGGGAAAGCAGGCAGCACTGGATGGAGGTATGGGGGGAGAGGGGGGCGTGCATCCGAGTTGCAAGTCGCACAAGGCGCGATTGCAGTTCGATACGGCCCTGTGTGCAGTGTGGTGAGGAAAGCACTGCTGAGCCTATGGATACACAGGGAAATGAGCCCTGTACCTTTAATACTGAAAGCATCCAGGGTTTCCCCGGTAACCAGGAGTCTCTGACTCACAACTTAGTCACCCCTAAGCCCCACCCACAGCAGCACGTCAGGGTTAGAGAGAAGCCTGACTCTCATCACATGTGCTGGGAGCAAGGCGTGGCACAGGAAGAAGAACAGTTTAAAAAGCTGACTTTTAGAAACACAGAGAGAGCCAGCGAGAGAGCAAGGGAGAGAGCAACAGAGAGAACAACGGAGAGTGTGCCTGGAACACTCGGGAGATTGCAGAGAACAGCTGAGAGAGCAAGGAATGGTGGAGCTGAAGAAGGTATTGTTGAATCTTTGAAAGAAGGCAGCAGGAGAGATATAAGGGCTGCTGACTTAAAGCTTCCAAGTGCACAGGGGGAACTGATTGGAAAGGTTCCAAGGCAGTCCCAGCTGAAAGGAAGGCTGTTGCAATCAAAGGAAGTTTCTACAGACGGAAGACAGCATGACTTGCATACAGGGCAGAGAGAATTGCTGAATACTCCTGACTCAAGGCAAGTGTGTCCTCCTCAGTTCTTGTCCAGGAAAAGCTTAGGAGAATTAACTCCAGAGTTAAAAGCTAATTCTAGCTGTAAGCTAAACCCCAGAATAAAGAGGGACCATTTAACTGACTATCGATTGGCTCACATTGCAGAAGAGCTAGGGCAGAAGCAAGTCCTTCTCAAAAAGCTGAGTGATTTGATCCAGAAAGAGAATAGTCAGCTCTCCCTACAGGTACCCTTGGATAAGTGTGAAAGGGACAGTGTTGAAGAAATGGAAATAGGAGATATAGAAGATAACTCCTATGAAATGCAGTGTGCTTATTGTCAAACCTCTGCCTTGGAAGAGTGCTAAACTATAGAACCACTTAAAGTATGAATGCTGTAAGAGCAACCTGATTTGTGTGAAAGGCACGGCAGAAGAAAAGCAGCTGAATGCTAGGCTCAACTGATTGTAAGGCTGAAAGCTGAAGGTAATAATCAGTGGACATTCTAAGAGCTGTTTTGCTTCAAGAAATATTGTTCCTGTAAAGAGAAGTTTTTGGTGAAGCTTAAGTTTTTGAATAAGCTGCATTTATTGAACACAGGCAACGTTGTGTCTACTTTTTATGAAAAGTTAAAGCTTTTGCGTTGGAGTAAAAATCCTGTATTTTTGTTTTCCACTTATATCCTGTGTATGATGGAATCCCTGATTACAAACAAATAAATTTTCTCTGTTTTGCGCCTGACCACTTGTTCACAACTCCTTTGCCTTAAGATAAGACTACAACTCCCAGCAGCCCTCCTGGCGGCCATTTTGAGGGAACACTTATTTAAAGGTAGAAAGGCGACCCCTCCTGGTATCAGGTTATCTACCCGGCCAGGTGGGGGCGACAGCAAACATCTTGCATTTCCTCTATATAATCTAATTGGCTTTTTGGTTTGGTTCAGTCTCTGATTGGATTTCTGAAAAAGCCCCGCCCTCCTCTAATTAGTCTCTTCCTCTCTGAACTCACTACTAAGGCTCTTGTCCACTCTTTGGTCCCCTCCCATCTTGACTATTGCGACCTCCTTGCTGGTCTCCCTCAGTGTCCTCTCTCTCCTCTTCAATCTATCCAGAACTCTCCTGCACAGCTAATCTTCTGCTAACTCCGATACATTCATTTAACCGCTCTTCTAAAATCACTTCATTGGCTCCCTTTCCGTTTCCATATCCAGTTCAAACTTCTCCTTCTAACATATAAATGCATTCACTCTACTGCCCCTCATTACCTTTCCTCTCTTCTCTCTCCCTGCACCCGTCTTCGTGAATTCTGCCTCTCCTCTGGCTTGCTTCTCTCTATGCCCTTTTCTTCTGCAAGCTCCAGACCGATCTTTTCACCTTGTTGCTCCTTATGCATGGAACAGGCTTCCTCTATATTTATGTCAAGTCCCTCCCCCTCGTCAAATCCATGCTAAAGGTTTACCTGTTTAAGTCCACATTTGGATCCTAATCCCTTGTTCTCCTTGTCTCTTCCCTATTTGAACTCCCTTATTTCTCTTGTATTGTTCTGTCTGTCTTGATTAGATTGTAATAAGCTCTAGAGCAGGGACTGTTTTCTTTATATGTTTGTTTGTATAGCGCTGCGAATGCCTTGTAGCGCTATATAAATGATTAATAGCAGTAGTAGTACCTGGACAGATATTTTGTATATTGATCTCTGTAATTATTGGCACTTATAATAGGTAGGATTTTGGCTTTTTCTCCTCTTGGAGTCTAATTTTCTTATAAAGGGAAGTTTCAGCAGAGAAGAGGGGTGCTGATTCTAGAAACTGTATCTGTCCTGGAGAAAATTAAACTTTCTGCCAGTTATGGCAACTCTTACTAAAATATGAATGCAGGCACGCAGATAAGGTGTCCTAGTCCTGTACTGTAATTGGTTATTAACCTTATTTGAAACTGGTTCATTTTTTCCTCAGGGTATTCACCCGTTTGGTACTGGAGGCACCCTTGATCACAGATACTGCATTGGAAGTGATACGGAAATACTGTGAAGATGAGGTGAGATAGAGAGTGATTGTGGGGTTTGAGAAGGGAGGTGCTGATGCTTTAGTTACAAGAATAGAAAGCTGGGAGAAAATGAGTTTAATATTTAAAAATTTTGTAAATTTGTGGTGGTCATTAGAACAAACTAGAAGAGGGTTTATGCCTCCCCAGCAACAGATGGAGATTGAGAACGATTGGCTTGATGATGTCATGGTATAAGGGTCCTCTTGTTCAGCCCTCTTCTCACTAGTGTTTCTCAGTCCACAGTAGATGGAAGTGTGCAGTCTGAAATAGTGGAAAGACATTTGGCGTTTATTTGGTGGTGTTTTTGTTTTTTTATTCAAAGGTTCTGAGCGGGTCGGTGGGTGTAGGAGTGCAGTCCCTAGTGGTACCAAGTCCCTCCCCCACCCACCCTGCCTCCATGTTTTCATTGGGAGTAGCATCCTTGGTGGAGACCTTCCTTCTTCACCCTCCCCAATCTCTGGGTGAGGGGGGCTCATGGGACATAGAGGATTGTGGGCCTCTCCACTGCTCTTCTTCCTCCCCATTCCTTGGGTGGTACTAAGATAGTAGCTCTCTGTTCGTGTGGGGATGGGGAAGTGAGAAGCTTGATTGAATAGCATCTCTGGAGATGGAGAGTTGACCGTTGCTGGGTGTGCAAAGAAGATCCACCGGGGTAAATGGTCCTTGTTCCCTCTCCGATAAGATTTAGTGCAGCAAGGACCCACAGAAGGTGTGAGTGAATGTCTTCTTTAATGGGGAGACTGTCAGAGCCATGGGTGCTCAAGCTACCAGTCCCTTTGCATACATCATGGTCGGCAGCTGTCCTTCCCTGGTTTGTCTGGCAGTAGGGCAGTGGTCGAGCTGCAGAAGACAGACATTGCATAAGAGTTATCCTGTACAGTTTCAAACGGGGAGCTCTGCTCTTTTCTCCAGATCCTCAGCCTTTTTGTTTCTTTGTGCTGCAGCAGATGATGTGATGTTGGAGTGGCTCTGACAGCGGTGCAAGCTGTGGCACTTCCTGGCCCAAAAGAGAGGTCTCTCAGGTAGTGGCAGCATCGGTTGACAAGTGTAATGCAGCGGGCCTGACAGGTCACATGGAGTGGTGGCTGATTCAGTTTTTAGGTGGGAACAGCTGCCATTTTCTTTTGGCAGGCCTTGTGAGGGCCTAGGGAAGGTGAAAAATAAAAATGGAGAGAAACAAGAAGCAGCCAAACAGGTAATAGGTTGCTTGTTGGGATTTCTTGGTGCTGGCCTGTAGTGAAGCTTAGGGAGTTAAGACACTGAAAATATCTAACCCAGTTTCCTTATCGTTCCTCCAGTTTAGTCCTCCACCTCTGGGTAGTGCACCACCTCCTGCAGCTTGGAGACTGGACCAATCAAATTCTTGTCCGCACTGGATGTAGCATGCTGGCATCTCCCATCAGCCCCCAGTGTGTGTCCAGTCGCTATGCAGCAGGAGGACTTAGTGAGCCTAGGTGCTGGGCTTACTGGAGTGACTAATAAGGAGCAGGCTAGTTAGATTAAAGGGCTTCAGTCTTTTCTTTTGGTTCTGTTTAAAGTCTATTTTATTTTGTTTTGGCTTTGCTTCATTGCTTGAGTTTTGTTGATTTAGAATTATTTTAAATTCTTCATTGGGCAGTCGCCTGCTGCCTCTTTTAAAAAAAAATAATAAAATAAATAAAGAGAAAAGGAGCTAAAGGTTTGAAGTAGGTGTTTTGCTAACAGCGCATACCTTTTTATTGCTAGACCCAGTAGTACCTAGGTTTCCTCCGGGGTCCCTTCCTCATGTCTATAACTGCACAGTGCATCATCTGTGGCGCCCGGGAGCGCACTTGTGCAGAGTCAGGCATCTGTTTGGCCTGTACATCAGTGTCGGCGAGTGCAGAGCAGAAAATGGAGAGTTCCACACCATCCGCTCCTCAGCAGGCAGTAGCGGGGACGGAAGGTGGAGATTGGATAGTGGGTCCTTCCGTTTCGACCTTAGGGGGGCTTTCAAGTATTCCTGGGGCCGCACTGGATCTCACTTCTGCGACGCAAATGGAAGATTTTTCTCCAGACTTCATATTACTCATGCATCAGGCATTCTGTCGTAGGCGGCAGGGACAGCTGCCTGGTTCCCTTCCTGTCCGGCCCGCACATGTGGAGAGCGAGGCTTTAGCGTTGAAAGCGGCCAAGAGGCCTCGGCTTCCAGAACCTGCGCCCTCCGAGGTGGGCTGGCAGGAGGGGGAGGGGCAGAGTATGATGTGGATGTGGATGAATTAGAAGAGGGTGAGATTCCGGAGCCTGAGGACCAGGCTAAGATTATTCGAGTGTTTCGCAGAGATGAGTTAACGGCTCTTATCACGGAGGCGCTGCGAACACTTAGGCTGGCTACAGAGCAGCCAGTCGAGGAAGAGGATGGCGCAGATCCCATTATTCAGGCGGTACGTCAAACGCAGGTAGTTTTTCCCATCCATAAGGTAATAGATCAGATGATTCAGAACGAGTGGGATCACCCGGAAGCCTGGCTTAGGGGAGTTAGGATTATGAGCAAGCTATATCCCCAGGCAGATAAGGACAAGGAGAGGTTCCGTTCTCCAAAGGTTGATGCTGTGGTTTCGGCGGTCACTAAGAAAACTACAATTCCAGTAGAAGGCAGCGCGGCCCTGAAGGATCCGCATGTTAGGAAGATGGATAGTTTATTAAAACAATCCTTTGAAGTGGATGCCATTTCTTTGCAAATCTCTATCTGTGGAGCTTGGGTAGCAAGAGCCTGTCTCTGTTGGGTTCAGTGCCTAAGGCAGTCGGCTGCTTTAGGGCAGGACGAGATTGGGGAACTTCAGCGCTTGGAATCGGATTCGGCGTATTTGGCGGATGTACACTACGACCTCATTAGAGCCTTGTCGAATAGCATGGCTTCATTGGTAGTGGCGCGAAGATCCCTGTGGCTAAAGAATTGGGCGGCCGACGGGTCCTCTAAGTCTCGACTCGGCAAACTCCCATTCAAGGGGAAGCTTTTATTTGGAGAGGATTTGGACAAATTGGTTAAGAACTTAGGGGAGTCCAAAGGAGGTAGGCTGCCGTAAGATAAGCCTAAACAGGGTAAAGCGTCCTCTTCCTTTCGGGGCCAGTATAGGGACTTTTGAAGATTTTGTTCACCCCGTTTCGCGGGGTCCCAAAGAGGACGATTTGCATCTCGAGCCCAAGGGTTTCGGGAGTTTCAGGGCGCAAATAGAGGTTTCGCCACAGCATCTTCTGGGAAAGCTCGTAAACCACAATGAATGGCGGCGGGTCCCGGCAGAAGGTCAGTCGATCGGAGGTCGCCTTCGGGAGTTTCTTTCTGCCTGGACCCACATAACTTCCGGCTTCTTGGAGATCATTCTGGACGGGTATGCGCTAGATCTGGCAATGCCAGTCCTAGACTAGTTTGTGAATTCACCCTGCAGAGGGCCATAGAAGGCTTTGCAGGTGCGTCAGACTTTGAACCGTCTCTTGCAGCCGGGCGCCGTCATTCCAGTACCGCCAACAGAATACAGCCTGGGTCGCTACTCTATTTATTTCATGGTGCCAAAGAAGGATGGGTCTCTTCATCCTATTCTGGACCTCAAAGGAGTAAACCCTTCTCTCCGGGTACAGCACTTTCGCATGGAAACTCTGCAGTCGGTTATTGTGGCAGTTCGTCAGGGAGAGTACCAAACGTCTCTCGATCTCAAGGAGGCCTATCTCCATGTCCCGATCAGGGCGGCGCATCAAACGTTTCTACGGTTCTCACTGCCTTGGGGACATTACCAGTTTCAGGCACTGCCCTTCAGCCTCGCGACCAAAATAATGGTAGTAGTGGCGGCAGCGCTGTGGAAGGAAGGAGTCTTGGTCCATCTGTACCTCGACGATTGGCTAATTCAGGCAAAGTCCGAGAGCGAGACAGCTACAAAGAAGGTAGTGGACTTCCTCCAGAGTCTAGGCTGGGTGGTCAACCCGCTCAAAAGTCACCTGGAGCTAACCCAAGTTCTCGAGTATTTGGGGGTGCTGTTCAATACTTGGAAAGGCTCGGGTTTCCTGACAGAGAAGAGAGCACAGGTTCTCCAGTCCCTAGTGAGAGGCTTCAGAAAGTTGGCAGCACCGACGGCATGGAAGTACCTTCAGGTGTTGGAGACCATGGCGGCAACATTGGAGGTGGTTCCTTGGGCCAGATTTCATATGAGACCATTGCAGCGGGCCCTGCTTCGCTGCTGGTCCAACCAGTCCGATTCGTTGAGCAAACGGCTCCCTTGTCCTCTGCAGGTCCGGCGGGCTCTGCTGTGGTTGCTGCCCGTGTCCTTGTGGGCGGGGATGTCTCTAGAGCAACCGGTGTGGATCCCGCTGTTAACAGATGCCATTCTAGCAGGCTGGGGAGCGCATTGCAGGGTGGACAGTGGTCGGCGGAAGAGAGCGGCTGGTCGATCAACCGTCTGGAGCTGAGAGCAGTGCTTCTAGCCCTGAAAAGCTTTGAAGCCCAGGTGTCGCAGCAAGCGGTTCGAGTGCTGTCGGACAATGCCGCGACCGTGGCATACATAAATCGGCAGGGCGGTACCGGGAGCATGGCCATGGAAGAGGAGGCAGAGAGGCTGTTCTCCTGGGTGGAGTCGAGTTTACAAGTGATATCGGCGGCACACATCGCCGGGAAGGACAACGTGACAGCGGATTTTCTCAGCAGGGTACGAGTCGATGCAGGGGAGTGGGAACTGCATCCCGACGTATTCGCTCAGTTGATTCTCTGGTGGGAAGAGCCGGTGATGGACTTGATGGCCACGTTTCAGTCCGCAAAAGCAAATTGGTTCTTCAGCAGAAGGCGGGAACCCATGTCGGAGGGGATCGATGCCTTGATGCAACCGTGGCCGTCGACGGGTCTTCTTTACGTGTTTCCACCATGGGCACTAATCGGCCGTCTGATCCAGCGCATCGAAGCGCATCGCGGACGTGTTCTGTTGGTAGCGCCAGACTGGCCCCGGCGTCCGTGGTATGCCGATCTCATCAGGTTACTAGACTGAGTTCCCTGGCGTCTACCGTTGTCGCCAGAGCTCCTAGACCAGGGTCCCCTTCTGATGCCGCGGGTGGATCGATTCTCGCTTACGGCTTGGCCATTGAAAGGGCGAGGCTAAAAAAGAAGGGTTACTCCAGGTCTGTAGTGGCGACTCTGCTTCAGGTGCGGAAACGCTCAGCTTCGCTGGCTTATATTCGTAGCTGGAGAATCTTTGAAGATTGGTGTTACAGGCATAAGGTCCGTGCTTCCACAGCTTCGGTGCCGTTGGTGTTGAGGTTCTTACAAGATGGCTTCGATAAGGGGCTCGACGTCAGTTCTCTCAAAGTACAGTTAGCGGCTTTAGCCTGTTATAGGGGTAAGGTTCACGGCATGCCGCTAGGAGAGCACGATGATGTCCGTCGTTTTCTGAGAGCGGTTTCCAGGATGTGTCCTGCATGTTGGATTTCCGTCCCACCATGGGATCTCAATTTGGTGTTGAGAGCGCTCGGACGAGCACCCTTTGAGCCCTTAACTCGTATCACGATCAAGGATCTCACCCTTAAGGCAGTGTTTTTAGTAGCTATCTGCTCGGCAAGGCGCATCTCAGAATTGCAAGCTCTTTCCTGTAGAGAACCTTTTCTGTGTTTTTCTAGAGAGAAAGTGGTTCTTCGGCCGGTGCCTTCCTTTTTTGCCAAAGGTGTCTTCTCCTTTTCATATGAATCAGTCAGTATCTCTGCCGGTTTTGCGGTTGGAGGTAGGACAAGTGTCTGACCGAGGCTTGAGTCGCTTGGACATAAAGAGGGTGTTGCGTTATTATTTGGCAGTCTCCAAGTCCTTTCGGAAATCGGATCATCTGTTCGTGGTGTTTGGCGGTCCCAGGAAAGGTGAGGCGGCGGCGAAAGCATCCATTTCCAGGTGGGTTAAGGAGGCCATCATTTCTGCCTACATGTTGCAAGGGTGCCCTGCGCCGGTGGGTCTGAGAGCTCACTTGACCAGAGCTCAGGCGGCTTCCTGGGCGGAACACAGCCTAGTTCCACCAGTGGAGATTTGTGAGGCGGCTACCTGGTCCTCGCTTCATACCTTCAGCAAGCATTACCGCCTGGATGTTCTGGCAGCGCAGGATGCCTGTTTAGGGTCAGCGGTTTTGCGTGCCGGCTGGCAGGGTCCCTCCCGTTAGTACTGCTCTGTTACATCCCAGAGGTGGAGGACTAAACTGGAGGAACAATAAGGAAATGGTAATTACACTTACCTGGTAATTGTAGTTCCTAGAGTGACGACAGTTTCGTCCTCATTCCCGCCCTCGGGATCTGTTGGTAGCCCGGCACGCGTTCAGGAGTAAAGAGTCTGATATACAGGTGACTTTTTCCTTATGATCATTTTCTCTCATGTTCGGTTTTTCCTTTTGACTTGTTTTTTCTTCTTCCTCTAGCCCCCTTTCTTGGCTCGGCAGGGGAGGGAGTCCTTTAATAACAGATACCTTGCCCTTCCCTTTTAAAGGGGTGGTGTATGTCTTGTTTGGCGTTCAACCATTTAAAAAAAAAAAAAAAGAGCTAGAAGATTGTTAGATGTTTGGTTGTTGCTCTTTTGAGTCTGCTTTGTCAATAGTTCACTGGGGGCTGATGGGAGATGCCAGCATGCTACATCCAGTGCGGCAAGAATTTGCTTGGTCCAGTCTCCAAGCTGCAGGAGGAGGTGCACTACCCAGAGGTGGAGGACTAAACTGTCGTCACTCAAGGAACTACAATTACCAGGTAAGTGTAATTACCATTTTTTCTTTAAATTGAGTTAATTCCTGTCACGCTGATCCCTAATGATCATTTTGTGGAACATCTTGGCTTAGTGACTGGTGTGTTTGGGAATAAACAGGAAGCCACTCCTACTACTACTACTACTGAGCATTTGTATAGTGCTACAAGAACATAAGATATGCCATACTGGGTCAGACCAAGGTCCATCAAGCCCAGTATCCTGTTTCCAACAGTGGCCAATCTAGGTCATACGTACCTAGCAGTTTCCCAAAAGACACAGGTTCCTGAATGCTTGTACTGGGTCAAGCAGTGATATCCCGAGTCCCTTTTAATAATGGTTTATGGAACTTTCCTCTAGGAACTTTTCCAAACCTTTTTTAAAACCCAGCTACACTAACAGCTTTTACTACATCCTCCGGTAACAAATTCCAGAGTTTGATTACACGTTGAGTAAAAAGATATTTTCTCTTATTAGTCTTAAATAGGTTACCCTGTAGCTTCATTGCATACCCCCTAGTCTTTCTATATTCTGATGACGTAAACAATCGATCTACGTTTACCCATTCCACTCCATTCATTAATTTATAGACCTCTATCATATCTCCCCTCAGCCATCTTTTTTCCAGGTTGAAGAGCCCTAACCTTTTTAGCCTCTCTTCCTAGGGGTATCCTTCCATCCCCTTTACCATTTTGGTGGCTCTTCTCTGTACCTTTTCTAATAACGCTATATCCTTTTTAAGATACGGCGACCAGAATTTCACGCAATACTCATGGAATGATACAGAGGCATTATAATATCCTTTGTTTTATTCCTTTTCGTCCCTCTAGACCAGTCCCGGAACCATTGAGTTTAGAATCTCCTCCAGCAGCTTTGGAGACTGAAAACATGTCATCGCTTTGATGACCTCAGCATATATATAGGCAAGGACCGCCCCTTCCTCTTCAGTACTAAAGTCTCCAAGCAGCTGGAGAAGCTTCTGAGCTCTAGGCTCGCTCCGCACAAATAAGCAGAGCTAGGGATAGAGTTTAACTTTAATTTTGAATGTAATTTTGAATTGAAGATATAGTTACTTGGTAATTTGATTTTTGCAGGGAAGGTGCTGCTGCTGAAAGGTGTCCATTACTGCTGCTGGCCAGACTGTCTCTGTCTCTCTTCTTCTTTCTCTCCCCCCCTCCTCTTCACTTTAACAAGCAGACAAGACATAGCTCAGCACCTTCGCCTCCCTGCTCCCGAACCCGCGGTAACAGGTGAGGAACAGGTTGCAGGCTTGGGATCTAAGCGCCAGAAGGGCAGAGGGCTCAGGCACCGACGGAACGCGCTGAAATCAGCCGGAGCCGAAGCTGCGATCCGGCTGAGCTCCGGCGCGTTTAAAGGCCTCCTCCCGGGCTCAGTTGTCGTTAGAGGTGAGTCTGACAGCGGCGGGCAGCGCAGGATAGCCTGGGGGAGAGAGCGGAAGTGTGGACCACGATCGGGCACCCAGGCCGCCCGCTCAAATTGGAGCGGGAAACGTGACGGTGGCCATTTTGAAAGCCGTGGGTTGCATCAGTGTGTCTGGAGCATTTTTTTCTAGCCAGTCCAGGTTCGGGGGTTTTCAGGCCTCGTTTTAGCGTAGGTTAGATGGCTCTGGGCTGGGCAGTTAGTAGGAACTGCAGGAGTTTGAAAAAAAAAAAAAAGACAGAGTGGGACGGTGTTTTCCCTGGTTGGAGCTGCTAGAGGCTGGCAGTGGTTTCTGTGCAGGGGGTCATGCCAGCTAAGCCGCGTTGTCTGGTGTGTGGTATGCGGAGAGGAGAGCTGATGGAGTCCGGGGTGTGTAGGCTTTGCACCCAGGAAGCGGCTCTTCTTGAGGACCCTGTGGAGGGGACTAGCGGAGATCAGTTGGGGGATGGTCGGGAGCAGGGGGACTCCCGGCCCTCCTCGGAGGTTTCTGCGGAGCAGAGTTCAGGTCCTGCCTCGGGAGACAGGGCGGTTCCTTCTCCTTCAGTCAGCCAGGTGAGGAGTCCGGTGGGGATTCCGCCGGATTTTTTCTGTCTCATGCAGCAGGCTTTGGCCCTGTTGCAGCCAGCGATGGTAGTGCTGCCTCAGAGTCCACGGGGACAGAACCGTGGGGTGGAGGTGGAGGCTCCCCCGATCAAACAGAGTAAAGGGGCTAGTGTGGAGGATCACGTGTCACCTCTCTGGGAAGACCAGAGTGCAGGGGGTGGGGATCTCGCAGGTGTCTCAGAGGATGATTTGGAAGAGGAGGAGTTGCCCGATGCGGACCAGCAAAGCAGGGTAGTCCGGGTGTTTCGAAAGGAGGAGCTGCCAGCACTGATTGCAGAGACTCTGAGGATGCTGAATATGCCGTCGGTGGATCCAGCCTCGGAGGCGGTGCTGGAGGATCCCCTGTTGCAGGCAGTTCTCACGTCCCAGCGAGTGTTTCCCATATATAGGGTGTTTCGGAATATGATTCAGGAAGAATGGGACTTGCCGGAGTCGGCCCTGAGGGGCTCTGGGACGATAGTTAGGTTGTATCCGCTCTCTGACCAGGATAAGGAACTCCTTCACTCTCCAAAGTTTGATACGGCTGTGTCAGCAGTCACGAAGAAGACTACGATTCCGGTAGAAGGCGCCGTGGCGTTGAAGGATGTACAGGACAGGAAGTTGGATACCTTGTTGAAACAGGTGTTTGATATTAGTGCTCTCTCGATTGCAGGGGCATGGGTAGCAACAGGATGCCTTAGATGGTCCCAAAGATTACAGGGGGATCAGTTGGGGGAGCAGGATTCTGAGGTAGTGCGGCTAGAGTCAGGAACAGCTTATTTAGCAGATATTCATTATGACCTCATCAGAAGTCTGGCCAAATGTATGGCGTCGGTCGTAGCGGCGCGTCGATATCTGTGGTTGAGAAACTGGGCGGCGGACAGTTCGTCTAAGGCTCGTCTCAGTAAGCTTCCATTCCGAGGAAAGCTGCTGTTTGGAGAGGATTTAGAAAAGTTGGTTAAGGATCTGGGGGAGTCCAAGGGAGGACGTCTGCCGGAGGATAAGCCTAAGCAGGGCCGGGGGCTTCCCGGGCCCAGGGGGACTCCGAGGGAGTTTCATAGGTTTCGGTCCTCTCGTTTTGGTCAATCGCAACGCGGGAGATTTCCAGTGCGGGGCCAGGGGTTTTGGGGATTCTCCAGGACCAAGCAGGAAGTCAGTCCTCACATATGGGTGACGGCGCCGACGGAGCCCCCGTGCGGAGCATTTCCCCAGCTTTCATAGGAAGCCTTTTGGAATGCAGTGCACATGCGCGGTCCCCTTCCCGCCCAAGGGTGCCATCTTGCTCAGTCGTCTTTTTTCCGCGGAGCCCGACAGATGTATATTCGTTTCACCCGAGGAAGAAGTTGATTTTCTCTGCGTTAACCTGTTTTTTTTCCGTTTGACGCCGGTTTCCCTTTCCTGCCTTGGCCCGATACGTCAGTATCAAGCCCGGATCTCTCTTTCGGTTTTTGTCCTTAGTGACTAGCGTTCGCGCCATTTTTTCTATTTTTCACTGGCAGCCCGGTCTTTTGACCTTGCAGGGGCCCTTTTTCCCCCGATGGCTGCCAGCGGGTTTAAAAAGTGTGATTGGTGCAAGAAACTTATGTCTCTCACCAATACACATGACTGCTGCCTCCGGTGCCTCGGACCCGATCATGACCCGATGATCTGTGGTCCGTGTGGGAAAATGTCCTCTAAGGCGTTACGGAGTTGGCAGCACCAAAAGGAAAGAATCTTCTCTGACTCCGCATCCGGTCGGGCCCGGACCTCGTCAGAGGCCTCGACATCTCGGGACTCCGGCCCCGAGCAGCGTCGAGGCTCCTCTGAAAGGGGGTCTACCTCACGGGAGCATCGTAAGAACGAAAAACCCGCGAGGGCGGCGTCGGTGGACGCACTTGGCTCCTCGAGGGCCAAGTCGCATAGCCCCGAGCGCCGTCCCGGATCTTCGGAGAGGCCTGCAAAGCAACCTCGTGTGGAGATGGAGTCCCTGGGTCACGTGAGTACTGTAGTCCTCATGGACTCACCTCCAGGGGAGCCGACGTCGGGCCCGGCTCCGCCGGGGCCCGAGTCGGGGGCTGCTGAGTCTCCTGAGCTCGGACTCAGGTTGACGGCCTTGAAGAGCAGCTTGGCTGCCTTCATGGAACAGCAGCAGGCACTGATAGCCGGTCTCACCGGTACATCAACGTCCAAGTCGACCCCGGAGGCCGAGCCGATACTAGCTCAAGTCGATCCTCGGCCAAGTCCCCCTCAGCCTCCCGTTCGGAACCGAGGTCGTCGACGCCGGTACCCTCGGCGTCGGGGCGGATGGCATCGATGCCTGCCTGACCGGAGCCGCTAGATTCCTCCTCCGAGGAGTCCGGGTGGGAGACGGAGGATGAGGAGTCGCCCGATACCTTTCAGACTCGATGCGTTCCTTTGGACTCGCCTGAGTCCGAGCCTCGGAGAAGGTCCCCCCGGAGGATACCCGGTTCTCGGATTTCGTGAGGGACATGGCCAAGGCTTTGGCATTCCCTGCGGATCCTGAGGAGGAGCCTCGAGCCAAGGAGTTCGAGGCCCTACAGTATGACTCTCCTCCAAAGAAGGCCTTTACTGTTCCGGTTCCTCCGATGCTGGAACGGTTGCTCTTCCGCATGTGGGAGGCACCGGCATCGACGCCGGTTTTGAGCAAGCGGGTCGATTACATCTATCGAGTCCGCAAGAGCCCCGGGTTCCAAAAGGCACAATTACCGCACCATTCCATGGTTTGGAATCGGCCATGCATCGTCTGAAGAGTCAGAAGATGCACTCCTTGGTGCCTCCCGGCCGGGAGGCCCAGAACCTGGATGCCCTCGGTAAGAAGTGCTTCCAGGGTTCTATGCTTGCTTGCTGTGTCCAGACCTACCAGCTGTACATGGGCATGTACCTTCGAGACCTGACGAAGGAGATTGCTGGGTTCTCTGCTGGTCTCTCCGAGGAACCTTTGCAGAGGTTCAATGCTCTGTCCTCGGGTATTCGTGAGTGCTCTAAGTTTATATCTCGAGCAGCCTATGATGGCTTCGAGGCTTCAACCCGAGTAGCCGCAGCCGGCATCGGTGCACGCTGTCAAGCTTGGCTACAGTCATTGGACCTCGAGCCATGGGTGCAGGACAAGTTGGTCGATTGTCCCCTGCCGAGGTGAGAACCTCTTTGGCAAGCCCATGGCTAACAAGGCTGCCGAACTCGAGACCGAGACTCTTACCCGGACAAGATTGTCCAGAAAAACCTCAGAAGAAGAAGGGCTCAGGGAAAAAGACCTTTTACCCGAGGAAGTCATCTGCCTATAAACAGTGCCCTCATTATCAGGCCTCTAGCTCCCCAACAGGGTCAGCAGGCCAAGGGGCAGGTTCATGGGCCCCGTAGGCAGAAGGCCCCCAAGCCTCCTACTCTGGCTTCTGCTCAGCAGGGAGGGGGATTTTGACTGCATTGGCATAGCCTCTTCTCTTCAGCTGGCTCCCATCAGCACTTGGGGGCAGGTTGGCCCTGTTCGCCCACAGGTGGTCAGCCATCACAAGGGATACCTGGGTTCTAAGTATAGCCCAGAAGGGCTATCTCCTCCACTTCCACCAGGTACCCCCCTCCTATTTTCCAGGGGAGCCTCCCAGACTCCCTCTGCACAGGGACTTACTCCTGCAGGAGTTGGCAGGTCTTCTAAAGGAACAGGCAGTGGAACCGGTGCTCCACCACCTGAGAGGTCACGGCTTCTATTCCAGGTACTTCCTGGTACCAAAGAGAACAGGAGGCCTCAGACCCATCCTAGATTTGCGAAACCTGAACAAGTTCCTGGAGAGGGAAAAGTTCAAGATGCTTATGCTTGGAATCCTGCTGCCCTACCTCCAGCAGGGAGATTGGCTATGCTCCTTAGATCTGAAGGATGCTTATACTCACATCCTTATTCATCCAGACCACAGACAATATCTCAGATTTGTAGTGGGAGGAAACCACTATCAGTACAGAGTACTGCCTTTTGGCCTTACATCTGCCCCCAGGGTATTCACCAAGTGCCTGGCGGTGGTGGTGGCCTACCTCAGGGTTCAAGGCCTCTTTGTCTTTCCATATCTGGACGATTGACTCATCAGGGGTCAGTCCCCGCAAGAGGCCCATCAAGCCACCCTTCGCACTGTCGCTCTGCTTCAGCACCTGGCGTTTGTCATAAACTTCGCAAAGTCCAGTTTGCAGCCCTCCCAGAACATGGAGTTCATAGGAGCTCGACTGGACACCTTTCAGGCAAAGGCCTTTCTACCAGTGGACAGGGCCCACAGATTGATGACTCTAGCCAGGCTATTCCACAACAATTCTCTGGTCTCCGCCAGACAATTCCTGAGGCTTTTAGGCCACATGGCATCCACGGTCCATGTGACTCCAAATGCCCGTCTACACATGAGACCAGCTCAGTGGGGCCTCAGAACTCAGTGGCACCAAGCCACGGGAAACCTCACGGACACAGTGAGGGTATCCAGCTTACTACAGACTTCTCTGCAATGGTGGCTTCATCTTCCGAATCTAGTACAAGGGGTGCCTTTTCAGGCACCTCCACACTCTCAGGTGCTGACGACCGATGCTCCTCTACAAGGTTGGGGTGCAAATTGCCAAGGGGCATGTACTCCTTGGGAGGCCGCACAGCAGATCAATCTCTTAGAACTGAGAGCTATCCGCTTAGCCCTGAGAACTTTCATCTTATCTCTCACCAGTCCGTCTTAGCCACTTGATTGTCTGTCTGAACTATGTTCTATGTGAACAAACAAGGGGGCACATGGTCCCATCTTCTCTGTCAGGAGGCGCAGAAACTGTGCTCCTGGGCAGTCGATCATGGCATTCTTCTCAAAGCAGTCTACCTCCCAGGTCAGGAGAATTACCTGGCGGACAGATTAAGCAGGATTCTGCAGCCGCACAAATGGCAGTTGAACCCTTTAGTGGTTCAACAGATCTTCCTGAGATGGGGTCTTCCAACCATAGATCTCTTTGCCAGTCCTCTGAACCGTCAACTTCCCAGGTTCTGCTCCAGACAACCGCATCCTCTGAGTAGCAGCGGATACGTTTCTCATTCCATGGTCTAAAGGCCTCCTCAATGCGTTTCCTCCCACGCCTCTAGTGTCCAAGACACTATTCAAGGTGATCCGGGGCAAGGCCTCAGTGATTCTGGTGGCCCCCAGGTGGCCAAGGCAACCCTAGTTCCCACTACTGTTGCAACTAGCGGTGGACACTCCTCTTCCTCTGGGGATACAACCCGATCTCTTGTCTCAGGAGCAGGGATCTCTCTTGCACCCTGTCACGCCCTTAGCCCCTTACCTTGGTATGGGGGGCGTAGATTTGTTTTTGTCTCTGTGATGCTTCAACTTCTGGCCTTTTTCTAACTTGATGCCTTTACATGCATTCTGGGAAAGGTAGTTCAGTTAGATATCACTTGGGCTCAGATGAAAAAAAAACAACTTCTTTGTAGTTGGGTTTGAGTGAGTGCAATTTATTCATTAGCACAAAATAAGACACGCTAGGTTCACAGATCCACCTTTAAAAGATATTTTCATCTAGTAATTCTTGCAACTTATAACAGGATACTTGAACTGAAACAAAACAGCTTTCCTCAGCCTTAATTAGCAACACCTGCCTTCAGCAGAGCTTGCTGTGAAGATCAAAACAAACAGAAAGAAACTTTTAAACTAGGTTTCTTTTCCTTTCCAGTCCAGAGCAAATACCTGGCTATCTTGTATGCTTAAGTTTAGCACTTCATACAGATAGTCCTATTCATAGAAGCAATAAAACTCTTTAACAGGTTTTCTCAGCAGTTAGACAAACCAAAAGGATTTCTTTACTTCCTTCAGTTGAAATGGCATCAAAACTGAGCTCTGCACTGCTCACAGCTGTTTCCCAAAAGGCAATCAGGAAGCTTCAGCTTTTCACTGCGTAACATTTTTCCTGAGCTTAGAACTTTAACAAGCAAACACAGCTCTCAAGGCTTTGGACACTGGAGACTTCTCTTTACGGTTGACATCACTAGCAACCATTCTTTAATTGGCAGACTGGCATGCAGAGCAGTCCATATATGAGACCGCTTCTTCACAAGGTAAATCTGGTTCCCCCAATTCCATGGGTTCACTCTCTAGCTCAGATTCAGATAGCTTACTTGACTGCTTTCTGTTAGGGTTAAAGCTGTCTCTGGCAAATACGTATTGCTCCTTATTAGCTAAGCTTCTGGGACTCATACCTTGATCAAAGCCTGTAGTAGCTTCACTTCTTACATGCTCTGGCCACCATGTAGCACGTCCTGTTCTCCAATTAGTGCCTCTGGCTCTCACTGCTCCATTCCTTGAGTAGGCAAAACTTCTGCTCTCTCTTTCCCTCTGGTTAGCAGTTACCGCACTCTGGTCTCAGGAGTCCTTCCAATTCCTTTCCATGTGTCCTGCTTGTCCCTCTTCGTCGTCCTGCTGCTTTCTGACCTGGTCTCTCTGACCTAACTGAGCTAAACTTAAACCCCTCAGGCTCCTTCTCCACCCTCTACCCTCTCAGGTGAGAAAGATCAATCTCCCTCGTGGCAGCTGTGTGATTAGGGGATGCAGTGACGTAAGGGTTCCTTACCCTGGGCCTGTATTCCCTATCCTTTCTACCACTAGGGGCACTCTGTTCCTCATTGTGGCCAGGAATTACTGGCTTTCTAGGAGCAAATGGAATTTTAAGTCCTGGACCTTTTAAAATGGGTCCCTTTATTAAGGTAAATTCCTTCTTTTTACCCCTCTCTTCTAGATCCTGATAAGCTTCCTTATCACAACCCCAATCTCCAGTCCCTCAATTTAATGGCCTGGCTGCTGAAAGGGTAGTCCTAGCGCCTTTACTGCTGCCTAGGGAAGTGGAGGACGTAGTCTTGGCCTCTAGGAGGCAGTCCACCAGAAAGTCTTATGCCCTTAAGTGGCGTAGATTCTTTTCCTGGTGTACTCAACACAACGAGAATCCCTTCTCATGCCTGGTACCAGTGGTGCTGCAATATTTGCTTCACCTGTCCAACCTAGGCCTTAAATCCAATTCTGTTAGAGTTCATCTTAGTGCTCTTTCCGCACACCACTCACAGGTGGAGGGTCAGTCTCTCTCCAGCCATCATTTGGTGGCTCACTTCCTCAGAGGCCTGCTTTTGCTTAAGCCTCCAGTGTGTCCACCTGCCCCTGAATGGGATTTAAATGTGGTCTTGCAGCGGCTTACTTGCCCACCATTTGAACCTATGGCTACTTGCCCTCTGCGTTTTCTGTCCTGAAAAACGCTGTTTCTGGTAGCCCTTACCTCAGCTAGGCGAGTGAGTGAGCTTCAGGCCCTAGTCTCAGAAGCACCTTATACTAGGTTCTGTAGGAACAGGGTAGTCTTACGGACTCAACCTAAGTTCCTCCCAAAGGTTGTCTCCTCCTTCCACCTCAATCAGGAGGTGGTTCTTCCGACTTTCTTTCCCAGGCCTCATGCTAGCCGGGCTGAGATGGTCTTGCATACCCTGGACTGTAGGAGGGCGTTGTCCTTCTACCTTGACCGTAAGCGGGAGCACCGGAGGGCGGTTCAGCTCTTCGTCTCTTATGACCCCAATAAGTTGGGGTTGGCTGTCTCCAAGCGTACTTTGTCCATATGGGTAGCTGACTGCATTGCCTGGGCTTACAGGGCAGCCGGCCTCTCGTTGCAGGGTCGAGTTACGGCTCACCGTGTCAGGGCGAAGGCTGCGTCAGTGGCTCATCTCCGTTCTGTTCCGTTAGTAGACATCTGCCGGGCCGCTACTTGGTCTTCAAGCCAGACTTTTGCAGCCCACCTACTGCCTTGAGAGGGAGTCCCGCAGCGACAGTGCTTTCGGGTAAACGGTACTCCATAATCTCTTTGTCTAGGCAACTCCTACCCTCCGGCCCTGGTGTTGGGCTACCTGTCGGGGGCGTTATCAGAGAAGATTCTGTTCTTGCATGCTGAGGCTCTAGATGGAGCTCATTTTTCAGTTTGGGGCCTCTGGTAGCCCTAAGCTAGGGAGTCCCATATGTGAGGACTGACTTCCTGCTTGGTACTGGAGAAAGAGTAGTTACTCACCTGTAACAGGTGTTCTCCAGGAGCAGCAGGAATCAGTCCTCATGACCCTCCCTCCTCCCCTTGGAGTTGCAGTCATATGATTTATTTTGCTATTTTTGCTGTCTTTTAGCTATGTCATCAGACTGAGCAAGATGGCACCCTTAGGCGGGAAGGGGACTGCGCATGTGCGCTGCATTCCGAAAGGCTTTCTATGAAAGCTGGGGAAATGCTCTGCACGGGGGCTCCGTCGGCGCCGACGTCACCTATATGTGAGGACTGATTCCTGCTGCTCCTGGAGAACACCTGTTACAAGTGAGTAACTACTCTTTTCAGGGGGTAGGCAGAGGCTTTGCGCCCTTTCAGTCCTCAAACGTTAAGAAGTCGCAATGAGATAAGGCGGACTCAGGTAGCGGTGCTGCCCATGGGAGGTCGGTGGCGGGAGTTTTACCCTACCTGGGTCCACCTTACGTCGGACCCAGTGGGTCTTAGAGGTCATTCGAGAGGGTTATGCATTAGAGCTCCATCGGCCTGTGTTAGATTCCTTTGTCCTGTCGCCTTGCAGGGCTCCGTACAAGGTGCGCGCAGTGATAGAAACACTGCACCGTTTGCTGGGGCTCAGGGCGGTGGTTCCCGTTCACGCGGATCAGTGCGGATGCGGTCGATACTCCATCTACTTCGTAGTGCCAAAGAAGGAAGGCTCGTTTCGTCCGATTCTGGATTTAAAGAGGGTGAATCGGTGTCTCAGAGTGTCTCATTTCAGAATGGAGACGTTGCGTTCCGTGATTGCGGCGGTCAGGGAGGGGGAGTTCCTAACGTTGGACCTCACGGAAGCTTATCTGCATATCCCTATTCGGCGAGAGCATCAGAAATTCCTGCGTTTTGCGCTCCCGATGGGGCATTTCCAGTTTCAGGCGATGTCCTTCGGGCTGGCAACAGCGCCTCGAGTGTTCACCAAGCGTTTTAGTAGTGTGTTCAGAAAGGAAATGGCGGATTTTGTTGCTGATATAGAGAAAGAAATGGCAGGTCTTAGCTATCATATGGATATGTGTGGAGAAAGAGAGAGAGGAGTCAAAGACAACCCCCAGATTGCGGGCTGAGGAAACAGGAAGGAGTACAGAGTTATCCACAGAGACTGAGAAGGGAGGAGGAGGGGGGAGAGGTTTTAGGGGGAAAGATAAGAAATTCAGTTTTGGCCATGTTCAATTTCAAGCAGCGGTGAGACATCCAGGCAGCAATGTCAGAGAGGCAGGCAGCGATCTGGGTCTGGTTTGCCGGAGAGATTTCAGGCGTAGAGAGGTAAATCTGGGAGTCATGAGAAGAGATAAGCGCACCAAGGGACTGGGTATAGAGAGAGGAAAGGAGCGGACCCAAGATGGATCCTTGGGGTACACCAACTGGGAGCGGGGTAGCAGAGGAGGAGCCGCCACCAGAACACACACAGAGAGCAATGGGAGAGGTAGGAGGAGAATGAGGATAGTGCAGAGCCCTTAAAACCAAGCGAGGATAGGATATCGAGGAGAAGGTTGTGGTCAAAAGCAGCAGAGAGGTCAAGAAGGATGAGGACAGAGTAAAGGCCCTTGGATTTAGCCAGGACCAAGTCACTGGAGACTTTGGCAAGAGCCGTTTCAGTAGAGTGTAAAGGACGAAAGCCAGACTGTAAGGGATCCAGGAGGGCATGAGAGGAGAGGAAGTCAAGGCAGCGGCGGTGAACCGCACGTTCAAGTAGTTTAGAAATGAAGGGAAGGAGAGAGATGGGTCGATAATTAGAAGGACAGGTGGGATCAAGTGAGGGTTTCTTGAGGAGAAGTGTGACCACAGCATGCTTGAAGTCTGCAGGGACTGTTGCAGTGGAGAGCGATCGATTGAAATATGAGAGATGGAAGGGACAACAGTGGAGGAGATGGGGCTTAAGAGACGGGTGGAGATAGGATCAGAGGAGCAGGTGGTGAGTTTGGAGGAAGAAAGAAGGTGTGCAGTTTCATCTTCAGAGATCACAGGAAAGGAGAGGGTAGCAGAGGTAGGGGGGGAGTTGGGAGTGAAGAGGGGGAGCTGGGGAAGTGGCTGACTTTGTGGGGAATTGGAGAGTGATCTTGTGGATTTTGTCTTGGAAATAGCCAGGGTTTGGGCAGAAAGGGAGGGAGGGATCAGAGGCGGAGGCACTTTGAGGAGAGAGCTGAGAGTAGTAAAGAGACGGCGTGGATTATAGGCAAGAGAGTTAGTCAGATGGACATAGTAGTCTTGTTTGGCAAGAGCTATGGCTGACTGGAAAGATACAAGCATGAATTTAAAGTGTAGAAAGTCTGCAGGGAAGCGGGATTTAAGCCAAGTATGCTCAGCAGAACGGGCACAGGAGCATAGATAGCGGGTAGTGGATGAAAGCTAGGGCTGGGGTGCAGAGCATCTCACAGGACGTGGCATGGGCGGAGCGAGAGCATACAGAGCCGAGGAGAGTGCAGCATTATAGGAAGTTAACAGACTTAGATGACATAGTGGAAGAAAGAGATGAAGAAATAGTGGAAGAAAGAACCAAGGGATCAATAGCATAAAGATTTCTAAATAGTTTGGAAGAGACAGGACAAGGCTGAGGCAGCGGGTGATGAAGATTAAAGCTTAAAAGTTGATGGTCAGATAAGGGAAGAACTGAGCTACAGATGTTCGAGGTTAAGCAACTGGAGAAATATATCAGGTCAAGGCAGTGGCCATGCTGGTGAGTGGGGGCAGTGGAACAAAGCTGGAGGTCAAACAAGGAGGTAAGGGAGAGGAGCTTTAAAGCATATGGATCAGAGGGGTTATCGACAAATTCCTTTTCCTAAAAAAGAGTCTTAACAACCATTCTCAATCAGAAAACAAAGCAAATGTAACTAAACAGGTTGCAGGTTTCACTATAGCTGTATCTGAAGTTTCTAACAATTCTGAAACATTTAACTCATCAAATTGCCCAGGTCCAGCTGCCTCTGTATTAATCGAGGTCTTCTGGGCCGTAGGAAGGTAATAAATCCACAGGGACTCCCAAAATTTCAACCAAATATTGTTTAAACATAATAAATTCAATGATGACACTGTATAACCAAATGATAAAGATGCGTTAGATATCAAAACGGCAGTGCTAGTTAATATGTAGTGTGTACAACACGTTGTGAAAATACCTGCTGAGAAGAGTGTAGGCACTAAGGTAAGAATCTGTATGATCCCTTCAAAGTGGCAAAACAATCCGGCAGAGTAACATGTAGCACATCATCTACTTGGATGCCTCCAGCACAGGTTGACCCACTCATTACAGCTTATGAGCAGGTCGTACTATCTAAAGTCCAACTACTATATAAAAAGAAAAGAAAGACATATTATAATTTTTCAAAGGCAGAAAAAACAGCATTATATGGCTTACGCAATAACAATGAGATTATAATAAAACCTGCCGATAAAGGAGGAGCGTTAGTTTTACAGGATCGAGCTATGTATATAAATGAACTTATGCGCCAACTTTCTGATAAAGAATTTTATGAAAAGATTTATGATGACCCAACGGAAATTCTACAACAAAAGGTTGATACGCTTTTATATATCGGTAAAGAAGCGGGCTATTTAACTGCGAAGGAATTGGCATTCCTTAAAGTCTCATCTCCAACCATCCCCACCATCTATATCATACCAAAAATACACAAATCCCTAGAGAACCCACCAGGACGACCAATTGTCTCTGCAATTGGTTCTCTTCTAGAACCTATCTCAAAATTCCTAGACATTTTTCTTCGACCTTTTGTTATATTGGCAGATTCATACGTGCGAGATTCAACTCACATTATTAACATATTACAAGATTTTTTAGGATACGATGAAAAGCTATTATTAGTCACCTTAGACATAAATTCTTTGTACACCAATATCCCTCAAGCAGCTGCTCTGGAAGTATTAGCCAACACGTTAATACAAAGAGAAAAACCCGTTCGTGTTCCCACTTTTTATCTTACGCAACTTGCTAGTCTTGCCATGACTGAAAATTATTTTTCTTTTAAAGGAGTCTTTTATAAACAAATTAAAGGGGTCGCGATGGGGTCTTCGATGGCGCCTGATGTCGCAAATCTATATGTTGCTGAATTTGAAAAACATCATTTGCCTTTTAATCCTTTTAAAGCGCAGATACGATTGTGGAAGAGATATATTGACGATGTCCTCATAATCTGGGACGGCACCGAAACCCATTTACAACTTTTTTTCCAGTGGCTCAATAGTTTGGATTCCAATTTACAATTCGAGGGACAATATAGTATAAAAGAGATAGCCTATTTAGATATTCTAATAAAAAAAGGTAAAGATCGATTTATTACAGACTTATATCGCAAACCCACTGACCGTAATAATTTACTACACTACAACAGTTTCCACAATACATCCTTGAAATACAACCTTCCTACCAGTCAGTTCCTGAGAATTAGAAGACTGTGTACTAACGACACAGACTTCGACAAACATGCGTCAGAAATGCACCATAGATTTACAGAACGCGGCTATCCTAAGAAGAGTGTGAAGAAGGCCTTTTTTAAGGCTTGTAGTGTGGACCGCAATTCTCTTCTAATTAAAAAAGATCGAAAAACAGTGACAGATCGAATTGTATGCCCCCTAACTTTTTCCAATTACTCTAGTGAAATCACTAAGATTATAAAACAAGAGTGGCATTTATTGACATCCTTGCCTACCTTTACATCTAAAAGAGTAATGATAGCTTTTAAACGCAATCCATACTTAGCTAACATTTTGGTTCCCTCAGCCTTAACATATAACAAGCCTCCACTAAACACAAAAGGTCATTACAAATGTGGAAACTGCTCTGTATGTGCACACACTATTATAGCAAAAAATTCTTTTGAGCATCCCACCACCCATCAGAAGGTATACCTCCACACATTTTCAAATTGCAAAACAGAAAAGGTTATTTATTTGATCCTATGTCCTTGTAATCTAGTCTACATTGGCAAAACTAAGCGACAGGTGCGTACTCGTATTATAGAGCACAGAAGTTGTCTCCAAAGAAGTGTTCCTGACCGTCCATTGGTTGCCCATTGGCTTAAAATGAACCATTCTGTACAGGACCTTAAATATGTCGTTTTGAAGGTGGTTATTCCACACTGGAGAGGTGGAGATGTAGACAAGTTGCTTCTTAAGTTAGAGCAGAGATTTATATATGAATTCAACAGTTTGGAACCTAATGGCCTTAATCAAGAGGTTGACCTGTCGGTGTTTCTTTGACCTTCCAGTCCAATTCACGGATTATGTTTTTAGAGTCGGTTCATCAGTTTTGTGTACCTTGGTTTTTTCAGAAACAAATGTTTGTAATACACTATACACAGAGGTATTTTACCCTTATTTTTATTTTTAATTTTAATAAATTTTTAATGTATTTATTTATAAAATTTTAATGTATTTATTTATAAAATTTTAATATATTTATTTATTTTTATTCATTATTTATTTATTTTTATTCATTATTTATTTATTTTTATATTTTTATTTTTATTTGTTATTGTTTATTGGTTTTAATTATTATTATTACTGCTCATTATTATTATTATTTCACTATTTTATTATTAATCTACCTTTTTGATGTATCATAATATTATGAATTTATCTCCTAGGGTTACATCATATTTTTCATTTTACATATTAACAGTTTTATTCATTTATTTCAATTTTATTTATTTTTATTCATTTTTATTTTTATATATATATATTTTTTAACCTTCCAATTTCACATTGAAATTATATTTATTATTCATTGTGTAACACTAATCCATTTTTCCGGAAACCTTGTGCATATGATGTTTTACTCAATTTTAATTTCCCAGTTTTTATGGTTTCTTTACCATTTTTGAATTCTACAAGGTACATGTCTATGGCCCATATGGTTTAATTTAATTTATTTTCTTTTAATTTCTTTTATCTCTTCACTACGAAGGGCAATGTGACACATACTGCAGATGTTACTTTTAAATTTGAACCGTTATGTTAATACATGCTTTTAAGATAGTAATTGTATTAGGTCAATAGCTTTTACACACTTTCAATACATGTCCCAATTGGAGCATTTGTTCTTTTCTAGTATCCTCCCCTTTGATAAATCGGGCCAATTGATTCATTTTTTAAGACTTTTATATTACAGTTTTAAGTGCTGAGTTTATTTTCAATACCATTATCTATGTAAGGTCAATTACCTTCACACAATTTTAACATACATTTTCAATTTTAGGATCTGTTTCTTTTAAAAATCGGGTCAATCGATTCTCTTTTTATTAGGCATCCCACATTATATATCTTTAAAAGTTGGATCATTTTTTCATTAAACATTGATTACACATTTAATTTTATACTTATTAATTATGTAATATCAATTAATTTCTATACACGATGTTACACTTTATTTTCATCACCAACGATTTCATGGCTCCTTCATCTTTTTTATCTTAGTCCGTCAGGCTACAATTTATGACCTACATGGTTTTATCAGATTTTTTCAAGAAGGGCATTTTGACACACACTGCAGATGATAACTTTAATTTTAGCTGTTATTTAATTTACTAAGGTAACTCTTGTATAAAGTTTAAACACATTTTAATTAGTATTTTAATTGAAGCCACTGGTTCTTCCTTTCTTAGAACCCCCCCCCCCTTTTTTTGAGGAATTGGACCAAATGTTTCATATTTCGTTTTAAGACTTTTACATTACAGTCTTCAGAACTGAGGCAATTTACATACTATCAAACATTGACCATGCGTGGTCAATTGCCTTTCTAAAAAATGCATATATTCAATTTCATTTACTGGTGCTCTCCGAGGTATTTCTGCTTTTCAAATCGGGCCGATCGATTTATTCATTAATTTTCATTACCATTTTTACACTACGTTTTTAAGAACTTGGTTATTTTGAAAGACCATCAAATATTGTTTACTTCCAGTTACCTTTCTCTACTAGTATAACCTATTGGAGATTGGACAACGTTAGCCACGCCCCTTTTGGCGCGAAAACTAGCGTCCTTTATAACAGATCTCAAAACTGGTTTGTCTTCTTACTTTGAACGATGTGCTACATGTTACTCTGCCGGATTGTTTTGCCACTTTGAAGGGATCATACAGATTCTTACCTTAGTGCCTACACTCTTCTTAGCAGGTATTTTCACAACGTGTTGTACACACTACATATTAACTAGCACTGCCGTTTTGATATCTAACGCATCTTTATCATTTGGTTATACAGTGTCATCATTGAATTTATTATTAAGTACGGGGTTTGACACCTCTACACCTGCTGTAAGTGTGAATTAAGAATTCATTCATACATTTCTTGATTTTACAAGATTCGATGTTCATATTATGAATGCCTCCAATTATATCAACCTTCTTTTGCACGAACGGCACTACTATTGCTTAAGGATCTTTTCTTTTATTACACGGAGGGTTATCACTAAACGGCCTTCTTTAGTAAAGCAGCACAAAAGGATTTTTTAGTTTTTTTGTTATATTACTTCTGACCCCCTCTGTTGAACACATTTTTGACCAATCCGGTTCAAAATGGTTTATTTGAGAGTACATTTTATTTAATATATTCCCCTTGTTGTTCAATATCCGGGTATATGAATTATTATGGTTACATAACTTGTTTTCTTTACATCTTTATAGTAGCAAGTTGAGGACCTTTAAACGTTCCTCTTCTCCCAACGATACTCCAGTGTATGATTCAGTGAGTACTTTCTCTGCTTTTAGATTAATTTCCTGCCCTGCGTCTGGTTTTATGTTCTTCAATTTAAGTGTCTTCTTTCATTCTTAGTGTTCTTATTTATTACTTTATAATTATATTTTTTTAATTATATTTTTAATTATGTACATTAATAATATAGTTTTTTATTATAATTTTTAATAATTTTATGTTCTACCTATTGTCATATACTCTTAATTTATTTATTACTTTTCACTATGTTTTTATTTAATCCACGTTATGTGTTATTTGCTAAGCAATTTCTGCTTTATATAAATGTATTCCGGTTGCCTTTTACAATGTTGTTTATATTTGTTTTTAATTTGATATGTATCATTATTATTTTTTGTAAGCAACTCTCCCCTTGAGAAAGGCGCAAGCCGAAACGCGTCGGGGATCTTCAATAAAGCTTTACTGAATTTATACTAAGCATCTGGGTCGTCCACTGCTTCTGCTCCCTGTGTACTGACTGATCCTTGCAGGAGCCCTGCTCTCCTGTGTGTTCCAAAGAATGGAAAGCCTCCATCTCGCTGCTGAACTGCTGTCTGCATCTTCGTTTTAAGGTTGTGTTTAGATATTTAAGTTCTTTACTTACTAAGGGTTGCTGAGGATACTTATACTAATAAGACTATACCTAATACTTTGACCCACTGAAAAGCAGTATATAAATACAGCTAAATATATAAATAAAATAAATATGTTTAATGTATTTTGTTCACTTGAAGTTTAATTAATCTCAGGTCCTTAATGTATGCTGATAAGAATAAACAGCTGCACCTGAGAGTGAATATGGCACCTCCTTTCCTTTGAGGTTTAAGTATCTAAAAAGCTACGATTATCCCAAGGGGTGGTTGGGTGTTGGGGAGGGAGGGTGGTAAAGAAGACTTATGAAAAGCTGGCTGCTACACTATTCCCTGTCCTGTGCTTCTAAGTTAATCTGTGATCAATCTCTAGGTGGAGTCCCACAGCCCTTTCTTAGATAGAGGGAGTCTTGGGTTCTAAATTTAACCAGAAAAAGCTCTCTTCTGTGTTTTAAATTTAAACTCAAAATTCTTTGCTGCTACTAGACCCTGACTGATTTAAGAAATACACTGGGTTCACAGATTAAAAAGCTTTTATCTAAAAAATTCCCTTTTCCCCAAGATTCAGAAAAATTTCCTGAAGTAAATACTTAAAATTGCAGATCTCTCTCCAGATGTAGGAGTCCCCTTTTGTATTCCTTCAAGAAATTGCAGTTCTCCAGGACCAAGCAGGAAGTCAGTTCTCACATATGGGTGACGTCGACGGAGCCCTCATGCGGAGCATATCCCCAGCTTTCAAAGAAAGCCTTTGGGAATGCAGGCACGCATGCGCGGTCCCCTTCCCGCCCAAAGGTGCCATCTTGCTCAGTCGTCTTTTTTCCGCGGAGCCCTTTGGACGCCTGTCCTTGTCACCTGTGAAAAAAGTTGATTTTTCTGCGTTATGTTGAGTTTTTCTTCGTTTTGAGGACTGTTCCTTTCCCGCCTGGACTCGGTACACCGGTGCCGAGCCCGAATCTCTTTTTTCGGTTTTTGTCCTTAGAGACTGCATTTGCGCCTTTTTCTATTCCCTGGCAGCCCAATTTTTTGATTTTGCAGGGGCCCATTTCCCCCGATGGCTGCCAGTGGCTTTAAGAAGTGTGATTGGTGCAAGAAACTGATGTCTCTCACCGACACACACACGACTGCTGCCTCCAGTGCCTAGGGCCAGACCATGATTCTATGGTCTGTAGTCCCTGTGGCAAAATGTCTTCCAAGGCATTACGGAGCCGTCAGCACCAGCGTGAGAGGATCTTCTCCGAATCTGCCTCTGGATGTGTCCGGACTTCGTCAGAGGCCTCGACATCTCGGGAGTCTGACCCCGAGCATCGTCGGGGCTCCTCTGAAAAGGAGTCCCCCTCGAGGGAGCATCGAAGGAAGAAGAAACCCGCGAGGGTGCATCGTTGGACGCTCTTGGCTCCTCGAGGGCCAGGTCGCATAGCCCCAATCGCCGTCCCGGGTCTTCGGAGTCGGAGAGGCCTGCAAAGCATCCTCGTGTGGAGGGAGGCCCCGAGTCACGTGAGTACTGTAATCCTCGTGGGGGAGCCGACGTCAGGCCTGACGCCGTCGGGGCCCGAGTCGGAGGCAGGATGACGGCCTTGGAGAGCAGATTGTCTGCCTTCGTGGAGCAGCAGCGGGTGCTGATCGCCGGTTTCACCGGCGCATCTGCCCCGACCACCGGGACGTCGAAGTCGACCCCGGAGGCCGAGCCGATCCTCGAGACCATCCGAACTCGAGTCGATCCTCGGCCGAGGTCACCCTCGGCCTCCCATTCGGGACCGAGGTCGTCGACGCCGGTTCCCTCGGCGGCGGTGCGGATGGCGTCAGTGCCCGCCCACTCGGAGCCGCTTGATTCCTCCGAGGAGGAATCGGCATGGGAGACGGAGGAGGAGGAGTCCCCTGACACCTTCCAGACTCAGTGCGTCCCTTCGGACTCACCAGGATCCGAGCCTCAGACAAGTTCCCCCAGAGGATGCCAGGTTCTTGGATTTCGTAAGGGACATGGCTAAAGCACTGGCATTCCCTGCGGGCCCTGAGGAGGAGCCTCGCGCCAAGGAGCTCGAGGCTCTGCAGTATGACTCGCCTCCCAAGGAGGCCTTTACTGTCCTGGTTCCTCCGATGCTGGAGCGGTTGCTCTTCCGCATATGGGAGGCGCCGGCCTCGATGCCGGTTCTAAGCAAGCGGGTCGATAACATCTGTCGAGTCCGCAAGAGCCCCGGGTTTCAAAAGGCACAGCTACCGCACCACTCCATGGTTGTGGAATCGGCCATGCATCGCTTGAAGAGTTAAAAGATGCACTCCTCAGTGCTTCCCAGCAGGGAAGCCCGGAATCTGGATGCCCTAGGTAGAAAGTGCTTCCGGGGCTCTATGCTTGCTTGCCGCGTCCAGACCTACATGGGCATGTACCTTCAAGACCTGGTAAAGGAGATTGCCAGGTTCTCTGCTGGTTTGTCCGAGGAACCTTTGCAGAGGTTCAAGGCCTTGTCTTCTGGTATACGAGAGTGCTCGAAGTTTATCTCTCGAGCAGCCTTCGATGGATTTGAGGCTTCGGCCCGAGTAGCAGGGGCCGGCATCGGTGCATGCCGCCAGGCCTGGCTACAATCCTCAGACCTCGAGCCATGGGTACAGGACAAGTTGGTCGATGTCCCTTGCCGAGGTGAAAACCTCTTTGGCAAGCCCATTGCCGAAAAGGCTGCAGAACGCGAGACCAAGACTCTTACCTAAAGACAAGGCTGTCCAGGAAAACATCTGCCCCTTCTCAGAAGAAGAAGGGCTCGGGGAAAAAGACCTTTTACCCGAGGATGACCGCTGCCTACAAAACCTACCCTCACTACCAGGCCTCTGCAGCTCCCCAACAGGGCCAGCAGGCCTAGGGGCAGGGTCATAGGCCCTGTAGGCAGAAAGCTCCCAAGCCTCCTACTCCGGCTCCTGCTCAGCAGGGAGGGAGTTTTTGACTATGCCAGCATAGCCTCTCCTTCTCTCCAGGGCACAGGAGGCCGGCTGACCCTGTACGCAGACAGGTGGCCAGCCATCACAGGGGATACTTGGGTGTTATGCATCATTGAAAGGGGCTATCTGCTCCACTTCACCCAGATACCCCCCTCCTACTTTCCAGGCGAGCCTCCAAGACCCCCTCTGCACAGAAACTTACTCCTTCAGGAGTTGGAAGGTCTGCTAAGGGACCAGGCGGTGGAACCGGTGCCTCACCGCCTGGAAGGGCAAGGCTTCTACTCGAGGTACTTCCTAGAACCAAAAAGAACAGGAGGTCTCAGACCCATCCTGGACCTGAGAAATCTGAACAAGTTTCTGGAGAGGGAAAAGTTCAAGATGCTTACCCTTGGAATCTTACTGCCCTACCTCCAGCAGGGAGATTGGCTATGCTCCTTAGATCTGAAGGATGCTTATACTCACATCCTCATCCATCCGTCACAGACAATTTCTCAGATTTGTGGTGGGAGGAAGACACTTCTAGTACAGAGTGCTTCCTTTTGGTCTCACCTCCGCCCCCAGGGTTTTTACAAAATGCCTGGCGGTGGTTGCGGCCTACCTCAGGAACCAGGGGATCTTTGTGTTCCCTTACATGGACGACTGGCTTATCAGGGGCCGGTCTCCACAAGAGGCCAGGCAGGCCACCTTCAGAACCATATCCCTGCTTCAGCACCTGGGGTTCGTGATAAACTTCCCCAAGTCCACTTTAGTCCCCTCGCAGGACATGGAGTTCATAGGGGCAAGATTGGATACCATCCATGCAAAGGCCTATTTGCCTGCGGACAGAGCTCACAGGCTGATAAAGTTGGCCGGCCAGTTTCGGGCGAACTCTCTGGTCTCCGCCAGACACGTCCTCCGGCTCTTAGGTCACATGGCTTCCTCGGTGCATGTCACCCCAAATGCCCGTCTGCACATGAGGCCGGCTCAGTAGTACCTCAGGGCACATTGGCTACAGGCCACAGGGAAATTGTCAGACAAAATAAAGGTGTCCAAACTCTTGGTGGACTCCTTATGCTGGTGGAGGCATCTCCCAAATCTGGTCAGGGGTGTTCCTTTTCAGTCCTCCCCACACACTCAGGTACTGACAACCGATGCTTCCCTGCAGGGCTAGGGGGCACACTGCCAGGGGGCCTGTACCCAAGGCCTATGGTCTCCGTGGGAGTCCGCCCAGCAGATCAGCCTGTTGGAATTGAGAGCCATTCGACTAGCCTTATGGACTTTCTCTCAGATCCTGTCTCGCCAGTCTGTCCTAGTTCAGACGGACAACCAGGTGGCTATGTTCTACATCAACAAGCAGGGAGGCACAGGATCCAGACTCCTGTGCCTGGAAGCACAAGCTCTCTGCTCCTGGGCTATCAAGCAGGACATGACCCTCAGAGCGGTCTACCTCCCAGGCCAGGAAAATTACCTGGCGGACAGGCTAAGCAGACTCCTGCAAGCTCACCGAGTGGCAGTTGGATCCTCTGGTAGTTCAGCAGATCTTTCTGAAGTGGGGGCTTCCGACCATTAATCTTTTTGCTAGTCCGCTGAACAGGCAACTACCCAAGTTCTGTTCCAGACAACCGCACCCTCTGCGCACGGCAGCAGATGCATTCCTGATCCCCAGGTCAGAAGGCCTGCTGTATGCTTTTCCTCCCACACCTCTGGTGGCCCGGACTCTCTCCAGCAGGACCGGGCCACGGTGATCCTGATAGCCCCCAGGTGGCCTAGGCAGCCATTGTTCTCTCTTCTTCTGCAGTTGGCAGTGGATACGCCACTTCCTCTGGGGCTGCAACCCGACCTTCTGACTCAGGATCAGGGGTCCCTCTTGCATCCCAACCTCAAATCCCTCAATTTGATGGCCTGGCTGCTGAAAGGGTAGTCCTTGCTCCCTTGCTCCTACCAAAGGAGGTTGAAGAGGTAGTGTTGGCCTCCAGGAAGCATTCTACTAGGAAGACCTATCCTCTGAAATGGCGTAGGTTCTCTACTTGGTGTTCTCAACAACAAGAGGACCCCTTCTCCTGCTCGGTCCAGGTGGTGCTACAATACCTGCTCCACCTTTCCAACCTAGGACTTCAGTCCAACTCTGTCCGGGGTCACCTCAGTGCCCTCTCAGCTCACCACTCGCTGATGGATGGACAATCTCTCTCAGGCCACCCTCTGGTGTATCGCTTTCTCAGAGGCCTGCTTTTGCTTAAGCCTCCTATTCGTCCACCGGCCACTGAGTGGGATCTCAGTGTGGTCTTGCAGCAACTGACCCACCCACCTTTTGAGCCGATGGCAACCTGCCATTTACGTTTCCTCTCCTGGAAGGTGTTGTTCCTTGTGGCACTCTCCTCGGCTAGGCGGGGGAGTGAGCTTCAGGCCCTGGTCTCGGATAGGCCGTATACCAGGTTCTATAAGAACAGGGTAGTCTTGAGGACTCATCCTAAGTTCCTTCCCAAGGTAGTGTCCTCCTTCCACCTCAACCAGGAGGTGGTACTTCCGATGTTCTTTCCCAGGCCGCACGCCAGTAGGGCAGAGACTCTTGCATACCCTGGATTGTAGAAGGGCGCTGTCCTTTTACCTTGAACGTACGCAGGGGCATAGAAGGGCTTCTCAGCTCTTCATTTCCTTTGACCCTAATAAATTGGGGTTGCCTGTCACTAAGCATACGTTGTCCATCTGGGTGGCAGACTGTATTGCCTGGGCTACAGGGCAGCCGGCCTCTCCCTGGAGGGTCGAGTCTCGGCCCACCGGGTCAGGGCGAAGGCCGCATCAGTAGCTCACTTCCGTTCTATTCCGTTGGCAGACATCTGCCAGGCCGCTTTTTTGGTCTTCAAGCCAGACTTTTGCGGACCACTACTGCCTCGAGAGGGAGTCCCGTAGGGACAGTGCTTTTGGGCAAGTGGTACTCTGTAATCTCTTGGAGGTTTAGGCATCTCCTACCCTCCGGCCCTGGTGTTGGGCTACCGTTCAGGTATGGTCTCAGAGAAGATTCTCACTGTTGCTGAGGCTCTAGAGGGAGCTCTATTTTTCAGCCTGGGTTCCTGGTAGCCCAGAGCTAGGGAGTCACCCATATGTGAGGACTGACTTCCTGCTTGGTCCTGGAGAAAGTGTAGTTACTCACCTGTAACAGGTGTTCTCCAGGAGCAGCAGGAATCAGTCCTCACAACCCTCCCTCCTCCCCTTGGAGTTGGAGTTGTATATAGTTCATTTTCTTTTTGTGCTGTCTTTTAGCTATGTCATCAGACTGAGCAAAATGGCACCTTTGGGTGGGAAGGGGACCGCGCATGCGTGCCTGCATTCCCAAAGGCTTTCTTTGAAAGCTGGGGAAATGCTCTGCATGGGGGCTCCGTTGACGCCGATGTCACCCATATGTGAGGACTGATTCCTGCTGCTCCTGGAGAATACCTGTTAAAGGTGAGTAACTACTCTTTCTCCAGGACCAAGCAGGAAGTCAGTCCTCACTTATGGGTGACATCGACGCCGATGGAGCCCCGGTGCGGAGCATTGCCCCAGCTTTCTAAGAAAGCCTTTGGGAATACTGCACGCATGTGCGGTCCCCTTCCCGCCTAAAGGTGCCATCTTGCTCAGTCTCTCTTTTTCCGTGGAGCCCATCGGACGTTTGTCCGAGTCACCCGGAAAAGTTGACGTTTTTTTCAACGATTACTTGGTCTTTTTCTCCGAGTTCGACGCCGGTTCCCCTTCCCGCCGGGTTCGGTACACCGGTATCGAGCCTGTCTTCTATTTTTCGGTTTTGCCCTTCGTGGCTGGCGTACGTGCCCTTTTTTCTGTTTTCCCTGGAAGGCCGGTCCTTTGACCTCGCGGGGGCCCTTTTTTCCCCGATGGCTTCCAGTGGTTTTAAGATGTGTGATCGATGCAAGAAACTAATGTCTCTCACCGACACACACGACTGCTGCCTTGGGTGCCTCAGCCCAGATCATGATCCAATGATCTGTGGCCCGTGTGGCAAAATGTCCACCAAGGCGCTTCGAAGCCGTCAGCACCAGAAGGAAAGGATTTTCTCTGATTCTTCCTCGGGCTGGGCCCAGACCTCATCTGATGCCTCGCCGTCTCGGGAGTCTGATCCCGAGCATCGCTGGGGTTCCTCGGACAGGGGGTCTCCCGACAGGGAACGCAAGAGGAAGAAGCGGCTCATGAGGGCGGTGTCGTAAGAGGTCCCTGGTTCCTCGAGGGCCAGGTCTAAGACCCCCGACCGCCATCCCGGGCCTTTGGAGCAGGAGAAGCCGTCCAAAGTACCTCGTGTGGAGCCGGAGACCATCGGGCACGTAAGTCCTGTAGTCCTCGTAGACTGTCCTCCGAGGGAGCTGATGTCGGGCCCGGCACAGCCGGGGCCCAAGTCTGTGGCTGCTGAGTCTCCTGAGCTTGGACAGGCTGACAGCCTTGGAGTGCAGATTGTCTGCCTTCATGGATCAGCAGCGGGTACTGATGGCCAGCCTCGCTGGTGCATCTGCCCCGACCACCGGGACGTCGAAGTAAACCCTGGAGACCGAGCCGATACTCGAGACCATGAAGGCTCGAAGGCGTCCTCGGTCAAGGTCCCCCTCGACCTCCTGCTCGGAACTGAAGGCGTCGACGCCTGTGCCTTCGGCGTCGGGGCGGGTGCCACCTCGACCCGTGCGGTCGGAGCCCCTCGACTCCTCTTCGGATGAGTCAGCGTGGGAGACGGAGGACGAGGAGTCCCCTGACACCTTCTGGACTCTGTGCGTCCCTTCGGACTCACTGCAGTCTGAGCCCCGGAGTAGGTCTCCCCCCCCCCCCCGTAGGACACCTGGTTCTCGGAGTTCGTGCGGGACATGGCCAAGGCATTGGCGATTCCCGCGGACCTTGAGGAGGAGCCACGAGCCGAAGAGCTCGAGGCCTTCCAGTATGACTCTCCTCCGAAGGAGGCCTTTACTGTGCCAGTTCCTCCGATGCTGGAAAGGCTCCTCTTCCGGATGTGGGAGGCACCGGCCTCGGCGCCGGTCTTAAGCAAGAGGGTCGATTCCATCTATCGACTCCGTAAGAGCCCTAGCTTCCAGAAGGCGCAGCTGCCGCATCATTCCATGGTGGTTGAATCGGCCATGCATCGTCTGAAGAACCAGAAGATGCATTCCGTGGTGCCCCCCGGCAGGGAGGCCCGGAACCTGGATGCTTTCGGCAGAAAGTGCTTCCAGGGCTCGATGCTTGCTTGCCGTGTCCAGTCCTACCAGCTGTACATGGGCATGTACTTACGAGACCTGGCGAAAGAGCTTTCCGGGTTCTCTGCTGGCCTCTCCTGGGAACCTTTGCAGAGGTTCCAGACTTTGTCCTCAGGAATCCGGGACTGTTCCAAATTCATGTCCCGAGCGGCCTATGATGGCTTCGAGGCTTCGGCTCATGTGGCGACAGCCGGCATCGGTGCCCGACGGCAGGTATGGCTGTAGTCATCGGACCTCGAGCCCTGGGTGCAGGACAAGTTGGTCGATGTCCCTTGCCGAGGTGAAAACCTTTTTGGCAAGCCCATGTCCGAGAAGGCGGCTAAGCTCGAAACCGAGCACCTGACCAGGACAAGGCTGTTAAGAAAGACTTCTGCCCCTTCTCACAAAAAGAAGGGCTTGGGTCAAAAGTCCTTTTACCCGAGAAAGGCGGCTGCCTACAAACCTTTCCCTCAGAACCAGACCTCCCCAGCTCCCCAACAGGGGCAGCAGGCCAAGGGGCAGGGACATGGGCCCCGTAGGCAGAAGACCCCCAAGCCTCCGGCTCCTGCTCCTACCCAGCAGGGAGGGGGTTTTTCACTCCCACAGCATAGCCTTTCCACCTCTGCTGCCCCATTCCTTCACAGAAGGTCGCCTAGCCCTGTTTGCCCACAGGTGGCCACCCATTATAGGGGATGCGTGGGTATTAAGCATAGTCCACAAGGGCTATATGCTTCATTTCCAGCAGTTACCGCCTGTCTACTTCCCAGGAGAGCCTCTAAGGCCTCCCCTGCACACATCCCTCCTCCTCCAAGAACTTCAAAGTCTGCTCCTGGACAAGGCGGTGGAGCCTGTACCTCCTCGCCTACAGGGGCACTGTTTCTACTCCAGGTATTTTCTGGTGCCAAAGAGAGCCGGAGGCCTAAGGCCTATCCTAGACCTCAGGAACCTCAAGTTCTTGGATAATGAGAAGTTCAAGATGCTCACTCTTTGAACACTTCTGCCCTACCTCCAGCAGGGAGATTGGCTATGCTACTTAGATCTAAAGGATGCGTATACTCACATCCTCAATCATCCAGACCGCAGAAAGTACCTCAGGTTCATGGTGGGAGGAAACCATTACCAGTACAGAGTGCTGCCTATTGGCCTAACGTCCGCCCCACAAGTCTTTACAATGTGCCTTGCTGTGTTGGCGGCCTACTTGAGGACTCAAGGTGTTTTTGTCTTCCCCTATCTAGACGACTGGCTCTTCTGGGTTCAGACTTACCAGGAGGCCAGGCAGGCCACCTTCAGGACTGTATCACTCCTTCAAGACCTAGGCTTTGTCATAAACTTCGCAAAGTCCACTTTGCTCCCCTCCCAGAACCTAGAGTTCATAGGGGCACGGCTGGACTCTCTGCAAGCAAGGGCTTACTTGCCAGAGGACAGAGCTCAAAGGCTCATGGAGTTGGCATCCCGGTTTCTAAGCCTGCCAAGGGTTCCTGCCAGGCTCTGTCTGCAGCTCCTAGGACACATGGCATTGACTGTACATGTGACCCCCAATGCCCGCCTCCACATGAGGCCTGCACAGTGTTGCCTCAGAACTCAGTGGAAACAAGCCACTGGGAACCTAGCAGACAAAGTCAGGGTGTCAAAACCATTCCTGACTTCCCTTCAGTGGTGGCTACACCCCCCCAAACTTGCTTCAGGGGGTGCCTTTTCAGATGCCTGTCCCCACAGTGGTGTTGACAACAGATGCCTCCTTACAGGGCTGGGGTGCACACTGTCAGGGGAGCTGCACTCAGGGCCTCTGGTCCCCCTGGGAAGCCACGCAACAGATCAACCTACTAGAGTTGCGGGCTATTCGCTTAGCCCTCAAGGCTTTTTCCTCACACTTTGGTTCACCAGTCTGTACTAGTTCAGACGGACAATCAAGTAGCCATGTTCTATGTGAACAAACAGGGCGGCACTGGGTCCAGGCCCCTATGCCTGGAAGCACAGACCCTTTGCTCCTTTGCCCTCAGACACCAGATGTTGCTGAGGGCTGTTTATCTTCCTGGCCAAGAGAATTGGCGGACAGATTAAGCAGAATTCTGCAGCCCCACGAATGGCAGCTGCACCCTGGTGGTTCAAAAGATTTTCCTGAAATGGGGACTTCCATCCATGGATCTCATTGCCAGTCCCCTGAATCACCAACTGCCCAGGTTTTGTTCCAGTCAACCGCATCCCCTAAGGGTGGCGGCGGATGCCTTCCTGATTTCTTGGTCCCAGGGCCTACTGTATGCGTTTCCTCCCATGCCTCTGGTGGCCCGAACCTTGTTCAAGATTCTCAGGGACAAGGCCTCGGTACTTCTGGTTGCTCCCAGGTGGCCGAGGCAGCCCTAGTTCCCCCTGCTCCTTCAACTGGCTGTGGAGACACCACTGCCTCTGCGGTTCCAACACGAACTTCTCTCTCAGGATCAGGGTTCCCTTCTGCACCCCAATCTCAAATCTCTCAATCTGATGGCCTGGAGGCTGCAAGGGTAGTCTTGGCTCCCTGGGGCCTACCTCAGGAAGTAGAAGAGGTGGTCTTGGCCTCTAGAAAGCAATCCACCAGGAAAACATATGCCCTAAAGTGGAGGAGGTTCTCCTTGTGGTGTCAGCAACGCAAGGAAGATCCTTTCGGCTGCACTGTGCCAGTAGTGCTCCAGTACCTTCTGCACTTGTCCAATCAGGGCCTTAAGTCCAATTCTGTTCGGGTCCACCTCTCTGCTCTGGCAGCTCACCACTCAATGGTGGAGGGACACTGTCGGTTCATCCCTTGGTGTCCAGGTTTCTCAGAGGCTTACTATTGCTCAAGCTTCCTCTCCGTCCACCGGCCCCTGAGTGGGAATTGAATGTGGTCTTGCAGCAACTGACTCGCCCACCTTTTGAACCAATGGCTACATGTTCTCTACGCTTCCTTTCCTGGAAGACTCTATTCCTGTTGGCGTTGACCTCAGCCAGGCGAGTGAGTGAACTTCAAGCCCTGGTCTGTGACAGACCCTACACTCGCTTCTATAGGAACAGGGTAGGCCTTCGGACTCATCCTAAGTTCCTCCCCAAGGTTGTCTCCTCTTTCCATCTCAACCAGGAGGTGGTTCTTCCAACATTCTTCCCTAGGCCCCATGCCAGCCGGGCTGAGACAGTCCTGCATACCCTGGACTGTAGGATGGCCTTATCCTTCTACCTTGAGCGTACGCAGGGGCATAGGAGGGCTACTCAGCTCTTCGTATCTTTTGACCCCAATAACTTGGGGGTAGCTGTGTCCAAACGTACCTTGTCCATCTGGGTGGCTGACTGTATCACCTGGACTTACAGGGCAGCTGACCTTCCTTTGCAGGGTCGGGTCACGGCCCACCGTGTCAGGGCAATGGCTGGCTCAGTAGCTCATCTCTGCTCTGTACCGTTGGCAGGGCTGCAACTTGGTCCTCAAGCCAGACTTTTGCGGCCCATTACTGCCTGGAGAGGGAGTCCCGTAGGGACAGTGCTTTCGGTCAGGCAGTGCTCCGGAATCTCTTTGAGGTTTAGGCAACTCCTACCCTCCCAGCCCTCTGGCTGGGCTACCAGTGGGGGTGTGTTTCAGTGAAATTCTTGCTCTGATGCTGGGGGAGCTCATTTTTCAGATCTGGGTCCCTGGTAGCCTGAAGCTGGGGAGTCCCATAAGTGAGGACTGACTTCCTGCTTGGTCCTGGAGAAAGAGTAGTTACTCACCTGTAACAGGTGTTCTCCAGGAGCAGCAGGAATCAGTCCTCACAACCCTTCCTCCTCCCCTGGGAGTTGCAGTTGTACATAGTTTATTTTTTACATTTTTAGAAACATAGAAACATGATGACAGAAAAAGACCACATGGCCTATCTAGTCTGTCCTTCCATAACAACAACTACAACAATCCACTTTTTACCTTTAGAGATCCTCTGTGTTGGTCCCATGCTTTTTTGAATTCAGTTACTGTCCTCATCTCTACCACTTCCACTGGGAGACTATTCCATGGATCCACTACTCTTTCCGTAAAGAAATATTTCCGCATATCACTCCTGAATCTATCTCCCTTCACCCTCATCCCATGTCCCCTCGTAGCAGAACTTGCTTTCAATTGAAAGAGGCTCTCTCCCTGAACATTTATGCCACGGAGGTATTTAAACATCTCAATCATATCACCTCTAATCCCGCCTTTCCTCTAAGGTGTACATATTAAGATCCTTAAGTCTGTCCTCATATGCTTTATAATGAAGCCCATTAATCATTTTAGTAGCAACCCTCTGCACCGACTCCATCCTGTTCACATCCTTTTGAAGGTGCGGTCTCCAGAATTGCACACCATACTCCAAATGAGGTCGCACCAAAGACTTATACCAGAGGCATTATCATCACCTCCTTTTTTCTGCTAGCCATTCCTCTCCGTATGCACCCAAGCATCCTTCTAGCTTTTGCCGTCGCCTTTTCTACCTGTTTAGCTACTTTAAGATCATCAGACACAACCACGCCTAGGTCCCACTTCTTTAGTGGACAAAAGTATTTCACCTCCTATACTGTATTGCTCCCTTGGATTGCTGCAGCCCAAATGCATGACCTTGCATTTTTTAACATTAAAACCCAGCTGCCAAATTCTAGACCATTCTTCAAGCTTAGCTAGATCCCTCCTCATGTTATCTACACCTTCCTGGGTGTCTACTCTATTGCAGATTTTGGTATCATCTGCAAAGAGGCAAACCTTACCCGACAGCCCTTCCGCTATATCACTAACAAAGATGTTAAAAAGAATCGAACCAAGGACAGATCCCTGGGGCGCACACCACTGGTAACATCCTTCTCCTCAGAGCGAGCTCCATTTACTTGTACTCTTTGTCGCCTCCCACCCAACCAATTTCTAACCCAAGCAGTAACTTTAGGGTCCATCCCTAGGGTGCTCAATTTGTTTATAAGTCGCCTGTGAGGAACAGTGTCAAAGGCTTTACTGAAATCTAAATACACCACATCAAGAGCTCTCCCTCGGTCCAACTCCCTGGTCACCCAGTCAAAGAAATCAATCAGATTTGTCTGACAAGACCTGCCTCTGGTGAATCCATGCTGCCTCGGATCCTGTAATCCGCTGGACTCCAGAAACCTCACTATTTTCTCTTTCAGCAGCGTTTCCAATAATTTACTCACCACTGAAGTTAAACTAACCGGCCTGTAGTTTTCAACCACATCCTTACTTCCGCTTTTGTGTAGAGGCACCACATGAGCCTCTCTCCAGTCCTTTGGCACCACTCCCGACTCCAACGAGGCATTGAAAAGGTCAGTCAGTGGAGTTGCTAGAACGTCCCCAAGTCCCCTCAGTATTCTAGGGTGTATCCCATCCGGTCCCATCGCTTTGTCTACTTTAAGTTGAGCTAGTTTCTCACAAACACAGTCTTCTGAAAATTGTTCAAGATGTCCCTTGCTTCTGTTCTTATTTGTGGGTGTTTTCTGAGGTCCTGCTCCTGGTTCTTCATCTGTGAACACAGAACAAAAATATTTGTTAAGCAATTCCGCTTTATCCTTATCAGCTTCTACATATTCCCCCCCCCCCTGCACCCTTGAGTCTGACAATACCACTTTTGCCCTTCCTCTTCTCACTAATATATCTGAAAAATGTCTTATCCCCCCATTTTATTGCATTGGCTATTTCCTCCTTTTGAATCTTTGCCTTCTTGACTACTTTGCTAGCTTCTCTAAGTTTTTCCAAATACAGATGCCTGTCTTCCTCTCTCTGTGATCTCTTGTATTTCATGAAGGCCTCCCTCTTTTTCTTCACTTTTTCAGCTACTTCCATCGAAAACCATAGTGGTCTCCTGTTCCTTTTGCCTTTATTTACCATTTTAACAAAAAGGTTGGTTGCCCTTAAAATACCCCCTTTCAGTTTTGCCCACTGTTTTTCTACATCCCCCAGCTGTTCCCATCCCACTAACGACTCCCTGAGGTATTGGCCCATCTTCACAAAGTTAATCTTCCTAAAGTCTAAGATCCTCACCTTGGAATGGATTCTAACAGCCCTAGTCCTAATACTGAACCACACCATCTGGTGATCACTGGATGCAAAATGATTTCCCACTACAACATCAGAAACACTTTCACCATTGGTAAGCACCAAGTCCAGTATGGCCCCTTCACGTGTGGGGTCTGTTACCAATTGCCTGAATAGTTCTCCCTGTAGAGAATCCAGGATCTCCTTACTTCTAGATGATACTGCAGCAGGAATGTGCCAATCAACATCTGGCATATTGAAATCTCCTATCAGTAGCATTTCCCCTTTCCTAGCAATGCTGCGTATGTCTTCAATTAACTCTCTGTCCACCTCTTCCTCTTATGAGGGAGGTCTGTATATCACACCAATGCAAATAGATTTCTCTTTCCCTCTTTCTATTTTAACCCACAATGCCTCCTCTCTCCCTTTTAAGCTCTATAATTGCAAAGCTTTAATAGTAGTTTTTACATATAGTGCCACTCCTCCTCCCCTTCTTCCTACCCTGTCCTTTCTGAATAAAGTATAGCCAGGTATAGTTACATCCCAGTCATGGTTTTCTGTGAACCATGTTTCTGTAACTGCCACTAAATCCAAGTCAGCCTCTCCCACCAAAGCTTCAACTTCAGGGATCTTATTTCCCATGTTACGGGCATTAATACACACTGCTTTCCATATGTTACCCCTGTTACCCATTTCCATAAAGGTATTTAATGTATCACCTACCTGGGGGCTTTCACTTACCTGGGGGCTTTCTTCACCCATCCCCAACGAATCTAGTTTAAAGCCCTCTTCAGTAGATTAGCCAGTCTACTACCAAAGATGCGTTGACCTTTCCTGGACAGATGGATGCCATCTCTGCTCTGCAACCCTTGGAACAGCATCCCATGGTCTAGGAAACCAAAACGCTCTCGATGACACCATCCACGCAGCCATGCATTCATTTCCAGGATGCGAGCCTCTCTGCCTTGGCCTTTACCCTCAACAGGGAGGATTGAAGAGAACACCACCTGTGCACCTAACTGCTTCACCCTCTGTCCCAGAGCCATGAAGTCACTTTTGATACGTTCCGAGGTATACCTGGCAGTATCATTTTTTTCAACATGGATTAGCAACATTGGGTAATAGTCAGTGGGCTTGATGAGTCTCGGCAAACTCTCCGTAACATCTTGGATTTTGGCACCAGGCAGACAGCATACCTCTCTGGACATCAAGTCTGGTCGGCAGATGGATGCCTCAGTACCCCTCAGAAGAGAGTCTCCAACCACCACTACCCTTTGTTTCCTTCTGGTCACCGATTCCGCAACTTTGGGGTACTTGAACTCTGGTTCTTCCCTTTTTGTGTGCTGTTTTTTAGCTATGTCATTGGGCTGAGCAAGATGGCACCTTTAGGCGGGAAGGGGACCGCGCATGCGTGCAGTATTCCCAAAGGCTTTCTTAGAAAGCTGGGGAAATGCTCCATACGGGGGCTCCATCGTCAATGTCACCCATAAGTGAGGACTGATTCCTGCTGCTCCTGGAGAACACCTGTTACAGGTGAGTAACTACTCTATCTCTCTCCAGAAGTAGCAGTCCCCTTTTTTAGTCCTTCAAGATGTATGCAGCGCTGCACAGACATGTAAGAGACGGTTCCTGCTCATCAGAACTTACAATCTAGTCAAAACAGACAACACAGTATGTGTATCTTGGGGGAATTGTAAGGAAACACAAGGAGATCAGGTTTTTTGGTAGACTGTAGCTGGGGAGTCCCATATGGGAGGACTTCCTGCGTGTTCCCGGAGAAACAGGTGTTTTCCAGGGACAGCAGGAATCAGTCCTCACAACCCCCCCTCCTTCCCATGAAGTTGCTTTTCTTTTTTACCATCTTAAACTATGTCGTCTTACTGAGGCAAGATGGCATCCTTAGGCGGGAAGGCAACCATGCATGCGTGGTGCATCTCTCAAAGGCTTTCTTTGAAAGCTGGGAAGAGGTTACCACTCGGGCTCCGTCGTCGCCGATGTCACCCATATACTAGGACTGATTCCTGCTGTCTCTAGAGAACACCTGTTACAGTTGAGTATGTACGCTTTTCCTGCTAGGCTTGGGACTCACTGGAAGAGCGGTGTATGCTTCCTAAGAAAATCAGTGTATAGTATGATGCATTGACAGCATCTTTGCCAAAGTTTAGAACCATAATTGTTTTCTTTGGATGGACAATGCTATCTCCTGTGGCTCAGTAGTCCCTTTTTTTTTATTACATGAAGCTGAAGGCTAATGGGGACTGTTGGGGTCCTTTAAGTCTTGTTTGTAGCCTTTCAACTATCTCTTCAGAGTGCTATCTAGTGGGCCTAGGTGATAGTCCATGTTAACTGGTTTTGGTGAACAGCTTATAGATTGGTTTAAGCTAGATGATACGGTAGTGGCGTTCTAACCTTTGCCAGCTTGTGTCATACAAAGAAAGATTTAATTTGCCTTCATTTAGACCAAGTCCAAGGTTGAGTGGCATCTGGATTATCAGAGGTGCACAATTTGGTGATCATGGTTCACTTTCTGTTGCAGTTAATTGCTCTTGGTATTGGTGTTGCAGACGAATTGAAGCTCTATAGGCTCGAAGTCTGCCTGATTGCTTAACCATGTTCTATTTGTTAGCTTTTGCTCTCAGAGGAGTCAGCTCATGAGGTGCAGCTTGTTTTTGATCCTTGAGATTCTTGGTACCTCTTATAGCAGCCAATTATTTATTATACCGCTTTATCATTTCAATCAAAGCGGTTTACATTGTAACTTAAACTTAGTAATGTACATTAAACAGGGATATTGATAACTTGGAGATTTTTTGCTGAAGCAATGGAGGGTTAAGTGATTTGTTCAAAGCCGCAAGGAGTGCTAGTGGGAATCAAACCTTGGTCTCTGGGTTCCCAAGCCAATGCTCTTAACCATTAGGCAGCTTCTCCACTCCGATGTCAGTCTATTAAGACCTGCAGACTTCCAGATGATTGCTCATATGCAGGCTTGTGGTATGGCAGTTAAGCATTTAAAATAAATAAATTATAAAATAGGATAAAGTAAAAACCACAAAAGGGGTTATTTTCTACTTTATACTGTGGTCTCTGCATTGGGCAATCTTGACAATGCAGGGCATTGCACTTAGACAGTGGTAGATTTCACATTAAGAGTCAGTACAGATTGGAGTGGAGAATGGGTAGAGACTAATTGGCAGGAACCTGCATTAATGTACAGCAGTGCAGTTAGCTGTTGCTTTGGAGGGGGCAGTGACTGTGGCATGTAGTCTTAGGTGCATTGGGTTATCTGCAATGCAGTTACTAGGCAGTGCAATTCTGTTCACTACTTTGGCTAGAAGACAAAAAGGGGTACACTCCTCAAGCAACTAGCAAAGCACTGTTGTGATTATTGTACGTTAACTATCATTTGATTTGCTTTAATTGCGGATTCTTTGCACACTTGAGTAAAGACTTTAAAATGGGAGTTGGAAGAATAAATTTGGCTTTGGTCTTTCATGATGTTCCCCCTGGCCAGTAAGGTGGTATTGTTGTTGAGAGACACTCCCCTATGTGGGATATGCTGAGTTTGGTTGTCTACTTAAGCTATGGTGTCGCTAGTTTCAGTCGGCAGTCTTAAGCGCGCACACTTTTGGTTGAAATTATTCTGAGCTGTGCTTTACAGTAAGCTACCCTAGGAAAGCCTTATGCTCCTAATAGAGGGTTCATTGGTCTAATTTTTCAGTTCTCCGGAAACAAGCAGGAAGTCAGTCCTCATATATGTCATTACCGATGGAGCATGCGCGGTAGCTTCTCCCCAGCTTTTAAAGAAAGCCTTTGGGAAATGCACCACGCATGCATGGTCCCCTTTCTGCCCAAAGTACCATCTTGTCTCAGTCTCTTTTTTTTTTTTTTCTTTTTACGCAGAACATACCGGATGTGTTTGTTTTCCCCAGAAAAAGTGTTTGTTTGTCTCTTGAATTTTTCTTTTATTTGGTCGCGTACTGGTTCTCTTTCCCGCTGCCGAGCTCCCTTACCTCAGCATCACGTATTGGGTCTGTTTTTGTTCTTTTTTTCGAGAGTTCCTCAACCTACTTTGTGCGCTTTTTTCTCTGGCTGGTCCTGAGTCTTCTGACCTCATGGCGGGCCATCTTACCCACCATATCCTCTTCTAGTGGTTTTAAGCACTGTGAAAGATGCGCCCATACCATGTCGTGCACTGATCCACACGACTGCTGCCTCCACGGCTTTGGGCCGGACTATGACACCTTGAACTGTGGTCTCTGCAAGAAGATGATCACCAAGGCGATCAAGAGCTGTCAGCAGCAATGGTAGTCCTACTTTCAGAAGATGGACTGCACTGGAGTCTCCGGTTACACTGTGCCTGGAACCCCGTGGAGACCGTGCTGCCTCTGAGACCCGAAGCCACAGGTCCTCCAGCCGGAACACCCCGGAGGAATAGCCCAAGAAGAGCTGGAAACCCAGACCATGTCGGCTGACGAGTCTGGAAAAGTGGGCAAGTCCCATGGGCCCCAGACCCGCAGCCCCTGTCGTGAGTCTGAGGGGAAGGAGTGGGAGATGCCTACCAAAATATCCTGACGGGAATCGTCTGCATCCAGCAACTGGCCATCCTGGTTGAGGACTCCCCTTCGACGGAGCCAGTGTCGGGCCAGAGTCCTTTGGTGCCCATGCTGAAGGCTGCAGAGCCATTTGGCCTTGAGCACAGGATGGTGGCTTTGGAGCGCAGTTTGTCTGCCTTCATGGCTCAGCAGTGGCCTCTGATACCCGGCTCAACCAGGTCATCACTCCCAACTGCTGGGTCCTCAACCTAAAGGAGTTTCCTAGACGTGGAGCCAATCCTTGAGTGCCAGCAGCCTCGAGATGTTCCTAGATACCGGTCCCAGGGACCAAGGTCATCCCCAGTGAATGCTCGCGGCTCGGGGTGCAGGGGCTGTCTGGCTCAGGGCCTGACCCTGGAGACCAGACTGCCCTTGACACCTTCACAGAGTGAATCCAATTAGGAGACCAAGGACAAGGAATCCCAAATGCCGTTCGTCACCGAGATGTGCCTTCCAACCCGTCTCCCCTCGAGACCCAGCATCTGTTCCCGCCCCCAGGATATTTATTTATTTTATTTTATTTTATTTATTTATTTGTGTGCTTTTTTATACCGCCCCTTCCAGAGATCAGGAGCGGTTTACAGAGAACATGTCAAAGAATTAACACTAACATTACATGGAACATTAACAGTGCAAAAATTCGTTACATAGAAAACTAAAAATACAAATTGTAAACGTATTAACTATTTACATTGGTTGAGAGAGATTGACTTAGTGTGGGACATGGCCAAGGCACTAGCCTTTAACACGGAGTCAGAGAAGAACCCTCGGACCGAGGAACTAGAGATTCTCCAGTATGAGGCTCCTTCGAAGGAGGCACTCTGTGCCCGTTCCCCCGATCCTGGAATGATTGCTTCTCCAGGACCAAGCAGGACGTCAGTCCTCACATATGGGTGATGTCGGCACCGACGGAGCCCTCATGCGGAGCATTTCCCCAGCTTTCAAAGAAAGCCTTTGGGAATGCAGTGCGCATGCGCGGTCCCCTTCCCGCCCAAGAGTGCCATCTTGCTCAGTCTTCTTTTTTCCGTGGAGCCCGACGGACGTGTGTCTTAGTCACCCGGTTAAAAGCTGATTTTTCCCTTCAAGGATTCGTGGGTTTTTACCGGTTCGACCACGGTACACTGGTATCGAGCCCGGAGCTACTTTTTCGGGTTTTGTCCTTTGAGACTAGCGTTCGCGCTTTTTTTCCCTTTTTCACTGGCAGCCCGGTCTTTTGACCTTGCAGGGGCCCTTTTTCCCCCGATGGCTGCCAGCGGGTTCAAGAAGTGTGATCGGTGTAAGAAACTGATGTCTCTCACCGACACACACGACTGCTGCCTCCGGTGCCTTGGGCCCGATCATGACCCGATGATTTGTGGCCCGTGTGGCAAAATGTCCTCTAAGGCGCTGAGGAGCCGTCAGCATCAGTGAGAAAGAATCTTCTCTGACTCCGCGTCCGGCCGGGCCCGGACTTCGTCAGAGGCCTCGACGTCTTGGGAGTCCAACCCCGAGCATCGTCTGGGTTCCTCTGAGCGGGGGTCTCCCTCACGGGAACAAAAAAGGAAGAAGAAACCCGTGAGGGCGGCGTCGGTGGACGCTCTTGGTCCCTCGAGGGCCAGGTCGCATAGCCCCGACCGCCGTCCTGGGTCCTCGGAGTCGGAGAGGCCTGCCAAGTTGCCTCATTTGGAGCCGGAGTCCCCGAGTCACGTGAGTGCTGTAGTCCTCGTGGAATCTCATCTGGGGTAGCCGACGTCGGCCCTGATGCCGTCGGGGGCTGCTGATTTTCCAGGACCAAGCAGGAAGTCAGTCCTCACTTATGGGTGACGTCGGCGCCGACGGAGCCCTCGCGGAGCAATTTTCCCCAGCTTTCGCAGAAAGCCTTTGGGAATTGCAGCTCGCATGCGCGGTCCCTTTCCCGCCCAGGGATGCCATCTTGCTCAGTCTCCTTTTTCCCGCGGAGCCCTACAGACGTAGTTTGTTGTCGCCGCTGAAAAAGTTGATTTCTTTAGTTTATTCTGTTATTTTCTCGGTTCGTGTGTCCTCTTCCCGACGGGCCTCGCCTAAAGGGCCCGTTCACAGTTTTTATTTTCTTTTTTTCTCTCCAACTGGCGTTCCCGCCTGTTTCTCCTTCTTCCCTGGCAGCGCGGTCTTTCGACCTTGCAGGGGCCCTTTTTCCCCCGATGGCTGCCAGCGGGTTTAAAAAGTGTGATCGTTGTGTCAAACTCATGTCTCTCACTGACACGCATGACTGCTGCCTCCGCTGCCTCGGGCCCGAACATAACCCTATGAGTTGCGGTCCGTGCAGCAAGATGTCCTCGAAGGCGCTAAGGAGTCGGCAGTCGCAAAGGGATAGAATCTTCTCTGACTCCGCGTCCGGTCGGGCTCGGACCTCGTCAGAGGCCTCGACGTCTCGTGGCTCTGGCTCCGAGCATCGTCGGAGTTCTGAGCGAGGGTCCCCTGGCCGGGAGCACCGTCGGGAGAAGAGGCCCGCGAGGGTGGTGTCGGAGGACGCGCCTGGTCCCTCGAGGGCCAGGTCGCTCAGCCCCGTCGGACGCCCCGGGTCCTCGGAGAGGCCGGTGAAGCTTCCTCGTCTTGAGATGGAGTCGTCTGAACACGTGAGAGCTATAGTCCTCCTGGACTCTCCCCCGGGAGAACCGACGTCGGACCCGACGCCGTCAGGGCCCGAGTCGGCGGCTGCTGGGTCTTCTGAGCTTGGTCTCAGACTGACGACCTTGGAGCGCAGTATTGCTGCCTTCATGGACCAGCAGTGGGCATTGATCACCGGCCTCGCCAGTGCATCTGCCCCGACCACCGGGACGTCGACGCCCAAGTCGACCCCGGAGGCCGAGTCGATCCTCGAGTCCATACGAGCTCGAGTCGATCCTCGACCTAGGTTTCCCTCAGCTTCCCGTTTGGGACCGAGGTCCTCGACGCCGGCCTCGGCGTCGGGGCGGAGGTCTCCGGCCCCCGCCCGCACGGAGCTCGATTCCTCCTCGGTGGAATCGGGATGGGACACGGAGGAGGACAAGTCACCCGGTTCGTTTCAGACTCGGTGCGTCCCCTCCGACTCGCCCGAGAGTCGGAGCCTCTGAGGCGGTCCCCCCCGGAGGATACCCGGTTCTCAGATTTCGTGAGGGATATGGCCAGGGCTTTTGGCCTTCCCCGCGGATCCGGAGGAGGAACCTCGAGCCGAAGAGCTCGAGGCCCTTCAATTTGACTCCCCCCCGAAGGAGGCCTTTACTGTACCGGTTCCCCCGATGCTGGAGCGACTTCTCTTCCGCATGTGGGAGAGCCCGGCCTCGACGCCGGTGTTGAGCAAGCGGGTCGATTCCATGTATCGAGTCCGCAAGAGCCCCGGGTTCCAGAAGGCGCAACTACCACACCATTCTATGGTGGTGGAATCGGCCATGCATCGGCTTTAGAGTCAAAAGATGCACTCCTCGGTGCCTCCGGGTAAGGAGGCCCGGAACCTGGATGCCCTCGGTAAAAAGTGCTTCCAGGGCTCTATGCTTGCTTGTCGAGTCAGCTGTATATGGGCATGTATCTTAGAGACCTGGCGAAAGAAATTGCGGAGTTCTCGGCCGGTCTCTCCGAGGAACCTTTGCAGCGGTTCCAGGCCTTGTCCACAGGGATTCGAGAGTGTTCTAAGTTCATTTCTTGAGCGGCCTACGATGGCTTCGAAGCATCGGCTCGGGTGGCCGGAGCCGGCATCGGGGCTCGCCGCCAGGCGTGGCTTCAGTCGTCCTCAAGCCGTGGGTGCAGGACAAGTTGGTCGATGTTCCTTGCAGAGGTGAAAACCTCTTCGGCAAACCCATGGCCGAAAAGGCGGCGGAGCTCGAGTCGGAGACCCTCACCAGGACTCGCCTTTCCAGAAGAAGAAGGGCTCGGGGAAAAAGCCTTTTTACCCGAGGAAGGTGTTTGCTTATAAGCAACACCACCCACAATATCAGGCCTCAGCAACCCCCCGTCAGGGGCAGCAGCCTAAGGGGCAGGGTAACGGATCCCGGATGCAGAAAGCCCCCAAGCCCGCTACGCAGGCCCCGGCCCAGCAGGGTGGGGGTTTTTGACTATGCCCGCATAGCCTCTCCCCCTCAAGGGCCTTCGCCCAGCACGGGGGCCGGCTGACCCACTTTGCCCACAGGTGGTCAGCCATAACATCCGATTCCTGGGTGCTGCAGGTGGTTCGAAGGGGCTATCTCCTACATTTTCACCAGGTGCCTCCCCCCTACTTTCCAGGGGAGCCTCCCAGACCCCCTCTGCACAGGGACTTACTCCTTCAGGAGCTGCAAGGTCTGCTTCAAGAACGGGCTGTGGAGCCAGTGCCCCAACACCTGTGGGGTCATGGGTTTTACTCGAGATACTTCCTGATTCCAAAGAGAACAGGAGGCCTCAGACCCATTCTGGACCTACGCAACCTCAACAAGTTCCTGCAGCGGGAAAAGTTCAAGATGCTTACCCTTGGAACCCTACTGCCCTACCTCCAGCAGGGAGATTGGCTATGCTCCTTGGATCTAAAGGATGCTTATACACACATCCTTATTCATCCGGACCACCGGCAATATCTAAGATTTGTGGTGGCAGAGAATCATTATCAGTACCGCGTACTGCCCTTTGGACTGTCCTCCGCTCCCAGGGTGTTCACGAAGTGCCTGGCAGTGGTGGCAGTCTTCCTGAGGCTTCAAGGCCTCTTCGTCTTTCCATACCTGGACGACTGGCTCATCCGGGCATCGTCTGCTCCAGAGGTTACTCGGGCCACTCAACGCACCGTGGCTCTGCTTCAGCACTTGGGCTTCGTCATAAACTTCGAAAAGTCCGCTTTGCTCCCCTCTCAGGATCTCGAGTTCATAGGGGCACAGCTGGACACCTTGCAGGCTCGTGCCTTCTTGCCTCTGGAACGGGCCAACAGGCTCATAGCCCTAGCTAGCAGGTTCAACAGCATGTCGCCGGTCCCTGCCAGACAGTTCCTGCAGCTGCTCGGGCACATGGCCTCCACGGTCCATGTCACCCCGAATGCCCGTCTACATATGAGACCTGCTCAGTGGAGCCTTCACACTCAATGGCATCAGGCCACAGGGAGGCTGTCGGACCTGATACAGATTTCCGACCGTCTGGTCTCCTCCCTGCAATGGTGGCTTCACCTGCCCAACCTGGTGCTCGGTATGACCTTTCAGTCTCCCCCACCGTCCCGGGTGCTCATTGCAGATGCCTCTCTCCTGGGATGGGGGGCGCATTGTCAAGGGACATACACTCAAGGCCTCTGGACACCTTGGGAAGCCGCCCAGCAGATAAACTTCCTGGAGCTCCGGGTGATCCGCCTAGCTCTGCGGGCCTTCTCTCACCTCACGGTTTGTCAGTCCGTACTGGTGCAGATGGACAATCAGGTTGCAATGTTCTACGTGAACAAACAGGGAGGCACGGGCTCCCTCCTTCTATGCCAGGAGGCTCGGAGACTGTGCTCCTGGGCAGTCGATCACGACATCCTCCTCAAGGCGGTTTACCTGCCAGGGCAGGACAATTGCCTGGCGGACAAACTGAGCCGGATTCTGCAGCCGCACGAATGGAGGTTGAACCCCGCAGTGGTCCAACAGCTCTTCCGCCGGTGGGGCTCTCCCACCGTGGATCTCTTTGCCAGTCCCCTGAACCGGCAGCTTCCCAGGTTCTGCTCCCGGCACCCGCATCCGCTCAGAGTAGCGCCGGATGCTTTCCTCATCTCGTGGTCCAGGGGTCTGCTGTATGCCTTCCCTCCCACACCACTTGTGTCCCGGACATTGTTCAAAGTTGTCCAGGACAGGGCCTCCGTGATCTTGGTAGCGCCCCGGTGGCCGAGACAACCGTGGTTCCCTCTGCTTCTACAGCTAGCAGTGGACACCCCTCTTCCTCTGGGGTTTCGGCCCGATCTCCTGACCCAGGATCAGGGTACTCTTCTGCACCCCAACCTCCGGGCCCTGGCCTAGCTCCGCTTCTGCTACCCCCGGAGGTGGAAGCCGTCGTCCTAGCGTCTCGGCGTCCTTCCACCCGGAAGTCTTATGCCCTCAAATGGTGTCGCTTCTCGGTCTGGTGTGCTCAGCGATCTGAGGACCCCTTCGCCTGTTTAGTATCGGTGGTATGGCAGTATTTGCTTCACCTCTCCGATCTAGGCCTCAAATCCAACTCTGTCAGAGTCCACCTCAGTGCTCTCTCCGTGCACCATTCACCGGTGGAAGGCCAGCCTCTCTCCTCGCACCCCTTGGTGGCGTGTTTTCTTAGAGGCCTCCTTCTGCTCAAACCTCCGCTGCGCCCTCCAGCCCCTGACTGGGACCTCAATGTGGTTCTGCAAAGGCTCACCTGTCCACCTTTTGAACCCATGGCTACCTGCCCTCTTTGTTTCCTCTCCTGGAAAACTCTCTTCTTGGTAGCCCTTACTTCCGCGAGGCGCGTAAGTGAGCTACAAGCCCTAGTGTCGGAGCCCCCGTACACTAGGTTCTACAGGAATAGGGTGGTCCTGAGGACCCACCCTAAGTTTCTTCCATAGGTGGTCTCCCACTTTCACATCAACCAGGAGGTGGTTCTTCCGACCTTCTTTCCCAGGCCGCATACCAGCCGAGCTGAGTCTGTTCTGCATACCCTGGACTGTCGAAGAGCCTTGTCCTTCTACCTTGATCGTACACGAGAGCATAGAAAAGCTGTCCAGCTTTTCGTATCTTTTGACCCCAATCGGTTGGGGGTACCTGTCTCTAAACGTACCCTGTCCATCTGGGTGGCCGACTGTATCGCCTGGGCTTACGGGGCAGCCGGCCTCTCCTTGGAGAGTCGCGTCACGGCTCATCGTGTCCGGGCGAAGGCTGCATCCGTGGCTCATCTTCGCTCTGTTCCATTGGCAGACATCTGCCGGGCCGCTACTTGGTCTACAAGCCAGACTTTTGGGGCTCATTACTGCCTGGAGAGGGAGTCCCGCAGGGACAGTGCTTTCAGTCAGGCAGTCCTCCACAATCTCTTTGAGGTTTAGGCAACTCCTACCCTCCGGCCCTGGTGTTGGGCTACCGGCCGGATTCGTATTCAGAGAAGATTCCTCCCTCTGTACTGTTGAGCTTGGGGGAGCTCTTTAGGCTTGAGGTCTCCGGTAGCCTTAAGCTTGGGAGTCCCATAAGTGAGGACTGACTTCCTGCTTGGTCCTGGAGAAAGAGTAGTTACTCACCTGTAACAGGTGTTCTCCAGGAGCAGCAGGAATCAGTCCTCACTATCCTCCCTCCTCCCCTTGGAGTTGCAGTCATTTTTATTGCATAGCTTTGCTAACTTTTTTGCTGTCTTTCCGCTATGTCATCAGACTGAGCAAGATGGCATCCCTGGGCGGGAAGGGGACCGCGCATGCGCGCTGCAATTCCCAAAGGCTTTCTGTGAAAGCTGGGGAAAATTGCTCCGCGAGGGCTCCGTCGGTGCTGATGTCACCCATAAGTGAGGACTGATTCCTGCTGCTCCTGGAGAACACCTGTTACAGGTGAGTAACTACTCTGTCTCCTGAGCTCGGACTCAGGTTGACAGCCTTGGAGAGCAGCTTGGCTGCCTTCTTGGAACAGCAGCGTGTGCTGATCGCTGGTCTGACAGGTGCATCTGCCCCGACCACCAGGACCTCGACGTCCAAGTCGACCCCGGAGGTCGAGCCAATCCTCGAGTCCATGCGGTCTCGAATCGATCCTCGGCCAAGGTCTCCCTCGGCCTCCCGTATGGGGCCGAGGTCATCGATGCCGGTACCCTCGGCATCGGGGCGGATGGTATCGGTGCCTGCCCGACCGGAGCCGCTCAATTCCTCCTCGGAGGGGTCGGGGTGGGAGACGGAGGACGAGGACTCCCCAGACACTTTCCGGACCCGGTGCGTCCCATCGGACCGAAGATCCCCCCCCCGGAGTATACCCGGTTCTCAGACTTCGTGAGAGACATGGCCAAGGCCTTGGCCTTCCCCGTGGATCCCGAGAAGGAGCCTCGAGCCAAGGAGCTCGAGGCCCCTCCAGTATGACTCTCCACCGAAGGAGGCCTTTACTGTACCGATTCCTCCGATGCTGGAACGGCTGCTCTTCCGTATGTGGGAGGCACCGGCCTCGGCCGCTGGTTGTCAGCAAAGGGTCGATTCCATTTATCGAGTCCGTAAGAGCCCCGGGTTCCAGAAGGCAGAGCTACTGCACCACTCCATGGTTGTGGAATCTGCCATGCATCGCCTGAAGAGTCAGATGCACTCCTTGGTGCCCCCCCCCGGCAGGGAGACCCGGAACCTGGATGCCTTCAGTAGAAAGTGCTTCCAGGGCTCTATGCTGGCTTGCCGTGTCCAGACTTACCAGCTGTACATGGGCATGTACCTCCGAGACCTGGCAAAGGAGATTGCCGGGTTCTCTGCTGGCCTCTCCGAGAAACCTTTGCAGAGGTTCAAGGCTTTGTCATCGGGGATTCGAGAGTGCTCGAAGTTTATATCTGGGGCAGCCTATGATAGCTTCGAGGCTTCGTCCCGAGTAGCAACGGCTGGCGTCGGTGCACACCGTCAGGCCTGGCTACAGTCATCGGACCTCGAGCCATGGGTCCAGGACAAATTGGTCGATGTCCCTTGCCGGGGTGAGAACCTCTTTGGCAAACCCATGGCTGAAAAGGCTGCAGGAATCGAGACTGAGACTCTCACCAGGACAAGGCTGTCCAGAAAGACTTCTGCCCCTTCTCAGAAGAAGGGCTCGGGGAAAAAGCCCTTTTACCCGAGGAAGGCCTCTGCCTACAAATCCTACCCTCAATTCCAGACCTCTACAGCTCCCCAACAGCGTCAGCAGGCCAAGGGGCAGGGACATGGGCCCCGTAGGCAGAAAACCCCCAAGCCGCCAGCTCCGGCTCCTGCACAGCAGGGAGCGGGGTTTTGACTCCCACTGCATAGCCTCTCCACCACAGATGGCTCCATTCAACACAGGAGGCCGGCTGACACTACGCCCACAGATGGTCAGCTATAACGGGATACCTGGGTACTGAGCATAGTCCAAAAGGGCTACTTGCTCCACTTCAACCAGTTACCTCCCTCCTATTTTCCAGGGGAGCCTCCGAGACTCCCTCTGCACAGGAACCTCCTCCTTCAGGAGTTGGCAAGTCTTCTACAGGAGCAGGCGGTGCAACCGGTGCCTCACCACCTGATAGGACGAGGCTTCTATTCCAGGTACTTTCTGGTACCAAAAAGGACAGGAGGCCTCAGGCCCATCCTAGACTTGCGAAATCTCAACAAGTTCCTGGAGAGGGAAAAGTTCGATGCTTACTCTTGGAATACTGCTGCCCTACCTCCAGCAGGGAGATTGGCTATGCTCCTTAGATGTAAAGGATGCTTATATTCACATCCTCATTCATCCAGATCATAGACAATATCTCAGATTTGTAGTGGGAGGAAATCATTTTCAGTACAGGGTACTTCCATTTGGCCTAACCTCCGCACCCAGGTTTTTCACCAAATGCCTAGCGGTGGTGGCGGCCTATCTCAGAAACCAGGGCATCTTTGTCTTTCCATACCTGGATGACTGGCTCATCAGGGGTCAGTCTCCACAGAAGGCCAAACATCCACTCTTCGCACTGTCTCTCTTCTCCAGCACCTGGGCTTCGTCATAAACTTCGCAAAGTCCACTTTGCTCCCTTCACGGGACATAGAGTTCATAGGAGCAAGGTTTGTATACCTTACAAGCAATGGCTTATTTGCCCGAGAACAGGGCTCACAGACTGATGACACTGGCCCAGGAGTTTCGCAGTGGATCTCTGGTCTCTGCCAGACATTTCCTGAGGCTTTTGGGCCACATGGCATCCACGGTCCATGTAACTCCAAATGCTCGCCTGCATATGTGGCCTGCTCAATGGTGCCTCAGAGCTCAGTGGACACTGGCCACAGGAGGCTTAAGAGACAGAGTAAGAGTATCCAAACTACTAGCGGCCTCCCTGCAGTGGTGGCTGCATCTCCTGAACCTGATCAAAGGGGATGCCTTTCCAGGCACCACCACACAAACAGGTGCTGACGACTGATGCTACTCTTCAAGGTTGGGGTGCACATTGCCAGGGGGCATGCACTCAGGGCCTCTGGTCCCCTTGGGAGGCCACACAGCAGATCAATCTGTTGGAGTTCCGAGCTATTTGATTAGCTCTACAAACTTTCTCTCATGTCCTCTCTCACCAGTTTGTCTTGATTCAGACAGACAACCAAGTAGCAATGTTCTATGTGAACAAACAGGGCCGCACAGGTTCCAGGCTTCTGTGTCAGGAAGCACAGACCCTGTGCGTCTTTGCAGTCAAGCGCGGCATGTTTCTCAAGGCAGTTTATCTACCTGGCCAGGAAAAGTACCTGACAGACTGGATGAGCAGGATTCTACAGCCTCACAAATGGCATTTGAATCTCCTAGCACTGTTTCCTCTAAGCTGTGCGCGTGTGCGCGCGCACACACTTCGCCGAGTGAGCGCACATACTTTACAACAGAGCGCACAAAAATTACGGTTCTGATTCTGATAGAAAACAACACAGACGTTCTTAAAATTGAAAAGTTGTTGTGTATTTATGGTTTTCACAAGTTCTACAATATTTTCTAGTGCAATCAATGTGGTGTACATACTGTATTCTGACATGTAGTCAAATTTTAAAGTATATAACTCCGAGTGTCATTATGTGGTGCACAAAAATTTAACCTTCCTTCAAAAGCTGCACAGCTGATATTTTATGCGCACACAGCCTACAGAAAATTAGAGGGAACATTGTCCCCTGGTGGTCCAGCAGATCTTCCTAAAATGGGGTCTTCCAACCATCGGTCTCTTTGCCAGTCCACTGAACCGTCAGCTGCCCAGGTTCTGTTCCAGACAACTGCATCCTCTGCGAATAGCAGCAGATGCCTTCCTAATCTCTTGGTCTACGGGCCTGCTGTATGGGTTTCCTCCAACGCCTTTAGTGGCCCGAACCCTATTCAAGGTTCTTCGGGACAGGGCCTTGCTGATCCTGGTAGCCCCCAGATGGCCGAGGCAACCGTGGTTTCCACTCCTTATGCAATTAGTGGTGGACACTCCACTCCCTCTAGGGGTGCAACCCGATCTCCTGTCTCAGGATCAGGGGTCTCTCCTGCACCCCAACCTCAAATCCCTCAATCTGATGGCCTGGCTGCTGAAAGTGTAGTTCTAGCCTCTTTACTTCTTCCTAAGGAAGTGGAAGATGTGGTTTTGGCCTCTAGGAGGCAATCCACCCGGAAATCTTATGCCCTCAAGTGGCGTAGGTTCTCCACCTGGTGTGCTCAGCGCCGAGGATCCGTTTTCATGTCTGGTACCAGTGGTGCTGCAGTATCTTCTTCACCTGTCGGACCTAGGCCTTAAATCTAACTCTGTTCGGGTCCACCTCAGTGCTCTGTCAGCGCACCACTCACCGGTGGAGGACCAGTCTCTGTCGGTCCACCCCTTGGTGGCCCGCTTTCTCAGAGGTCTGCATTTGCTCAAGTCTCCAATTCATCCACTAGCCCCTGTGTGGGATTTGAATGTGGTCTTTCAACAACTTACTCGCCCACCGTTTGAGCCGATGGCTACCTGTCATTTGGGCTTCCTTTCCTGGAAGGCGTTGTGCTTGTTTGCTCTTACCTCAGCCAGGCGTGTGAGTGAACTACAGGCTCTGGTTTCTGATAGACCATACACACGGTTCTTTAGGAATAGGGTGGTCTTACTGACCCATCCTAAGTTCCTTCCAAAGATTGTCTCCTCCTTCCATCTCAATCAGGAGGTGGTTCTTCCGACCTTCTTTCCCAGGCCGCATGCCAGCTAATCTGAGATGGTCTTGCATACCCTGGACTGTAGGAGGGCGTTGTCTTTCTACATTGACCGTACACAGGGGCATCGAAGGGCTGTTCAGCTCTTCATGTCTTTTGACCCTAATAAGTTGGGGTTACCTGTCTCCAAGCGTACCCTGTCCATTTGGGTAGCAGACTGTATCGCCTGCGCGTACAGGGTGGCCGGCCTCTCCTTGCAAGGTCGAGTCACGACCCACCATGTCAGGGTGAAGGCTGCGTCAGTAGCTCATCTCCACTCTGTTCCGTTGGCAGACATCTGCCGGGCTGCTACTTGGTCTTCAAGCCAGACTTTTGCGGCCCCCTACTGCCTCGAGAGGGAGTCCCGCAGGGACAGTGCTTTCGGGCAGGCGGTACTCCGTAATCTCTTTGAGGTTTAGGCAACTCTTACCCTCCGGCCCTTGTGTTGGGCTACCGTTCGGGGGCGTTCTCAGAGAAGATTCTTATCACGCATGCTGAGGCTCTAGAGGGAGCTTATTTTTTCATCTTTGGGTTCTCGGTAGCCTAGAGCTGGGGAGTCCCATATGTGAGGACTGACTTCCTGCTTGGTCCTGGAGAAAGAGTAGTTACTCACCTGTAACAGGTGTTCTCCAGAAGCAGCAGGAATCAGTCCTCACGACCCTCCCTCCTCCCCTTGGAGTTGCAGTCATATATATTTCATTTTGTTTTTTTGCTGTCTTTTAGCTATGTCATCAGACTGAGCAAGATGGCATCCTTGGGCGGGAAGGGGACCGCGCATGCGCACTGCATCCCCAAAGGCTTTCTTGGTGTCCGCTATGCCGGTACTCTGTCCTCTAAAGCCCTCCGGTACCGATACCCCGGTACCGGTGATTCCCAATACCGATCCCAGTCGGTACGGGTATCGGGCTTTGCAAGAGCATTCGGACAGATGATACTTCGATTCCTCTGAGGACTCTGAGGATTCTGAAGAGTCAGTCGATGCAGTGATGCTTCTTCTACAGGAGGAGTCCTCTCCTAAAAGAAGGATGTCTCCTCCAGAGGATTTGTCTTTTCAAGACTTTATCAGAGAGGTGGCTCGGGGTCTCTCTATTACAGTGGCACCTGAGACAGAGCCCAGAGCCAAGGAGTTAGATATTCTACAATATCCTAAAACTCCTAAGGAGGCAGCTACCTTACCTGTTCATGAGATTCTATATGATCTCATGAGGATGTGGCTCGGTACCGAGGATAGCACCCGGAGGTTTTCGGTTACCTCGGTACCGATTGAACGGTCACTGATGACTGCCCCGATGTCTCTGTCGGGCTCGACTCCGACATCGGTACCGGTATCCACAGTAGCATCGTGGCCAACTCCTGCCATGCTTTTTTCAACAGGATCGCTCCCTTCTATACCAAGCTTGGAGTCGATACCTGCAATGGATAATGTGGTAATGACGGTCGCTGCTCCTGACAGCCAGTACCGGCGACCATCCTTTAAGCATTCCACACTGCACTCTGCAGGATCTTCTATTCCTATATATTTGGATAGCTCTGTCGGTGCTCAGGCTAGTTCTTCAAATCTAACCTGTCCAAGGGAGAGTCCTGTTGGGGATCCCTCTTTTCAGAGTTTCCTCCTGGATATAGCAAGATCTCTTGCCATTCCTATCCCAGGACATGATCCTGCACAAGGCTCTGTTTCTACCAAAGCAAAGGAGAACATAATGCTTCCTTTGCATCATTCCTTGCAGGATCTCCTTCTAGGAATGTGGGAAACACCTTTAAGGGTACCCCCACATTCCAGAGCAGCTGATCTCTTATATCAGGTGCCCCCCTCTCCAGGGTTTCAAAAGACTCAACTTCCTCATCATTCCATAGTAGTGGAATCAGCAATGCGGCGGGTAAAGAGTAAGAAAAAGCACTCTTCTTATCCGCCAGGTCGTGAGTCTAAGACACTAGATGCCTTTGGACGTCAAACCTTCCAGACATCTATGCTTTCTGCAAGAATTCTCTCATATATTTTCTATATGAGTCTATCTCTTGAGGAGGTCACAAAGTAATTACATCTTTTGACTCCTTCCCTTCCAGAGTCCAAGAGTGCAGACTATTCTTCACTGCTCAAGCATCTCCAGAATATCTCTTGGTTTCTTACTCGTGCTTTCCTAGACTCTTTTGAGTCTGTTAGCAGGACTTCTGCTATAACTATAGGGGCATGACGTAGAGCCTGGCTCCAAGCTTCAGACTTGGACAAATGGGCACAGCACAGACTGGGACATACTCCTTGCACTGGAGACAATCTTTTCAACAAGGAGTCTTTACGTCAGGTTACTCAGTTGTCCACTGACTTACCTGTTCCTAGGGGCTGTTCTGCACCTTCTTCTGTCCCAGTAGGTAGGAAATGTCCTGCCAAACTTTCTTCCCATAGAAGAAGAAGGTTTTATGCATCATCTGCCCATCATACAGATGTTCTCAAACAGGGGAAGCATCGTCCTGGTCTGCAGAGTTCAACCTCTCACCAGGCTCAGCAAACCCAGCAACCACAGGGTTTCTGATCAATCCATCAGATGCTTGTGACTCTTGGGATTAGAATCTGCAGTTGCTTCTTCTCAATAGAGGCAATCCACTGCTGTCATTCTAAATCCTAAACATGGATCTCTTCCCGAAAGACATCCATTCTTTCTATGTTCTATGAGCTGTCAGGATGTTCATGCTTCTAGGTCACAGGGTTCTTCTCTTTTTTCCTGCTAGGGAACGAGGTCTATCCACTATCAAACGATAGTTTCCTGTGCCAGCATGTCTTTTTTCCTTTCTATAAACGTACTACTTTGTAAGTTTTCTTCAGCTCCATTCTCTTTACCCTCTTACCAGGTTTTTCCTCTGTAAGAGCGGTATTGCTTCACTGGAGGGCTTTTTCTTCAGCCTCTCTAGTTTTCTTGCTTTTCCAGTGCGGAGTTCTCTTCTCTGAGTTGACTCCTCTTTTTCAATCTTGCTATGAAGCAGTTCATCAGACACTTCCAGAGTTTTCTACTCTTGTTTTGTCTGTTCTTTCTGTTTTTAAACAGTACCATTCTTTCTGCTGTCTGGCAAGCAGTTGCCAATGCAGGAGCCTTAATGTTTGGACCACTGGTTCTTGTCCACCAGCAACCAGATTTGTCCTCCACTAACATTCTGTCTGGTCTTAGTAGTGGCTCCAAGTCAGTGCTGTCATCTGTCTTGGAAATTTTTTCACTACAAGCTTGTTGGATTGTCTTCTCTTTCTGCCATCTCCATTCCCCTGGGTTTGGCAGCATAGTTGACATAGGTACTGGCTCTCCTGCAGCCAGTTCTATCTCCTGCATCATGCTCTCTGCAATTCTACAGAGAAGCTCTCCACTATGGGCCTTTGCTAGAGAGCATGGGGGGCTTTTTCTCCAACAGCCATACTAGATGGTTGAAAAAGGCTTTTTCAGTCATGTCTCCCATGACTAGAAAAGTTCTCCTTTTTAATATAAAGGACATAGGCCTCCTTACGTGAAAGCTTAAGGAGTTGCTAATTCCCTGCTTTGGTCCATAGTATTTCCAATAGAGAATATGTTTTCTCCTTCCAGTTCATCCTCATGGTAAGAACGCATGATACCTTTTTGCCCTTAAGCAGGTCAGCATGGTATCTCATTCCTATGCGTCTTCTGTTCACTTACCATGCTAGAGTTCTAGAATACTCGGGAATTGCTGGCTGCAGACTGATATCATCCTCTGCTTTCACGTAACCATCCTGGTTATTCTACTACCTAGCATCCCTGTAGCCATAACCATTGGGAATTGATTCTCTATATATCTTCTCAAGTAGGTTCCACCTTCTTGTTATTAGATGAATCTTTCCTCTCCACATTTTCCTATGTGAATACCTTTTTGTAGGCATATCTCTGTCTGCTTCATTGCAGACTTCCATATAGAGGCCTATATATTCATACCTATAGCACACATCTTACAGATGTCTATGTCTATCATTTGTATGTATTTTATGCCCTTCATATCTCACTATAGATATATTCCGATATATCTATATATTATATATATATATATATCTGTCAAGATATTTTACTTTCGGTAGATATGTATTCTGCTTTATCTACCTGACTGTCGAGGCTCATATAGCTATATGATTCTGACAGTTGGGCTTTATCCATACTTATGCTATCCAGCATGTTTTGGGGTCCTACACTCACAACCACTTTGGTGGTAGTTAACACCTACCATAACCTTAAGGTTAGGTACCTCTGAAGCTCTCCATGTTCCAATATCTCTCTCAGCTGACTTCAGTTAGGAGAGACATTGCGGATCTTCAGCTAATCACAGGCTCTAACGCCTCTGGCGTTTGTCCTTTCTTTTGGGATACAAGGGGTTCCCATACCCTTTCTCCCCACAAGGACTGGGCCTGTTTGTCCAAATTGGTTAGCCTTTCTCTTTTTGTTCCTAAGAGTGAGCCACTCTGCCGCCAAAAGAGTTCGGCTTTTATCATAAAGCCTTCCGCTGAAGGACCACCGTTTTTGTACTACCCCAGTTTTTCCTACTTGGGGTTACCTGTTACCTTTCAGGATTCTGACCTCCATTGCTTTTCCTACAGGTTTACTACCTCCATTTACAGTGAGGTCCTTCTCGAGGTTCCTCTACTGGGTTCCCCAGTAGATCCCATGAACCTCCATACTTCTCTGAAGTCCTGTTAGGGGAGGTCCATATTGCAATATTTTTTCTTTGCAATATCATTGATGACAATTATCATCCACACATGGACTCCTTGTCTGCAATCCTATGCTAGGTTAGCTGTTCCACAGCACCTTTCTTTCTTCAACTCCTACCCTCCATCCTCAGGATGCCTGGTGTTGTGGGGGATAGCATGTTCCAACCTATGACATGCTGGGACTCCAGGCATCTCAGCTTGGGAGTCCCCATATGTGAAGACTCATTCCTGCTTGTTCCTGGAGATAGCGCAGTTACTTATCTGTAACAGGTGATCTCTGGGAACAGCAGGAATAAGTCTTCACAACCCACCCACCTCCCCAGGGGTTGTATCTCTATCTATCTTCCTTTCCTCTCTCTCTCTTTGTCTCAGCTTTAAAACTTAACTGAGGAGAGGCAGTTGGGAAAGGCGGGAAGGCAGCACGCAGGCGTGGTGGGATGCTTCCAAAAGCTCTTCGATTGGACGCTGGGAAGCGTTCTCGCGCAGACTCCGTCGGTACCGACGTACCCATATGTGAAGACTTATTCCTGCTGTTCCCAGAGATCACCTGTTACGGGTAAGTAACTGTGCTTTCTCCAGGAGCAGCAGGAATCAGTCCTCATGACCCTCCCTCCTCCCCTTGTAGTTGCAGTCCTATATTTCATTTTATTTTTTGCTGTCTTTTAGCTATGTCATCAGACTGAGCAAGATGGCACCCTTGGGCAGGAAGGGGACCGCGCATGCGCGCTGCATTCCCAAAGGCTTTCTTTGAAAGCTGGGGAAATGCTCCGCACGAGGGCTCCGTCGACACCGACGTCACCCATATGTGAGGACTGATTCCTGCTGCTCCTGGAGAACACCTGTTACAGGTGAGTAACTATGCTTTCTCTACTGCACGGAAGCCTGCACTGGTCTCCCTCTCTCTTCACTTTTGCCTTTATTTTTACTCTCTTTTTTGTGTTTTTTTTTAACGGTCCCCTTTTTTGGTTCTCTTAAAGTGATGTCTCTGCTATTGTTTTCTTTCAGCTGCGTGATTTTTTTAAGCTGTCGGGCACCTCTCTTCGACCATTGGAAGATAAGCGTGTTTGCTTTCAATTTACTGTCCAGCCAACAAAACTTACACAGGTCTGCCTTCACTTTACTGCCAGATCCATGGCAAAGTGCTTTTTTGAGCTGCCAACTTCGAAGGCTGACTAAAAAACAAACAAACTTGTTTTAGTTAGAAAATAACAAGGAGCTGTTTTCTCACTGTTACAGAGCCAGGCCTTGTTCAGTGTCTACCACCTCTGTGGGGTCAGCTCTTAAGGAGCTGTTTCTTTCACTTTGCTAGAGCCAGGTCTTAATCGGTGTTCACCAACTCTACAGGGTCAGCTCTCATGGCAGACTCCACATGCTCCCTCCCCCCCACCTGGCCAACTACAGGCTCGGGGGGGGGGGGGGCGGTGTCTTCAAAAGTATCTGCAACACTGGCATTATCTCCAGGCTCTGCTGCGAAGTCTGGGGCTTCCCCTCGGCTACTCCTGCCAATGGGCAACACCCCCTCCCCCTCCTGAACTGACTCCACATACGTTGACTTTCTCCTCAATCCCTCTGGGGGACATGCCTTTCATTAGGTCAAAAGGCTAAAGCTAAGCATTTGCACCAACTCCTTCCGATGCAGTCAGGTAAGCACCATTCAAAGAGTAAACCCTTGCCCTTCATGCCTGATAGTCCTCGGGATGCTCCACAGGCTCCCTAGTCTTCCCTCTTCTCCTTTTTCCAGAAGCAGCTTCAGGACAATGCTGTGCTCTGTGCTCGCCTTCCCTCAAAGGGTTGATTCATGGCCTAGCACTCCCTCAGATCTCTGGTTATCCCCCACACAGGAGGTCCTGGGTTTGCCTCCTCTCATTGACTGGTGCACACTTGCGCCCCTCGATGAGGGCATCTGTTCTATCTTAGGAAGCCATACAAGTCCTATGTGGAGGGACCCTCTTCCGATATCCCTGGAACAGGACCTCCAGGACGATCCACCTTAAGGGTCTTTCCTATCCAAAGTTCCTCCAGATTCTCCAGGACCAAGCAGGAATCAGTCCTCGCATATGGGTGACGTCAGCGTCGACGGAGCCCCCATGCGGAGCATTTCCCCAGCTTTCAACGAAAGCCTTTGGGAATGCAGGCATGCCTGCGCGGTCCCCTTCCCCCCCCAAAGGTGCCATCTTGCTCAGTCGTCTTTTTTCCGCGGAGCCCTTCGGACGTGTGTCCTTGTCACCCGTGGAAAAAGCTGATCTTCCTGCGTTGTCGTGTGATTTTCTTCGGTTCGACATCGGTTCCCTTTCCCGCCTGGACTCAGTACGCCGGTGCCGAGTCCGGATCTCTTTTTTCGGTTTTTGTCCTTAGAGACTGCGTTCGCGCCATTTTCTTTTCCCTGGCAGCCCAATTTTTTGATCTTGCAGGGGCCCTTTTTCCCCCGATGGCTGCCAGTGGCTTTAAAAAGTGTGATCGGTGCAAGAAACTGATGTCTCTCACCAACACACATGACTGCTGCCTCCGGTGCCTGTGGTCAGACCATGACCCTAAGGTCTGTAGCCCCTGTGGCAAAATGTCTTCGAAGGCATTGAGGAGCCGTCAGCACCAGCGTGAGAGGATCTTCTCCGATTCTGCGTCTGGACGGGTCCGGACTTCGTCAGAGGCCTCGACGTCTTGGGAGTCTGACCCTGAGCATTGTCGTGGCTCCTCTGAGAGGGAGTCCCCCTTGAGGGAGCACCGAAGGAAGAAGAAACCCACGAGGGTGGTGTCGGTGGACGCTCTTGGTCCTTCCAGGGCCAGGTCGCATAGCCCCGACCGCCGTCCCATGTCTTCTGAGTCGGAGAGGCCCGCTAAACATCCTCGTGTGGAGTCGGAGGCCCCGTGCCACGTGAGTACTGTAGTCCTCATGAACTCTCCTCCAGGCGAGCTGAAGTCGGGCCCAACGCCGTCGGGGCCCGAGTCGGGGGCTGCGGGGTCTCCCGAGCTCGGACTCAGGTTGACGTCCTTGGAGAGCAGATTGTCTGCCTTCATGGACCAGCAGCGGGCGCTGATCGCCGGTCTCACCGGCGCATCTGCCCAGACCACTGGGACCTCGACGTCCAAGTCGACCCTGGAGGCCGAGCCGATCCTCGAGTCCATGCGAACTCAAGTCGAGTGGAGGAGTGGCCTAGTGGTTGGGGCAAGGTACTTCAGGCCGGAAGGTCGGGGGTTCATATCCCACTAGAGGACAGCAACCTTGGGCCGGAAGGACTGGGGTTTCTAGTCCCACAGGTGCTCCTTGTGGTCTTGGGCAAGCCATTTATCCCTCCATAGCCCATGTTTCCTGTAAAATAGTTATCTCCAAGTTATAATGTCCTGTTCAATGTAATTTCAGTCTGTTCAGTGTAAACCACACTGATGCAGAATAGCGCGGTATATAAAAGAATGTAAATAAATAAATAAATAAGATCCTCGGCCGACGTCACCCTCGGCCTCCTGTTCGGGACCGAGGTCGTCGACGCCGGTACCCTCGGCGTCGGGGCAGATGGCATCGGTGCCCGCCCGCTCGGAGCCGCTCGATTCCTCCTCGGAGGAATCGGCGTGGGAAACTGAGGAAGAGGAGTCCCCGGACACCTTCCGGACTTGGTGCGTCCCTTCGGACTCACCGGGTTCCGTGCCTCGGACAAGGTCCCCCTCGGAGGATACTCCCCTCGGAGGAGTCTCGAGCCGAGGAGCTCGAGGCCCTACAGTATGACTCTCCTCCCAAGGAGGCCTTTACTGTGCCGGTTTCTCCGATGCTGGAGCGGTTCCTCTTCCGCATGTGGGAGGCGCTGGCCTCGATGCTGGTTCTGAGCAAGCGGATCGATTCCATCTATCGAGTCTGCAAGAGCCCGGGTTCCAAAAGGCACAGCTACCGCACCACTCCATGGTTGTGGAATCGGCCATGCATCGTCTGAAGAGTCAGAAGATGCACTCCTCGGTGCCTTCCGGCAGGGGGGCCCAGAACGTGGATGCCCTCGGTAGAAAGTGCTTTCAGGGCTCTATGCTTGCTTGCCCCGTCCAGACCTACCAGCTGTACATGGGCATGTACCTTCGAGACTTGGCGAAGGAGATTGCCGGGTTCTTTGCTGGTTTGTCCGAGGAACCTTTGCAGAGGTTCAAGGCCTTGTCTTCTGGAATTCGAGAATGCTCTAAGTTTATCTCTCGGGCAACCTATGATGGATTTGAGGCTTCGGCCCGGGTAGCAGGGTCCTGCATCGGTGCACGCCACCAGGCCTGGCTACAATCCTCTGACCTCGAGCCATGGGTGCACAACAAGTTGGTCGATGTCCCTTGTCGAGGTGAAAACCTCTTTGGCAAGCCCATGGCTGACAAGGCTGCACAGCTCGAGTCAGAGACTCTCACCAGGACCAGGCTGTCCAGGAAAACCTCTGCCCCTTCTCAGAAGAAGAAGGGCTCGGGGGAAAAGCCCTTTTACCCGAGGAAGGCCTCTGCCTACAAAACCTACCCTCACTACCAGGCCTTTGCAGCTCCCCAACAGGGCCAGCAGGCCAAGGGGCACGGTCATGGGCCCTGTAGGCAGAAGGCCCCCAAGCCTCCTACTCCGGCTCCTGCTCAGCAGGGAGGGGGTTTTTGACTATGCCAGCATAGCCTCTCCTCTTCTCCAGGGCACAGGAGGTCGGCTGACACTGTATGCAGACAGGTGGCCAGCCATCACAGGGGATACTTGGGTGTTGAACATCATAGAAAGGGGCTATCTGCTCCACTTCACCCAGACACCCCCCTCCTACTTCCCAGGGGAGCCTCTAAGACCCCCTCTGCACAGAAACTTACTCCTCCAGGAGTTGGAAGGTCTTCTGCAGGACCAGGCGGTGGAACCGGTGCCTCGCCATCTGGAAGGGCAAGGCTTCTACTCCAGGTACTTTCTGGTACCAAAGAGAACAGGAGGCCTCAGACCCATCCTAGACCTGAGAAATCTGAACAAGTTTCTGGAGAGGGAAAAGTTCAAGATGGTTACCCTTGGAATCTTACTGCCCTACCTCCAGCAGGTAGATTGGCTATGCTCCTTCGATCTGAAGGATGCTTATACTCACATCCTCATCCATCCAAATCACAGACGACACCTCAGATTTGTGGTGGGGGGGGGGGAACCACTTTCAGTACAGAGTGCTTCCCTTTGGCTTCACCTCTGCCCCCAGGGTCTTTACAAAATGCCTGGCGGTGGTTGCGGCCTACCTCAGGAACCAGGGGATCTTTGTGTTCCCTTTCCTGGACGACTGGCTTATCAGAGGCCAGTCTCCACAAGAGGCAAGGCAGGCCACTTTCCGAACGATATCCCCTGCTTCAGCATCTGGGGTTTGTCATAAACTTCCCAAAGTCCACTTTAGTCCCCTCACAGGACGTGGAGTTCATAGGGGCGAGGTTGGATACCATCCAAGCAAAGACCTATTTGCCAGGAGACAGAGCTCACCGGCTGATGAAGTTGGCCAGTACGTTTCAGGTGAACTCTCTGGACTCTGCAAAACCATTCCTCCGGCTCTTAGGTCACAGGGCTTCCACAGTGCATGTCACCCCTAATGCCCGTCTGCACATGAGGCCAGCTCAGTGGGTACAGGCCACGGGGAAGTTGTCAGACAGGATAAAGGTGTCCAAACTCTTGGTGGACCCCTTACGCTGGTGGAGACATCTCCCAAATCTGATCAGGGGAGTTCCTGTTCAGGCTTCTCCACACACTCAGGTACTGACAACCGATGCTTCCCTACAGGGCTGGGGGGCACACTGCCAGGGAGCCTGCATCCAAGGCCTGTGGTCCCCGTGGGAGGCCACCCAACAGATCAACCTGTTGGAATTGAGAGCCATTCGACTGTCCTTACGGACTTTCTCTCAGGTTCTCTCTCACCAGTCTGTCTTGATTCTGATTGTCAACCAAGTGGCTATGTTCTACTTGAACAAACAAGGAGGCACAGGATCTCGTCTCCTGTGCCTGGAAGCACAAGCTCTCTGCTCCTGGACTATCACTCGGGGCATGACCCTCAAGGCGGTCTATCTCCCAGGCCAGGAAAACTACCTGGCAGACAGGCTAATTAGACTCCTGCAGCCTCACGAATGGCAGTTGGATCCTCTGGTAGTCCAACAGACTTTTCTGAAGTAGGGACTTCCAACCATGGAACTTTTTGCCAGTCCGCTGAACAGACAGCTGTCCAGGTTCTGTTCCAGACAGCCCATCCTCTGAGGGCAGCGGTAGATGCATTCCTGATCCCTTATTCAGAGGTCCTGCTGTATGCGTTTCCTTCCACACCTCTGGTGGCCTGGACTCTATTCAAAACCCAGCAAGACCGAGCTACGGTGATCCTGATAGCCCCCAGGTGGCCCAGGCAGCCGTGGTTCCCTCCTCTTCTGCAGTTGGCAGTGGATGCTCCACTTCCTCTGGGACTGTAACCCGACCTTCTGACTCAGGATCAGGGGTCCCTCTTGCGTCCCAACCTCAAATCCCTCAATTTGATGGCCTGGCTGCTGAAGGGGTAGTCCTTGCTCCCTTGCTCCTACCAAAGGAGGTTGAAGAGGTAGTGTTGGCCTCCAGGAAGCATTCCACTCGGAAGGCCTATGCTCTGAAGTGGCGTAGGTTTTTCACTTGGTGTTCACGACAGCAGGAGGATCCCTTCTCCTGCTTGGTCCGGGTGGTGCTGCAATACCTGCTTCACCTGTCCAACCCTGTCCTGGTCCACCTCAGTGCCCTCTCAGCTCACCACTCACCGGTGGATGGACAGTCCCTATCAGGCCACCCTTTGGTGTCTCGCTTCCTCAGAGGCCTGCTCCTGCTCAAGCCTCCTATTCGTCCACCGGCCACTGAGTGGGATCTCAATGTGGTCTTGCAGCAACTGACTCGCCCACCATTTGAGCCAATGGCTACCTGCCACTTGCATTTCCTATCCTGGAAGACGTTGTTTCTTGTGGCACTCACCTCGGCTAGGCGTGTGAGTGAGCTTCAGGCCCTGGTCTCGGATAGACCGTATACCAGGTTCTATAAGAACAGGGTAGTCTTGAGGACTCATCCTAAGTTCCTTCCAAAGGTAGTCTCCTCCTTTCACCTCAATCAGGAGGTGGTACTTCCGACGTTCTTTCCCAGGCCGCACGGCAGTAGGGCCGAGACTTACTTGCATACCCTGGATTGTAGGAGGGCACTGTCCTTTTACCTGGAATGTACGCAGGGTCATAGAAGGGCTTCTCAGCTCTTCATTTCCTTTGACCCTAATAAATTGGGGTTGCCTGTCACTAAGCATACGTTGTCCATCTGGGTGGCAGACTGTATCGCCTGGGCGTACAGGGCAGCTGGTCTCTCCCTGGAGGGTCGGGTCACGGCCCACCGGGTCAGGGCTAAGGCCGCATCAGTAGCTCATCTCCGCTTGTTCCGTTGGCAGACGTCTGCCAGGCCGCTACTTGGTCTTAAAGCCAGACTTTTGCGGACTACTACTGCCTCAAGAGGGAGTCCCGTAGAGACAGTGCTTTCGGGCAAGCGGTACTCCGTAATCTCTTTGAGGTTTAGGCAACTCCTACTCTCCGGCCCTGGTGGTGTTCTACCATTCAGGAGTGGTCTCAGAGAAGATTCTCTCACTGTTGCTGAGGCTTTAGAGGGAGCTCTATTTTTCAGCCTGGGTTCCTGGTAGCCCAGAGCTAGGGAGTCACCCATATGTGAGGACTGACTTCCTGCTTCGTCCTGGAGAAAGCGTAGTTACTCACCTGTAACAGGTGTTCTCCAGGAGCAGCAGGAATCAGGCCTCACAACCCTCCCTCCTCCCTTTGGAGTTGCAGTTGTGATATAGTTAATTTTGTTTTTTGTGCTGTCTTTTAGCTATGTCATCTGACTGAGCAAGATGGCACCTTTGGGCAGGAAGGGACCGCGCATGCGTGCCTGCATTCCCAAAGGTTTTCCTTGAAAGCTGGGGAAATGCTCCGCATGGGGGCTCCGTCGACGCCGACGTCGCCCATATGTGAGGACTGATTCCTGCTGCTCCTGGAGAACACCTGTTACAGGTGAGTAACTAACTCTCCTGCACCGTGTCTCTAAGTGCCTTGTAGTCCCTGACCAACAAGAAGGATATTCACTCCATTTTAAAATCTTGCTGTACTCCCAAGGAGATCCCTGCACTCTCTGTGCCTCAGAACCTCTAGGACCAGCTATTTTACATTTCGAAGACCCCCATCCTCAGACTGTGCAATGGCTATATCAGCCAGACGCACTGTATGGCTTTGCGTCTCCAGGCTCAGTGAAGACCTTCACGACTGCTTGGCAGATGCTCTCTTTTTGGCTCCAAGGTTCAGGAAGCGATCTCGGAGGTCAAAGACCATTCTGCGACCATCTGAGAACTCTTGGTTTAGCTGGCAGAAGCGGCTTCCACCTTCCATCGCTCCTTTCTGGCATCATATTTTCCATCCCTACCATTACAATTACTTTCAATAGTTTTGCCTTTGGCTGCACTACCAGCCCTACTTGCGGTAGCCCCCCTCTCAGGTTCAGGCCCAGCCTTATCAAGCATACCCCTAGCGGGGTCGCCCACGAGAGAAGAAATCCCAGATGCTCCCGCAGACTACTCTTCCCAAACCCTCCCCTGGCTGTTGACTGTCTGCTGGTGGGCAGACGCATTTGCCACTTCGCAGAAGCCTGGCAGTCCATCACCATGGACTGTTGGGTTCTCTCTATGTCCAGTCAGGGTTCAAGCTTCACTTCGGTGTACCATTGCCACCTCTGCCCCTGGTCCCGATTGACTCTTCTCTGGAGCAGCATGTGCTCCAACTAGCAACGGAGATAGCTCAGCTCCTCCTCAGTGATGCTATTGAGGTTGTCCCGCTTCCCGAGAGAGGTCAAGGGTTTTACTCCCACTTCTTGATTCTACTACTACTACTGATCAATTATATAGCCTACAAGGCGTACGCAGCGCTGTACAGACACATGTAAGAAGATGGTCCCTGCTCATCAGAGCTTACAATCTAATCAAGACACAGTCCAATAGATGAGAACGAGGGTACAATAGATTAAGATCCAAAAGCAGCCTGAAAAAGGTGAGCCTTTAGCATGAATTTGAAAAGGGAGAGAGATGAAAAATGATGTAAAGATACAAGTAGTTTGTTACAGACATAAGGAGCCGCAAGGTGAAAGGATCAAAGTCTGGAGTTGGCAGTGGAAGAGACGGACATAGAAAGAAGAAAGCCAGAGGAAGAGCGGAGTTCATTTATTCATTTAGCTGCATTTATATCCCGCTTTTCACTGGGTCAATGTGGTTGGGGGATACATTTAACACGAGGGGCTATGAGACACATACACTAATACTTACAGGGAACATGGGCAATGGAGGGTTAAGTAGCTTGCCCAAGACCACAAGGAGCACCTGTGGGACTAGAAACCCCAGTTCTTCCGGCCCAAGGTTGCTGTCCTCTATTGGGATTTGAACCACCGACCTTCTGGCCTGTGGTACCTTGCTGCAACCTCTAGGCCACTCCTCCCTCTTGAGGAGGGGGTATAGGGAGAGAGGAAAGTTAATGAGTAGCAACAGAATGAATGCATTTATAGGTCAGAAGGAGGTCCATTGGCTATGGAAACGGAAGGGAAACCAATGAAGTGATTTAAGTAGAGGAGTTATGAGTATAATGGGATTGTCAGAAGATTAGCCGCACAGCAGAGTTTTGAACAGATTGAAGGGGTGAAAGATGATTCATAGAGGGAGACCAGCAAGTAAGAGGTTGCAATAATCTAAGTGAGAGGTGATTAGAGAGTGGATAAGTGTTTTAGTTATGTTTTCAGAAAGGAAAAGGGTGAATTTTGTTAGCAAAACCTGTCGGTTCTTTCTCTATAACTATTTGTTGGATATGTGAGGAGAATGAGAGGGAGGAGTTGAAGATGATCCCAAGGTTACGGGCTGAGGAAACAGGAAGCAGAAGACTGTTATCAACAGAGATAGAGAAAGAAGGAAGGGGAGAAATAGGTTTGGGGGAAAATAAGTTCAGTTTTGGCCATGTTCAATGTCAAATGGCGGTGAGACATCCAAACAGCGATGTCAGATAGGCAGGCAGATATATGGGCTTGGAGTGTAGGAGAAATATCAGGTGTAGATAGATTTGAGAGTCATCAGCATAAAAATGATATTGAAAACAATGGGAGGAGATGAGTACCAAAGGACTGGGTGTAGAGAGATAAAAGGAGAGGGCCTAGAACAGATCCTTGGGATACACCAACTGAGAGAGGGACAGCAGTAGAGAAGAAACCACCAGAACAGACACTGAAAGAGCACTGAAAGAGAGATAGGAAGAGAACCATGACAGTACAGAGCCCCTCAAACCAAGTGAGGACAATGTATCGGGCAGAAGATGGTGGTCAATAGTGTCAAAGGCAGCAGAAAGGTAAAAATGAATGAGGGCTGAGTAAAGGCCTTTGGATTTAGCCAGGAACAAGTCGCTGGAGACTCTGGCAAGGACTGTTTCAGTGGAATGTAAGGGGCAAAAGCCAGACTGAAGTGGATCAAGAAGGGCTTGAGAGAAATTCAAGGCAACAGTAGAAAACTGAACGTTCAAGAATTTTGGAAATGAAGGGAAGAAGGGAGATGGATAGATATAATTAGAGGGACAAGTAGGGTCAAGTGAAGGTTTCTTGAGGAGAGATGTGACCAGAGTATGTTGAAAGCTGCAGGGAAAGTAGCAGTGGAGAATGATAGGTTGAGAATGTGTGTGATGGTAGGGATGACAGAGTAGGAGATGGAATAAAGGACAAGAGAAGGGATAGGATCAAAGGAAAAGGTAGTAAGTTTAGAAAAGGAAAGGAGATGAGAGGCGGGGCAAAAGTATCCAGAGCAGAGGGAGAGAGCAGTATTATAGGAAACTATAGCTTCATTAACTGAGTTAGGAGGAGAGAGATGATGAGACTATAGTGGAGAGAGCCAATGGATCGATAGAATGAAGATTCTTAAAAAGGTAGGAGGAGATTGGGTGAGAATGAGATGAAGAGTGAAGCTAAGAACTGAGGTACAGAAATTAGTGGGTAAACAATTAGAGAAGAAAACAAGATCAAGGCAATGGCCATGCTAATGAGTGGGGGTAGAACAACAAAGCTGGAGGTGAAAAAAGGAAGTAAGAAAAAGGAGTTTGGAAGCATAGGGGTCAGAAGGGTAATCAGCATGAATATTAAAGTCATCAAGAATAAGGGAGGAGGAAGAAGAATAGAGGAAAAAAGGAAAGCCATGAGTTAAAATTCAGTGAGAAAGGTAGAAGTGGATTTATCATGTAGTCTATAGATAGCAGCTATCCGGAGAGGTAAAGGATTAAAAAAATGGATGGAGTGGACTTCAGAGGAGGAAAAAGAGTGAGACTGAGGTAGAGGGAGGGGTTGAAATTGGCATTTATTTATTTATTTATTTAGCTGTATTTATATCCCGCTTTTCACTGGGTCAAAGCGGTCAATTGGGGGATACATTTAACACAAGGGGATATGAGACACATACACTAATACTTACAGGGAACATGGGCAATGGAGGGTTAAGTGGCTTGCCCAAGACCACAAGGAGTGCCTACGGGACTAGAAATCCCAGTCCCTCCGGCCTGAGATTGCTGTCCCCAGGTGGGACTTGAACCCCCGGCCCTCCGGCCTGAAGTACCTTGTCCTAACCACTAGACCACTCCTCCCTCCGAGGAGTGGTCTAGTGGTTAGGACAAGGAGAAAGCAGAAACCCCATACCACCACCACAGCCAGTGGCATGAGGCATGTGCGAGAATTGGTAGCTGCCGTGAAAGAGGGCAGTGACGGAAGCAGTGTCATCAGGGAGGAGCCAGGTTTCAGTAAGAGCTAGAAATTGAAAAGCGTTAGAAATGAAGAGATCATGAATAAAAGGGGAGTTTGTTTCTAAAAGATTTCTAAAAAAATCCGGCAGCCTTCAGCCAATCTTTGACTTCCTTTATCTCAATCTTTTCATCAAACGGGAAAAGTTTAAAATGCACTCTGAGCACAGTCCTTCCCTTGCTTAGTCCCCAGGATTGGCTTGCCTCACTGGACATCAAGGATGCCTACACCCATATCCCATCCACTTATCCTTACCTAGATTGGCCGATCTCGGGCAACTCTGAGGACACTGCAGCTCGAGTTGTATGGGACTCTCCCGTCACTTTGCAGACCCTCTGATTCGTCCTCTATGCAAGAAGTCTGAGCCCATTCCTCAACAAAACCTGGATTTCATTGGAGCGCAACTAGACACTCTACAAGCCAAGGCCTGCCTTCCTGTTCAGAGGGTTTAGGCCTTGCAGCTACTCAGCAGCACCCCGGCCACCATTGATCAGCACCGGCCACCTGCTCCTACATCTCCTGGGGCACATGGCAGCATCTGTACATGTAGTACCACTCACTTGGCTGCACATGCGCCCTCTGCCGTGGCATCTCAGACTCAACTGGTGTCAATGCTTCCATCCCTCCAGGCCAGGATTTCCTTCGAAGGGCTGCAACGAGCAGTCCTCAAGTTGTGAGCAACCCCAACCAATCTTCACTGGGGTTCCCCTTCCAGATTCCGCTGCATCACATCGTCGTTACCACCGATGCATCCATATGTGTCTGGGGGGCCCATCTACCTAGTCTGTCTACTCAAGGCATATGGTTTCTCCGGGAACGGGCTTTGCATATCAGTGTGCTCGAACTCCGAGCAGTTTACAATGCCTTCAGAGTTTTCATTGACTGGGTTCATCACAGGATTGGCCTGGTACACACTGATAACATAGTTTCCATGTTCTACATCAACAAGCAGGGCATTACAGGCTTGCTCCATCTCTGTCGCAAGGCCACGCGTCTCTGGACATTTGCCCTTTTCATAGATGCCATGCTTTGAGAGGCCTATCTCCCAGGGACTCACAGCCAGCTAGCCATAAGATATGCCATACTGGGTCAGACCAAGGTCCATCAAGCCCAGGATCCTGTTTCCAACAGTGACCAATCTAGGTCATACGTACCTAGCAGTTTCCCCAAAAGACACAGGTTCCACAATGCTTGTACTGGGTCAAGCATTGATATCCTGGGTCCCTTCTTAATAATGGTTTATGGACCTTTCTTCCAGGAACTTGTCCAAACCTTTTTTAAACCCAACTACACTAATAGCCTTTACTACATCCTCCGGTAACAAATTCCAGAGTAGCCAGCAAGTTGAGCCACCAGTAAGTTGAGCCACCAGCTTGACCCACACAAATGGTCTCTTGATCCTGCCATCCTTCAGAACATATTTGCTCTTTGGGAGACACTGGAGGTGGACCTTTTTACTTCCACAGACAATGGCAAGTATCCCATCTTCTGCTCTATTCGGCCCTGCCTCCAAAGGCAAGTGCCTGACGCCTCTGTACTAGACTTGTCCCATGGTCTTTTGTGTGCCTTTCCTCCATTCTTGCTCATCACGTGGGTCCTGCTCAAGATCAAGCAAGACCAAATCATCAGTTATTCTGATAGCATTTGAGTGGCCCTGCCAGCTTTGGTTCCCCCATCTGCTGGCGCGCTGCTGCAAGTTCTTCCTATATCTCTGGGGACTCAGCCAGGTCTCCTGACTCAGTATGAGGGCTGCCTTCTACATCCCAACATTCAGTCCTTTTCCCTCACAGCATGGCAACTTCAGGGCACCAAGCACTGGTTTCTTCATTGCCATAGGATGTCCTCTCTGTTCTTGCTGCCTCTTGAAGATTTTCTATACAGCGCTCGTATCAGTGGATGGGGGCCCATTTTGTCGACTGGGCCATATCCAATGGACATGATTCAGTTCACTACTTTGTGAACCAGCTTTTGTCTTATCTCCTTCACCTGCCCCATTCAGGCCTGTGAACAAATTCAGTATGTTTTCATCTTTCGGCTATTGCTGTTTCGCACGACCCTGTTGATGGCAAACCCATTTCAGTCCATCTAGTGGTTTACCGATTCATGAGGGGTCTCATGAAAAGCAATCTTACCTCCTACGCCAACCTGGGATCTTAATGTTCTATCTCAGTTGATGCAACCCCCATTTGAGCCTCTCCAGTCCTCTTCACTCAAACACCTCACCGGGAAAACAGTCTTCCTCGTTGCCGTCACTTTGACCAGATGTCTGGGGGAAATTCATGGTGTCCCTGTTTGGACGCCATTATGTTGGGGATTAATTAACAAGATTAAGTCATATCTCACTTTCTGAAGCCATAATCCTATACATAAAAATAAAGCCTCTTATCTGGAAAAATACAGTAATACTATGCCCACTACATTACATATTGGCGTTCAAAACAGGAACGCTGAAAAGGTTTTCCCGTGCAGAGGAAGCACAGGGAAAGTTTGCTGTGTTCGCTGGACAAAACACAGATCAAGAAGAAGGTAAGAGTGATTTTGAATTCCTGCAGAAGAAGCGTTATCGTGAAGGTAAGAGACGCTTTACTTTTTTATTTCTAAACGTTTTATTGTTCACTACTCTGACGCTTATACACGAGCGGTATATCAAGCCTTGCAAATAAAGATAAAGAAAGATAAACGTATATTATGGACGTTCTTAGTATATAGCTGATAATAGGTAACTTCACACAAAAATATAGAATACTATAAGATTGCTTAGGATGTTTGAGAAAAAGACTAGTGCGAGTGACACAAACACTAGAAAAGAGGGTGCAGAAGTGGAAACTGCCTTACAGAAAGTTAACAGACAACCTCTCGCTGCTAAGACTTTAGGACAGTTTTGCAAGAAGTGGTGTAACTGGGCACTAAAGGATCCCTCTTTTGCCTTGCCAGCGAATGGGACCTTGGACCCACGTTCACTATGTGACTTGCAAACTAAAATAGAACAGGACAAAAAGGGGCAAAAGTTGGCAGACCATTTACAGCACAGTGCCCTACGGGTAGAAACAGCTCGAGAATGTGGAGATAGACCCCCTCCCTATAATTCTATAAATGAGCCAGAGTCAGGGGTGGGACTTTATCCCTCCCTTACTGCTATTGCAGCAGAAGGTACACAGACCCGGTCCCTATAACATCAGTGCAGGAGGAGTAACCAGACCGGGATCAAGAGAAACCCCCTAAGAAGAATAAATGTTATGACACCATAACCCCGGATCCAATTAAAGATCTCATCATAGCAAAAGTATACAATGATACAGGTAGGGAAAACCAGGACTGGGCAGAAATTTCAGGGACAAAGCTTGAATATTGTGATCCACCCATGAATGAGCAGAGTCTCACCGAATGGCAGGAGGAGTTAAAGTCTAATTCGGAAAAGTGGGCACAAAATTGTAAGGAAGAGAAGCAGTTGCTAGACAAAAAGATGCAAGAGAATTGGGAAGTATAGGACAAACAGGTAGAACAGGAAAAGGAAGAACTAAAAAGACGAGGGAAAGACCTAGATAAAAAGGAAGTAGAGCAAAGACAAATAATAAAGGACTACAATGATAAAGTTGAGGAGTTTGGGAAATAAAAGGAAGAACAGTAAAAAAAAAAAAAAAGTTTACAAAAGGAGTGGGAAGCATTGAAAATAACCTGGGTTAAGAAAAAAACATTGCGAAGATTTTCCCTAGATACTAAAACACTAGATGGGATTAGAGCCACACAAAAGTATGACCAGGAGAATGAGGATGTGACGCATCTTGTCAGGAAGGCCCTCAATTGCATATTCCGAGAGCCGAAAGGCTTCGGCAAGAGTCCCTACCCCTAAGGAGGTAGTAGCGAAAGGAGAAGGGAATAGTTATTTTGTTGATAGATGGAGTGATAACCTCTATGGCTGGACACTGGAAAATCAGCCACAGATGTTACAATGGTCCTTTGAGGGAGCGCTCGATACAGAACACCTCAATACAGCCAGGTTCTGCATTCATGGGGGGGTAGGGAAATCCCCGTTGGGATCTTGAATACATGAAGGTAGGGCTCAGAATCTGGGAAGAATACAAGGAAATATTATGCTTACCCCTCTTACATTCCCGGGGAGGGGTCATTCGGTATGTTCCATGGAACTTCACAGATATGGTTAACATTGCAAGTGAATTGCCACCCTTTAGTGGGGGGATGCTCCTTGGATCCAACAATTTGAGCGTGTTACGGCAGGATATAGTTTGGGATTGGGAAATGTTAAAGCTTTTGGGGACATACGCAACCAACCAAGCCTTTGCTAGAGCCAATTTACCACAGGTGACAGTAACAGAGACACAGTATGATGGGTCTGATTTTAATCAGTATTGACCCAGGATTTGGGAAGCCATCAAAGATTTATACCCCCTCCCCCCAAAAAAATCTTAGGGCCATTGCTAAAAATGTGCTTTAAGGTAGGAGAAGATATTGGTGCATACATTGAACAATTTCAGGACTTATGAGACCCCCAAATGGGTATTGCTTACTCAGACCCAGGTTTCTTGCCCCTATTTTTTTCAAACCTTGGGTAATACTATGCCCAAAGCCATACAGTCAAAGTTGGACCCGATTGTGGGGTTAGAAGATGAGTCCTGGCCAAAGCAGCAGTCTCATATTCATCAATTTGCTAGGCTAGCCGAGGAAGAACAAGCAAAATCTGAAAAGGATATGAAAAATTTGCAGACAAAACTGATGGCATTGCAATTGAAAGAATTTGCAGGAGGACTATGATAAAAATAATGCTAAAGACAAAGAAAAGGATAAAGATGATGAGGAGGAGAAAGAAGGGGAAGGCTCAAATAAAACAGAATGGCAGCATGAGGCAGAAAAACAAAAACTTAGAGCCATTATAAAGGAGAAAAATTATTGGGGATTTACAGCAGTATGACATTGAGGAAGAAGACCGCTAGGAGAATTTTGGGTCCTGTGCTCAGGCTTGGAACCAACAAATAGGACCAAATAACAGGGGTAATTGGAGAGGGGGGTGGGAAGGGCCACCTCAGTCACAGCATCCCCAGAGAAGCACCCTTAACTGCTGTAGCGAAGGGACATCTTCAGTGTAAATACCAATGCCCTCCAGCCCAAAGACCAGCAAGATCACAGGGGCCATCCAATGCATACTGTCACCAACTGCGCCCCTACTGGCATAGTAAAGTAAGGGCGTCCGGGGACATTTAATTTGTATCAGAGAGTATTCAAGCTGAAGGACCAAAAGGATTGTGGTCCTTGTAGTATAGAACTCCCTGAAAAGAATAACTACGCCAAGTGTAGGGTAAATAAGGCTTTATTTCCCCGATTAATGCTCTAGGTTCAATGGGACATCAGCATTAAGTGGAGGTAATGCTTTCCTCAAACAATAAGGTTCCACCATGGACTAAACAGTTAAAGGTTGTAAGCTCTACAATTGACTGTTTAGCTGGGTTAGGGGATTTTCCAAAACATTAGAAAACAATATAAGAACAAAATGGTTATCAGCTTCACCATATGCAGACTTAGTTCTTCGCTATACAATTAGCATGGCAAGCAAACTACTTCTTAAGCAAAAGTTACATTCCATAGGCTCGTTGTGAGGCATGGGAACACTGGAGCTATAATCCAAGTCCATTGATTCTAGATCGCTACCCTCTTCAGAGTTAAGAATATCTTCAGAGTCTCTTAATTCCTCACAGAAGTTCCTTGGCTGCTCATATAACTTTCTTAAAACACTTTTAGGAAGTGGCTTTAAATAGTTAGCTTTACTTCTTCTATGATATTGAGGTTTATCTACTTGCATAAGACTTTCCTCATTTAAAGTTCCTTTTAGAATGAAAGGCTTTTCATACCTTAGCTTCCGAGGAGCGCCACGCCCAGGGTTCAGTTTACAACGTAGCTTTTCCTGCTGACCAACTGTCTTGTGCACTGCTCCACAATCCAGGCTGCTAGGAAAACCAGACGTGGATTTCCCCTCTCTATCTTTCAGGGTAAGAGGATCAATGTAAAAGGCATCTCCTTTCCTTGTGCCTTTATGGTTTGGCTCAAAGGACTTACTTGGAGTTGGAGAACTTCTTTCAACAGGCAGGCTGCTTCTCTGGGCTTTATCCCATAGAGTATGCCCCTTTTTGCTCCTGCCACCTAGAGCTGGCCGCAGCTGGAAACTATCCTGTTCCAGGCTTCTCTCAGAGCTTGTGCTGCCGGTCCTTCTGACCTTGTCGGTTATTCTGTCGGCTACCCTCCTTGGTGCCTTTCTTCCGTGCCTTCCCGCGTCCCGGTGCTCTTCCCGGTCCTGGTCACGGTGCTGGTCTTTTTGCTGGAGCCTTTGCTCTTGGATTCTGTGCTGGTCTCTTCCTCTGCTCATCTGATTTCCCTTATAAAGGGATTTCTGGCTTGCACGCTGTGAGTTTGAGGACAGGTGAAAGCACTTATCATTAAGGTGCTCAGTGCTTGAGCACGTTGCTTCAGGTACTGTGTAACTGTTCATGCACCCTCTGGCTGAGCTACACTGGTACTGTGCTCTCTGCCTTTTCTGAGATTCATGCAAATCAGGAGTTTTTTTCAAGGCTGTTTCTTCCCTAGCTCCAGCCTCATGACAATACCAGGGTCCTCAGAGCAGATTTCCCCAGTGGCAACCTCTTCAAGGGGGACCACAATGACCCTCTATGGTGATGCAGGCCATGCTCAATGAGAGTGAGCCGGTAATTGAAGTCCGTTTGAATGGGTGTACAGTGCAGATGATGATGGATTCTGGAGCCACAATATCGTTACTTAACTTCCTACCCAAAGGTGTGAAACTGTCCTATCAAACCACTGTGACTACAGGATTTAATGGAAACCGAATTACTACCATAATGACAGTACTCATTGAAGTGGAATTAATGGGGCAACGTACCTGTAAATCGCTGTTGTATGCCCCACACTGTCCAGTTAATTTGATGGGATGGGATCTGTTATCCACCTTTGAGGTACAGATGACATTTACCAGTACACCATCCACTCTGCTTCTGCGGATAGAGAGTAAACCAGATTTTGATGAAATCCCTTCCGAGGTCTGGGCTATCTCAGAAAACCCTTTCAGTCTAATAAGGTCTGCATCACCTGTTTGAATTAAGCTAAGGAAAAATTGTCATGGTCCCAAAGTAGCCCAATATCCCTTGCAGCCAGAAGCCAGTAGCAGGAGCAAGTGAAGAAATTGACATGTTACAAAATGGCAGTATAGAACCTAGCACTTCTCAATTCAATACACCACTATTTCCTGTTTAAAAAAACCCAATGGTAAGTGGCTGGTAGTGCATGATCTGCGAGGGTCTCAATTCAGTTGTGGAGGCAGAGTTCCCCCTTGTGACCAATCTGGCTTTGTTGTTGCAACATAATCCACCAAAGAAATATAGCACTGTTTTAGATCTGTCAAATGCATATTTTGGGGTCCCAGTCCATCCCGATAGTAGACCATTGCTGGCATTTCAATACAAATGGCAGCATTATCAGTGGACTACATTACCTTTGATTTTTACCCAATGTCTAGACAAAGACTTGACCCCATTTAAAAGGAATCTACCCAACTCAGTCTCACTCATACAGTATGTAGATGATTTGCTTCTAACAGCAGATACTGCAAACAGTACACCTGGGAACTGTTGTTATTTTTATTGGCCAGGGTAAATGGGGAAAAACTTCAATAAAGCACAGGTAATATTTTTAGGAATGACACTGAGTGAAAAGGAGAAGTTGTTAGGGCCCACATTTCAGGAAGCTGTACTCCAGATCATTGAACCTCACACTGTGCAGGAGTTACGGGCACACTTGGGACTGTTAAACTACAGCCACCTCTGGGTGCTAGGATATAGCATGAAGACTCTCAAAACTTTCTTCAGGTATATTCGGGAAAGGAAGAAGATCAGAGTTGGAATTGCAGGACTCAGAAGTGCTGGGAAAGGTCTCGTGGAAAGTGACACAGAAAAAGCAAAATTGCTAAACAAATACTTCTGCTCTGTTTTTACTAAAGAAAATCCTGGAGGTGGACCAGCTGTGACTCCCAAATATAAAAATGGGAATGAAGTAGATACCACACCATTCACAGAAGATGAGGTGTTGGAACAACATGCTAAACGGAAAGTGGACAAAGCCATGGGACCGGATGGGATATATCCCAGGATACTGAAAGAGCTCAGAGAGGTTCTTGCAGGGCCATTAAAGGATGTCCAACAGATCCTTGGAAACAGGAGAGGTTCCTCAGGACTAGAGGATGGCTGATGTGGTACCTCTACACAAAAGTGGTGACAGGGAAGAAGTGTCAAACTACAGACCCGTGAGCCTTACCTCGGTGGCGGGAAAAGTAATGGAGGCGCTCCTGAAAGAGCGAATAGTGAACTTTCTCAAAACCAACAGGTTGCAAGATCCGAGACAACATGGTTTTACTGAAGGACGGTCTTGCCAAACAAATCTGAGTTCTTTGACTGGGTGACCAAGGAACTAGATCAGGAGCATGCGATGGATGTCATCTACCTGGATTTCAGCAAAGCCTTTGATACTATTCCTCATAAGGAGGCTTGTCAATAAACTCAGTAGCTTGGGTATGGGTCCCAAGGTGGTAAACTGGATTAGAAATTGGTTGACTGACAGACGACAGAAGGTGATGGTACATGGAGCTCACTCGGATGAAAGGAAGGTGATTAGTGGGGTGCCCCAGGGTTCGGTCCTGGGCCCGGCACTGTTCAATGTATTTGTGAGTGATATTGCTGAAGGACTAAATGGAAGGGTCTGTCTTTTTGCAGATGACACAAAAATTTGCAACAGAGTGGACTCCCAGAGGGAGTGGATAACATGAGGAAAGATCTACAAAAGCTGGAAGAATGGTCTAATGCTTGGCAATTACGATTTAATGTGAAAAAGTGCGGTGTCATGCACTTGGGTAGCAGAAATCCAAGGGAAATGTACGCAATAGGGGGCGAGAGGTTGGTGTACATAATTCAGGAGAAAGACCTTGGTGTGATTATCTCTGATGATCTAAAGGTGGCAAAACAGTGCAACAAGGTGGTGGCAAAAGCCAGGAGGATGTTGAGCTGCATACAAAGAGGGATTACCAGCAAAAAGGAAGAGGTACTTATGCCACTGTACAGGTTGCTGGTGAGGCCTCACTTGGAATACTGTGTTCAGTTTTGGAGACCATATCTTGCAAAAGATGTAAAAAGATTGGAAACCGTTCAGAGGAAGGCGACCAAAATGATTTGGAGCCTGAGTAAGAAACCTTTTGAGAAGAGACTTGAAGACCTAAATGTTTACACTTTGGAGGAGAGGAGGGATAGGGGAGATATGATTCAGACATTTAAATACTTAAAGAGGAACGATGAACAAACAAACCTCTTCCAAAGACGGGTGAGCTGCAAAACTAGAGGGCATAACATGAAGCTGCAAGGTGGTAAATTGAAAGCCAATGTCAGGAAATATTTTTTCACTGAAAGGGTGGTGGATGTTTGGAATGCTCTCCCGATGGAAGTGGTGGGGGCAAACACGGTGACGGAATTCAAAACAGCATGGGACAAGCCCAGCGGATCCCTTTACAGCAACAGGATAAAACCAAAATAAACTGAACCATCTAACTTCTCAACAAATAGGGGTGTCCTACATGGAATGGTGGGTCCACCCCTAAACAAAGACATGGGGGAGGGTTGGCTTGCACAGAGCGACAGGAGCACCTACTTTTGCCATATTGTTGGGCAGACTGGATGGACCATGCTGATCCTTATCTGCCGTCATTTACTATGTTACTTTCAGGAGGCATTTGCAGGGTATTCCGAAAGGGACCCAGCACATAACTCTTAGCCAGGAAGAGAGGTTATGTTTGCAAGCCTTACTGAAAGACCTGAATGATTTGCCATCACTCCATTTACCTGAGCATAGCTGTCCAGTAGATGGCTGTTTCACAGCACCACCTCCCTCATTCTTTATTACCCCATACACATTTTTTCCATGACAAGGTTGTCCTCCAGACACATCCTAAATTTCTCCCGAAGGTGGTCTCTGACTTTCACATCAACCAGAGCATCGTGCTCCCTGCCTTCTTTCCGAACGCCCCTGTTATCTCTCCGGAGGAAGAAATTGCATATCTTGGACTGCAGAAGGGCTCTTCTCTATTATCTGCATCGTAGTGAGCCCCTCCACAAGCCATCTCAGTTGTTTCTGACTTTAAACCCCAACAACCCTGGAAAACCAGCAGTGAATCTGACCATTTCCTCCTGGATTGCAAGCAGCTCTCCCTTCTCCAGGGCATATTGTCCCTCACAAGCTGAGGTCCAACTCCACCTCTGTTGTCATTCTAGCTTTTGTTTCCTTCCAGGACATCTGCAAGGCAGCCACCTGGTTGTCCATCCACACCTTCACTAAGCACTACAGTTTGGATCGTTGTTCCGTGAGGGACTCTGCCTTTGGCCAGGCTGTTCTCTAAAATCTGTTTGCTGCATGATTTTCCTCCCAAGCTCAGTCCAGTGCTGCCCCTGTTTACTCAACAATGGGGCGGCCCCTGGCTCTGGACTCACCAATGAGTGTAACTGCATCCCCCTGCTTGTCTTCAGAGAAAGCATAGTTGCTTACCTGTAACAGGGGTTCTCCATAGACAGCAGGGGCATGCAGTCGCACTCTCTCGCCTTCTCCAAAAAAAAACCCTCAAGAAAACATTGCCATCAAACAGAAGCCACAACAGTCAACTTCAACACACAAACTACCGTCATCTCTTCACAACACCTCGGTGGCACTTCTCCTTTGAATTTTTGTCTCTCTTCATTATCTGTTCTGCTACAAATGATTCTCTCAGCACAAGCAGGCAGGCAGGCATGCTCATTGAAGCAATAAAGCTTCTCTGAGCTGTGGGAGAACTGTTCAAGGCTCTGTCTGGGAAACTTCACCAATGAGTGCAGCTATATACCCCTGCTGTCTATGGAGAACCCCCCTTTTTCTAAGCTGCTGAAAGGAAAAAGGGATGAATCCCTCTTCAGGAACCCTGTCTTCTATTAGCTGACATGGAAAAGTTAACGTCTGAGGATTAAGGCCTCTGACCTTTAACTGGTATTAAGAATGCTGTGGAAACCATGATCAGCAAAACGAGGGCATAGCAAGAGGAACAAACAGTAAATAGGTCAACCACAGGCAGGGTGGGCTCGGAACAAAGAGTGAAGAGCCACACCAAGAAGGTGCCAAGTGCACACAACAATTGCTGAAACTGAAAGATTAAGGCTGATAAGCCTTAACACATGTGCTCAAGGGCAGATGTTGACAGCCCAAGAACAATGATTAATCACTAATAAGAGACTGATATCAGGTGCACAGGAAGGCAGAAAGGAGAATAACAGGACATGGCAAGAATATGGGGCAGGGGGATGCAGAGGAATTGAGCAAGACACACTGGGGGCGAGACATGGAAAAACATACTGTGTTAGCAATGCATAAAGGATATAAGTGCAAATAGGAGCACTCATAAGAGGGCAGACTCTGGCAGATACTCCTCAGAGAGTGATGCTAGACACTGTCCTCAGGACCCTTTATAGGAGACCTCGAGTACTTTGGGCATTAAAATAGTTTTATCTCCAGGAACAAGCAGGAATGTAGTCTTCACATATGGGTATCGTCGGTACCGATGGAGCCTGCGCGGGAACGCTCCCCAGCATCCAATAGGAAAGCTTTTGGGAGCATCCCACAGCGCCTACATGCTGCCTTCCCGCCTCTCCAACTCTCCCTCTTCAGTTCTTCGTTTTCCATGGAGCCGACAGGATGTCACCGCAGAAAATTTATTCTTATTCTTTTGTTTTTTTGTGGTCGCGTCTGCCTTCATTCGACGGTTCTGTTTTCTTCTTTTTCAAAAAACCCCCAAACCTAACATTCTAAAAGATATTTTTCTTCAGGGGCCTTTCTTCTCAGTGCTAGGCGCCATTATGGGCACTAGGCCCACTTTTCTTCAAACATGGAGAAACCAGCTAGTGGTTTCAAGAAACGTTCTAAGTGTGGCAGTACCATAGAAACATAGAAACATGATGACAGAAAAAGACCACATGGCCTATCTAGTCTGTCCTACCATAACAACAACTACAACAGTCCACTTTTTACCTTTAGAGATCCTCTGTGTTGGTTCCATGCTTTTTTGAATTCAGTTACTGTCCTCATCTCTACCACCTCCACTGGGAGACTATTCCATGGATCCACTACTCTTTCTGTAAAGAAATATTTCCGCATATCACTCCTGAATCTCTCTCCCTTCACCCTCATCCCATGTCCCCTCGTAGCAGAACTTGCTTTCAATTGAAAGAGGCTCTCTCCCTGAACATTTATGCCACGGAGGTATTTAAACATTTCAATCATATCACCTCTATCCCGCCTTTCCTTTAAGGTGTACATACTAAGATCCTTAAGTCTGTCCTCATATGCTTTATAATGAAGCCCACTAATCATTTTAGTAGCCACCCTCTGCACCGACTCCATCCTATTCACATCCTTTTGAAGGTGCGGTCTCCAGAATTGCACACTATACTCCAAATGAGGTCGCACCAAAGACTTATACAGAGGCATTATCACCTCCTTTTTTCTGCTAGCCATTCCTCTCCGTATGCACCCAAGCATCCTTCTAGCTTTTGCCGTCGCCTTTTCTACCTGTTTAGCTACTTTAAAATCATCAGACACAACCACACCTAGGTCCCGCTCTTCTTTAGTGGACAAAAGTACTTCACCTCCTATACTGTATTGCTCCCTTGGATTGCTGCAGCCCAAATGCATGACCTTACATATTTTAACATTAAATCCCAGCTGCCAAATTCTAGACCATTCTTCAAGCTTAGCTAGATCCCTCCTCATGTTATCTACACCTTCCTGGGTGTCTACTCTATTGCAGATTTTGGTATCATCCGCAAAGAGGCAAACCTTACCCGACAGCCCTTCCGCTATATCACTAACAAAGATGTTAAAAAGAATTGGACCAAGGACAGATCCCTGGGGCACACTACTGGTAACATCCTTCTCCTCAGAGTGAGCTCCATTTACTTGTACTCTTTGTCGCCTCCCACCCAACCAATTTCTAACCCAAGCAGTAACTTTAGGGTCCATCCCTAGGGTGCTCAGTTTGTTTATAAGTCGCCTGTGAGGAACAGTGTCAAAGGCTTTACTGAAATCTAAATACACCACATCTAGAGCTCTCCCTCGGTCCAACTCCCTGGTCACCCAGTCAAAGAAATCAATCAGATTTGTCTGACAAGACCTGCTTCTGGTGAATCCGTGCTGCCTCGGATCCTGTAATCCGCTGGACTCCAGAAACCTCACTATTTTCTCTTTCAGCAGCGTTTCCAATAATTTACTCACCACCGAAGTTAAACTAACCGGCCTGTAGTTTTCAACCACATCCTTACTTCCGCTCCAGTCCTTTGGCACCACTCCCGACTCCAACGAGGCATTGAAAAGGTCAGTCAGTGTTGTTGCTAGAACGTCCCCAAGTTCCCTCAGTATTCTAGAGTGTATCCCATCCGGTCCCATCGCTTTGTCTACTTTAAGTTGAGCTAGTTTCTCACGAACACAGTCTTCTGAAAATTGTTCAAGATGTCCCTCGCTTCTGTTCTTATTTGTGGGTGTTTTCTGAGGTCCTGCTCCTGGTTCTTCATCTGTGAACACAGAACAAAAATATTTGTTAAGCACTTCCGCTTTATCCTTATCAGCTTCTACATATTCCCCCCCTGCACCCTTGAGTCTGACAATTTTTGCCCTTTTGCCCTTCTTCTTCTCACTAATATATCTGAAAAATGTCTTATCCCCCCCAACCCCCCCCCCCCCCCATTTTATTGCATTGGCTATTTCCTCCTCCTTTTGAATCTTTGCCTTCTTGACTACTTTGCTAGCTTCTCTAAGTTTTTCCAAATACAGATGCCTGTCTTCCTCTCTCTCTGATCTCTTGTATTTCATGAAGGCCTCCCTCTTTTTCTTCACTTTTTCAGCTACTTCCTTCGAAAACCATAGCGGTCTCCTTTTCTTTTTGCCTTTATTTACCATTTTAACAAAAAGGTTGGTTGCCCTTAAAATACCCCCTTTCAGTTTTGCCCACTGTTTTTCTACATCCCCCAGCTGTTCCCATCCCACTAACGACTCCCTGAGGTATTGGCCCATCTTCGCAAAGTTAGTCTTCCTAAAGTCTAAGATCCTCACCTTGGAATGGATTCTAACAGCCCTAGTCCTAATACTGAACCACACCATCTGGTGATCACTGGATGCAAAATGATCTCCCACTACAACATCAGAAACACTTTCACCATTGGTAAGCACCAAGTCCAGTATGGCCCCTTCACGTGTGGGGTCTGTTACCAATTGCCTGAATAGTTCTCCCTGTAGAGAATCCAGGATCTCCTTATTTCTAGATGATACTGCAGCAGGAATGTGCCAATCAACATCTGTCATATTGAAATCTCCTATCAGTAGCACTTCCCCTTTCCTAGCAATGCTGCGTATGTCTTCAATTAACTCTCTGTCCACCTCTTCCTCTTGTGAGGGAGGTCTGTATATCACACCAATGCAAATAGATTTCTCTTTCCCTCTTTCTATTTTAACCCACAATGCCTCCTCTCTCCTTTTTAAGCTCTGTAATTCCAAAGCTTTAATAGTAGTTTTTACATATAGTGCTACTCCTCCTCCCCTTCTTCCTACCCTGTCCTTTCTGAATAAAGGATAGCCAGGTATAGTTACATCCCAGTCATGGTTTTCTGTGAACCATGTTTCTGTAACTGCCACTAAATCCAAGTCAGCCACTCCCACCAAAGCTTCAACTTCAGGGATCTTATTTCCCATGCTACGAGCATTAATACACACTGCTTTCCATATGTTACCGCTGTTACCCATTTCCATAAAGGTATTTAATGTATCACCTACCTGGGGGCTTTCACTTACCTGGGGGCTTTCTTCACCCATCCCCAACTAATCTAGTTTAAAGCCCTCTTCAGTAGATTAGCCAGTCTACTACCAAAGATGCGTTGACCTTTCTTGGACAGATGGATGCCATCTCTGCTCTGCAAACCTTGGAACAGCATCCCATGGTCTAGGAAACCAAAACGCTCTCGATGACACCATCCACGCAGCCATGCATTCATCTCCAGGATGCGAGCCTCTCTGCCTTGGCCTTTACCCTCAACAGGGAGGATTGAAGAGAACACCACCTGTGCACCTAACTGCTTCACCCTCTGTCCCAGAGCCATGAAGTCACTTTTGATACGTTCTGAGGTATACCTGGCAGTATCATTTGTTCCAACATGGATTAGCAACATTGGGTAATAGTCAGTGGGCTTGATGAGTCTCGGCAAACTCTCCGTAACATCTTGGATTTTGGCACCAGGCAGACAGCATGCCTCTCTGGACATCAAGTCTGGTCGGCAGATGGACGCCTCAGTACCCCTCAGAAGAGAGTCTCCAACCACCACTACCCCTCATTTCCTTCTGGTCACTGATTCTGCAACTTTGGGCTACTTGAACTCTGGTTCTTCCCTTTCCAGGGATGCTTTCACCACCTCCACTTCCAGGGCTGCATAATGGTTCTTCAATTCAAGGGCTGGAACAGTTGGATTGGTGATTTTGCAGGCCCTGGTGACTTGTGTCCAACCATCGACATTCTGTTGGCACCCATCTTCTCCTGTGCTGGAGAGGTTGGTTGCTGCAAGAAGCATCTCATCAATGTACTTCTCACTGTCTTGAATGCTTCTCAGCCTCGCTACCTCCTCTCTGAGTTCCTCCACTTGTTTCCTCAGAGCTTCAGCATGCAGGCACCCTGCACATGGAACCGGTCCTTCAACTGGCATTAGGACCTCTGGACCGAGGCAGAAGCTGTAACAGGGGCAACAGCTTTAGCAATACGATTTTTCCCAACCATTGTTCTGTTCGTGGAGCTTAGGTATCTGTTAAAGCAAAAGAGCGAGATCTACCAAGTACCAGCCGGTTTCGCAGCTGTCCTTTCAGAGAAAAAGCAGTTAAATCTCTTTAATTATATTCAAAATGTGCTGGTCCAATTCTCTGTGATTTGTTAAAGGGGGAGGTGCCCTATAAAGCAAGACTGCTCACTAGGGGTGGGTGGGAGTCGGGGTGGGTAGGGAGGGAACTAACACCTGATTAGTTGTTTAGCAGTTTCTAAACCTGAGGAGGTTACTGGAGTTCAGCAATCTACTGTGCTCAAGGAAAGTTCCCCTAAAGCACCAAAAAGAAAGTAACCTTGCTTTAAATAATATACAAAAAACCCTTTTAAGAGCTCCCAGTCAGAGAGCTAGCAATGTAATATAATAAAACAAACAAACAAACAAGCCCTCAAATCCTTACTGTTTGTTGATCTGTGGAGCCCTGGTTAGGAAAGCCCTGGTTAGGAAAACCATATCCATCACCGGCACCCATGACTGGTGTCTCAAGTGTCTAGGTCCTGACCATTCTCCATCAGAGTGTGTCTCCTGCAGAAAGATGACCAAGTGGGGCCTGCAGAATAGAGCTGCAAAACCCGGTACCCTTTTTGCCGCAGAGACGATGTCAGTTGCCTCGACGTCTTCCAGGGCTTCATCTTCCTCCCATGGATCTCAGGTAACTAAACCTAAGTCTTCTAAGACTGGCCGGTCCTGAAAGGGGAGATCTCCTTCCAGGTATTGAGATTTCACTGGCGTTGCCCTCGAGGAAAATTCACCGGCAAAACAGCCGCGGCGGGAGGCCTCGATCTCCAAAGCATTAACGGGGCTCCAGAATGTTCCAGAGTCTTCCACCTCTGCAGAACTACTGTTGCCATGTTCTGGGGTCGTAGCCGCTTCCACCGGTACTGACACCCAGGCATCGGCAGGAGTGATGGATCAGAGAATCCTCGCTATCTAACGCAGTCTAGCGGCCCTCTTAGCAGCTTCGGTACCGCTAAGACCGCTACAGATGGTTCCACAGGTATCGGTACCGAGAACACCTGCCTCGGCCGGTATGCTTCCCCCCATACCGAGCCTTGAGTCTATCTCAGGTATTGAAAGGCCGGTACCGAGACACCCCGACACCGACTTCGAGCGGTACCGGTACCGTGTGTTGCAGGATCACCCGGCGCAGAGATACTTTGAATCCTCAAATTCCGATGACTCTGATGACCCTGCCGGTACCAGAGCTATCCTTCCGGAGGATCTGTCGTCGTCTCCTCAACGCAGAATGTCTCCTCAAGAAGACATGTCCTTCCAGGATTTCATACGTGATGTAGCTCGAGGTCTTTCAAACACGGTGACTCGGGAGAAGGAACCCAGAGCAGAAGAATTAGAAATTCTTCAATACCCTAAGGCTCCTAAGGAGGCAGCTACTCTTCCCATTCACAGAATCTTGCATGATCTTATGCTAAGAATGTGGGAAGCTCCTTTAACGGTGTCTCCACACTCTCGACGACTCGATACCATGTACCGAGTTCCAAGGTGTCCTGGTTTTCAGAAGACTCAGTTACCACACCATTCAATGTAGTGGAATCAGCGATGCGCAGGATTAAGAGTGCTAAAACGCATTCTTCCAATCCTCCAGGCCGTGAATCGAGGACACTCAATGCCTTTGGGCATCATTGCTTCCAATCGTCCATGTTGTCAGCCAGGATCAGCTCCTACATTCTTTATATGGGAATGTTCCTCAAGGAGTTTGCAGGAGACCAGGAGCTCATGAGCCCTCTTCTCCTTGAGGAAAAAAGGGGGGAATTCCTTACTCTGGTCAAACATGCCCAGGATGTCTCTTAAGTTTATGAACTGTGCAACCTTTGATTGCTTTGAATGCATTAGCAGAACCTCTGCTATTTCCATCGGTGCACATCGTATTGCCTGGCTTCAGGCATCAGACTTAGAACAGTGGGTGCAAGATAAACTGGGAAACATTCCTTGCACAGGAGAAAATCTCTTTGGCAAGGATTGGCAAGACAAGGCCAATCAGATTGAATCTGAAAATACTACCTTGAACAGACTATCACAGTCTACAGCCAACCCAGCAAAGAAAAAGTCAGTTAGGAAAAACAGATTTTACCCATCTTACACCCATCAGGGCCACTGTCCAATTCATGCTTCCCAAAAGGGGCAGCAGCAGACCAGACAACAGAGGAATCCACAAGTTCCAAGAGCTCAACCAGCTCAGCAGACTCAGCATCCTCAGGGGCTTTGAATTCTTCCTAGAGAACTTAGTCTTTCTGCCCCTGAAAGGTCCAGAACCCCTTACCATCCCAGGCAGGTTATGCCATTTTGCCAAAAGATGGCAACAAATAACATCAGAAAACTGGACTCTGTCCATTGTACGAGAGGGGTACAGATTTCATTTTTACAGTATGCCCCCTCCTACAATCATAAGACAGTTCAATTCTCTGGTCCCTGTCACCAATCTCTTGGGTCAGGAGGTCGCATCACTTCTTGCTCAGGGAGCAATAGAAGAGGTACCCGTATCCCAACAGGGTGCGGGGTTCTACTCCCCCCTATTTTCTCATTCCAAAGAAAACAGGGGGACACAGGCCTATACTGGACCTCAGAGAATTAAACAGGTATCTGTTCCGGGAAAAATTCAACATGATCTCTCTCGAAACACTTCTGCCATACCTTCAGAGCCAGGACTGGCTATGTTCTCTAGATCTAAAGGATGCAAATACGCATATTCTCATCCATGCAGATCACAGGAAGTTCCTTTGATTCCTTTTCCAGGGAAGACACTTCCAATACAGGGTTCTTCCCTTTGGTCTGGCTTCTGCCCCAAGAGTCTGCACAAAATGCTTGTCAGTAGTAGCAGCATTCCTGAGAACTCTAGGAATATTCGTCTTCCCCTACTTAGATGACTGGCTCATCCGAGCATCAACAGCTCCAGAAGCCAGCTTTGCTGTTTCTCAAACTATGCAAATCCTTCGGTATTTTGGACTGGTCATAAACCTCCCAAAATCTCATCTCACCCCTTCTCAGTCTCTAGATTTCATAGGGGCTCGTCTAGACACAAGGCAGTCAAAGGCTTTCCTGCCACAGCCACGTTGTCTTCGAATAGTACAGCTGGCCTCCCAAGCAGCTATGAAAGCTTTCCTCACTGCTCAGTAGATGCTTCAGCATCTGGGGCATATGGCATCCACTGTCCATGTGGTTACCTATGCTCGCCTTCATTTGCGAGCAGCCCAGTGGACCCTATCCTCTCAGTGGACACAGGCCTCGGGTCGGCTAAAGGACAAAATCAGAAACTCCACATGTCTCATTTTGTCCCTGCAATGGTGGCAGTCACTGGAAAACCTTCTCGTAGGCTCTCCTTTCCAGCAGCCTCTATGCCAAGCCACCCTAACAACAGATGCGTCCAAGTTGGGTTGGGGGGCTCACTTGCACGATCTCAACTCAGGGTCCCTGGACCTCACAGGAGGCTTGTCTTCACATAAACCTCCTAGAACTCGGAGCCATTTTCCATGCTATTCGAGTATTTCAGGCCCATCTCAGCTACAAGACAGTTCTGGTCCAGACCGACAATCAAGTAGCCATGTTTTATGTGAACAAGCAGGGCGGAATGGGCTCTCTGTCATGCAATGAAGTTTTGCGACTGTGGGCCCTTGCCAGAGAGCTTCAAATCCTCCTCCTAGTGATATATCTTCCGGGCATTCAAAATCTTTGGGCAGACAAACTCAGTCGAATACTGCTGCCACACGAGTGGTCTCTTCACTCAGACCAGCCTGCTCGAGTGTTTCGAATCTGGGGAATGCCAGATATAGACCTCTTTGCAAGTCCACAGAATGCCAAACTTCCCTGATTCTATTCCAGAATTCTGGCTCAAGGCTGTCAGGCGAGGGATGCTTTCCTCCTTCACTGGGGTCAGGACTTCCTCTATGCTTTCCCACCCATTTCCCTCATTCCCAAAACTTTGTTCAAGATTCCGAGAGAAAGGGGCCATATGATACTCATAGCTCCACGTTGGCCACGACAAGCGTGGTATCCTCTGCTTCTGCATCTCTCTCAAGCAATGCCTCTGGAGTTGGGATATGCTCCAGATCTTCTTTCCTAAGAGAACGGGACCCTATTGCACCCGAATCCCCAGTCCCTGCACCTCAGGGCCTGATTACTGAAAGCCTAGGATTCCCGAATATCAACCTTTCTCAACAGGTAAAGGATATCCTTGTGGCTTCCAGAAAGCCTTCCACAAGGTGATCCTATGCCTTTAAGTGGAAGAGGTTCTTTGTATGGTGTTCTCAAAGGGGACTTAAACCCCATTCAGTACCTGTGGAATTGCTTCTGGAGTATCTGCTCCATTTATCAGATTCTGGTCTTAAAACCAATTCAGTAAGGGTACATCTTAGTGCCATTGCTGCTTTTCGCAATCCTCTGTATGGACAACCTATTTCCTCTCATCCACTTGTAGCAAAATTTATGATATGTCTACTCTTAACAAAACCTCCCATTAAGCCACCACCAGTGGCATGGGATCTGAATCTTGTTCTCGGGCAGCTCGTGAAACCGCCCTTTGAGCCTTTAGCCACTACAGCTTTAAAGTTTCTTTTGTGGAAGGTCATCTTCCTAGTTGCCTTCACTTCTGCAAGACGCATCAGTGAGTTACAGGCCTTAGTGGCGGATCCTCCTTATACAAGATTTCACCATAAGGTAGTTCTTAGGACTCATCCTCACTTTATGTCAAAGGTGGTTTCGCCTTTTCATTTGAACCAAGCGGTTTACCTTCCTGTATTCTTCCCTAGGCCTCATGCCTCTAATGCAGAAAGGAACCTTCATACTTTAGATTGTAAAAGAGCCTTGAGTTTTTACCTTCAAAGAACTAAGCAACATAGAAAATCTTCTCAGCTCTTTGTTGCTTTTGATTCTAGTCATTTGGGACTTCCAGTTTCCAAAAGAACTCTCTCTAGGTGGATTGCAAATTGCATATCCTTTGCATATGAGAGTAAGGGACTTTCTCTCGAAGGCCATGTCACAGCTCATAATGTGAGAGCAATGGCAGCCTCAATGGCTAATCTTCGTTCTGTAGCCATTGACGGCATCTGTAGAGCAGCCACTTGGGCTTTGGTACACACTTTTACAGCCCACTATTGCTTAGACAAGGACTCCCGTGCGGATGCCTCGTTTGGCCAGGCTGTTCTCCAGCATCTCTTTCAGACTTAGTATAACTCCTACCAGCCGTCCTGGGTTTTCGATGCCAGAGATCCATGGGAGGAAGCATGACCCATCTCACCTTGGGTTCGCAGCTTGCTGGGATCATCCCCCTGGCATCTCTCAGCTGGGGAGTCCCCATATGTGAAGACTACAGTCCTTGTTCCTGGAGATAGCGTAGTTACTCACCTGTAACAGGTGATCTCCGGGAACAGCAGGAATTAAGTCTTCACAGCCCACCCACCTCCCCTAGGAGTTGTCTCTATCTATCTTTGTCTACTTCTCTCTTTTGGTCTCAGCTATAAACTCAACTGAAGAGGGTGAGTTGGAAAGGCGGGAAGGCAGCACACAGGCGCTGTGGGATGCTCCCAAAAGCTTTCCTATTGGACGCTGGGGAGCGTTCCCGCGCAGGCTTCGTCGGTACCGACGATATCCATATGTGAAGACTTAATTCCTGCTGTTCCCGGAGATCACCTGTTACAGGTGAGCAACTACGCTATATCTATTATCCAGCTTTATGCTGATGTATAATATTAGAGATTAGAGCATTGACTTTTACTTGCGAAGCCTGTGATTTTACAGACCTTACAATAAAAATTTCTACTTTACTTCAGTGGCACAATACTTTTATTGAGAGAGGGTCCTGAGCCTTTTACATATGTTGGTGTGAACCCTGCCACAATAATTAGGGAAATGGCAAAATCCCCAACACTGCTGCATGGGTATTTTTAATATTTTGTTTTTCTAGTCTCGGTCGTATCTTGGGATGTCCACCTTGCGTGACCTGATCTTCAAACGTCCTGCTAGGCAATTCCAGTATCTGCATGTAATGCTGGATCTCTGCTCTCATGAGAAAGACAAGGTGAGTGTACTACACAGAAAAGGGGAGAGGCATCAGAGAATGTTATGAATGTATAAAAGGAGGAGGTTTGGTAATATGATACCATGAAAATCCTCAAAGTGCAATGTTTTGGAAGTGTTTTATTTGGCTACTATTTGTTGAAGTTTTCTGCATAGTCACCAGAACTCTGTATCACATATTCCCCTGCCAAGGTGCCTAAGTCCCATTCTAGGAATGAAAGGACAGCTGAGTTTTCATACTGATTCAGTCAGGTAAGATGACAAAGATGTCAACTGTGATAATGGTTTTAGAGATCTTGAATCTTGGTGAAAGAGTCATATACTGAAACAATTTACCTTTTTTGTGCAAATGGGGATGCGTAGCAGTTTGTTTTTGTTTCTTTGGATTTCCAGATCAGTGAGAACCAGGATTAAGATATGGCACCAGGCATCTTCATTGAAAATACCCATTTTTCTTTTTCCATTATTTCATATCCACTTCCCTAACCCAGTCATATCCACTTCGCCTAACCCAGTCATTTCAACAGTAGACTTTGGTTTGAGGGCTATGAACCAGTTTTTCTCCAGAACTCTATCATAGACCCTAAATTGGACCACAAAATGTCACTATTGCACAGTGACTAGGAAATCCTTTCCTCACGGTATTCCTAGCCCTGGCCAGTCTGGAGAGTGGAAGAACAGACTCAAGGATCAAACTCAGGTCCTCTGTAGCAGTGCACAGCACTGCTGTTGAGCCACTAAGCCAGACTTAGCTCATTTTAAAATAAATAAAATAAAATTTTAAACAGTAATTCCTTATCGGTCCTACAGTTCAGTCCTCCACCTCTGGGTAGTGCACCTCCTCCTGCAGCATGGAGACTGGACAAGTCAAACTTGTGACATCACCGGGTATATCCTGCTGGTCTTCTCCCATGATCCCCTAGTGTGTCCAGTCTCCATCCTTGCAGGAGGACGTAGTGATCCTAGGTGCTGGGCTCACTTGAGAAGCAGTTTAGGAGCAGTTAGTCAGGATTTGATTTACCTTGATTTTCTTTTTTTTTCCTTTCTTTAGGTGAAATCCTGTCAATTGTATTCATTTTCATCTTAATTTAATTTCATTTACTTTTACTTTTACTTTATTTATTTTCACCTAGTCTGCCTTAGTGTAAAGGGGGGATCTGTCCCTTTTTAAAGTCCATGCTGCCAGCTAGCATTTCTGATTGGGATCCTTTGGTCTCTCTGTGCCCGGTGATGATTTCTCCCCCAGGACTGTACGGGGGAGAGCTCTATGGAACACCTGCATTCTGGCAGTGTGCATGCGGCAGATTCCCGTCGCGGCGGGAGCCTCAGGCCGTTGGAGATTCTTCAGCCGGCGGGCCGGGGCTCACAGCGTCTACTACTTCCGGGGGCGCACGGCAGCAGCGTGTCTTGACAGCTCTTCACCCGCAGCTACAGCGGAGTAACTGCTGCATTCTGACACTGCAGGAGAGGCTCTCGAGCCCGAATGGAGGGGCTCGGAGCTCTTGCCGCGGCTGTGGTGTTTGGCGCCAAACGGGCCTGCTTCGGATTGGCGCCATTTTCTCTGCAGGGCTGAGGCCTCGTGGCGGAGAGCAGAGCAACCCCGCGTTTGAGCAGGCGATGCTGTTCCACGATGCTGCACCCAGATAAGAACTTCATTTTGCTATTAATTTAATTAATTTTAATTTTATTTTCCTTTTAATCTCATGTTAGAATGCAATGTGATTGTTTTGGGGTTTGCTTCATGTGGTGTGCTTTTACCTTTGCCTTCATTCTGGCAGTTAGCAACGTCTGTCAGCAGCAGGTTTCTGTACTAGGATTTAGCCATTCAGGTACTTCTGCGGCCGCTTAGAACAGCGGTTGAGCGAAGCCACCTCTCCAGTGTTCTAATCTTTGGTGTAACTTTCTGCTGTAAGCCCTTCCAGTTGAATAGAAGTTACCTCTGCGCTTTTCTTCTGTTCTGGAGGGAAAAGCAGGGTGAACCTTGTCTCGCACCTCTAGAGCAGATGAGTATCTTGCAGTTGTATTCATTTACCTCCTAAAGGTTAAAGATATCAGAAGATCTTTTACATTTTATGGGGTGGTTCCATCTATGCCTTTGCATTTGGGGAACCTTTGGAGATTCAATGCTTTTAATAACGAGAATGCAACTGGTATCCAATAAAGGCAGGCACGATTGTCCGTGGCCTCCAGGGGGGCGGCTAGGGCATTCAATTCTGCCTTTCTGTGACAGAGTGTAGTTATTCTCTGTCTAATCTCTGGGAGTTTAACAGAACATATAAAACAAACAAACCAAAAAAAAAAAAACCGCCCAGCATGCAACTATGAGCTTCTGCACATCCAGACGGTGTGACAAGGATTCAAATCCTTATCTGTTGGATCGTTTTTCGGGGTCCTGTGTTCTACAGGCTATGAAGTCTATTTACTGTTCATGAAGCATATCTCCTCTTCAGTGCTCCCATCCATAGGGATGGGTTAAATACGAAATCACATTCGTTTTTTGGTTTCTCGCTAGATGCAACCTCGAACATTTCCGAGCCCAAGGCTGTGGGTGTTCCCCGCCGCTATTTTGTTCGCTTGTAGGAATGCCGGAGGGGGTGCCTGTGTTTCGTAGCTTTCTTTAGCAAGTCCATCCTGGGATCCGAGGCTATCTCCCCGGTTTGTCGGCAGATGGGAGATGCTTTCTGTCATGTAGCGGGGACAGGTCAGTCGCATCGGTTTCTAGAGCCTATGCTCTCAGAGCGCAGCTTGACCACTTGGCGGGAACACTGGCCCATCTGCGCCACCTGGGGAAAGGCCCCTGCTGGGGATAATGAGAGGTATTGCTGGATGGCACAGTCCGGGGCTTACTCTTCCAGGGTCCTGGAAGGTTTGATAGCAGAAGTCAGGCCTCGCTGTCTTTGCTATGACGGTCACCTAGGTTCAAGCGGGCTCGCTGTCCTGTGTTTTGGGTGACAGGAGTGGGACACCAGGACATGTGGAGCTAGTTGTTGGATAGGCTCGTTGGCCTCAGCATACTTCTTAGGTGCACTCACCCTTGAGTGCGTCTGCATGTCCGTGTTCCGTCTGTAGTCTCATGCTCAGGAAATTGGTGCAGCAATGAGAGAGCTCGCTTGGGAGATCATGAGCGGGGTTGTCATGGTGTTGCATGGGGTTACAAATGCAAGACGGGGCCATCCTGATGAGTTGGGGCCTCAGTCCTCAACTTTCCCTTCTGTGTCCCTGCTGTCCAGGAGGCACCCTCCCAGCTCCGCCAGTCAAGTTATTCTCTGCCTCTTCTCAATGGGGGCAGGGGGGCTGGAAGGACAGGAAAATCACGTCCGCTGCACGTTCTACTGTTCTGCCTCTGCCTTGGGGTTCTGAGGTCATATTTTCCCAATCATTTGTTTGGTTTGATTCTGCTGTCTGTTGTGCAAGACAAGGTGGTCAACAGTCAGAGGCTGTAGTCTATTCCCCTTGCCCCTGAATGTGCTCCCAATTTAAGTATTTTGTACCTGCGGAAGTGTATGATGTTCCAGGCTAGCTGGCGCACCTGTGGAACCAGAATCCTCATTTCTTCCGACCCTACTTTGAGGTACGTGCGTGGGGTTCACTCCATTGGTCGGCTGACGACTTGCTCCAATCTCTAGGCCTTGCCTTTCCTCAAGGCATCGTTGCTTCCCACTGCTTCGTGGGGGTTCGCCGCAGGTACTAGAGTTATGCTCAGCCGGTTCCAACCAGGGAAGAGTCCTTGGGGGAGGCTCCGGTCCTAATGCTACAGGGATTGCTGGGCTCCGTTCGACCAGGTTCCTTCGGACCCAGCGTCCGACGTCTTTTGCTGGCCGGTTTAGGTCTTCGGGTCCTGACGGTGCTCCGAGAAGACCAGTACGCTACACAGTGTTTGTCTCGGAGCAAGCGCGGGATGTCTGTAGGTTCATGTTCAAAGCCGTCCGTTACATGTCCCTCCATTGTGGCATACTGTTCGGTTGTGTGCCTTGTGGCCCTTATGGAGTTGTAAAAAAAAAAAAAAAAAGAGAGAAAGCCTTCATAATTGTCCCAACTTCTTTCTTATTAGGTTCTGCACCTTTCCTCCGGGAGCTTGGCCGGAGCGTGGTTAGACTCAGCTACATTTTGGAGATCCTTTATGCGCGCGGCGTGTTAGCGTACGCAGCACGCCCAGTGTTCTGTTGTCTGACTGGAACGGTGAGCGGTACGTCCGCCGGGGCAGGCGTTCGCGGCCATGGTAGCGGATCGAGCGGTGCGAGTGCTGTCGGAGAACTCCGGGATGGTGGCCTTCGGTCAGTTGGGTGGCCCGAGCGAAGGGGCAGCGTGCGTGGTTGCGGCCCCGGCGGCCTGCGTTTTTGGTGGGGACAATGTGGTGGCGGATATCCTTAGCGGTCTCCGAATACTTGCCGGAGTAGGGGGATTGCATCCGGAGGTGTGCGTGCCGTGTGTGCTCAGATGCGGTCAGTCCATATTGGACCTCATGGCGACCTTTCAGTCTGCGACGACGGGTCGATGTTTCGCAGGTGACATGTGCGGCTGCCGGATAGCATCGACGCTTTGGTTCAACAGAGGCCGTGGCCCGGTCCTTTCTGTGACTTTCAGAAATCATAATGAAAATGGCTGATTAGGTCTAGTTGCTGAGATATATGCTCTTACTTAGTCAGTAGGGGCAATTAACTGTGTATTATGCAACATTTGTGTGAGATTGCATGGTCTCTACTTGCAACCAATGGAAATCTCTGTCCAACACCAGATGATGCAATCAGTGCTTAAATTTGCATCACTTGACAGTAAAAAAAAAAAAAAAAAAGTTTAGGGTGTCTTAGTCACAATAAAAAATTTAGGACATAATTATTTTATACCGATAGGTTAATCACAGCATATTTGGCGATACATCATACTTGTGTTATTCATGCAGATAATTTCTGCTATATTTGTGGTGAGGTGACTTTTATATCACAACAATGGAATATGACTGTGGCAGTTAAGAAAGCCTACAACTTATATTTTGGCTGCAGATTAGGTGATCAGGATAAAAGCTGGGCGCCACACGTTTGCTGCAATACTTATGCAACAAATCTCAGGCGATGGATGGATGAGAAAAGGCAATCAATGCCTTTTGCGGTCCCAATTATCTGGAAAGAGCCCACAGATCACGTCAGCGATTGCTACTTCTGCATGGTTCCTCCAATTCAGAAAGGCATATCCAGGTGACAAGCGGGTAGCCAACTGGCATTGAGTCATGGGCGTGACTGCCAGAGTCTCTTTTCTTTTTTGTCACACCTTGTAAGACTCCACTTCTTATGAAACACTGGACTCTAGGGCGCTTAACACCCTCTTACATGCCCTTGGTGGAACGCGCTTGGATTATTGCAGCCCATTGCTTAGCTGCATTCCACATTATCAATTAAAAAGACTCCGACTGGTCCAGGGCATAGCTGTAAAATTACTTTATGTTGCAAAGGAAATAAGACCATAAGAGGTGTGACAAATAGAGTGTTTTGCCGCAGGTGGTTTTTCCATTTCCCCCATTTTTGCTTTCCACCTCTGTCTAGATGGACCTCGGTTCAGTTCTCCCTCGTGGAATCCGCCTGTGCCTGTCTAGTTGTTGGTTTGAGACTTACGCAAGAACACTTTGCTTGTAACCTGCGTTCCTTGGACATTAGGTGAAGGTGCCGTCGCTTTCTGGAAGGTCTCTTCGCTGCCTGTCCGTCCGTGAGGGCAGGTTCTGCAGGAGGGCAGAGGTGGCTAACACTTGACACCCTGGTGGGGTCGAGAAACGAGGGGGATCTCCAGAGGATTTTTCAGGCGGGGCTCCGGTAGCCTTATCAGTAGGTCTGTTTCTAGGCCGTTCAGTATGCTTGCGGTGGCGACTGTGTCTTTCTGTAGCACTAGTGCTGCTTAGGGCAGGGCTCTATGCTGTTTCATCAGTGAAAAGGGTCCAAGTGGGCTCTCGGTCGTGTCTTCCTGGTTGGCATAGTGCCGGTTGACGAGAGGAGCAGGCCGGGATCGGTGCCTGTTCTGTTCATTTAGTGGCCGAGCCGACTAGAAAGGTCCCTCCCAATGGTTACTGCTCTGGTACATCCCAGAGGTGGAGGACTGAACTGTAGGACCGATAAGGAAATGGAAATTACACTTACCTGGTAATTGATGTTCCTTGAGGGAGTACAGTTCAGTCCTCATTCCCGCCCAGGGATGGATATCTCAGACGTGAGGCGTCAGTTCCGAGTGTGCTTTCGGATCCTTGAGTCGGCAACGGGCGCTGATTAGCAGGTAATCACGAGAGCAACCTTTTCTGCCTATGCTCTTCCTTAGTTCTCCTTCCTTCTGGCTCTCTGTCTTCCGCTGTTTGGTGCGCAGGGGGACGGGGGCACGGAGGAGGGTGTTTTCGGCATTTTCTTCTTGGGGCACTGTAGTTTTTAAAGTTGAAGTTTAAGCATAGCATTGTATTTAGTACCTTAACTGGTTGGTTGTTTGCTCCTTTGAGTCTGCTTTGACAGTAGGTCACTGGGGGATCATGGGAGAAGACCAGCAGGATATACCCGGTGATGTCACAAGTTTGACTTGTCCAGTCTCCATGCTGCAGGAGGAGGTGCACTACCCAGAGGTGGAGGACTGAACTGTACTCCCTCAAGGAACATCAATTACCAGGTAAATGTAATTTCCATATACAGCAGTCTACATATGCTAATGACTAATGGTCACTTCCATATTGTGCCACCAGCCTAGTGATGACTATTTTGGTATCCCTGTGTCCATCTCAACTTATTGAGCCCTAGAGGTATTAGGCTACATATACCTGTGCCTATTTCCTGAGGCCTTCAGTCCTAAAGGTGACACGATCTGTAGCACTGTGCTAGAGATATAAATTTCACGCAAGCAGCCCTGAACTGGCATGTGCTCAGAAGCCCTGTGTTGGCCCTTTCACCTTCTGCATGGTCTCTTCATTATCATAGAAACCTGCATGATGGCGTGGGACTGCTGCAAGGCCTGTCTGTGGATGGGGTATGGGGAAAGAGAGAGTAGGCAGCAAAGGTTGTGGGATGGGGCCATGGGTCACTGGTACTGCTGCTCTGCTGCTGCTATGTCTTTGGGGGAGGATGACAAGTCCTATGTTCAGGGGAACTTACTTGAAAATTTTGCTTGGGGACCGGAATTTGAACTTAGCATTGCCTTCTCCTATCCTAAAGATGAGAGGCAATGTATCCCTGTACCCATCCCTTGAGCCCTCCAGACATAGAGGTGAATGACTTTGACCCCTTCAGATGATCTCTACCTCTTTTTTTTTTTTTTTTCATACCTCAAATATGAATATATCCTATTTTTGCTTACTCAGGTGCGGCAACAGGCACTGCTCTTCATTAAGCGCATGTATGAGAAGGAGCAGCTGAGAGATTATATAGAGAAGTTTGCTCTAAATTACCTACAGCTGCTGGTTCATCCCAACCCACCATCTGTGCTGTTTGGAGCAGACAAGGACACAGGTACCCAAATCATTCAACAAATTGGAGGATTGCTGGAATATTTTTCAACAGTGTACTAAGTAATTAACAAATATGATTCTTCAAAAGGGACATTTAAGGAATTGTATAGAAGGATTTTGGGGGCTGTATGTTTGTGGGAAGGAAGGATTGTTGTGGCAAGAGGCTTGTGTTTGTGGGGGGAAGAATGGGGTATGTCTGTTTTTGAGGATTGTCAGACGGCTGCCTGGGTGAGAATCTTCACAGTCTTGGCAAGTGCATATATCTATATGATTTGCAAGGGATTGTGGGCAATACAGTTCATTCACACCAGACACAGCTGCTCACAATAATTAGTTGTGCTTTTGGGTAAAGCCAATAAGATATTTATTTATGAGGTTATTTCTCCCAACACAGATATGCTTGGTAGCGCATAAATCAGGTTACTTGCTTTCAGTGTTAAACTTGGAAAAAAAACAAAATCAGGAAAACAACCTTTAAACTTGTCAGGCAATCAAAGCAAAAATAAATAAGACCTGGTTGATAACAAACTGGTCTTTTCTGTAGTCTTAGCTAATATTTTCTTAGCAGTGTATCAAACCACAAACAAAATCCACAAAGAAGGGAAAAACTGTTCTTTTCAGGTTAACTTCTTATATCTTCCCACATAGATTCAGAAGTGATTCTCTCAAAGCTCACAAGCAATTAGGTAAGGCTCAATTGCTAGCAGTTACCCAGCTGAAACCCCTTAGCTGGCTTGCTTTCTACTGCGTGGGTCAAATCCTGCTTCAGGAGCTTTCCTGAGTAGATTAAAGAACAAGTTTGTATTTCTTTGTGGTGGTTGCTGTACTTTATAACAGAAAATTACCAAAGGAGTTTAGACAGAGAGCAGTCCATATAAACACATTCTTCATCTGCAATCATTCCCCCTTCTTCAACAAGCATGGGTTCAATATCATGGATTGGCACAGATGAATTTCTCAATGGAGCCCTTTCAGGAGAATACTTGTTTCCCTGCTGTCTTTCAAGGTTATAGCTAGGGCATAGATCAGTGTTCATACCTGAGCTTCCATTGCTGTTAGAGTTCCTCTCTATATAGCCTGGCCAGTATGTAGTCCAGTTCTTATGTCCAGCCTTCCAATCCAGATCCCTGGACACTGGATCTCTCTTCACATACCTTCTGGCACGGGTCTTAGGGTCCTTTCCACGTGCAGCCGTCTCTCTCACAGGTACCGTCTGGAGATTCCTAGCTCTGCAGCACCATTCCTCTGGCTTTCCCCAGTCCAATGGTATATGCTGGCCCTTGGAATGCCTCCCAGTATACGTACTGCTCTGGACTCTAGTTCTAGACCTCTCAAAGGCTTTTCTCCTCTTTCTTCCAAAGGGTTTCTTTCCCTCTCTGTCCGTCCGGTTTGGCTTCTGCTTCTGATGATCCTCCTGATGATGAAGATGATCAAGCTCAAGCTGATTCTCAGGATAATTCTCTGTAGAATAAACTCTACCTTTATTCTGCTTAGATGAGTGCTCCTCCCTAACACAGCGCAGCTGTGCTGAATCAGGCCCTGCCCTTTGAGATGAGTGCTTAGGGATTACCTCATAGCCCTCCTGATTGAACACACGTTTCCCCACTTCAGCTCCTCTAATGGCTGTTGGAAACCTGGTGCATTCTGGGACTGGTAGTCTTTTATGGCAAAATTCTGTTTTCTTATTTCTACCAGAACTGACAGGTTGCTTGTTCAGAGTCACTTCACCTTTCCTATAGCTCCTTCCTGAGCTATGATAAGCTTCCTTATCACAGGATGTAGATGGAGGGTTTTTTCTCCATGAGTGACATCACCTATATGTGAGATTTTATCCTGCTGTCCATGGAGAACACCTGCTATAAAGAATAATTTTGTTATATTTGGGGATCTAGATGTTGGTCCCCTCATCTCTTCCCATGGCTTTCAATATCATTTTTATGCTGATGACTCTCAAATCTATCTACACCTGACATCTCTCCTTGCTTATCTAACATCGCCACCTGGATGTCTCATCGCCACCTAAAATTGAATATGGCTAAAACTGAACTACTTACTTTTCCCCCTAAACCTTCCTGCCCCCTTCCTCCTTTCTCTATCACTATTGACAACTCTCTTCCTGTTTCTTCTGCTTGCAACCTTGGGGTCATCGTTGACTCCTCCCTTTCCTTCTCCACACATATTCAACATATTGCTAAAACCTGTAGTTTCTTTTACAATATTAACAAAATTTGTTCCTTCCTCTCTGAATATATTACTAAGGTTCTTGTCCACTCTTGGGTCATCTCCCGTCTTGACTATTGCAACCTCCTTCTAACTGGTCTCTCTCCTCTTCAATCTATCCAGAACACTGCTGCATGTCTTATCTTCCACCAGACTCAATACACTCATATAACGCCTCTTCTAAAATCACTTCACTTGCTCCCTTTCTGTTTAGTATCCAATTTAAACTTCTCCTAACATACATGCATTCACTCTACTGCCCCTCATTATCTTTCCTCTCTTCTATCTCCCTACACCCCTCCTCGTGACCTTCGCCCCTCCTCTAGTTTTCTTTTCTCTCTACCCTTTTCTTCTGCAAACTCCATACTTCAATCTTTTCTTCTTGCTGCTCCTTATGCATGGAACAAACTTCCTCTATCTTTACATCAAGTCTCTTCTTTCCCCCTCTTCACATCCATGCTTAAGGCTTACCTCTTTGAGGCTGCAGTTGGATCCATAAAAACATAAGAAATGCCATACTGGGTCAGACCAAGGTCCATCAAGCCCAGTATCCTGTTTCCAACAGTGGCCAATCTAGGTCGTACGTACCTAGCAGTTTCCCCAAAAGAGACAGGTTTCGCAATGCTTGTACTGGGTAAAGCATTGATATCCTGGGTCCCTTCTTAATAATGGTTTATGGACCTTTCCTCCAGGAACTTGTCCAAAACTTTTTTAAACCCAGCTACACTAAGAGCCTTTACTACATCCTCTGGTAACAAATTCCAGAGTTTGATCCTAATCCCTTGTGCTTCTTGTATCTCCTTTCCTATTTGAATCCATTTATTTTTCTTGTATTGTTCTGTCTGTCTTGATTAGATTACAAGCTGTATGAGCAGGATCGGTCTTTATATGTTTGTACAGCACTGCATAAACCTTATAGCATTATATAAATGATTAATAGTAGTAGCAGTAGCTTTGACATTGTGAAAGGGGGTCTGTGTGTTGAGGGGTGGAGAGAAGTGCCCCGTGAGTAGATGGTGATATTTGGAAGTTGGGAAGGGATATCAAGGAAGTGGGGTGTTTGTGTTTTGCAGGTGTGCAAAGGGCGTTGAATTGCTTGTGTTAGGGACATTAGAGTTCAATAACTGCAGTACATAGCTTATGAACTTGTATAAAGAGGGTTTTGTATGTCTATGCTCACCAAACCGCATGCCCAAAGACCCCGCAGAAGCGTAAACAGCCTACTCACAATACCCTCGACAATCACCCACACTAACAGCACAATCTACAACCTCCTACGCACCCATCATCTGGAATGCTGCTCCTCCTGACCTCTGCTCACCATCAGACATTGTAGACTTCCACTGAAGACTAAAAACCAGGAATACTTCAGCTCGGTCACATAACCACCTCAATAGCTTTTGGACACACTCACACAATTATAACTTGCTATCTGCTATGTTAATAAGTTATTTTGTTTATAACATTCAGTTATAGAGTTTTAGTCTAGTATGCCATCCAACACATGTTCTATGTAAAGTTAACGTTCTTTATTACTCTTGATCTCTAGGAACAAGCAGGAATAAGTCATCACATATGGGTACGTCGGTACCGACGGAGCCTGCGCGGGAAAGCTCCCCAGCTTTTGAAATGAAAAGCTTTTGGGGCCTCCCACTGCACATGCGCGCTGCCTTCCCGCCTTCCTGACCAGCTCTCCTCAGTTCTTCTTTTTCCGCGGAGCCAGCAGGTCGTGTTCCTGTCACCGCTGAAGAATTTGTTACTTTTGTTTGTTTCTTTAGACCGCGTACCTGCCTTCCCCATACCGATACCGGTATCGCCGGTCTTTCTTTCTTTCTATATACAAAAAAAAAAAAAAAAAAGACTTTTTTTTTATTTTTCTTCAGCACAGCTTGGTACCCGGCGTTAGGCCTTAAGGCCTACACAATTTCTCCTCATGGAGAAGCCAGTCCCTGGTTTCAAAAAATGTACCAAATGCAGTGCTGTCATTTCTGTCACAGACACCCATGAATGGTGTCTCAAATGTTTGGGACCTGAGCACTCCATACCGGACTGCCCATCCTGCACCCAGATGTCTAAACGCGGTTTGCAGAACCGGGCTAACAAGCTCCATGTGCTGTTTCCTTCAGAAGCATCACAGTCCAGGTCTTCCTCTCCGGATGGATCTCAGGTAACCAAAACTTCTGTGGGCAAATCCTCTAAAAGCAAATCTCTTTCTAAAGATCGAGAGGCTCTCAGTTCTGAGTTCGAGGATTCTGCCCAGGCCAAAAAACCCCAGCGGGAGGTTCCGGCCTCCAAAGCAATCATGGGGTCACAGGTTGACATCGATGGCACGGCCTCGACAGATCACCTGTTGGACTGCTCTGGGGTACCGGCCCATACCGGTACCGACATCCAGGCAGTAGTGGCGTCTATGGGCAGTACTGTCCAGACCATGCAGCAGGCCGTACTGGCCTTCATTAAGGCTGCGACGCCCTCGGTACCGATTTCATCGGTACCGACCCCGGTTCCGGTATCTACACCGGAACCGAGACCATCGACTTCTAAACGTCGATCGGTTTCGCATACCGGATTCCGGCTTTCGCCCGGTACCGATCCCATGCCCGATACGCCCGATGTCGATACCGATCGGTATGCGTATCGTACATTGGAAGCACAGAAAGAGTACTCAGATTCTTCTGATGAATTTAATTCCTCTGATGACTCTGTTGAGCTTACTCTTCCTGAGGAGCCCTCTTCTCCCAAGAGGAGGATGTCTCCTTTCAGGATTTCATTGTTGATGTAGCTAAAGCACTTTCTATTACTACATCTTCTGAAAGAGAACCCAGATCAAAAAAATTGGACATTTTAGGATACTCAAAAGCTCCTAAAGAGGCAGTCACTCTGCCTGTCCATGAAATCCTTCAAGAACACTTGATGGATTTGTGGGAGACTCCTTTAACACTGTCTCCCCATTCCCGCAGGTTGGACACCATGTATCGGGTCCCTCCTTCGCCTGGGTTCCAAAAAAACTCAGCTGCCTCACCACTCCATTGTGGTGAAGTCTGCTATGAAGAAAATAAAGAGTCCTAAGAGGCATTCTTCTACCCCTCCAGGGCGTGAATGTAAGAACCTAGACTCTTTTGGAAGAAAGATGTTCCAGGCTAGTATGCTTATAGCCAGGATCAACTCTTATAGCCTTTATATGGGCATGTATCTTGGGCAACTTGCCCTAAAAATACAGAATTTTGCCCCCTTTATCCCTGATGATCAAAGGGCGGACTTCTTTTCTATGGTGACACAACTTTCAGAGGTCTCCAAGTTCTCCAACAGGGCAGCCTTTGATTCTTTCGAGGTTGCAGGCAGAGCTTCGGGAATTGCTATTGCAGCCCGACGTCTTGCTTGGCTCCAGGCTTCTAACCTAGAACCCTGGGTTGTAGAAGGCCTCAGGAATCTGCCCTGTACCGGTGAGAACTTATTTGGGGAAGACTGGCAGATTAAAGCTGCTCAAATGGATGCAGAAAATGCCACTCTAGATAGACTTTCCAAGTCTACTTCTACCCCTACCAAAAAGAAGCCTTTTAAAAGGCCTTACTATAAAAAGACCAGATTTCCCACAAATACTGGCCAGCAATCTGCTCAGCCTCGCCTTGCGGCTAAGCGTCAACAATCTAAGCAGGTAAAGTCAAAGCCTGCAGTGTCTGCTACATCCCAGCAGGCTCAACCCCCTCAGGGGTTTTGACTTCCCTCTAGAGAACTTGCCGTTTCTGGCTCTAGCACAGCCAGAGCCCCTCACCATTCCTGGAAGGCTAGCTCACTTTGCTCCCAGATGGGAGCAAATAACATCAGAGCAATGGACCCTCTCTATTATCCGAGAAGGCTACAAACTTCATTTCTCCAGCCTTCCTCCCCATACCATGGTGAGGCAATTCAGTTCTCCCCCATCTCTTCTGACCCTGTTGGGTCAGGAAGTCTCTTCTCTTCTTGCCCAAGGGGCAATAGAGGAGGTTCCTCCTCCACAACAGGGGTTAGGTTTCTACTCCCCTTACTTTCTCATAACAAAGAAGACAGGGGGCTTCAGACCTATCCTAGATCTGAGAGAATTGAACAGGTTTCTATTCAAGGAGAAATTCAAAATGCTCTCTCTGGGCCTTCTCCTTCCATACCTTCAGAGTCAAGATTGGCTTTGTTCTCTAGATCTCAAGGATGCGTACACTCATATTTATTTATTTATTTTTATTTAGACAGTTTTTGTATACCGCCTTATCCTTCAATCAAAGCGGTCACAACACAAGTGGGGGATACATTTAACACGTGGGGATATGAGACACACACACTAATACTTACAGGGAACATGGGCAATGGAGGGTTAAGTGGCTTGCCCAAGACCACAAGGAAGCATCTGTGGGACTAGAAACCCCAGTCCTTCCGGCCCAAGGTTGCTGTCCTCTAGTGGGATTTGAACCCCCGACCTTCCGGCCTGAAGTACCTTGCCCCAACCACTAGGCTACTCCTCCCTCATCCATCCATCCCACAGAAAGTATCTAAGATTTCTGTTCCAGGGAAAACATTTCCAGTACAGAGTACTACCCTTCGGTCTGGCCTCTGCTCCAAGAGTCTTCACAAAATGCATGGCAGTCGTAGCCGCATTTCTCAGAGGCATGGGAATCTTTGTCTTCCCATATCTGGACGACTGGCTCATCCGAGCTCCATCTCAGTCAGAAGCCCAGATTTCTCTGGACCGCACAAGGCGTATTCTTCAATATCTGGGACTTGTGGTAAACATTCCCAAATCCCAACTCATCCCTACTCAGTCTCTGGAATTCATAGGGGCCCAATTGGACTCCACCACTGCAAGGGCCTACCTCCCTCTGGTCCGAGGCCAAAGGCTAATAAGCTTGGCCTCCCAAGCTCAGTCCAGAAGTCACTTGTCAGCCAGAGAAATGCTGCAACTTCTGGGCCACATGGCCTCCACGGTTCATGTGGTGCCCTATGCTCGTCTCCATATGAGAGCAGCTCAATGGACATTGGCCACCCAGTGGTCTCAAGCATCGGGACTGCTGTCAGACCAGGTACTCACCTCAAAACGTCTGTTTTGGTCTCTCCAGTGGTGGACATCCTCCAAAAATCTGTTGTTGGGGACCCCCTTCCAACCTTCGTTGCCCCAAGCAACCCTCACAACAGATGCCTCCCAAACAGGGCGGGGAGCTCATCTTCAACAGCTCTCCACTCAGGGAATCTGGTCTCCCCAAGAGACCACCCTTCATATCAATCTTCTGGAACTGCGAGCAATCTTCCTTGCCCTCACAGTCTTCCATACCCTCCTTGCCAACCTGACTGTCCTAGTTCAGACAGACAATCAGGTGGCCATGTTTTATATCAACAAACAAGGAGGGACGGGCTCTCTGTCGCTTTGCAACGAAGCTCTCAGATTATGGGCCTTCGCCAGAGAGCACCAAATTCATCTTCTGGCAGTATATCTTCCAGGAGTTCAAAACTCTCGGGCAGACAGACTCAGTCGAGTTCTGCTCCCACATGAATGGTCCCTTCATATGGACCAGATATGCAGAATCTTTCAGGAATGGGGGACCCCGGACATAGACCTCTTTGCAAGTCCGTGGAATGCCAAACTTCCCCGGTTCTGTTCCAGGACTCCGTGTCAGGGAGCTCAGGCCAACGATGCCTTTCTCCTGCATTGGGGTCAGGAATTCCTGTACGCTTTTCCACCCATTCCTTTGATTCCCAAGACTGTTCAAACTTCAGAGGGATCACGGATCCATGATCCTCATTGCTCCACGCTGGCCACGCCAAGTGTGGTTCCCTCTCCTTCTACAGCTCTCCCAGGACTCCTCCCTGGACCTGGGAGCTGCACCAGACCTTCTGTCTCAGGAGCAGGGGACTTTGTGGCATCCAAACCCCAAGTCCCTACATCTCCGAGCTTGGTTACTGAAGGCTTAAGCCTTCAAGAGTTTAATCTTTCTCAACCAGTGAAAGATATCCTTTATGCCTCTAGGAAACCCTCTACCAGGCGTTCCTATGCTTTCAAATGGAAACCTTTTTCCATTTGGTGTGCCCAACAGGGTCTTGACCCTCTGGCACTTCCATTGAATTCTCTACTAGACTATCTCCTGCATCTCTCCAATGCAGGCCTCAAGACGAATTCAGTACGAGTCCATTTAAGTGCTATTACAGCATCCTTAAAACCTATAAATGGACAATCTGTTTCCTCTCATCCTCTTATTGCAAGATTCATGAGAGGCCTAACCCTCACTAAGCCTCCCATCCGGCCTCCTCTGGTAGCATGGGACTTGAATTTAGTTCTGGGTCAACTTATGAAGCCACCTTTTGAACCGTTGGTATCTACCTCCCTGAAATTTCTTTCTTGGAAGGTCCTTTTCCTTATTGCAGTCACTTCGGCTCGCCGCATCAGTGAACTGCAGGCTTTGGTGGCAAATCCACCTTATACCAGATTTCATCATGATAAGGTGGTCCTTAGGACGAATCCCCACTTTATGCCTAAAGTGGTCTCGCCTTTTCATCTTAATCAAGGGGTATATCTACCTGTCTTTTTTCCGGCTCCTCATGCATCCAGTGCAGAGAGGAACCTTCATACTCTTGACTGTAAAAGAGCTCTCGCCTTTTACCTCAATAGAACTCAGCCACATCGAAAGTCTTCTCAGCTTTTCGTGGCTTTTGATCCTTCTCATTTGGGACTTCCAGTCGCCAAACGCACACTTTCCAACTGGATTGCTCAGTGTATTTCCTTTGCTTACCAGAGTAAGAACATTTCTCTGGAAGGCCATGTCACAGCTCACAATGTGAGAGCCATGGCCACTTCTATGGCTCATCTTCACTCTGTATCCATAGATCAGATCTGTCGAGCAGCCACTTGGGCCTCGGTGCATACCTTCACAGCCCATTACTGCTTGGACAAGGACTCCCGCCGGGATGCCTTGTTTGGTCAGGCTGTCCTCAAACACCTGTTCCATACTTAAACAACTCCTGCCCACCTTCCCAGAATGGATGCCTGAGATCCATCCGAAGATGGTTACCCTTGGAGGGGGATCTCCCAGGCATCTCAGCTAGGGAGTCCCCATATGTGATGACTTATTCCTGCTTGTTCCTAGAGATAGCACAGTTACTTACCTGTAACAGGTGATCTCTGGGAACAGCAGGAATTAGTCATCACAACCCACCCACCTCCCCTAGGAGTTGTCTCTCTATTCCTCTATCTTCCTGTCCTCTCTCTCTATTGTCTCAGCTTTAAACTCGAACTGAGGAGAGCTGGTCAGGAAGGCGGGAAGGCAGCGCGCATGTGCAGTGGGAGGCCCCAAAAGCTTTTCATTTGAAAAGCTGGGGAGCTTTCCCGCGCAGGCTCCGTCGGTACCGACGTACCCATATGTGATGACTAATTCCTGCTGTTCCCAGAGATCACCTGTTACAGGTAAGTAACTGTGCTTTCTATGTAAACCGCTGTGACTGGTAGATACGGCAGTATGAAAGTGTTGAATAAACTGCTTTTTTTAAAAAATATACATAGTGCGAAAGGCAGGAGCAAGGACATTCCAGGGCAGTACCCGCTATACATATCTATATGTATAGGCATTGATATTCGGCGCCTATACGTATAGATTATATGTTTGTTTCAGACATGGAAAAAACAGGTAGAACCAGGGGTGTCTGAGCCAAATGTGTAACGCATAATCTCCAGGAACAAGCAGGAATGAGTCCTCACATATGGGTACGTCGGTACCGACGGAGCCTGCGCGGGAACGCTCCTCAGCTTCCCAAAAAGGAAAGCTTTTGGGAGCATCCCACAGCGCATGCGCGCTGCCTTCCCGTCTTTCCTAACCAACTCTCCTCAGTTCTTCTTTTCCGCGGAGCCAGCAGGTCGTGTTCCTGTCACCGCTGAAGAAGTTCTTTATTCCCCGACGCCAGACCGGTACCGCCGGTCTTTTCTTTTCTTTAAAAAAAAAAAAAAATTTTTTTTTTCTCCACTTGGTGTATTTTTCTTCTTAGGCCTCCAGGCCCACAAGAAATTTTTCCCTCATGGAAAAACCAGCCTCCGGTTTCAAAAAATGCACTAAGTGTAGCGGTACAATTTCTGTCACAGATACCCATGAATGGTGTCTGAAATGTTTGGGGCCTGAACACTCCATACCGGATTGCCAGTCCTGTTCTCTAATGTCTAAAAGAGGGTTACAGAACCGGGCAGCCAAGCTCCATGTGTTGTTTCCCACGGATGCACCGGCGGTGGCATCGACATCTTCCAGGTCTTCCTCTCCTGATGGGTCTCAGGTAACCAAACATACTTTTAGCAGGTCCTCGAAAGGCAAATCTCCCTCTAAGCATCGAGATGCCTCCGGGCTTGCCCTCGAGGATCCTGCCCCAGCCAAACAACCCCGGCGGGAAACTCCGGCTTCCAAATCTCCTCCTATGGGGTTACAGGTTGACATCGATGGCACGGCCTCGACCGATCACCTGTTAGACTGCTCTGGGGTACCGGCACAATCTCTCGGTACCGACATCCAGGCAGTCGTGGCGTCCATGGATCACACTGTTCAATCCATGCAGCAGGCTATAATGGCTTTCATTAAGGCTGCGACGCCAACGGTACCGCAACAAGTTCCATTGTCGGTACCGGCGCCGGTACGGGTACGAACACCGATACCGGTACCGACTGCATCGACATGGGCCAGGATACCGATTCTGGCTCCCTGTCCTGGGCTCTTTCTCGGTACCGATCCAGTACTGGGGACGCCCGATGTCGGTACCGATCGATACGCCTATCAATCGTTGGAATCGAACAGACGATACTTCGATTCCTCTGATGATTCGGATTCATCGGATGAGTCTCCTGAAGTATCCATCACTCTTCCTGAGGAGCCCACTTCTCCAAAAAGGAGAATGTCTCCTCCAGAAGATTTGTCCTTTCAGGACTTCATAATAGAAGTGGCTAAAGGACTCTCTATTTCAGTAACCTCTGAAACAGAGCCTAGAGAAAAAAAATTAGATATTTTGGGATACTCTAAGGTTCCCAGAGAGGCAGTCACCTTGCCAATTCATGAAATTCTTCAGGAACACATGATTGACTTATGGGAGACTCCTCTCACCCTTTCTCCACATTCTCGCAGATTGGACACTATGTACCGTGTCCCTCCTCCTGGATTTCAAAAAACTCAGCTTCCTCACCACTCCATTGTGGTGCAGTCAGCTATGAAAAGGATAAAGAGTACCAAAAGACACTCTTCTACTCCTCCAAGAAGAGAATGCAGGACCTTGGATGCTTTTGGTAGAAAAATCTTCCAAGCCAGCATGCTTATTGCCAGAATCAATTCATATAGCCTTTATATGGGTATGTTTCTGAAGGAAGTTGCACAAAAGCTGCACAACTTTCTCCCTTTTATTCCAGAGGATAAAAGGGATGAGTTCCTTCTTTGGCTTAAGCATACTCAAGACATTTCAAAGTTTTCCAACAGGGCAGCCTTTGACTCTTTTGAAGGTGCCAGCAGAGCCTCAGGCATTGCTATAGCTGCTCGCAGAATTGCTTGGCTCCAGGCTAATGATCTAGAACCCTGAGTTCAGGATGGCTTGGGAAATCTCCCCTGTACAGGTGAAAATCTGTTTGGCAAGGAGTGGCAAATTAAAGCCACTCAAATGGATGCAGAAAATGCTGCTCTAGATAGACTTTCAAAGTCTACCTCCATTCCAGCCAAGAAAGTCTTTTTACAAAAAGGGCAGATTTCCTTCCACTTCTGGCCAACAATATAATACAGGTCGCTTTGCTGCTAAGCGTCAGCAACCTAAACAGGCCAGGCCTAAACCTGCAGGGGCTGCTACAACCCAGCAGTCCCAACCCCCTCATGGTTTTTGACTTGATACTAGAGAACTTAACCTTTCTGGCTCTACAACAACCAGAGCCTCTCACCATTCCAGGAAGGTTAGCTCATTTTTCTCCCAGATGGGAGCAAATCACATCAGAACAGTGGACCCTCTCCATCATAAGAGAGGGCTACAAACTTCATTTCTCAGACCTTCCTCCCCACACCATGGTGAGACACTTCAATTTTCCCACATCCCTCGACCTTCTGGATCAGGAGGTGACTACCCTTCTGGCCCAGAGGGCCATAGAAGAAGTTCCGCTTCTTCAACAGGGGTTAGGGTTTTACTCCCCCTATTTTCTCATCCCAAAGAAAACAGGGGGATACAGACCCATTCTAGATCTCAGAGAATTTAACAAATTCCTATGCAAGGAGAAGTTCAAGATGCTTTCTTTAAGCACTCTCCTTCCATACCTGCAGAGTCAGGATTGGCTTTGTTCTCTAGATCTCAAGGATGCGTATACTCATCCATCCATCTCACAGAAAATTCCTACGTTTTCTGTTCCAGGGAAAACATTACCAATACAGAGTGCTTCCTTTTGGTCTAGCCTCTGCTCCAAGAGTGTTCACCAAATGCATGGCAATAGTTGCTGCATTTCTGCGCACTCTGGGAAGTTTTGTCTTCCCATACCTGGACGACTGGCTCATCCGAGCTCCATCTCAGTCAAAAGCCCAAATTTCCCTGGACCGCACCAGGCGCATTCTGCAGTATCTGGGACTTGTGGTAAACCTCCCAAAGTTTCAACTCACCCCTACTCAGTCCCTAGAATTCATAGGGGCATGGTTGGATACCACTACTGCAAGGGCCTACCTTCCTCAGGCCCGTTGCCAACGTCTAGTGCAGTTAGCCTCCCAGATCCAGTCAAAGAGCCACTTAACTGCCAGGGAGATGCTACAGCTACTAGGACACATGGCTTCCACAGTGCATGTGGTACCCTATGCTCGCCTACACATGAGAGCAGCTCAATGGACCTTGTCCACACAGTGGACTCAAGCATCAGGAGCTCTCTCAGACCAAATAGCAACCTCCAAACGTCTCTTTTGGTCTCTCCAATGGTGGATGTCCACTCAAAATCTGTTGCTGGGTTCCCCCTTCCAACCTTTGTTGCCCCAGGCAACCCTCACAACAGATGCCTCCCAAACAGGTTGGGGAGCTCATCTACAAGACCTCTCCACCCAAGGCACTTAGTCCCCACAGGAGACCTCTCTTCATATCAACCACTTGGAACTTCGAGCAGTGTTCCTAGCTCTCAAGGTCTTTCATACCCTCCTCAGCTACAAGACAGTCCTCATTCATACGGACAATCAAGTAGCCATGTTTTACATAAAACAAGCAAGGAGGAACTGGCTCTCTGTCGCTTTGCAACGAAGCTCTAAGATTGTGGGCCTTCGCCCGAGATCATCAAATCCATCTCCTGGCAGTATACCTCCCAGGAATCCAAAACTCTTGGGCAGACAGACTCAGTCGAGTTCTGCTTCCACACGAATGGTCCCTGCACATGGATCAGGTACACAGAATCTTCCAGGAATGGGGAACCCTGGACATAGACCTCTTTGCAAGTCCGTGGAATGCCAAACCTCCCCGGTTCTGTTCCAGAATTCCGTGTCAGGGAGCTCAGGCCAAGGATGCCTTCCTCCTTCATTGAGGTCAGGACTTCCTGTATGCCTTTCCACCCATTCCTTTGATTCCCAAGACTCTGTTCAAACTCCAGAGGGATCAAGGATCCATGATCCTCATAGCTCCACGCTGGCCACGCCAAGTGTGGTACCCTCTACTTCTGCATCTCTCCCAAGCCCCCTCCCTGAACTTGGGAGCTGCGCCAGACCTTCTGTCCCAGGAGAAAGGGACTTTGTGGCATCTAAATCCCAAGTCCCTTCACCTCAGAGCTTGGTTACTGAAGGCCTAGACCTTCAAGACTTGAATCTTTCTCAGCAAATGAAGGATATCCTCCATGCTTCCAGAAAACCTTCCACTAGGCGTTCCTATGCTTTTAAGTGGAAAAGATTTTCCATTTGGTGTGCTCAAAAGGGTCTTGACCCTCTGGCACTTCCTGTGAATTCTCTGTTGGAATATCTCCTGCATCTCTCCAATGCAGGCCTTAAAACGAATTCAGTAAGGGTCCACTTGAGTGCTATTGCAGCATCCCTTAAGCCTCTCAATGGACAACCTATTTCCTCTCATCCTCTTATTGCAAGATTCATGAGAGGCCTAACTTTAACTAAACCTCCCATTCGACCTCCTCCGGTAGCATGGGACTTAAACTTGGTTCTTGGTCGGCTTATGAAGCCACCTTTTGAACCCTTAGGCACTACCTCCTTGAAATTTCTTTCATGGAAGGTTATTTTCCTTATTGCAGTCACTTCTGCTCGCCGCATCAGTGAACTGCAGGCCTTAGTGGCTAATCCACCTTATACAAGGTTCCATCATGATAAGGTAGTCCTTAGGACAAATCCTCACTTTATGCCTAAAGTGGTCTCACCTTTTCATCTTAATCAAGAGGTGTATTTACCTGTCTTTTTTCCAGCTCCTCATGCATCCAGTGCAGAGAGGAACCTTCATACTCTAGATTGTAAAAGAGCTCTTGCTTTTTACTTATACAGGACACAGCATCACAGAAAGTCTTCCCAGCTTTTTGTTGCTTTTGATCCTTCTCATTTAGGACTTCCAGTCTGTAAAAGAACACTGTCAAATTGGATTGCTCAGTGTATTTCTTTTGCTTACCAGAGTAAGAACCTTTCTCTGGAGGGCCATGTCACAGCTCACAATGTGAGGGCCATGGCCACCTCTATGGCTCATCTTCATTCTGTGTCCATCGACCAGTTCTGTCGAGCAGCCACCTGGGCCTCGGTTCATACCTTCACAGCCCATTACTATTTGGACAAGGACTCCTGCCGGGATGCCTTGTTTGGTCAGGCTGTCCTCAGACACCTGTTCCATTCTTGAACAACTCCTGCCCTCCTTCCCTTAATGGATGCCTGAGATCCATAGGAAGACGAGGAACCCTTCAGGGTCTCATACCCTTGGGTATCTCCCAGGCATCTCGGCTAGGGATTCCCCATATGTGAGGACTCATTCCTGCTTGTTCCTGGAGATAGCACAGTTACTTACCTGTAACAGGTGATCTCTGGGAACAGCAGGAATTAGTCCTCACAACCCTCCCACCTCCCGTAGGAGTTGTATCTCTTTCTATCGCTTTCCTTTCCTCTCTCTCTCTATTGTCTCAGCTTTAAACTCGAACTGAGGAGAGTTGGTTAGGAAAGGCGGGAAGGCAGCGCGCATGCGCTGTGGGATGCTCCCAAAAGCTTTCCTTTTTGGGAAGCTGGGGAGCGTTCCCGCACAGGCTCCGTCAGTACCGACGTACCCATATGTGAGGACTAATTCCTGCTGTTCCCAGAGATCACCTGTTACAGGTAAGTAACTGCTTTCTCCAGGAAGTCATTCCTCACTTATGGGTGATGTCGGCACCCAAGGAGCCCGAGCGGAGCAATTCCCCAGATTTCAAAGAAAGCCTTTGGGATTGCTGCCACGCATGTGTGGTCCTCTTCCCGCCCAAGGGTAGCATCTTGCTCAGTCTCTCTTTTTCCGCGGAGCCCATCAGACGCATGTCCTTGTCCCTCAGAAAAAGTTTGGTTTTTTTCACCTTACAGGCTTCTCTATTTTCCAGTTGCACCGGTCCTCTACCCGTCCTTCCCCTGCTCTATTTTTAGAGCTATCAGGGATACTCTTCTTTTCATTTTTTGTTGCAGGCTTTGCGCCCTTTTTTCTTCTCTAGCCGCTGGCCACATGGGTCTTTGACCTCGCAGGGGCCATTTTTGCCCCCATGGCCACCGGCTTCAAAAAATGCAATAGATGCTCTAGGAACATGTCGCTTATGGACACTCATGACTGTTGTCTGCGGTGCCTTGGAGCCGACTATGATCCGCAGCTCTGGTCGCTCTGCAAGAAAATATCCTCTAAGGCCCTGCTCAGCCGTAAGCAGAAGTCCGAAGACATGTTCTGAAAGGCCGCCTTGGAGTCTCCGGTGGCACTCCCTGCAGCCCCGTGCACTAGGCATCACTCTGACCAGGGTGTCCCCCGAGGTGGGGCGGCACAAAAAGAAGGCGACCTCAAAGTCGCTTTTGGGGGCTCCTGACAATCGCGAGCACTCCGTGCCCCCTGTCTCTTAGCCCCCTTCGGCATTCCCGAGAGTCGGACAGGAAACGGCCCCACAAGGTACTCCACACAGAAGCGGAGGCCTCCGGCGAAGGTGCCCGGTCTCCTGAGGGTCGTCCCTGTGAGGACCCCCTCTCCTCCTCGATGCCCGACCCAGTGACCCCGGGATTGGCGTTGAGAGGCCCCATGTCTGCCTGGGAGTAACGTATGCTGGCGCTAGAATGCAGCGTTTCTACGTTCATTGCTTCCCAGCAGGCGCTTACGGCCAGCTTTGCTGACGCGCCAGAGACCGTGGGTCCCTCACGTGGGACACCGAAATCCGTCCAGGAAGCCCCCGAGAGCCGCGGGCCTTGTGAGGGTCCTCAATGTTGGTCTCACTCGCCCTCCTGTTCCTCGGAGGCGAGATCGTCCAGGGCTTCCAGCACCAAGTGGGCACCGGCCATTGGACAGTGCAATCTGCCCGGCTCGGACTCCTAGACCGATTTCTCAGAGTGGGAGTCCGATGGGGACACCTCCCCGGAAACCCATACCCACCGGGCTCTTCCATCGTACCCCTTACCATCTGCGTTCCACCGGCGCTCGCCACCTGAAGACACCACTTTCCTGGTGTTCATTTGGACATGGCAGGGGCCCAACCTGGTCACCCAGGCTGAGGAGGACCCTCGTGCTGAAGAACTCTACATTCTTCAGTACGAGTCCCTGCCCAGGGAATCCCTCACTGTGCCTGTACCTCCTATTCTTTCTCGGCTGCTGCTCCGTATGTGGGAGGCCCCGTCCTCTGTCCCCATTGTAAGCAAACGCCTTGACACGATGTACAAGGTACAACGTAGGCCAGGCTTCCGAAAGACCCAACTCCCACACACCTCGATGGTGGTAGAATCGGCCATGCGGAAGCAAAAGAGCTCGAAATTGCACTTGTTAGTACCACCCTGGCCGAGAGTCGAGAGCCCTTGATGCCCTGGGCGGCAAGGCCTACCAAGGCTCCATGCTCTCTTGTCGCATCCAGGCATATCAACTGTACATTGGTATGTTCCTGTGCAATTTGGCTAACGAACTTGGGGGTTTCTCCGCGGGCCTCAAGGGAGAGTCCCTCAATACGTTTCGCACTCTGTTAAAGTCTGTCACTGACTGCTAGGTATCATAAGGAAAGGAATGGAAAATAAAACAAAAGATATTATAATGCCTCTATATCGTTCCATGGTGAGACCACACCTTGAATATTGTGTGCAATTCTGGTCGCCGTATCTTAAAAAGGATATAGCGTTATTAGAAAAGGTTCAGAGAAGAGTCACCAAAATGGTAAAGGGATGGAAGGATACCCCTATGAAGAAAGGCTAAAAAGGTTAGGGCTCTTTAACCTGGAAAAGAGACAGCTGAGGGGAGATATGATAGAAGTCTAAATTAATGAACGGAGTGGAACAGGTAAACGTAGATCAATTGTTTGTTATCAGAATATAGAAAGACCTAGGGAACATGCAATGAAGCTACAGGGTAAACTATTTAAGACTAATAAAAGAAAATATTTTTTCACTCAACGTATAATCAAACTCTGGAATTTGTTACTGGAGGATGTAGTAAAGGCTGTTAGTGTAGCTGGGTTTAAAAAAGGTTTGGACAAGTTCCTGGAGGAAAGGTCCATAAACCATTATTAAGAAGGGACCCAGGATTTATTTATTTATTTATTTAGCAAGCATTTGTAGCCTGCTCCTTCCAGCGATCAGAAGCGGGTAGGATTACTATTGTGAAACTGCCGAATCAAGGCAGGTACAAATTTTGTTTACATACAGATTTTCAGAAAAGCACATCATACAGAGTTAACACTTCTTAGCTATGGGGGAGTTCATTTACATATATACATAAATACATATATACAGGATAATCTTCTTGGACTGTCGAATCAAGGCAGTTACAAATTTTTCTTACATACAGATTGTCAGAAAAGCACATCATACAGAGTTAACACTTCTTAGCTATGGGGGAGTTTTGGATATCAATGCTTGACCCAGTAAAGCATTGTGGAACCTGTGTCTTTTGGGGAAACTGCTAGGTACGTATGACCTAGATTGGCCACTGTTGGAAACAGGATACTGGGCTTTATGGACCTTGGCCTGACCCAGTATGGCATATCCTATGTTCTTATGTTATGTTCTTATGCTCTAAGTACCTCACCCGAGCCTCCTGTGATGGTTTTGAGACATTGGCTTGGGTGGTGGCTGCGGGCATTGGGACCTGCCACCAGGCATGGCTCCAATCCTTGGATTTGGAGCAATGGGTGCAGGAGAAACTCCTGGACGTGCCCTGCCTCGAAGAGCAGCTCTTCGGCAAGCTGATGGAGGAGAATGCTGTGGAAATTGAGACTGAGTTCATCACCAGAACCCTTCTCTTCCACAAAATCTCCACCCTGCCTCGGAAGAAGCAGCCAACTAAGAAGCCCTTCTTCCCTAGAAAGGGCCTCCAGTATTGGGGCTATCCGCCATATCCGGCTACCCCCACACCGACCACTCCTGTGCAGGGAAAATCTGGCCAGGGGCATCGTTAGCCAAAAGGACCAAAGGCCCAGACGCCAGCTCCCCAACAACCCATTCAGGGGTTTTGACGCCATCAGCGTAGCCCCTTGCCTTCTGGCGACGCAGCAGCCAGTGGTGGGATGCCTGTCCCACTTTGCCCCATTGTGGGCTTCCATCACCTCGGACACTTGGGTCCTCTAAGTCGTCCGAGATGGCTATCGCCTTCACTTTGACAGGCTTCCACCTCCTTTCTCCCCGGCGGAGCGTCCTGGACTCCCTGTGCACCAGCTTCTGCTGCAGTGGGAATTACACACTCTCTCTTCGCCCAATGGGCAATCAAGAAGGTCCCTCTGCCCCTTCAAGGTCGGGGCTTCTATTCCCGGTACTTCCTCGTCCTGAAAAAAGATGGGGGGTCTGTGGCCCATCCTTGACCTCCACAGCTTAAACAAGTTTTTGGTGTGGGAGAAATTCAATATGTTATCTATTGGTGTTCTGCAGCCATTCCTCCAGCAGGGCGACTGGCTATGCTCCTTGGATCTAAAGGACGCTTATGCCCACATCTTAATCCACCCCAACACAGGCAGTATCTGCATTTCAGGGTTCAGGGAGAGCACGTCCAGTACAGGGTGCTCCTCTTCGACCTCGCGTCTGCCCCTCGAGTTTTCACAAAGTGCCTTGTCGTGGTCGCTGCTTACCTTCGGCGTCAGGGCATGCCAGTCTATCTCCAGGAACAAGCAGGAATGAGTCTTCACATATGAGTATCGTCGGTACCGACTGAGCCTGCGTGGGAACGCTCCCCAGCGTCCAGAAAGAAAGCTTTTGGGAGCATCCCACAGCGCCTGCGCGCTGCCTTCCCGCTTTTCCCAACCGCCTCTCTCCAGTTCTTCTTTTCCGCGGAGCCAGCAGGTCGTGTTCCTGTCACCGCTGAAGAAATTCTTTATTTTCTTTTATTTCTTTGGTCACGCGTCTGCCTTCTTCGACGTCGGACCGGTACCGCCGGTCTTTTCTTCTTTCTTCTTTAAAAAAAAAAAACAAAAAACTACCGTTCCCACTTCTGTGCATTTTTTCCTTTTGGGCCTTAGGCCTAGAAAAATTTTCCTCATGGAAAAGCCCGCTTCCGGGTTTAAAAAGTGCACGAAGTGCAGCGGTACTCTTTCTATCACCTACACCCATGACTGGTGTCTAAAATGTTTGGGTCCTGACCACTCCATCACCGATTGTGAGTCCTGCTCCATGATGTCTAAAAGAGGTCGACAGAATCGAGCGGCCAAGCTCAGTACCCTGTTTCCCTCTGATGCAGCTTCGGTGGCATCGACATCTTCCAGGGCTGCTTCTTCCTCCCATGGATCTCAGGTAACCAAACATAAGTTCAGCCAGTCCTCGAAGGGTAGATCTCCCTCTAAGTATCGAGATGCCTCCGGGCTTGCTCTCGAGGATCCCGCACCGGCAAAATTACCCCGGCAGGAAGCTCCGGCTTCCAAAGCTTCATCTATGGGGTCACAGGTTGACATCGATGGCACGGCCTCGACCGATCACCTGTTGCCATGTTGTGGGGTACTGGTGGTTTCTACTGGTACCGACATCCAGACATTGGTTGCGTCGATGGATCAGAATATTCTGACCATGCAGTGTGCCATTACGGCATTCATACAAGCTGCGACGCCTCCGGTACCGCAACAAACTCCGTTGTTGGTACCGGTTCTGGCACCGTTGTCGGTTCCGGTGCCGGTACCGATTGCATCGACATCGGCTTCGGTGTCGACTGCAGCGGTACCCTGTTCTGTGATGCCCATCGGTACCAATCACTCCCGATAGGAGCATCCAGACAGGCGATACTTCGATTCCTCCGAAGACTCTGATGAATCAGAGGCTTCTGTCGAAGCATCGGTACTCCTTCCTCAGGAGCCCTCTAATCCAAAAAGAAGAATGTCTCCTCCAGAAGACTTGTCTTTTCAAGACTTCATTAGGGAAGTGGCCAGGGGCCTCTCCATTTCAGTGGCCCCTGAATCAGAGCCTAGAGCCAAGAAATTGGATATTTTACAATATCCTAAGGCTCCTAAAGGGGCAGCTACTTTACCAATTCATGAGATCCTTTATGATCACATGTTGGGCATATGGGAGACACCTCTCACTATCTCCCCTCATTCTCGTAGGTTGGACACCATGTACCGTGTTCCTCCTTGTCCTGGCTTTCATAAGACTCAACTTCCTCAAAAAGACACTCATCTAATCCTCCAGGAAGAGAATGCAGAACCTTGGATGCTTTTGGCCGGAAAATCTTCCAGGCCAATATGCTTGCTGCCAGAATCAACTCCTATAGTCTCTATATGGGGATGTTTCTAAAGGAAGTTACAGATCATCTGCAAACTTTATCTCCTTTTATCTCAGAAGATAAAAGGTAGGAGTTTCTCACCTGGCTTAAACATGCCCAGGATGTTTCCAAATTTTCCAACCGTGCAGCCTTTGACTCTTTTGAGTGTGCCAGCAGAGCCTCAGCTATTGCCATAGGTGCACGCAGAGTTGCTTGGTTACAAGCTTCTGATTTGGAACCCTGGGTCCAGGATGGTTTAGGAAATCTTCCTTGTACAGGTGAAAACCTTTTTGGCAAGGATTGGCAAGCAAAGGCCACTCAGATGGATGCTGAGAATTCTGCCTTAGATAGACTTTCAAAGTCTACTTCTGCTCCTGTTAGAAAAAGGTTATTCAAAAAGGCTTTCTTTCCCAAAAAGGGGAAATATTATCCTGTTTATGGTCAGCAGGCATCTTCTGCAGGTCGTTTTGCTGCAAAGCGTCAGCAACAACCTAAACAAGCCAGCCTAAGGCTGCAAGGACTGCTACAGCCCAACAGCCTCAGCCTCCTCAGGGCCTTTGACTTACATTAGCTTTTGGCTCTAAAAGAACCAGAACCTCTCACCATTCCAGGATGGTTAGCCCACTTTGCTCCTAGATGGGAACAAGTCACCGCAGAGCAATGGACCCTCTCCATCATAAGGGAGGGGGTACAAGCTTCATTTCTTAAACCTTCCTCCTCACACCATAGTGAGACAGTTCAATTCTCCAACATCTCTCCTCGACCTTCTGGGTCAGGAGATTGCTACCCTTCTTGCCCAAAGGGCAATAGAAGAAGTACCCCTTCTTCAACAGGGCTCAGGGTTCTACTCCCCCTATTTTCTTATCCCAAAGAAAACGGGGCTACAGACCCATATTAGATCTCAGAGAATTGAACAAGTTTCTATGCAAGGAGAAATTCAAGATGATTTCTCTCGGTGCTCTCCTTCCATACCTTCAGAGTCAGGATTGGCTTTGTTCTCTAGATCTCAAGGATGCGTACACCCATATCCTTATCCATTCAACACACAGAAGGTTCCTTTGGTTCCTTTATCAAGGAAAGCACTACCAATTCAGAGTGCTTTCTTTCGGTCTGGCCTCTGCTTCAAGAGTGTTCACAAAATGCATGGCAGTAGTAGCTGCATTTCTACGCACTCTAGGAATATTTGTATTCCCATTTCTGGACGACTGGCTCATCCGAGCTCCGTCCCAGTCAGAGGCCCAGACTTCCCTAGCCTGCACAAGGCGTATTCTTCAGTATGTGGAACTTGTAATAAACTTCCCAAAATCCCATCTCACCCCTACTCAGTCACTAGAGTTCAAAGGGGCCCTGCTGGATACCATAACTGCAAGGGCCTATCTTCCCCAGGCCCGTTGCCTACGCTTGGTGCAGTTAGCCTCACAAATTCAGTTAAAGTCCCATTTAACTGCTCGAGAAATGTTACAACTGTTAGGCCACATGGCATCCACCGTGCATGTGGTTCCTTACGCTCGCCTTCACATGAGGGCAGCTCAGTGGACTCTGTCCACCCAATGGACCCAGGCATCAGGGTGCCTGTCAGACAAAATAGCAACCTCCATTCGCCTCTTCTGGTCTCTCCAGTGGTGGAGGTCCACTCAAAATCTGTTGCTGGGGTCCCCCTTTCAACAATCCCTACCCCAAGCAACCCTTAAAACAGATGCTTCTCCAAAGGGTTGGGGAGCTCATCTACAAGATCTCTCCACCCAGGGCATCTGGTCTCCACAAGAGACATCTCTACATATCAACCTCTTGGAGCTCAGAGCAATTCTTCTTGCTCTCAGAGTCTTCCACACCCTGCTCAGCTCCAAGACAGTCCTCATCCACACGGACAACCAAGTAGCCATGTTCTACGTGAACAAGCAGGGCGGGACTGGCTCTCTGTCGCTTTGCAACGAAGCTTTGAGATTGTGGGCCTTCGCCAGAGAGCATCAAATTCATCCTGTGGCAGTGTAACTTCCAGGGGTTCAAAACTCTTGGGCAGACAGACTCAGTCGAATTCTGCTTCCACACGAATGGTCCCTCCATGGGGACCAGATAGCCAGGATTTTCAGAATTTGGGGAACCCCGGACATAGACCTGTTTGCAAGTCCATGGAATGCCAAACTTCCCCGGTTCTGTTCCAGGATTCCATGTCAGGGAGTTCAGGCCAGGGATGCCTTCCTCCTTCATTGGGGGCAAGACTTCCTCTATGCTTTTCCACCCATTCCCCTAATTCCCAAGACACTGTTCAAACTTCAGAGAGACAAGGGGTCTATGATCCTCATAGCACCACATTGGCCACGCCAGGTGTGGTACCCTCTACTTCTGCATCTCTCTCAAGCTCCTTCCCTGGACTTGGGGTCTGCTCCAGACCTCCTATCCCAAGAGGAGGGAACGTTGTGGCACCCAAATCCCCAGTCTCTTCATCTCAGAGCCTGGTTGCTGAAGGCCTAGACCTTCAAGATTTGCATCTTTCTCAGCAGGTGAAGGATATCCTTCATGCTTCCAGAAAGCCTTCCACTAGACGTTCCTATGCTTTTAAATGGAAAAGGTTTACCATTTGGTGTGCACAGAAGGGTCTTAAACCCCTTGCAATACCTCTGAATTCTTTACTAGAGTATTTGCTGCATTTATCACATGCAGGCCTTAAAACGAATTCAGTAAGAGTCCATCTGAGTGCTATTGCAGCATCCCTTAAGCCTCTCAATGGACAACCTATTTCCTCTCATCCTCTTATAGCAAGATTCATGAGAGGCCTTCTTTTAACTAAACCTCCCATTAGACCACGTCCAGTGGCATGGGACTTGAATTTGGTTCTTGGCCAGCTTATGAAGCCACCCTTTGAACCCTTAGCCACTACCTCCTTGAAATTCTTTCCTGGAAGGTTACTTTTCTCATTGCAGTCACCTCAGCTCGCCGCATCAGTGAGCTGCAAGCCTTTGTGGCTAATCCTCCTTATACAAGGTTCCATCATGACAAGGTAGTCCTCAGGACTAATCCACACTTTATGCCTAAAGTGGTCTCACCTTTTCATCTGAACCAGGAGGTGTATTTACCTGTCTTTTTTCCAGGACCTCATGCATCAAGTGCAGAGAAGAATCTCCATACCCTGGATTGTAAGAGAGCACTTGCTTTATACTTACAAAGGACACAGCAACATAGAAAGTCCTCTCAACTCTTTGTTGCTTTTGATCCCTCTCATTTGGGACTTCCAGTCTCTAAGAGAACTCTGTCCAATTGGATTGCTCAGTGTATTTCTTTCGCCTACCAGAGTAAGAACCTTTCTCTGGAGGGCCATGTAACAGCTCACAATGTGAGGGCCATGGCAGCCTCTATGGCTCATCTGAACTCTGTGTCCATCGACCAAATCTGTCGAGCGGCCACCTGGGCCTCGGTTCATACCTTTACAGCCCATTACTGCTTGGACAAGGGCTCCCGCCGGGATGCCTTGTTTGGTCAGGCTGTTCTCAAACACCTGTTCCATACCTAATCAACTCCTACCCCCCATCCCTGGTTGGATGCCCGAGATCCATGAGGGCAGGTAGAGCCCTTCTCAGGGACTCACAACCTTGGAGATCTCCCTGGCATCTCTAGCTGGGGAGTCCCCATATGTGAAGACTCATTCCTGCTTGTTCCTGGAGATAGCACAGTTACTTACCTGTAACAGGTGATCTCTGGGAACAGCAGGAATAAGTCTTCACAACCCACCCACCTCCCCTAGGAGTTGTATCTCTCTATCTTTCCTTTCCTCTCTCTCCCTTTGTCTTAGCTTAAAACTCGAACTGGAGAGAGGCGGTTGGGAAAGGCGGGAAGGCAGCGCGCAGGCGCTGTGGGATGCTCCCAAAAGCTTTCTGGGCGCTGGGGAGCGTTCCCGCGCAGGCTCCGTCGGTACCGACGATACCCATATGTGAAGACTTATTCCTGCTGTTCCCAGAGATCACCTGTTACAGGTAAGTAACTGTGCTTTCTCTACCTCGACAACTGGCTCATTACAGGCTCCTCGGTTGAGGAGGCTCGGCGAGCGATGGTGCGCTCTGTCCTCCTCTTGGAGACCTTAGGGTTCTTGGTCAACTACCCGAAGTCTCACCTCAAGCCAGTGCAGGCTCTCGAGTTTATCAGGGTGTGTCTCAATACTCGGCAATCGACAGCTTTCTTACCGGTGGATCGCACCACCCGCCTCCAAGCTCTGGTTGCTCGTGTCCAAAGCACTCCCCAGGTCATCGCTTTGGACCATGCTACGTCTCCTGGGCCACATGGCCTCGACCATGCATGTGGTGCCCCACGCCCACCTGCACATGTGAACGGCTCAGTAGTGTCTCAGTGCCCAATGAATCTAGTCCCTCGGACACCTTAGAGACCCCGTCAGGGTTCTTCCCGACCTCTGCATGTCCCTGAGCTGGTAGCAAACTCCCCACAACCTCCTGCGGGGATTGCCCTTTCAGGCCCTGCTGCACGATGCAGTGCTGACAACGGACACTTCCCTGTTAGGGTGGGGAGCCCACTGCGGGCCACTCTGCACGCAGGGGCAATGGTCACCCGAGGAGTCTCAGCAGCAAATAAACCTGCTCGAAATCCGGGCAATTTGGTGGGCCCTAAGGGCCTTCGAGGAACACCTCAGCAGGAGGTCGGTTTTCGTGCAGACCGACAACTGTGTGGCGATGTTCTACATCAACAAGGAGGGTGGCACGGGATCGCGCTCCCTCTGCCAGGAAGTGGTCCTCATTTGCTCTTTTGCTGTCCGACGGAGGATGTCCCTCAAGGCAAAGTACTTCCAGAGTCAGGAGAATAGCCTGGATCCCATAGTAGCAGACGGGCTGTTTCTCTGCTGGGGAATGCCGGCGATAGACCTCTTCGCCAGTCCGGAGAACACGCAGCTCCCCCGCTTTTGCAGGCCGGTGCCACACCCGAGCAGGGAGGGCCCTGATGCATTTCTCCTGGACTGGTCATCCAGCCTTCTCTATGCATTCCCTCCCTTCCCTCTCATTGCGAGGACTCTTTTCAAGGCTCAGCGGGACGGGGCATCATTGATTCCTCGTGGCCTCTGCAGCCTTGGTTCCTGCTCCTGTTCTGGCCGTCGACGGAGCCTCCAGTTCCCCTGGGGTCTGCTGATGCAGGAGGAGGGTCGGATGCTGCACCCAAACCTAACCTCCCTATCCCTCATGGCCTGGCGGCTGAACCGGGTCTCCCTAGCCTCTCTGGCCCTTCCAGAGGAGGTCGAGGAAGTCGTCCTCGCCTCGAGGAAGGACTCCACTAGGTGAGCCTGCACCTTTAAATGGAGACGCTTCTCCGTCTGGTGCTAGTATCGCCAGATCGACCCCTTCTCGTGCCCCTTTCGATGGGTTCTCCTGTACCTTCTCCGTCTCTCTAGAGGAGGAATGAGATTGAACTCTTGTCAGGGTTTATTTGAGCGCCATCTCGGCGAATCACCTCCCCATCGAGGGAAAACCCCTCTCGGGGCAGCCATTAGTCTCCTGCTTCATGCTGGTTCTTCTGCTTTCCGAGCCGCCTATCCATCCTCCTCCGGCGGAATGGGACCTGAATGTGGTACTCACGTAGCTCACCTGTCCACCCTTCGAGCCAATGGTGACGTGTTTGCTCCCGCACCTGTCCTGGAAGGTATCCTTCCAGGTGGCACTGACCTTGGCCCACTGAGTCAGTGAGATCCAGGCTCTCATGGCTGACACCCCTTACACCAGGTTTTATCGGAATAGGGTGGTTCTCTGTACCCACCCTAAATTCCTGCCTAAAGTTGTTTCGGACTTTCATCTCAACCAAGAGAGAGTCCTGCCAACCTTCTTCCCGAGACCCCATGCCGACCAGGTGTCGACGGCTCTCCACACCCTCGACTGTAAACAGGCTCTCGCCTTTTACTTGCAGCGTACCCAGACTCATCGCAAGTCTGGCCAGCTTTTCATGACCTATGATCCCAATAGATCCCAGTAAGAAAACGTGGATAGCGATTGGAAGGGCAATCTTTATTAGTAGAAAAAGTCTATGGACCGACACAGGCCGTGTTTCGTTGCCTTCTTCAGGGGCAGGCTACATAAAACAACAACAAATAAATAAATCAATTTACTATAATCATATAATAAAACATAAAAACGTCATACCAAAGGATGATAATGGAAACTTAATATTATAAATACATAAATATCATATAAAAGGCATATAAAACTTCTATAATCAATCATAAGAAATAAATGGATGAAGTAAAAGATCAGCAACAGCACAATAAGGTCCTCAAAGACATCTTATGACAGACAAAAGAACATCATAGTTAAAACGTATATAAATATATAAATAAATAAATAAATAATGAACTAGATGTGTGAAGGGTGTTTAAAACTTACTACCCATATCACAGGGCATGCTAACAAGATGTAACCACATACAAAACCATATATATATTAGATGGTAAATGGGTAGAACCAACATTGCATACCTTCATAAATAATCATGCTTCCATGGTGCTCTACACACTATCAGGGACAAGGAAGAAAAAGCCATATGGATAAGTGTATCATCATGCCGTTTTTAATTATTTGCTAAACCTAATATTCAAAAGAGTCTCACTGAAATAAATTGTGCATCTAAAATTTGTTACCTGTAAGCACAATGATGTTCTTTCGAAAATGATGTTTCTTCAAAGGAAAAAAAACAGACGCTGAAGAGGAAGAGAGACACATAGTACTCATTCATTGCAACATTTTGCAAAATGTAAATCCATTCCTAATCTACCGCGTGTACGATCTAACATCAAATTGGTAAACAAACCTGCACTTCACAAACTTTGTATAGTATAACCTATGGATGAAAAACTCCCAAAGGTCCAAGACTCACTAATCCATACTGGTTGGCAATAATTGTTGGAGGTAGAAAGATACCGAAATCTAAATCAGAACTTAAAAACCGGCAGCGTATAAACCAGATGCTGTAAAGACAACATTGTCAACATACATATATTATTGTTTCACACCGCATTCTGGTTTATATATAAAGGACGGTGTTCCACGGCAATATGATATAACATCAGAAAAACATACAGTTAGAACTACTAAAACCATATTAAAAAAATATTAGCCTTATACACCCGGCCCAGGGATACTAACCATTCGACGAGAGTGATGGAAGCCAACCTTAAAAAAACGTTTTAATTGCTATTGCGAATCTATATGTCTAATAAATTCTAGCTATATTGGGTATGCATGACAAACATCAAGCCCATGTGTAACACCTAAAAAATTTTTATAGCTCACTTTAAGGTTGCTAAACACTTGAACGCTCCAGTCGAAGATCCCTTCCGAATGCGTGAAAGTAAAAACGCCGGCGTCTGCGTGTTGAATCCAAATATTACCCACGGTATGCAAATGAAGATGACGTCGTCTCAGAAATAACCAAGCTAGTTCTGCAGGCCTAGGGGTAAAAGGAGACATCCCCGTAGAATAATAAACAATTATAACTATAACATAAAGTTAACCTTACTGATCCCTTCAAAAAACCAGTCCATTTAAATATACTGCAGACCGCTCCTTGAACTGTCTAAAAGGAAGGAAAACTTTTACCCTACATCAATACCAACATTAAAAGGCAAAGCATGTATAAGAACCTTACATTACATACTTCAACTACTAGGGCAGACCCGTAATGAATCCAGGAGTTAAAAAATGGGGAGAGGCCTCATAGGAATACTGATAAATTTTTATCCATATTTAAACCATTAGGTGACAAGCTACTAAGTTTAAAAATATATCGTTCCTCCAAACGACGGATAGTTGTATCCACATCTCCTCCTCTCCAGTTGATTTTTACTTTTTTGATAACAAAGTATTTCAAATCTGAAATCTTGTGCGACAGCTCTTGCCAATGGCAGACAAGAGGTTTGTCTACTGCACCTCTCTTAATGCAACTCCTGTGCTCAATGATCCGATTGCGAACAGGGCGGGTTGTTTTGCCTACATATAATTTCATGCAGGGGCATTGGACTACATAGACGACGTGGCTGGTAGAACAATTAGAAAAATCATCCAACGGAAATACACGACCAGTAACGGGTTGAATATACTGTTTCCTGACTACAAGTACATGAGTGCCCACAGAACAGTTACCACATTGAAAATGACCTTTGTGTCGGGACAAAAACGCTCTCTCTGTAAGGGCAGATGGAACAAGCATATTTCTCAAATTCGCGTTACGTTTATATGCTATTGTAATCTTTGAATCCTGAAATGTGGGGATCGCTTGAATCAAATGCCAATACTTTTTAATTATTCTAGCTACTCAATGCGACTGATAAGAATACAGCAAGGGACATACCATACCCACATCACTTTCTTTCTTTTGTTTGTATAATAACTCTTTACGTGGGCATTGCATCGCTCTAATAATTGCCTTTTTTAAGGGGAAAGATGGATAATCTCTAGCCTGGAACCTTTCGGTCATCATCCTTGCTTGTTCTTTAAATTCCTGATCTGAGGTACATAGTCTACGGATCCTCAAAAATTGACCTACCGGGAGGTTGTATTTCAATGATAAATTATGAAAGCTATGAAAATGAAGCAACTGATTCCGATCCGTCGGTTTCTTGTAAAGTGTGGTAATGAATTCACTATCAGTCTTAACAATAAGTAGGTCCAAATAGGAAATCTTTTTATCATCAAAGGTCAACTGGAACCGCAAGTTGTCATCCAAAGAATTAATCCAACCGTTAAATTCCTCCAAGAGGGATATTGGCCCCTCCCACAACATAAGGACATCATCTATATACCTAAGCCATAATTTCATGTTACTTTTAAAAGGGTTGTTCTTAATAAACAATTCTTCAAAATTGAAAACATACAGGTTCGCAATATCGGGGGCCATAGAGGACCCCATGGCCACCCCTTTTATCTGCTTATAAAATAGACCTTGGAAACAAATAGTTTTCACATAATGCAATTCGCGCCAGGTCTAAGAGGAAAACCGTAGGGATCCGGCACCATTTCTGCCTATTGCATAAATATTGTTCTACTAATTTTAAAGCTTCCTTCTGTGGGATGTTGGGTGCGGACTGCATCGCTTTCACCCACGCGAAGGCAGGCGTCCCACTAGATCGTCAAGTCACTGCACACGGGGTCCAAGCCAAAGCGGCCTCAGTGGCCTCGCTGCGCTCCGCTCCATTCCCCTGATGGACATTTGCCGGGCGGCAACCTGGTCTTTCATGAGTACCTTCGCTGCCCACTACTTCCTGGAGAGGGAGTCCCGCTGGGACAGCACCTTCGGCCAGGCTGTACTCCGTAACCTGTTCAGGTTATAAGCAACTCCTACCCTCCGACCCTCCTCCATGGCTACCGAGGGCTTTGTCCCGAGGAGTCGGGCTCCTTCGGGCTTCAGCTTCTGCTCACGACCTCACGGGGGCGTTTTTTGGTTACAAGTTCGGTATCCTGTAGCTAGGGAGTCCCATAAGTGAGGACTGACTTCCTGCTTTTTCCTGGAGAAAGCGTAGTTACTCACCTGTAACAAGTATTCTCCAGGGACAGCAGGAATCAGTCTTCACTACCCTCCCGCCTCCCCTGATGAGATGCTGAATTTTTGTCCTTCCCTTGCCATCTGCTTGGTAGGGCTCAAGTTAAGGGACCTGACTGAGCAAGATGGCACCCTTGGCTGGGAAGAGGACCATGCATGGCAACAATCCCAAAAGCCTTCTTTGAAAGCTGGGGAATTGCTCCGCGTGGGCTCTGTCGGTGCCGATGTCACCCATAAGTGAGGACTGATCTCCAGGAACAAGCAGGAATGAGTCTTCACATATGGGTACGTCGGTACCGACGGAGCCTGCGTGGGAACGCTCCCCAGCGTCCAATCAGAAAGCTTTTGGAGCATCCATCAGCGCCTGCGTGCTGCCTTCCCGCCTTTCCAACTGTCTCTCCTCAGTTTTCGTTTTTCCGCGGAGCCGGCAGGACGTCCTCCTGTCACCGCAGAAAATTTGTATTTTTTATTTTTAGTTTTCTTGTGGTCGCGTCTGTCTTCCCGACGCCACCGGTACCGCCAGTGTTTTTCTTTTCTTTCTTGTAAGATTCTCCTTTTCAACGGAATATTTTTTCTTCATAGTGTCACGGGGTCTTAGGCCTTTCAGGCCTCCCCTATTTTTCCTTCATGGCCACGAAATGTTCAGTTTGTGGTGGTACAACTTTGTTTAGACCCTCGAAGTCGGTGTCTAACCTGTTTGGGTCCTGACAACGGTTTGGTGAGAAGACATCTTCAACATCGAGAATCCCTCGATACACGTTTGCCCTCCAACTTCGGGGCACCGTCCCCTTCTTCCACTTTGATTCAGGTAACCCACAAACAGTCTGTTAAGACTAGCCAGTCCTCGAGTGGTACGTCTCATGCACAGCATGTAGACAGCTCCGGCTTTGCCCTCGATGGCCTCCTGGCTTCAAAACCCCGGCGGGAGTCTTCGGTCTCCAAAGCGGATAAGGGGTTTCAGGTTGTTCCTGGGGTTCACCCCCCACAGAACATACCTGAGCCGTGCACGGTGGTGGCATCCGCTTCGTGCGGTACCGATACCCCTGCATCGGCACTGGTGTTGGATGAAACACTCCTCACCAGGGATTGTCATCTGGCATCCTCAGTGCCTTCGGGACCGATGGATACGTCCCAGATTGTCTTTCCCTTATCGGTTCCAACACCGATACTGCCACCGACGTCGGTACCCTCCAGATGTGCATCAACAGCTTCGCTTCCTTCAATGCCGAGTCTGGAATCGATCTCCAGTTTGGAGGACTGGGTACCGACTCGCCTTGGTACCGTCTCGCGGCGGTACCGAAGGCTCAGTTCCGATGACTTGGATCCGCAACTCTCGGTTCCCCTGAGGCCTCTTGAGTTGCCACTGGTAGACCTTCATTCACCGGTATCGGGGACGGTACCGAAGTTGGTACCGATGTCTTCATTACCCTCACAGTCGGTGCCTTCCATGCTTCGCTTCTCAGGCTCCTTACCCTCAATGCCGAGTTTGGAATCCATTTCTAGTCTGGAAGACTGGGTACCAATAGATTTTGGTACCGACACCAATCGATACCGGTGGCTCGGTACCGAGGATAGCATTTTCGGTTCCCTCTGTACTGATTGAAGTATCACCGATGACTACTCCGATGTCTTTGTCGAGCCCGACTCCGACATCGGTACCAGTATTGACTCCAGTACCGGTATCCACAGTAGCATCGTGGCAAACTCCTACCATGCTTTTTACAACAGCATCGCTCCATTCTATACCAAGCTTGGAGTCGATACCTGGCATGGACAATGTGGTAAGGGCGGTTGCTGTTCCTGACAACCAGTCCAAGCAACCATCCCTTAAACATTCCACACTGCACCCTGCAGGATCTTCTATTTCTATATCTCTGGATAACTCCGTGGGTGCTCAGGCTAGTTCTTTAGATCTAACCTGTCCAAGGGAGATTCCTGTTGGGGATCCCTCTTTTCAGAGTTTCCTCCGGGATATAGCAAGATCCCTTGCCATTCCTATTCCAGGACATGATCCTGCACCAGGCTCTGTTTCCACCAAAGCAAAGGACAACATAATGCTTCCTTTGCATCATTCCTTGCAGGATCTCCTTCTAGGAATGTGGAAAACACCTTTAAGGGAACCCCCACCTCCCAGAGCAACTGATCTCTTATATCAGGTGCCCCCCTCTCCATGGTTCCAAAAGACTCAACTTCCTCATCATTCCATAGTAGTGGAATCAGCAATGAGGCGGATAAAGAGTAAGAAAAAGCACTCTTCTTATCCGACAGGTCGTGAGTCTAAGACACTAGATGCCTTTGGACGTCAAACCTTCCAGACATCTATGCTTTCTGCAAGAATTCTCTCATATATATTTTATATGAGTCTTTCTCTTGAGGAGGTCACAAAGCAATTACATCTTTTGACTCCTTTCCTTCCAGTTTCCAGGAGTACAGACTATTCCTCACTGCTTAAGCATATCCAGAATATCTCTTGGTTTCTTTCTCGTGCTTCCCTAGACTCTTTTGAGTCTGTTAGCAGGACTTCTGCTATAGCTATAGGGGCACAACGTAGAGCCTGGCTCCAAGATTCAGCTTTGGCCAAGTGGGAACAACAATGACTGGGATATACTCCTTGCACTGGAGAAAATCTTTTCAACAAGGAGTCTTTACGTCAGGTTACTCAGTTGTCCACTAATTTACCTGTTCCTAAGGGTTCTTCTACACCTTCTTCTGTCCCAGTAAGTAGGAAATGTCCTACCAAACTTTCTTCCCACAGGAGAAGAAGGTTTTATTCCTCACTTGCCCATCATACAGATGTTCCCCTACAGGGAAGCCATCGTTCTGGTCTGAAGAATCCAACTTTTCACCAGGCTCAGCAAACCCGGCCTCTGCAGGGTTTCTGATCAGTCATCATCAAATGCTTGTGACTCTTGGGGTTAGAATCCACTGCTTCATTCTAACCCCTACACATGGATCTCTTTCCAAAAGACATCCATTTTTTCTATATTTCTATAAGCTGTCAGGATGTTCATGCCTATAGGTCACAGGTTTCTCCTCTTTTCCTGCTAAGGAAAGAGATCTGACCACTATTAAATGGTAGTTCCTGTGCCAGCATGTATTTTTCCTTTCTATAGACTTACTACTTGGTAAGTCTTCTTCAGCTCTATTCTCTTCACCCTCTTACCAAGCTTTTTCCTCTGTAAGAGCAGAATTAATTACAGAGGGCTTTTTTCTTCAGCCTCTCTAGTTTTCTCACTTTCCAGTGTGGAGTTTTCCTCTCTGAGTTACCTCCTCTGTTTCCATCTTACTTTGGGGCAGCTTATCAGACATGTCCAGAGTTTCTACTCCTGTTCTGTCTGTTCTTTGTTTTTCAACAGTAAGATTCTTTCTGCTATCTTGCTAGCAGCTGCCTATGCAGGAGCATTAATGTTTCGACCACTGGTTCTTGTCCACAAACAACCAGATTTGTTCTCCACTAACATTCTGTCTAGTCTTAGTAGTGGCTCCAAGTCAGTGCTTCCATCTATCTTGGAGATTATCTCACTACAAGCTTTCTAGATGGTCTTCTATCTCTGTCATCTCCATTCTCCTGGGTTTGGCAGCATAGTTGGCAGAGATACTGGCTCTCTAGCAGCCAGTTCTATCTCCTCATTCTCCTGCATCATGCTCTCTGCAATTCTACAGAGAAGCTTTCCACTATGGGCCCTTGCTAGAGAGCATGGGTTTTTTTTCTCCAACAGCTATCTTAGATGGTTAGAAAAGGCTTTTCAGTCATGTCTCCCATGACTAGAAGGTTCTCCCTTCTTTTACTATCTCCTTTTGCCATAAAGGACATAGGCCTTCTCTTACCTAAGGGCTTAAGGAGTTGCCAATTCCCTGCTTTGGTCCATAGCATTCCCAATCGGGGATATGCTCTTTCTCCTTGCAGCTCGTCCTCATGGTAAGAACGTATAATACTTTTTGCCCTTCAGCAGGTCAACATGATACCTCATCCTTATCTGTCTTCTGTCTACTTACCATGCTACAGTCTTGGACGACTAAGGACTTGCTGGCTACAGATTGCTATCATCCTCTGTTTTCATATGACCATCCTGGTTATTTTCCTAGCTAGCATCCTTGCGGATCATAACCAAGGGGAATAGATTCTCTATATATCTTCTCAAGTAGGTTGCACCTCCTTGTTATTAGATGAATCTTTCCTTTCCACATGTCCTATGTGAATTCCATGCTGTAGGCGTATATCTGTCTGTTTAAATACAGACACCCATATTTAGGCCTACATGTTCATATTTATCTTTGTGTGTATTTTATGCCCTTCCATATCTCACTATAGATATATTCTTATATATATGTATCTGAGGAGATATTTTATTATAGATAGATCTGTCTCCACATAATTATCTATCTCACTATCAATGCTCATATAGCTATCTGTTTCTGACAGAGGGATTTTGCCCATACCTCTGCTATTCAGCAGGTTTGGGATTCTACACACACAACCACTCCTGTGGTAGTCAACAATTCTTATACCATAACCTAACAGGTTTAGGTACCTCTGAAGCTCTCTGTACCTAATATCTCTCCTAGCTTACCCCAGTTAGAGATATTGTGGATCTTCAGTTACTCACAGGCTTAACGCCTCAGGCATTTGTCTTCACCCTGGGATACAAGGGGTTCCCATACCCTCTCTCCCCACAAGGACTGTGTTTGTTTGCCCAAATCGGTTAGCCTTTCTCTTTTTGCTCCCAAGAGTGAGATACTCTGCCGCCAAAAGAGTTTGGTTTTTACCATACAGCTTTCGCTGAAGGCCCACCGTTTTTGTACTACCCCAGTTTTTTCTACCAGGGGTACCTGTTACCTTTCAGGATTCTGACGTCCTCTGTTTTTCCTACAGGTTTATTACCTCCACTTTTCAGTGAGGTCCTCTTCACGGTTCCTCTACTGGCTTCCCAGTAGATCCATGAACCTCCATACTTCTATGAAATCCTGTTGGCAGAGGTCCATATTGCAATATCCTTTGCAATATCATTGATAACAATCATTATCCACACATGGACTCCTTTCCTGCAGTCCTGTGCTAGGTTAGCTGTTCCACAGCATCTTCCTTCTTCAACTCCTACCCTCCATCCTCTGGATGCCTGGTGTTGTGGGGGATAGCATGTTCCAACCTATGCCATGCTCGGACTCCAGGCATCTCAGCTTGGGAGTCCCCATATGTGAAGACTCATTCCTGCTTGTTCCTGGAGATAGCACAGTTACTTACCTGTAACAGGTGATCTCTGGGAACAGAAGGAATAAGTCTTCACAACCCACCCACCTCCCCAGGAGTTGTATCTCTCTTTCCTTTCCTCTCTCTCTCTCTTTGTCTCAGCTATAAAACTCAACTGAGGAGAGACAGTTGGAAAGGCGGGAAGGCAGCACGCAGGCGCTGAGGGATGCTCCCAAAAGCTTTCTGATTGGACGCTGGGGAGCGTTCCCGCGCAGGCTCCGTCGGTACCGACGTACCCATATGTGAAAACGTATTCCTGCTGTTCCCAGAGATCACCTGTTACAGGTAAGTAACTGTGCTTTACAGGTGAGTAGCTACGCTTTATAGTGCCGATAATCAGGGATATCTACATATAGTTTATATATAAAAGTCCTGATATTTGGCACGTCTGCATATAACTTTACGAGTGTTATATTTGTATATTCAGCTGCTGAATGTAGGAATAATTTGAAAGTTAGATGTTTCAAATTATTCCCTTTATCTTTATTACTGCATTTAATATACCTCACTTTTACACAGATAATAGGACGGTTTACAATAAAGCAAAATTAGCTGCTGAAATCAGAGGAGGAAAAGAACCCCAAATGTTCCATAGGACAGAGAAGTGCAGTCGCAAAAGGAGAGGAAAGAGAAAGAGGAGAGAGCATGAAGGAAGGATGGAAGGGAGAGGGGCTATGCAGTAGGTGAGGGAAGATCAAAGGTGAGCTGGAATAAGAGTCTTCAATTTAGATTTGAATTTATGGAATGATAGCTCTAGATGGAGGTCGGCAAGAAGGGCATTATAGAGGGCGGCACTGTTCCCTCTAAGCTGTGCGCGTGTGCGCGCACACACACCTCGCCGAGTGAGCGCACATACTTTACAACAGAGCGCACAAAAATTATGGTTCTGATAGAAAACACAGACATTCTTAAAATTGAAAAGTTGTTGTGTATTTACGGTTTTCAGAAGTTCTACAATATTTTCTAGTGCAATCAATGTGGTGTACATACTGTATTCTGACGTGTAGTCAAATTTTAAAGTATATAACTCCGAGTGTCGTTATGTGGCGCACAAAAATTTAACCTTCCTTCAAAAGCTGCACAGCTGATATTTTATGCGCACACAGCCTACAAAAAATTAGAGGGAACATTGGAGGGCGGGACCAAAAAAGAAAAAAAATCAGAGTTGTGGGTAGATTCTAGGTGAGCCTATGCAGCAGAGGGAAGGTGCATCCAGTTAGCATGAAGGAAGTGGAGGGCACGGTGGGGGGGAGGGGGGGAATAGAGATGAATAAGGTCTGACAGATACAGAAGGGTGCCAGTGTGAATGACCTTATGGACCAGAATGAGTATCTTGTATTAGATTCAAAACTGAATAGGGAGCCAATGAAGACATATGAGTTTGGATGTAATCTGATCTGTGGAGGAGGTTTGAGTGATGATGCAAGTGGCGATGTTCTGAAGAAACTAGAGACTGTGGAGTGGATACGGATAAATAGCACGGATTTAATGCAGGGAAAAGAAGGAATAATGAATGAGTATAGAGAGGTCCTCCCGAAAGTACAAGGAAGAGTCCAGGGTGATGCTGAGGTAACGAAGGGAAGAAACCAATGGGATGGGCGAGTCTGAGAGTGTGGTGGCTAAGGATGGTCAGGACCACTGAACATGAACCAGAAGGCTGCGGATTTCATGGGATTAAGATGTAGGACGTTTGTGTTGTATCTTGGCTCCTCTTTCTCTACGCACATCCGACAGATAGTTAAAACTTGTTTTGAGTACAGTCTTAAATTGTAAGCCCTCCAGGGACAGGCATGAGCGAAATAATAAATTAATATTCAACATGATTAATGAGGTTAGAAGACCTGTTAATCGGTCACTGAGATATTCAGCAACACTAACACAGTGCCATTGAATATCCGTGGGTGCCACCACAGAACATCATGATGTAGCTGACTAGCTTTGGACAATATGGAAGGTGACAGTTTACTTACCTGATAATGTGCTTTCCTTGAATCCTGATAGGTCAGTACAGGACCTGCCCCTGGGATCTTGTATGATCTGTTATCTGCTTTGATCTGTTCCGATCTGATATGTTCTGATATAATCTGCTATGCTGTGGTCTAAGCTGTTATGGCCTGTCTTTGTTCTGATCTGATCAGTTGTGATCTACTACAATTGGTGATATGCAGGTATGACCCGTTCTGGTCTGGTTTGAGTTGATATGATTGGCTGTGATCAGTGATCTGCTATTTCCTGTGGTTGGCCTTGCATGCTTATATCCCTCTTGGTCTACCATCTCCTCGCAGGGTCGACAATTAGTCCTTGTTAACCTCTTTGAGGCTTAAGCGGCCAGGGTTTCTTATCCATGGCCTGGGTACAAATGCTGTGGTTGTATGCCCTTTAGCTGCTCCTGATATATAGTGCAAGATGAGTCATCAGAAGACACTGGATTTTTCTCTGTTTCCAACTCTGCTGGTAAGGGGACACAACCCACTTGTCTGGCCTGGCTTAGCAGGAAAGGGCATTATCATGTAAGTAAAATGTCACCTTCTCCAGGACCAAGCAGGAAGTCAGTCCTCACATATGGGTGACGTCGGTGCCGACGGAGCCCTCGCGGAGCAATTTTCCCCAGCTTTCAAAGAAAGCCTTTGGGAATTGCAGCGCGCATGCGCGGTCCCCTTCCCGCCCAAAGGTGCCATCTTGGCCAGTCTTCTTTTTTCCGCGGAGCCCTACAGACGTTGTCTACGTGTCACCGCTGAAAAGTTGATTTTCTTTATTATTTTATTCTTATTTCTTCGGTTCGACGCCGGTCCCTTTTCCGTCCGGCCTCGCGACGCCGGTTGCGAGGCCTCCCCTTCTTTTCGGTTTTTTCTGTCCTTAGTGACAAATTCGCGCTTTTTTCACTTTTCCCTGGCGGCACGAACGTTCGACCTCGCAGGGGCCCTTTTTCCCCCGATGGCCGCCAGTGGTTTTAAGAAGTGTGTTAAGTGTAAGAAACTTATGTCTCTTACCGACACACATGATTGCTGCCTCCGCTGCCTGGGCCCAGATCATGAAGAAATGATCTGTGGGGCCTGTGGCAAGATGTCCGCCAAATCCTTGCGGAGTCGGCAGCATCAGAGGGAGAGAATCTTCTCTGACCCCAGCCGTACCCGGACCTCGTCAGAGGCGTCGGTGTCCAGGGAATCTGGCTCTGAACACCGTCGGAGCTTTTCTGAGAGGGGGTCTCCTTCCAGGGAACATCATCGGAGGAAGAAACTCGCGAGGACGGCGTCGGCGGACGCTCCTGGCTCCGCGAGGGCCAGGTCGCATAGCCCCGATAGTCGTCCCGGGTCTTTGGAGCTGGAGCGGCTGTCCAAGCAACCTCGTCTCGAGATGGACTCGTCTGCTCACGTAAGTACTGTTGTCCTCGTGGACTCGCCTCCGAGGGGTCCGACGCCGTCGGGGCCCGAGTCGGGGGCTGCTGGGTCTCCTGAGTTCGGACTCAGGATGACGGCCTTGGAGAGCAGCCTAGCTGCCTTCATGGACCAGCAGCGGGCATTGATCGCCGGCCTCGCTGGCGCTTCTGCCCTGACCGCCGGGACGTCGACGTCTAAGTCGACCCCGGAGACCGAGCCGATCCTCGAGTCCATGCGGGCTCGAGTCGATCCTCGGTCGAGGTCCCCTTCGGCCTCCCGTTCGGGGCCGCGGTTGTCGACGCCGACTCCCTCGGCGTCGGGGCGGACGGCGTCTGCGCCCGCCCGGCCAGAGCCGCTCGACTCCTCCTCCGAGGAGTCCGCCTGGGAATCCGAGGTGGACGAGTCACCTGATTCTTTTCGGACTCGGTGTATTCCTTCGGACTCCCCCGAGTCCGAACCTCGGAGACAGTCCCCTCCGGAGGATGCCCGGTTCTCGGACTTTGTGAGGGATATGGCCAAGGCCTTGGCCTTCCCTGCGGATCCCGAGGAGGAGCCTCGAGCCGAAGAGCTCGATGCCCTCCAGTATGACTCTCCTGCAAAGGAGCATTTTACTGTACCGGTTCCTCCGATGCTGGAACGACTTCTCTTCCGCATGTGGGAGAGCCCGGCGTCGTCGCCGGTATTAAGCAAGCGGGTCGATGCCATATATCGAGTCCGCAAGAGCCCTGGCTTCCAAAAGGCACAGCTACCGCACCATTCCATGGTGGTGGAATCGGCCATGCATAGGCTCAAGAGCCAGAAGATGCACTCCTCGGTGCCTCCCGGCAGGGAAGCCCGCAGCCTGGATGGCATCGGTAAGAAGTGTTTCCAGGGCTCTATGCTTGCTTGTCGGGTCCAGACTTACCAGCTCTACATGGGCATGTATCTCAGGGACCTGGCTAAGGAGATAGCCGGATTCTCTGCTGGTCTCTCCGAGGAACCTTTGTGGAGGTTCCTGGCCTTGTCCACTGGTATTCGAGAGTGCTCAAAGTTTATCTCTCGAGCAGCCTATGACGGCTTTGAGGCATCGGCTCGGGTAGCCGCAGCCGGCATCGGGGCCCGCCGACAGGCTTGGCTTCAGTCATCCGACCTCGAGCCCTGGGTGCAGGACAAGTTGGTCGATGTCCCCTGCAGAGGTGAAAACCTCTTTGGCAAACCTATGGACGAGAAGGCTGCACAACTCGAGACGGAGACTCTCACCAGGACTCGGCTCTCCAGAAAAACCTCTGCCCCTTCCCAGAAGAAGAAGGGCTCGGGGAAAAAGCCCTTTTACCCGAGGAAGACGGCTGCCTATAAACACTACCCTCATTATCAGGCCTCCGTCGCTCCCCAACAGGGCCAGCAGGCCAAGGGACGGGGTAGCGGGTCCCGTAGGCAGCAAGCACCCAAGCCTGCGCCACCGGCCCCTGCTCCGCAGGGTGGGGGTTTTTGACTCTTTCAGCATAGCCTCTCCCCCTCCGCTGGTTCCTCTCAGCACGGGAGGCCGGCTGGTCCACTTTGCCAACAGGTGGTCCAACGTCACGTCAAATACCTGGGTGCTCCACATAGTCCGAGAGGGCTATCTTCTACACTTCCACCAGGTACCTCCCCCCTACTTTCCAGGGGAGCCTCTGCGACCCCCTCTTCACAGGGACTTACTCCTTCAAGAGTTGGCAAGTCTTCTTCAGGAACAGGCGGTGGAACCGGTGCCCCACCACCTGAGAGGTCAAGGCTTTTATTCCAGGTACTTCCTGGTACCAAAGCGAACTGGGGGCCTCAGACCCATCCTGGACTTGCAGAACCTCAACAAGTTCCTGGAAAGGGAGAAGTTCAAGATGCTTACCCTTGGAATCCTGCTGCCCTACCTCCGGCAGGGAGATTGGCTATGCTCCTTGGATCTAAAGGATGCCTACACTCACATCCTCATCCACCCAAGCCACCGACAGTACCTAAGGTTTGTGGTGGCAGGCAATCATTACCAGTACAGGGTACTGCCCTTTGGCCTATCCTCCGCACCACGAGTCTTCACAAAATGTCTCGCAGTGGTGGCGACTCACCTCCGGCTTCAAGGCCTCTTTGTCTTCCCTTACCTAGACGACTGGCTCATCAGAGCGCCGTCCTCCACGGAGGCCACTCACGCCACGCAACGTACTGTGGCTCTGCTCCAGTACTTGGGCTTTGTCATAAACTTCGAAAAGTCCACTTTGCTCCCCTCTCAGGATCTCGAGTTCATCGGCGCCAGGTTAAACACGCTTCAAGCGCGAGCCTTTCTGCCGCTCGACAGGGCGCAACGGCTCATGGCTCTCACCAGCCGTTTTCACAGCCATTCCCGGGTCTCGGCCAGGCACTTTCTGAAACTGCTCGGCCACATGGCTTCCACGGTCCATGTGACCCCCAATGCCCGCCTGAATATGCGGCCTGCTCAATGGTGCCTTCGCTCACAATGGCGTCAGGCCTCGGGAAGACTAGCGGACTCAGTACGAATCTCCAGTCCGCTGGTCTCTTCTCTGCGGTGGTGGCTTCATCTGCCCAACCTAGTGCTCGGAATGCCCTTTCAGTCTCCTCCGCCTGTTCAGGTACTGACGACCGACGCTTCTCTCATGGGTTGGGGAGCACATTGCCAAGGGATATGTACTCAGGGTCTCTGGACCCCGTGGGAATCTGCCCAGCAGATCAACTTCCTGGAGCTCAGAGCGATCCGCCTGGCTCTCCGGGCCTTCTCCCACCTTACCGCCCGCCAATCCGTCCTCGTCCAGACGGACAATCAAGTGGCCATGTTCTACGTGAACAAACAGGGGGGCACGGGCTCCTTCCTTCTCTGTCGGGAAGCACAAAAGCTCTGCGCTTGGGCCGTCAGCCGAGGAATCCTCCTCAAAGCTGTCTATCTCCCAGGTCAAGAAAACTACCTGGCAGACAAACTGAGCAGAATCCTCCAACCACATGAGTGGAGATTGGACCCGTTGGTGGTTCAAAGGATCTTTCTCCAGTGGGGCCTCCCCACGCTGGATCTCTTTGCCAGTCCTCTGAACCGGCAACTTCCTCGGTTCTGCTCTCGGGAACCGCATCCCCTCCGAGTAGCGGCGGATGCTTTTCTGCTCTCATGGTCCACGGGCCTTCTGTATGCCTTTCCTCCCATGCCGCTGGTGTCTCGAACACTTTTCAAGGTTCTCCAGGACAAGGCTTCGCTGATCCTGATAGCTCCCCGGTGGCCCAGGCAACCGTGGTTCCCGCTTCTGATGCAACTGGCGGTAGATACCCCGTTGCCTCTGGGGTTTCAGCCCGATCTCCTGACCCAGGATCAGGGGTCTCTCCTACACCCCAACCTCAGGTCTCTTCATCTGATGGCCTGGCTGCTGAAAGGGTAGTCCTTGCTCCCCTCCTGCTGCCTCCTGAGGTGGAAGAGGTCGTGCTAGCTTCCAGGCGACCCTCTACCCGGAAATCCTACGCCCTTAAATGGCGTCGCTTCTCCACCTGGTGTACTCAGCAGTCTCAAGACCCCTTCTCCTGCTCGGTGTCGGTGGTCTTGCAGTACTTGCTTTCCCTCTCCAATCTTGGACTGAAGTCCAACTCGGTCAAGGTTCACCTCAGTGCTATTTCGGCGCATCATGTGCCGGTGGAAGGCAGACCTCTTTCCGGCCATCCTCTCGTGGCACGGTTCTCCCGAGGTCTCCTTCTCCTTAAGCCGCCTTTGCGCCCCCCAGCCCCCGACTGGGACCTGAACGTGGTTTTGCAGCGGATCACCTGTCCGCCTTTTGAACCCATGGCTACCTGTCCTCTCCGTTTTCTTTCTTGGAAAACCCTGTTCCTGGTAGCCCTCACTTCCGCTAGACGCGTTAGTGAACTGCAGGCCCTAGTGTCTGATCCCCCTTACACTAGGTTCTACAAGAACAGGGTAGTCCTGCGGACTCACCCTAAGTTTCTTCCAAAATTGGTTTCCCCTTTTCACATCAATCAGGAGGTGGTGCTTCCGACCTTCTTTCCCAGGCCACACTCCAGCCGAGCTGAGATGGTCTTGCATACCCTGGACTGTAGAAGGGCGCTTAACTTCTACCTTGATCGTACGCGGGAGCACCGTAAGACTGTTCAGCTCTTCCTGTCTTATGACCCTAATAAATTAGGGCTTCCTGTCTCCAAGCGTACTCTGTCCATCTGGGTAGCTGACTGTATCGCTTGGACCTATGGGGCGGCCGGCCTCTCGTTGGAAAGTTGAGTCACGGCTCATCGGGTTCGGGCAAAGGCTGCGTCAGTGGCTTACCTCCGCTCTGTTCCATTGGCAGACATCTGCCGGGCCGCTACTTGGTCTTCAAGCCAGACCTTTGCAACCCACTACTGCCTCGAGAGGGAGTCCCGCAGGGACAGTGCTTTCGGACAGGCAGTCCTCTGTAATCTCTTCGAGGTTTAAGCAACTCCTACCCTCCATCCCGGATGTTGGGCTACCGTTTGGAGATTAGTCAGAGAAGATTCCTTCCTTCTGTGCTGCTGAGCTAGAGGGAGCTCATTTTTGTGCTTAGGGTCTCCGGTAGCCTTAAGCTTGGGAGTCCCATATGTGAGGACTGACTTCCTGCTTGGTCCTGGAGAAAGCGTAGTTACTCACCTGTAACAGGTGTTCTCCAGGAGCAGCAGGAATCAGTCCTCACAACCCTCCCTCCTCCCCGTGGAGTTGCAGTCATATGATTTAGTTTTTGCAAATTTTTTTGCTGTCTTTTCGCTATGTCATCAGACTGGCCAAGATGGCACCTTTGGGCGGGAAGGGGACCGCGCATGCGCGCTGCAATTCCCAAAGGCTTTCTTTGAAACCTGGGGAAAATTGCTCCGCGAAGGCTCCGTCGGCGCCGACGTCACCCATATGTGAGGACTGATTCCTGCTGCTCCTGGAGAACACCTGTTACAAGTGAGTAACTACGCTTTTTCAGTAAATTAGCAAACATTTTGTTGGGTGAAAATCAAAACACTATCTTCCAAAGGAAGCACCTCAACCTGACTGTCCAGCATAGTGATGGAGAGGTTATGGACTACTTTGCTGCTTCAGAACCTAGATGACTTGCCATCATAGACAGAATTATGAATTCAATTGTATCATCCACCCATCCGACATCGTTCCACCCATCCGACATCGGACACAGCCATGGATTTTGGACAAGTGCCTGGATCTGGTGGATAAACGGAAACGAATCAAACACTTTAAATTTGAGCAGTACCGGTGACTGAACGGAGAGGTCAGACAGAAGATGGTGGAATGAGAAGCCTACTCTAATGGTGTTGCAGCCAATCTGGAAGAAGCAGCATCCAGACAAGAATACCGGAATCTGTATCAGACCCTCAGGAGACTGAGTGGTAACACCAAGTCGACCAATGACAACATCAAGAAAACGTATGGCATTTTCGTGAGTTCCCCTGGTGAACGCCTGCAACTGTGGAAATAATTCTTCCAACAGCTATACAACCATGATCCGCCCCTAAGGACCACCACCAGAGCTACTACCCATTGACCTACCGGAGAATCCGTTCCTTGACGGTGAGCTAACAGTCGATGAAGTAAAGAGTGCGATAAGATCATTGAAAAATGAAAAGGTGTCCAGAGTGAACCCAAGTCACTGCCGAAACGATCAAAGCAGGGGGAGATCTCCTGCTGCAACGGCTTCACGTTGTCCTCTGGCTTTCTTCTATAAGCCATCATCGTGCCAATCCTGAAGAGAAGTGATAGCCGGGAATGCAAGAACTACTGTGGCATCAGTCTCCTTTAAATCATTGGCAAGATGTTCATGAAGATCATATAGTCAAGTTTGCAGAAACATCGTGAACAGACTAGCCGAGAAGAGCAAGCAGGATTTAGGCCACATCGGGGCTGCACCGATCAAATATTTACCATTTATCAACTGGCGGAGGAAAGGATCAGGTGAGGAAAGCGAACCATTTTCGTCTTCATCGACTTCAAATCCACATTCAAATGTGTTCACTGGCCTGCCCTATGGAGGGCATTGGAGAATGAGCACATGCTGCTGAAGATCATCCAACTTCTCCAAGCATCATACAATGGCTCAACTGCACTGATGCAGAATAGCGCGGTATATAAGAGAATGTAAATAAATAAATAAATAACCAGCAGTATGTTGATCCTAAATGACGTATCTAAGGAATTTCCTATCCAAACTGGAGTCCGCCAGCGAGATGTCACATCACTCCTACTTTTCAGTATCATGATGGACACCATAATGAGGAAAACATTTGAGAACAGATGTGGGGTCCAGTACGATGGAACAGCTTCCTGACCTACTTGATGATAGCAGAAGACAGTGCCATATTTGTTGACATGGATGCAGAGGCCACCGACATCCTTTACCACATCACCCAGTCTTATGTCTTAAGAATCAGTGTGGACAAGATCAAGTTATGACCACGGATGAATCACAGACTAATGTTCACCTTAATGGAATCCAAATCGAGCAGGTCCCAGAATTCAAATAACCGGGATTACTGGTGCAGGAAAAGGTGGCATCCACCACCGATGTCCACAGCAAGATTGGCCAGGCAGCAGTAGCGTTCACCTCGCTCATATGGTGCCTCTGAAAGAAGGCCAATATCTCCACCAAGACCAAAATTCACCTCTACCAAACACTGATCCTGCCAATTCATGGACTGTGCTCAAACCTGACATCAACAAGCTTGAGGTCTTCCAAAAGCTATGCCGAGACAGATTTTGGGTGTTTCTCTTTGTGATCACCATTGAGACGAGACAATTCAGACAAGGTGCGACAATCTTGGCTCCAGACCTGGTGCAAACAAGAAGGATTCAGATTTATTGGCAACTGGGGCAACAGATGGACCAACAAGAGACTATACTGTGCTGATGGACTACATCTGTGTCGCAGGGAAAAGAATCCTAAGTGAAAAATTCAGGCAGTATGTGGATATGCATTTAAACTAGGAAAAGGGGGTGACAGATGTGGAAGGTCAACATCTGCATGCCACCCCCTGCAAAAGCAGAATAACATCAGAAACAGCCACACTTTTAAACCACACATCAAAAACAAGTGGGAAGAAGTGGGCAGAACAAAATCAATGCACAAGACACACAAGCCAGGTAAATGCTGGAAAGCAATGAGCACAAATGCTCGAAGCTTAGCCAACAAAATTCTGGACCTGGAAGCTCTAATGGTGGAAATGGATTTGGACATTGTGGCCATTACAGAAGCATGGTTTAATGAATCACATGATTGGGATATAGCCATAGCCGGCTATAATCTATAAAGAAGAGTCAGAGAAAATGGAAAAGGAGGAGGAGTAGCCTTGTATGTCAAAAGCAATATTAAAGCTACTGAAATGCAGGGGACATGGGGAAAAGAAGAAGCGCTCTGGATTGCGTTGGAAAGAGGAGATGGCACTGTCATCCATATTGCTGTAGTGTACAAGCCTCCGACTCAAATTGAAGAGTGAGAGAACGAATTGATTATAGATATTGCCAAGATAGCAACAAAGTGGGTAGCGATCATATTGGGTGACTTTAATCTACCTGATGTGGATTGGATTACTCCACATCTGGAAAGAAGCAAAAAAATTGTGGATGCTCTCCAAGATGCATTACTTAGACAAATGGTGATGGAACCAACCAGGGAAAGCTCAACGCTGGATGTAGTGCTCACCAACGTTGATAGCGTGTCAAATGTCTGCGTGAGTGCCCCTGTGAGCAACAGCGACCATCACACGGTGTGGTTTGAGATAAAAGCCATGGTACAGGCCAATCATAGCAAGCTCAAAGTCCTAAACTTCAAAAACACTGACTTCAATAAAATGGCCGAGTACTTAAAGGAGCAGATGACGGGGTGGAAGGAGATAAGGGAAGAGGAATTGCAATGGGCTAAACTAAAGGTGGCAATAAAAGGGGCAACAGATAAATACGTAAGAAAAGTAAATAAAAACAAGAGGAGAAGGAAACCTATTTGGTTTTCCAAAGAGGTGGCTGTGCAAATGCAAAAAAACCACAGCTTTCGCAAAATTCAAAAGCTTGCAAACAGAAGAACACAGAAATGAATACAGGATCAAGCTCAGAGTCTAAAAGAGAAATAAGGATAGCAAAATCAAAGGCAGAGGAAAAGATGGCTAAAGATGTTAAGGGTGGCGACAAAACTTTCTTCATGTATATTCGGGAAAGGAAGAAGATCAGAGTTGGAATTGCAGGACTCAGAAGTGCTGGGAAAGGATTCGTGGAAAGTGACTCTGAAAAAGCGAAATTGCTAAACAAATACTTCTGCTCTGTTTTTACTAAAGAAGATCCTGGAGATGGACCAGCTGTGACTCCCAAATATAAAAATGGGAATGAAGTAGATACCACACCATTCACAGAAGATGAGGTGTTAGAACAACTTGCTAAACTGAAAGTGGGCAAAGCCATGGGACCGGATGGGATACATCCCAGGATACTGAAAGAGCTCAGAGAGGTTCTTGCAGGAATGTTAAAGGATGTCTTCAACAGATCCTTGGAAACAGGAGAGGTTCCTCAGGACTAGAGAATGGCTGATGTGGTACCTCTACACAAAAGTGGTGACAGGGAAGAAGTGTCAAACTGCAGGCCCGTGAACCTTATCTCAGTGGCGGGAAAAGTAATTTGGCGCTTCTGAAAGAGCGAATAGTGGACTTTCTCAAAACCAACAGGTTGCAAGATCCGAGGCAACATGGTTTTACCGAAGGGCGGTCTTGCCAAACAAATCTGATTGAGTTCTTTGACTGGGTGACCAAGGAACTAGATCAGGGGCATGTGATGGATGTCATCTACCTGGATTTCAGCAAAGCCTTTGATACTGTTCCTCATAGGAGGCTTGTCAATAAAATCAGTAGCTTGGGTTTGGATCCCAAGATGGTAAACTGGATCAGAAATTGGTTGACTGACAGATGACAGAAGGTGATGGTACATGGAGCTCACGCAGATGAGAGGAAGGCGATTAGCGGGGTGCCTCAGGGTTCGGTCCTGGGCCCGGCACTTTACAATGTATTTGTGAGTGATATTGCTGAAGGACTGAATGGAAAAGTCTGTCTTTTTGCAGATGACACAAAAATTTGCAACAGAGTGGACTCCCCCGAGGGTGTGGTTAACATGAGGAAAGATCTACAAAAGCTGGAAGACTGGTCTAATGCTTGGCAACTACAATTTAATGCAAAAAAGTGCAGGGTCAAGCACATGGGTAGTAGAAATCGAAGGAAAATGTACACGATAGGGGGCGAGAGGTTGGTATGCACGGTTCAGGAGAAAGACCATGGTGTGATTATCTCTGATGATCTCAAGGTGGCAAAACAGTGCGACAAGGCGGTGGTAAAAGCCAGGAGAATGTTGGTCTGCATACAAAGAGGGATTACCAGCAGAAAGGAAGAGGTACCTATGCCACTGTACAGGTTGCTGGTGAGGCCTCACTTGGAATACTGTGTTCAGTTTTGGAGACCATATCTTGCAAAAGATGTAAAAAGACTGGGAGCTGTTCAGAGGAAGGCGACCAAAATGATTTGGAGCCTGCGTCAGAAGCCTTATGAGAAGAGACTTGAAGACCTAAATATGTACACTTTGGAGGAGAGGAGGGACAGGGGAGATATGATTCAGACCTTTAAATACTTAGAGAAATGATGAACAAACAAACCTCTTCCAAAGACGGGGAAGCTGTATAACTAGAGGGCATAACATGAAGCTGCAAGGTGGTAAATTGAAAGGCAATGTCAGGAAATGTTCCTTCACTGAAAGGTTGGTAGATGCTTGGAATGCCCTCCCAATGGAAGTGGTGGGGGCAAACACGGTGACGGAATTCAAAACGGCATGGGACTAACAAACTGGATCTCTTTACAGCAACATGATAAAAACAAAATAAACGGTACCATTTAACTTCTGAACCATCTAACGTCTCAAGTAGGAGTGTCCTACATGGAGTGGTGAGTTCACCCCTAAACAAAGACATGGGGAGGGGTAGCCTGCACAGAGCGACAGGTGCACCTACTCTTGCCATCTTGCTGGGCAGACTAGATGGACCATGCTGGTCTTTATCTGCTGTCATTTAGTATGTTACTATATAATCAGCCTTCAGTCGATGAACAAATCAAAAGATGCAGACTGCGATGGTTTGACTATGTTTGCAGAATGAACACCAGTCGTCTGCCATAGAAACTCCTCTGGCGAGAGCGACTTGCCCACTGGAGGGTTCACCGAAGAAAACGTGGATCAAACTCATCGAGGAAGACCTAAGGAACCATCGGCGAGGCCAGAAATATCGCCACCAATGACCAAGGTTGGAAGCGTATTGTGAACAACACATGGAATCCAGCGGCACCTATAGTAGCGTATTGGCTGAGATGATGCCCTGCTCCCCAAATGCCAGCTAAGAATTAAAGAAGAAGAATAAAGTTGTATCATAAAATACCAGAAAAAATCCAACTGAAGCAGACATATATTGTTAATTGCTGTCGCGTCGGTGTCGACTCATGGCGACCCTCTGGATAGTTGTCCTAAATTGTGTTCGGTCTTCAGTCAGGTGGCTCATTGTTGACAGACTGGTACCTGTAGCTGCTGTTATTGTATCGATCCATCTCATTGCTGGCCTTCCTCTTTTGCGTTGACCTTCTATCTTGCCAAGCAAGATATCTTTCTCTAATGATCTCTCTCTTTGCATGATGTGTCCAAAGTATGAAGTCGAAGTCTTGTCATCTGAGCTTCTAAAGAAAGCTTAGATTTGATCTCCTCTAGTACTGACTGGTTTGTTCTTCGGGCAGTCAATGGTATACGCAGTATTTGCCACCAGCACCATAATTCAAAGGCATCAATTTTCTTCCTGTCTATCTTTTTCACTGTCCAGCTTTCGCTTCCATATGATGATATTGAAAATACCATAGCTTGAAAGAGCCAAATTTTTGTATGGAGAGAGACATCTCTGCTCTTGTGAATCTTGTCTAGGTCTTTCATAGCCATTCTGCCAAGAGCAATTCCTCGTCGGATTTCTTGACTGCTAGTTGCTTCTTTATTGATTGTTGATCCAAGTAGGATAAAGTTGTCCATGATTTCAATTTCTTCTCTTTCAACGATGAACTGGCTGATTTTGCCAGTTATCATGATCTTTGTCTTCTTTACATTAAGGTGTAGGCCCATTTTAAGACTGTTCTTTGATCGTGAGAAGCAAATGTTTCAGATCATCTTCACTTTGAGCCAGTAATGTAGTATCATCAGCATAGTGAAGATTGTTGATGAGTCTTCCATCAGTCTTTACACCTCTGTTGTCTTCTTACAATCCTGCTTCTCTGATGATTTGTTCTGCATATAAATTAAACAGGTAGGGGGAAAGTATGCAGCCTTGCCTTACACCTTTGCTTATTTTAAACCTTTCTGTTTCTCCTTGTTCTGTTCAAACTGTTGCTTCTTGATCAATGTAGCTAACAAAAGTTACAGCGCAGTAATAATAATGGGTGATTTCAACTACCCTGGTATCGACTGGGTCAGTCTCACGTCAGGACATGCTAGGGAGATAAAGTTCCTAGATGAAATAAATGACTGCTTCTTGGAGCAGCTGGTTCATGAACCGACCAGAGGGGAAGCCATATTAGACCTAGTCCTTAGTGGAACACCAGATCTAGTGCAAGAGATAAGGGTGTTGGGGCCACTTGGCAATAGTGATCATAGCATGATCGCCTTTGATTTAATTAGTGGAGGAGGGATAGTAAGGAAATCCACAGTACTACCTTTTAACTTTCGAAAGGGAGACTATGATAAAATGAGGAAAAGAGTTAAGAAAAAACTAAAAGGAGCAGTTGCAAAGGTTAAAGACACACATCAGGCTTGGCTGTTGTTGAAAAATACTATCTTGGAAGCCCAGACCAGCTGTATTCCACGCTTTAGGAAAAGTGGAAGGAAGTCCAAAAAACTGCCAGCATGGTTTAAAGGTGAGGTCAGAGAGGCTGTTGTTGCCAAAAAAGCATCTTTCAGGAAATGGAAAAAAGAGCCAAACGACGAAACCTGGAAACAGCACAAGCACTGGCAAGTCAAATGCAAGGCATTGATAAGGCAGGCAAAGGGAGAATTTGAGAAGAAGCTTGCTGCGGAAGCAAAAACGCGAAGTAAAGACCTTTTCAAGTACATTCGTAGCAAAAAACCTGTGAGAGAGTCAGTTGGTCCATTAGATGATAAAGGGGTTAAAGGAGCACTAAGAGGCGACAAGGCGATAGCGGAGAGACTGAATGAATTCTTTGCTTCGGTCTTTACTGAGGAAGATGTAGGGATGTTACCCATGACTTATGTGGTATTTAAAGGTGCGGAAGAATTGAAGGAAATATCGATACATCGGGAAGATGTATTACAACTATTAGATAAACTGAAGAGTAGCAAATCACCTGGGCCGGATGGTATACATCCAAGGGTGTTGAAAGAACTGAAATATGAGATTGCAGACTTGCTATTAGTAATCTGTGAACTATCATTAAAATCATCTCTAATACCTGAAGATTGGAGGATCGCCAATGTAACACCAATTTTTAAAAAGGGTTCCAGGGGTGATCCGGGAAACTACAGACCGGTGAGCCTGACGTCAGTACCGGGAAAAATGGTAGAAACCATCATAAAGAATAAAATTACTCAGCATGTAGATATTCATGACCTAATGGGAGACAGCCAACATGGCTTTAGACAAGGAAGATCTTGTCTTACTAATCTGTTATGTTTTTTTGAAGGAGTGAATAATCAGGTGGACAAAGGTGAGTCGGTTGATATTGTGTATCTGGACTTTCAGAAAGCTTTTGACAAGGTCCCTCATGAGAGACGTTTGGCAAAATTAAAGAGTCATGGGATAGGAGGCAGTGTACTATTGTGGATCAGGAACTGGTTAAAAGATAGAAAGCAGAGGGTAGGGCTAAATGGCCAATTTTCCCAATGGAGAAAGGTGAATAGTGGTGTACCCCAGGGATCTGTGCTGGGTCCGCTGCTTTTTGACATATTCATAAATGACCTGGAAAGTGGAATAACGAGTGAGATTATCAAATTTGCAGTTGACATAAAACTAAAGTTGTTAAAACCCAAGAGGATTGTGGAAAATTGCAATAGGATCTTGATAAATTGGAAGACTGGGCATCAAAATGGCAGATGAAATTTAATGTGGACAAGTGCAAGGTTATGCACCTAGGGAAGAACAACCCAAACTATGGTTACACGATGCAAGGTTCCACATTAGGAACTACCGCCCAGGAAAAAGATTTAGGCGTCATTGTGGATACCATGTTAAAACCCTCGGCCCAGTGTGCAGCAGCGGCCAAGACAGCAAATAGAATGCTAGGTATGATAAGGAAAGGAATGGAAAATAAACCAAAAGATATTATAATGCCCCTATATCGTTCCATGGTGAGACCGCACCTTGAATATTGTGTGCAATTCTGGTCGCCGTATCTTAAAAAGGATATAGCGATTTTAGAAAAGGTTCAGAGAAGTGGAGTGGAGGAGTAGCCTAGTGGTTGGGGCAAGGTACTTCAGGCCGGAAGGTCGGGGGTTCAAATCCCACTAGAGGACAGCAACCTAGGGCTGGAAGGACTGGGGTTTCTAGTCCCACAGGTGCTCCTTGTTGTCTTGGGCAAGCCACTTAACCCTCCATAGCCCATGTTCCGTGTAAAATAGTTATCTCCAAGTTATAATGCCCTGTTCAATGTAATTTCAGTTTGTTCAATGTAAACCGCACTGATGCAGAATAGCGCGGTATATAAGAGAATGTAAATAAATAAAAAAATAAATGAAGAGCCACGAAAATGGTAAAGTGGATGGAAGGGTACTCCTATGAAGAAAGGCTAAAAAGGTTAGGGCTCTTTAACCTGGAAAAGAGACGGCTGAGGGGAGATATGATAGAAGTCTATAAATTAATGAATGGAGTGGAACGGGTAAACGTAGATCGATTGTTTACCTTATCAGAATATAGAAAGACTAGGGGACATGCAATGAAGCTACAGGGTAAACTATTTAAGACTAATAAAAGAAAATATTTTTTCACTCAACGTGTAATCAAACTCTGGAATTTGTTACCGGAGGATGTAGTAAAGGCTGTTAGTGTAGCTGGGTTTAAAAAAGGTTTGGACAAGTTCCTGGAGGAAAGGTCCATAAACCATTATTAAGAAGGGACCCAGGATATCAATGCTTGAACCAATACAAGCATTGTGGAACCTGTGTCCCTTGGGGAAACTGCTAGGTACATATGACCTAGATTGGCCACTGTTGGAAACAGAATACTGGGCTTGATGGACCTTGGTCTGACCCAGTATGGCATATCTTATGTTCTTATGTTCAGTGTAGACTGTGCAAGAGAACGATCAGGTGTTCTGGTATAACCATGCTTCTTAATGGGTCCCAGAGTTTCTCATGGTTTACACAGTCAAAAGCCTTGCTATAGTCGATAAAGCACAAATAGATATCCTTTTGGTATTCTTTAGTCTTAGCAGACATATAGAGCCCGATATTCTTCTGGGCAGGCTGTGCGTCGCGTCAGTGCACAGCCCTGCCTACCAATCCTTAAACCTGGATATTCAGTGCTGGGATCATACGCGGCCCCGGCATTGAATATCTGGGTTTTACCGCACAACCTGATATTCCATGCTGCCCAGTTAGCACTCGCGCCGTAAAGTTAGGCAAGGGTTTTCCTCACCTATCTTTTTGCCATAGAGAATATCGGGCCCATAGAGCAAGACTTTCAAGCAGAAAAAGATATTTTTAGCTTAAGTTTTATTACGTTTTCAATGTATAACACACCATTGTTAAAGTCTACAATAGTACTTAAACATTTACAAAAATTAATGTGCCTGATTACATACTCATCTTCTGCAGGCAGTGTAAAATTTCAAACACAATAATCCTAAGAATATTAATAAGTATAATAAGGGAACACACAATATACCTGAGATATCTTCTACAGTGGGATCACTGTATGTGCAGACAGAGAGATAAACTGAGTATATGCATAGTTTCCAGGTCCTCTCAAAGCCAGAAAGATACAGCTTAACAATAGAAGACAACTTTTAGATCTCATAAATGCGACTAACTCTTAATGTCAGTCCAGTAGGGTAAGTGATTTAGCATTTTTCTACTTTGCAGCGATGGTTAATTTACCTTCCAAAAGTAAGTGGTTATCAAACATCCCAGCTTTGGTCCTGTATCTGGGGAATCAATTGCAAAACCAAGCAGTGCAATTTTGATGATAATGGGTAATGGACAGCTACTGATCTTACCATATCTGTTTCCTAAGTAGATCCCAAAATGTCTTAACCTTAGTACATTCCCATCACATATGACTGTAATCCCCTTTTGACAAACATCCCTCCAGCATCCATCAGAATAAGATTGATTTAGTTACTAGTATTTAGCTCATGCCTTTCCAATAGTAGTTCAAGGTATGTTGCAATCAGATGTAGTAGATATTTGCTTATCCCCCCTGTAGGGCATTCAAACTAACAGGCTAATATAGAAAACTAGCGCGGCCTTTAAGCATAGGTTAAGCTAACATCAAATGCATAAGAGACTGATGTGTGGGTAAACAGCACCAAAAAATTAATGCACAATTACTGCCAAGAGTATTTAAGTGTAGGCAAATGAGCTGCACATACTAAACTGATATGCAAATAATGGCTGCGCCCAATGCAGAGACAGGACTCTAGAGGATTTTGCAACCAGCCTTAGCACCAATATCTCTATGCCTGGGTCCGACGTGGCTTAAACACGAGCGTATGCCCCGACAGTATTTTGATGCTGTTGGGGACTTTCGCTGATGCATGGATCAACTTCCCCTCAGATGAGCTAGGCATCGGGCAAAAACCTCGATGCCATCAAAATGCTGGAAGCAAATCCCTGGTGGCCCAACAGCCCTATTCTCCCCCCCCCCCCCCCCCCTCCAACCCGATTGTATTTTGATGGCATTGGGGGTGATCCAGGTATTGGGAAAAACCCCTGATGCCATCAAAATACTGTCGGGGGCCATGCCCGACAGAACTGAATTCCTGGTGTCCCAGCAGCCCTCACCCAACTAAAAAAGATAATACCTGGTAGTCTGGTGGCCCCGAACCCCCACCCCCACTCCACTAAAAAATAAAATATCTGCTGGTCTAGCAGACCCAAACCTCTCCCTCCTTCCTTTCCGGTACCTTTAGAAATGAGCGGGAGTGCCACCCATGCACTCCTGCTTCTGGCATGCCATCTTGAAAAATGATGACACACAGCCCCATGCGGTGCATCCTGGGATGCACCAGGCAAGGTCAGACAGCCATATAAGACACATTCTACCCAGGATGCACCTCATGGAGCCAGGCACTGTCGTTTTTCAAGATGGCGGGTCAGCACGTGGGAGGTTCTTTTGCTCATTTCTAAAGATACCAGGAGGCGGGTGGGGAGTTCAGGGCTGCTAGACCACCAGGTGGTATTTTATTTTTCAGTTGGTTGGGGATAAGGGGTTTGGAGCCACTAGGCCACCGGGGATTGGTTGTACTTTGAGTGGGTGGCGAATTGGGGCCACTGGGCCACCAGGGATTCACTCTCTGTCAGGGCACCGGCCCCGACAGTATTTTAATGGCATCGGGGCTTTTTCTGATGCTTGGATCACCCCATACCATCAAAATACTCTTGAGGGCTGATATGCAAATTAGCCACGCAGTACCTGTATCTCCAGGAACAAGCAGGAATGAGTCCTCACATATGGGTACGTCGGTACCGACGGAGCCTGCACGGGAAAGCTCCCCAGCTTCCCAGAAGGAAAGCTTTTGGGGCCTCCCACTGCGCATGCGCGCTGCCTTCCCACCTTCCTGACCAACTTTCCTCAGTTCTTTTTCCGCGGAGCCAGCAGGTCGTGTTCCTGTCACCACTGAAGAAGTTATTTTAATTTGTTTCTTTGGCCGCGTGTCTGCCTTCCCCGATTCCGGACCGGTACCGCCGGTCTTTTTCTTTATTTCTTTTAAAAAAAAAAAAATCTATTTTTCCCCACTTGGTGTTTTTTCCTGTTAGGCCTCTAGGCCTTCACAAAATTCTCCCTCATGGAGAAACCAGCCTCTGGTTTTAAAAAAATGCACCAAGTGTAGCAGTACTATCTCGGTTACAGACACCCATGAATGGTGTCTTAAATGTTTGGGGCCTGACCACTCCATTCCAGATTGCCCGTCCTGTTCTCTGATGTCTAAACGTGGCTTACAAAACCGAGCAGCCAAGTTTCATATGCTGTTTTCCACAGATACTCCAGCATCAACATCATCCAGGTCTTCCTCTCCTGATGGATCTCAGGTAACCAAACATTCTTCTGGCAGGTCCTCAAAGGGCAAATCTCCCTCTAAGTATCGAGATGCCCCTGGGCTTGACCCTGAGGACCCTGCCCCAGCCAAACAACCCCGGGGTTACAGGTTGACATCGATGGCACGGCCTCGACCGATCACCTGTTGGACTGCTCTGGGGTACCGGCTCAATCTTCAGGTACCGACATCCAGGCGGTCGTGGCATCTATGGATCATACAGTTCAATCCATGCAGCAGGCCATAATGGCTTTTATTAGAGCTGCGACGCCCTCGGTACCGCAGCTAGCGGTACCGACTCCGGTTCCGATACCACAACCGATACCGGTACCCAGGGCATCCACATCAACCAGGATACCGGTTCCGGTTCCAGGTTCCAGGGTTTTTCCCGATACCGATCCGGTTCCGGGTACCCCCGATGTGGATACCGGTCGATACACTTATCGATCCCTGGAAGCTAACAGACGATACTTTGAGTCTTCTGATGATTCTGATTCATCAGATGACTCTGCTGAAGTATCTCTTACTCTTCCTGAAGAGCCCTCTTCTCCAAAGAGGAGAATGTCTCCTCCAGAAGATTTGTCCTTTCAAGACTTCATCATTGAAGTAGCTAAAGGTCTCTCTATTTCAGTAACCTCTGAAAAAGAACCTAGAGCAAAAAAATTAGATATTTTGGGATACTCTAAGGTTCCCAAAGAGGCAGTCACCTTGCCCATTCATGAAATCCTTCAAGAACACATGATGGACTTATGGGAGACTCCTCTCACCCTATCTCCACATTCTCGTCGTTTGGATACCATGTATCGTGTCCCTCCTTCTCCTGGTTTTCAAAAAACTCAGCTCCCTCACCACTCTATTGTGGTGCAGTCATAGTAACATAGTAACATAGTAGTTGACGGCAGATAAAGACCATCATGGTCCATCCAGTCTGCCCAGCAAGATGGCAAGAGTAGGTGCACCTGTTGCTCCGCGCAGGCCACCCCTCCCCATATCCTTGTTCAGGGGTAAACCCACCACTCCATGTAGGACATCCCTATTTGTTGAGACGTTATATGGTTCAGAAGTTAGATGGTACCGTTTATTTTGTTTTTTTCCTATTTCTGTAAAGGGATCCTCTGTGTTTGTCCCATGCCTTTTTGAATTCTGTCACCGTGTTCGCCCCTACCACTTCCATCGGGAGGGTATTCCAAGCATCCACCACCCTTTCAGTGAAAAAATATTTCCTGACATTGCCTTTCAATTTACCCCCTTGCAGTTTCATGTTATGCCCTCTAGTTGTACAGGTTCCCCGTCTTTGGAAGAGGTTTGTTTGTTCATCATTTCTCTTTAAGTATTTAAAGGTCTGAATCATATCTCCCCTGTCCCTCCTTTCCTCCAAAGTATACATATTTAGGTCTTCAAGTCTCTTCTCATAAGGCTTCTGACGCAGGCTCCAAATCATTTTGGTCGCCTTCCTCTGAACAGTCTCCAGTCTTTTTACATCCTTTGCAAGATATGGTCTCCAAAACTGAACACAGTATTCCAAGTGAGGCCTCACCAGTGACCTATACAGTGGCATAAGTACCTCTTCTTTTCTGCTGGTAATCCCTCTTTGTATGCAGCCCAACATCCTCCTGGCTTTTGCCACCGCCTTGTCGCACTGTTTTGCCACCTTGAGATCAGCAGAGATAATCACACCAAGGTCTTTTTCCTGAACTGTGCATACCAACCTTTCTCCCCCTATCGCGTACATTTTTCTTGGATTTCTGCTACCCAAGTGCATGACACTGCACTTTTTTGCATTAAATCGTAGTTGCCAAGCTTTAGACCAGTCTTCCAGCTTTTGTAGATCTTTCTTCATGTTAACCACTCCCTCGGGGGAGTCTACTCTGTTGCAAATTTTTGTGTCGTCTGCAAAAAGACAGACCTTTCCATTCAGTCCTTCAGCAATATCACTCACAAATACATTGAACAGTGCCGGGCCCAGGACCGAACCCTGGGGCACCCCGCTAATCACCTTCCTCTCATCCGAGTGAGCTCCATGTACAATCACCTTCTGTCATCTGTCAGTCAACCAATTTCTAATCCAGTTTACCATATTGGGACCCATCCCCAAGCTACTAAGTTTGTTGACAAGCCTCCTATGAGGAACAGTATCAAAGGCTTTGCTGAAATCCAGGTAGATGACATCCATCGCATGCCCCTGATCTAGTTCCCTGGTCACGCAGTCAAAGAACTCGATCAGATTTTTTTGGCAAGATCGTCGTTCGGTAAAACCATGTTGCCTCGGGTCTTGCAAGCTGTTGGTTTTCAGAAAGTTCACTATTCGCTCTTTCAGGAGCGCCTCCATTACTTTTCCCGCCACCGAGGTAAGGCTCACGGGCCTGTAGTTTGACACTTCTTCCCTGTCACCACTTTTGTGTAGAGGTACGACATCAGCCATTCTCCAGTCCTGAGGAACCTCTCCTGTTTCCAAGGATCTGTTGAAGACATCCTTTAACGGTCCTGCAAGAACCTCTCTGAGCTCTTTCAGTATCCTGGGATGTATCCCATCCGGTCCCATGGCTTTGTCCACTTTCAGTTTAGCAAGTTGTTCTAACATCTCTTCTTCTGTGAATGGTGTGGTATCTACTTCATTCCCATTTTTATATTTGGGAGTCACAGCTGGTCCATCCCCAGGATCTTCTTTAGTAAACACAGAGTAGAAGTAATTGTTTAGCAATTTTGCTTTTTCAGTGTCACTTTCCACGAGTCCTTTCCCAGCACTTCTGAGTCCTGCAATTCCAACTCTGATCTTTTTCCTTTCCTGAATATACCTGAAGAAATTTTTGTTGCCACCCTTAACATCTTTAGCCATCTTTTCCTCTGCTTTTGATTTTGCTATCCTTATTACTCTTTTAGACTCTTTGAGTTGGATCCTGTATTCAGTTCTATGTTCTTCTGTCTGCAAGCTTTTGAATTTTGCAAAAGTTGTGTTTTTTGCCTTTATATGAGCAGCCACCTCTTTGGAAAACCAAATAGGTTTCCCTCCTCTTGCTTTTATTTACTTTTCTTACATATTTATCTGTTGCTCCTTTTATTGCCTCCTTTAGTTTACCCCATTGCAATTCCACTTCCTTTATCTCTTCCCACCCCGTCATCTCCTCCTTTACGTACTCTGCCATTTTATTGAAGTCAGTGTATTTGAAGTTTAGGACTCTGAGCTTGCTATGATTGGCCTGTACCATGGCTTTTATTTCAAACCACACCGTGTGATGGTCACTGTTGCTCACAGGGGCACTCACGCAGACATTCAACACTCTATCACCGTTGGTGAGCACTACATCCAGCGTTGAGCTTTCCCTGGTTGGTTCCATCGCCATTTGTCTAAATAATGCATCTTGGAGAGCATCCACAATTTTTTTGCTTCTTTCCAGATGTGCAGAAGGAGTAATCCAATCCACATCAGGTAGATTAAAGTCACCCAATATGATTGCTTCCCCCTTTGATGCTATCTTGGCAATATCTATCAATTCATTGTCTCTCTCTTCAATTTGAGTTGGAGGTCTATAGACTACAGCAATATGGATGACAGTGCCATCTCCTCTCTCCAACGCAATCCAGAGTGCTTCTTCTTTTCCCCATGTCCCCTGCATTTCAGTAGCTTTAATATTGCTTTTAACATACAAGGCTACTCCTCCTCCTTTTCCATTTTCTCGGTCCCTTCTGAATAGATTATAGCCAGCTATGGCTATATCCCAATCATGTGATTCATTAAACCATGTTTCTGTAATGGCCACAATGTCCAAGTCCGTTTCCACCATTAAGGCTTCCAGGTCTGGAATTTTGTTGGCTAAGCTTCGAGCATTTGTGCTCATTGCTTTCCAGCACTTTCCTGGCTTGTGTGTATTTTTCATTGATTTTGTTCTGCCCACTTCCTCCCACATGTTTTTGATGTGTGGTTTAAAAGTGTGGCTGTTTCTGATGTTGTTCTGCTTTTGTTGGGGGTGGCATGCAGATGTTGACCTTCCACATCCGTCACCCCCTTTTCCTAGTTTAAATGCATGTCCACATACTGCCTGAATTTTTCACATAGGATTCTTCTCCCTGCGGAAGAGAGATGTAGTCCATCAGCACAGTATAGTCTCTTGTTGGTCCATCTGTTGTCCCAGTTGCCAATAAATCCGAATCCTTCTTTTCTGCACCAGGTCTGGAGCCATGTATTAAAGCTGTTAATGCGATGCAGTCTTTTTGTCCCCTTACCAAGAACAGGTAGAACCTCTGAGAATGCAACAGTGTTAACAACGTGCTTGAGTTTCTCCCCCAGAGATTGGAAGTCCTTTTGGAGAAACTCAAGCACGTTGTTAACACTGTTGCATTCTCAGAGGTTCTACCTGTTCTACCAGTCAGCTATGAAAAGGATAAAGAGTACCAAAAGACACACTTCTACTCCTCCAGGAAGAGAATGTAGGACTTTGGATGCTTTTGGTAGAAAAATCTTCCAAGCCAGTATGCTTATTGCCAGAATTAATTCATACAGCCTCTATATGGGCATGTTTCTGAAGGAGGTTGCATTGAAGATGCGCCATTTTCTCCCCTTTATCCCAGAGGATAGGAAGGAGGAGTTCCTTCTTTTGCTAAAGCATACCCAAGATATTTCAAAGTTCTCCAACAGAGCAGCCTTTGACTCCTTTGAGGGTGCTAGCAGAGCCTCGGGTATTGCCATAGCTGCTCGCAGAATTGCTTGGCTCCAGGCCTCTGACCTAGAACCCTGGGTCCAGGATGGGTTGGGAAATCTGCCCTGTACAGGTGAAAATCTTTGGTAAGGAGTGGCAAATCAAAGCCACTCAAATGGACGCAGAAAATGCTGCTTTAGATAGACTTTCTAAGTCTACCTCTACCCCTGTCAAGAAAAAGTCTTTTAAGAAGCCTTTCTATAAGAAGGCCAGATTTTCTACAAATACTTGCCAACAATCTTCTGCAGTTCGCTTTGCTCCTAAGCGTCAGCAACCTAAACAGGCCATGGCAAAGCCTGCAGGGACTGCTACAGCCCAGCAGTCCCAACCCCCTCAGGGTTTTTGACTTAATACTAGAGAACTTAACCTTTCTGGTTCTACAACAACCAGAGCCTCTCACCATTCCAGGAAGGTTAACTCATTTTCCTCCCAGATGGGAGCAAATCACATCAGAACAGTGGACCCTCTCTATCATCAGAAAGGGCTACAAACTACATTTCTCCAGCCTTCCTCCCCATACCATTGTGAGACGTTTCAATTCTCCCCCATCTCTCTTAGACCTGTTGGGTCAGGAGGTGACCACCCTTCTCGCCCAAAGGGCAATAGAAGAAGTTCCTCTTCTTCAACAGGGGTCAGGGTTTTATTCCCCTTATTTTCTCATTCCCAAGAAAACAGGGGGGTACAGACCCATTCTAGATCTGAGAGAATTGAATAAATTCCTATGCAAGGAGAAATTCAAGATGCTTTCTCTAGGTACTCTCCTTCCATATCTGCAGAGTCAGGATTGGCTTTGTTCTTTAGATCTCAAGGATGCGTACACACATATACTCATCCATCCATCCCACAGAAAATTCCTACGGTTTCTGTTCCAGGGAAAACATTTCCAATACAGAGTACTTCCCTTCGGTCTAGCCTCTGCTCCAAGAGTGTTTACCAAATGCATGGCAATAGTGGCTGCATTTCTACGCGCCCTGGGAATTTTTGTCTTCCCATACCTGGACGACTGGCTCATCCGAGCTCCATCTCAGTCCGAGGCTCAGACTTCCCTGGACCGCACCAGACGCATTCTGCAGTATCTGGGACTTGTGATCAATCTGCCAAAGTCTCAACTCACCCCTACTCAGTCCCTGGAATTCATAGGGGCCTGGTTAGATACCACCACTGCAAGGGCCTACCTCCCTCAGGCCCGTTGCCAACGTCTAGTGCACTTGGCCTCCCAGACTCAGTCCAGAAGCCACTTGACTGCCAGGGAGATGCCACAACTATTAGGCCACATGGCCTCCACAGTACATGTGCTGCCTTATGCACGCCTACATATGAGAGCAGCTCAATGGACTTTGTCCACCCAGTGGACTCAAGCATCAGGAGCTCTCTCAGACCAAATAGAAACCTCCAAACGTCTCTTTTGGTCTCTCCAATGGTGGATGTCCACTCAAAATCTGTTGTTGGGGTCCCCCTTCCAAGCATTGTTGCCCCAGGCAACCCTCACAACAGATGCCTCCCAAACAGGTTGGGGAGCTCATCTTCAAGACCTCTCCACTCAGGGCACTTGGTCCCCACAGGAGACCACCCTTCATATCAACCATCTGGAACTTCGAGCGATTTTTCTAGCTCTCAAAGTTTTTCATACCCTCCTCCACAACATGACAGTCCTTATTCATACGGACAATCAGGTAGCCATGTTTTACATAAACAAACAAGGAGGGACTGGCTCTCTGTCGCTTTGCAACGAAGCTGTAAGATTATGGGCCTTCGCCAGAGAGCATCAAATCCATCTCCTGGCAGTATATCTCCCAGGAATCCAAAACTCTTGGGCAGACAGACTCAGTCGAGTTCTGCTTCCACACGAATGGTCCCTGCACATGGATCAGATACTCAGAATTTTTCAGAAATGGGGAACCCCGGACATAGACCTCTTTGCAAGTCCGTGGAATGCCAAACTTCCCCGGTTCTGTTCCAGAATTCCGTGTCAGGGAGTTCAGGCCAAGGATGCCTTCCTCCTTCATTGGGGTCAGGACTTCCTGTATGCCTTTCCACCCATTCCTTTGATTCCCAAGACTCTGTTCAAACTTCAAAGGGATCAAGGATCCATGATCCTCATAGCTCCACGCTGGCCACGCCAAGTGTGGTACCCCTCTACTTCTGCATCTCTCCCAAGCCCCCTCCCTGGACTTGGGAGCTGCTCCAGACCTTCTGTCTCAGGAGGAGGGGACTTTGTGGCACCCAAACCCCAAGTCCCTTCACCTCAGAGCTTGGTTACTGAAGGCCTAGGCCTTCAGGACTTCAGTCTTTCTCAGCAAGTGAAGGATATCCTCCATGCCTCTAGGAAACCTTCCACTAGGCGTTCTTACGCTTTTAAATGGAAAAGATTTTCCATTTGGTGTGCTCAAAAGGGTCTTGACCCTCTAGCACTCCCCTTGAATTCTCTATTGGAATATCTCCTGCATCTCTCCAATGCAGGACTCAAAACAAATTCAGTAAGAGTCCATTTGAGTGCTATTGCAGCATCCCTTAAGCCCATCAATGGACAACCTGTTTCCTCTCATCCTCTTATTGCAAGGTTCATGAGAGGCCTAACCTTAACTAAACCTCCCATTCGACCTCCTCCGGTGGCATGGGACTTAAACTTGGTTCTTGGTCAGCTTATGAAGCCACCCTTTGAACCCTTAGCCACTACCTGCTTGAAATTTCTTTCCTGGAAGGTTATTTTCCTTATTGCAGTCACCTCAGCTCGCCGTATCAGTGAACTGTGCAAGCTCTAGTGGCTAATCCACCTTATACAAGATTCCATCATGATAAGGTGATCCTTAGGACCAATCCCCACTTTATGCCTAAAGTGGTCTCCCCTTTTCATCTTAATCAAGAGGTATATTTACCTGTCTTTTTTCCAGCTCCTCATGCATCCAGTGCAGAGAGGAACCTTCATACTCTAGATTGTAAAAGAGCTCTTGCCTTTTACCTCCACAGGACACAGCAACATCGAAAGTCTTCTCAGCTTTTTGTTGCTTTTGATCCTTCTCATTTAGGACTTCCAGTCTCTAAGAGAACACTCTCCAATTGGATTGCTCAGTGTATCTCTTTTGCTTACCAGAGTAAGAACCTTTCTCTGGAGGGCCATGTCACCGCTCACAATGTGAGGGCCATGGCCACCTCTATGGCTCATCTAAATTCTGTGTCCATTGACCAGATCTGTCGAGCAGCCACCTGGGCCTCGGTTCATACCTTTACAGCCCATTACTGTTTGGACAAGTACTCCCGCCGGGATGCCTTGTTTGGTCAGGCTGTCCTCAGACACCTGTTCCATTCTTGAACAACTCCAGCCCACCTTCCCTCAATGGATGCCTGAGATCCATAGGAAGATGAGGACCTTTCAGGGTCTCATACCCTTGAGGGGATCTCCCGGGCATCTTAGCTAGGGAGTCCCCATATGTGAGGACTCATTCCTGCTTGTTCCTGGAGATAGCACAGTTACTTACCTGTAACAGGTGATCTCTGGGAACAGCAGGAATTAGTCCTCACAACCCACCCACCTCCCTTAGGAGTTGTATCTCTCTCTTTCCTTTCCTCTCTCTATTGTCTCAGCTTTAAACTCGAACTGAGGGGAGTTGGTCAGGAAGGCGGGAAGGCAGCGCGCATGCGCAGTGGGAGGTCCCAAAAGCTTTCCTTCTGGGAAGCTGGGGAGCTTTCCCGCGCAGGCTCCGTCGGTACCGACGTACCCATATGTGAGGACTAATTCCTGCTGTTCCCAGAGATCACCTGTTACAGGTAAGTAACTGTGCTTTCTTTGGGAGAGCATGCTAAACTAGCGCAGACTTCTTGGGTGCATGTGTTTGGTTTGCTCTCCCAGTTTAACACTGCCATTTGCACCCAGTTTAACAAATGACTAATACGTGGCTCATTTGCATACTCTCCCCTTTCTGCGTGCCCACTCTGAAATCATGCGCTATCAGTGCCCTGCAAACAGGTGTAAAAAGCTGATAGAGCATAACTTCAGTGCCGCTTTCTGCATTGGCCTGTAACCTTGTACCTGAGACCATGGCAGGTTAAGTGACTTGTCCAAGGTCACAAAGAATGCCAGTAGGATTCAAACCCTGGTCTCTTTGACCCCCCACGGGTCATTGCTCTGAACTCTAGTTATCGATCTTATGTAACATTACATGATTTTTGTACCACCACCATAAAATCTTATACTGAACTTAAGGCATATCGAGCTTCTCTTGTTATACAGTACTTCATACGTGGAACTATTACTTCTCTATCAACAGTATTTGTAAATCTTGTCCCATTTAATTTGATAAGACATTTTCTTTGTGTTTCCATTTTTTCCCAGCACCTTATAGAATTTCACAATTCTCCCTTCGGTATCCCCTGTGTTATAGGTAATAAGCTCCATTTTCCAGAAACAGACAGTAATGAAGTTCTTGCATTTGAGTGACGCCCCCGACTGAGCCCTTGTGGGAACAGTCCCCAACTTTCACGCATGTGTAGGAGCTCTACCACACATGCGTGCCTACCTTCCCGCCCAAAGGAGCCATCTTACCTCAGTCTTCTCTTTTCCGCAGTGCCCTTCAGATATCTATCTGCCCTTAGAAAAGCGTGATCCTGAACCCTTATGATTTTCCTTCACTTCTTTGTTTTCTGAAGTCAGTTTTCGTTTGGGTCCTGACTTTCCTGCCCATCGACGGGAATATTGGTGCCTTGGTGCTGCGTCTTTTTCCGGTCCCCTTTTTGGGTGTTTTGTCACACAGGTTTTTCTCCCATGCCCCCTCCCTGGTCGGACAGGATATTGACGTCCTTTGACTTGGCAGAAGCAGTCTTCCCCAACATGTTAAAGCCGGTGTTTCTGCACCATTTCAGTGAAGGACCACCATTTATTTATTTATTTTTATATACCGCGCTATTTTAAATCAGTGCGGTTTACATTGTAACAACTTGGTACATGAAACAACATACATACGTAGAACATTTGAACTTGGTACTGTCACAGCCCCTCCCGGTGGCAGCGTGCTGAAGGGTCTGGGCGGACATTTATTGTTTGTTGAAGCCGGAAACTCTAACTTAGACCAGGTGCATTATGGTCCTTGTAGTTCCCTTCTTTATAAAGAATAGTTGTGTGAGCCTTGTGCAGGGTTAAGTATAAGGTTTTATTCCCCTGATGCGCTAAGGTTCTCCAAGAAGACAACAGAATTCACCTTAATTCAGGGTTTCTACCAAAGTATTTACAAAGTCCAAAACTGTTATAAGAGCTTCACAGTCTTTTCCATTCAAACATGATTTTTCAATATAAACAGGTTAAATAAACACAAAAAGCTTCTTCTTTTCAGCTCAACAAAGCAATGACATTTTAGTGCATGTCTTATGCTATGACTCTGTGAGAGATTCTATACTCTCAGCTACACAGAGTACAGTCCATAGGGTATTCAGGTAGCAATGGTTCTGGTTCTACAAGGTCAGTTTGCATATCCTCTTGTTCAGATATGGTGTCTGCCAAGCCTGAGCTTTTCCTAGGCAAAACTGGTTGTACTTCAGTAGTTCTCTCCAAGATTTTCCAGCCTGGCTGGACCTGGTCTGGCAAACAATTAATATGGCTTTTATCTAGGACCTTCTGCACAGGTTTCCAAAGCTTTCCCCAGCTTTGTTTCTCGTAGCTATGGCTCTCTGGTTTACAAGCCTTTCTAGGACCTGGCACACATTCAGGAAAGGAGGTGTGAATGTACCTTTGTTCTCTGAGACGTGCGTTGCTGGTATTCCCTCTACCAGGCACTCTCCTGCTTACACTGTCTTCCCTGGAGACTTCTTTCTGGAGCTTTTCAGCATGGGCTTGTCCTTCCTGGAAGTTGTCCCTTCCTTGTAAGGACTGCAAGCTTAACTGCCTTTCCTTCCGTAGTTGGAGCTTTCCCCTTTCTCTCTCCTTAGTAGCAGGGGTTTCTGTTGCTCTTTGTATTTGTGGTCCTCTCTGCTCCTGTGGTCGTCTCTGTATTTGTCTGACCGAGCACTGCTTATAAAGCTGTTTCTCTAGTGAGCTTTCTGGCCCTCTACTCAGGTTGTTTGATTAGCTATTGAATCATTACAATCTGGGTGTGTCAGCCTACCTTCTGCAGCCTCATGCCTACTCCCTCTAGTTGCACTTCTTGGTAACTGCATTCTCTGTAAATCATTTTCTTTAAAAGAAACTGAGTTTTCCCCTAACTCCATAGCTTCAGTAGTGTCAGCTTCATCACAGTACATAAAACATGTAGACATGGCATATTTGATCTTGATACATAAAACAAGATATTAAAACATCATGGATTACAGATTAACAACTATTTACAGTCTATCGGTATTGTGTAAGTTTGGGTGAGATCATCATAATGAGCTATGCTATATGTTCGAAATATAGCTGGAAGAGGTGTGTCTTTATAGCTTTTCTGAAGGCGTATAGGTCGGTGATTAGTCTGCATCAATGAAAGCAGTAGCATTTTTCTTTGATAATGCTGGGAGATTAAATTCTTCTAAAATCCATAAAGGTCTAGAATTTGGAGAGTGGTTGCAGGCTAGATCAAGGGCAATGGAAAGGTCATCTGTGCAGGTGGATGGAGCACGATATATGAGTGCTGTAGCTAGGTACTTATTTTCAATAGGGATGGTGTTAATGCTATTGGAGTTATGTGAGGAAAGGCATTGGAACTGTAATTCAGATCTAGCCAAGATGAGTGTGCCACCACCTCTTCTGTTAACTCTTGGACAGTTAAAAATGTCATAGTTGGAGAGTTTGAGTTGATTTAGATGGACTGTATCAGTAAGCCATGATTCGGTAATATAGAGAATGTCTAAGTTGTGATTTTCTATGTAGTCTCGAATAATTGGCCATTTGTTCTTAATTGATCTTGCATTTATGAGCATGCAAGTTAGTTGTTTCTCTTCTGGAGCTTTTCGTGTGGCTGCTTTTCTTGAGTTCTGGCATATGATATGTATGAGACGTTGTTGTCTTGAGGTATGGAGAGTTCTTGGTGTAGAAAATCCATCATTTTGTCTATTACGGCTGTAACCATGTATGGTGGAGATTAGTGCTTGTTGTTGTGAGAAAGATCCAACAGGTATGATGGAATGAGCCAGGCAGCATAGGAACAGTAAGAAAGGAATCCGTCTGATGTCGAATAGCGCGGTATAAAAGAAACTTTAAATAAAATAAATAAATAAATAAATAAATTTTAAAGTGTGAAAAGGGTACTGGTTTAGTTGACTTGAATTGTGATGTTGTTCAGGAAGGATAGTGCCTATTCTGTGTCTATATCTTGCTTATTGAGGCTTGGCAATCCTAGCAGTATAATAAAAGGTTGCACAACTATACAGATGGACTGGTGCATAAAAACAATATAGGATATGTTATACCATACAGATAGACATATCAATGTAATACAGAGACTGTTTGAATAAGAGTTTGAACATGTTACTTTCATTATGCAGATCTCAAGGAGGAAGTACTGATTAGGGAGGTGATTTAACAGTAATCATGACAATAGTAGATAGATCTGTTGCATATAGTTCTTAGCACTATAGTGGATTATATATGTTAGACTTCGACTATGGAGACGGTTCATTTATGAAGAGCTGAATTGTATGACCAGAAGGCTGCAGCTCTGGTATTCTCTTGACTTGTTCCGTGTCCTGATTGGTCTCGGCAGGTGGGCTGGGGAGGAGCATTCCTTTCAGCTTCACTCCCTGTTGCCGATTGGGTCCCGGTGCTGGTGGCGTGTTGCTTGTGGGTTTGTTGGTGAGGGCTTGCTGGGATGGGGTTCTCTCAGTGCTTTGTTAGAGCTGTGCAGTTTCCTTTGGAAATCTGTATGTTGGTGTGGAGGTTGATTGGTCTTCTGTCGTCTTTCTGCTGTATGTCAACCGCGCCTAAGGGCCACGCCAAAGGGCCCTCTGGCGAGGCCCTCAGGCACGGGCCCGCCAGACGCAGGCGCGCCTAGTAGCACTGTAGAATTTTAAACTTGCCGCTGGTGTTCCTCTTTGGCCTGATTGGCCTTGGAGATGGAGAGCCGGGAGGAGATTACCCTCCTGCTCCCGTCACTGATGCCGATCGGGCTGGAGTGAGCCAGCTGCGGGTGCGCATGGTAGCGCTGTAGAATTATAAACTTGCTGCTGGTGCATATAGTGCCTCAAGCCTGACCATGAGCCCTCTACCTGCATGTTGAGCTTGCAGAAGATCCGAAAGGGCTTCAAGAACCGGGAGAAATGAGTCTGCTGGCGCGGCCAACTCCAAACATCGAAATTGGCGGCAGTGCCCTCGAGGGGCTCCACCGAGTCTTTGTCTCAATGCAGCACCCAAATTCTTTCAGAGCTGAGGGGCCCTGGTGGCTTGGACCTGAGGTTCTTTCAAGGACAGGCCCCCTGAAGGATCAGTCCTCCACTTTGTCGGCATTGAAGGGCGATACTGAGAGCTGGGGCAAACCCCAGGGGCCACCAGCATCAAAGCACCCCTAGACACAACACAGAGGGCAAGAGCCGGAAGCAGCCTCTCAAGCTGCCCAAGTGGGAGGTGTTACCTCTCAAAGCCCCAGAGGGCTGTTGGGGATCTCCTGATGCAGTTACCATCGAGGAGTCCCCAACGAGGGAGCCAGCTTCAGAGGCCAAGGCAGCTGCCCCAGTTCCGGCCATATGAAGAGACAACAATCCTGCTTGAGCATATGCAAGTCTTGGAAAGGAGCCTGGCTTTATTCCTGGCTTTTCAGGCTGTGAGGTCCCCGATGCCCTCAGGTTCTTCGATGCCACTGGCAGCACCACCAGTGGTGGTGCAGCCTATCCTTGAAACCCATGCCCTCCCTAGTAGGGGAGGGGTAGACGCTCTGTTTCTCTGTATGTGCTGATGTTGATTTCTCTGTTGAGCACCTCCAGATCCGGGGGCGTGCCATTGGCATTGGGATTCTCAGATGTCCCCCTCCCCTACGGAACACTGGAGGCATCGAGGAAACCTATCGGTACTTTGACTTTCTAACTGACTCAGTCTAAGGGTTGGGAGACTGAGGAGTCATCTCCGGACTCTGCTCACCATTGGGACATCCCATCGGATCCTTCGCCACCTTACGAGCTTTGTAAGTCCCTGCCCGAGGTTTCTCCCCCCCTCTTTACTTTCTTCTTATCTATGCTCCACCCTCCTTGTCTCCCCAGCTCTGGGATAGCCTTCTCGCCACTATCTCAGAAGCCACTCTTCTCTTTCCTCACCTTTTAATCTTGGGTGATTTTAACATCCATGTGGATTCTCCCTCTACTTCTCGGGCTCGTAATTTCTTGACTTTTTTGTCTGACCTTTCCCTTGTCCAGCCTGTTTCTTTCCCTACCCACACCGCTGGTCACTCTTTGGACCTACTTATCTTTCCTGGATCTCTCTCTTCTCCCCCCTCCTCCCTATCCTCTCTTCCCCTTCCATGGACCGATCATTTCTGTCTTCTTTTTTCCCTTCATTATCCTTTCTCTTCCCCGACCTCCTTCCTAGGTTCTCCTTCCCCTCCTTCTCGTCGTATTACCCCTGCCACTCTTTCTCAGTTTCCTACGTCTGACGCTCTGTTTCCACCAGGTTTTCATTGTCTTTCCCCTGACTCCCAGGCTAATTCTTGGTACACGACTCTCTCTACTGCCCTTGATTCTATTGCTCCTTTACAATCCTCCCGCCCCTCTCTTCGATCCCCTCATCACCCTTGGTTTCACTCTGGGTTACTTCTTCACCGTAGGTATCTTCGCTGAGCTGAGCATCTCTGGCGTAAACATCCAAACTCTTCTACTCTCTCTTGTTTCCGTTCTGCCCACCATCACTACCGTTCTCTTCTCCACTCTGCCAAGCAGTGTTATTTCTCTGATCTCATTACTCACTCTTCAAACTCCTCTCGCCAACTACATTCCATCCTCCGCTCTCTTTCTGCTCCACACTCTTCTCCTATCCCTCCATCTTCCCTCTCTACTCCCGATCCCTCCTCTTTGGCTACTTACTTTGTTTCTAAAGTACAAACCCTCCGCTCCTCCTTTCCATCCTTTCCATCCTGCCCTGCTCCCCTTTCTCCTCCCCCTTTGGCAGTACCCCCCTCCCCTACTTCTCCGACCTCTTCCTCTCCTGCCATTCCTCCCCTTTCTCATCACAGGTCCACCTTTGAGCCCATTTCCTTAGACACTCTCACTAAGGTTTTCACTTCCACTCGAAAAACCTCTTGTCCAGCCGATCCCACCCCCTCTTCCTGGTTGTTGGAACCTTCTCTGGCACTGTCCCCTCTTATTCTCTCGCTTTTCAACTCCAGTCTTTCTTCTGGTACTTTTCCCTCCCCGTGGAAGCATGCTACTGTCCGTCCTATCCTTAAAAAGAGTTCTCTAGACCCCTCTTCCCCCTCCAACTGGCGTCCTATATCTAATCTCCCTTTTCTCTCTAAGCTCTTGGAAAAATTGGTCTTTTCTCAGCTCTCCTCTCACCTCGAGGTTTCTCTCACTCTCCATCCACGTCAATCAGGTTTCCGTCCAGGTCATAGCACTGAATCTGTTCTTCTCTCCCTCCTCAATGACTTGCACTCTGCTCACGATCGTGGTCTACTTTCTCTTGCTGTTTCTCTAGATCTCTCGGCTGCTTTCGACCTGGTTGATCACCGCACTTTGCTATCTCATCTTCAGGATGCGGGTCTTTCCGGTTTAGTTCTTCTTTGGTTTCACTCTTTTTTGTTCAATCGCACTTTCTCAGTTCACACTGGCTCAGAGTCCTCTCCCTCCACACCCCTTCCCTGTGGTGTTCCTCAAGGTTCTGTTCTCGCCCCTCTTCTCTTTAATATATTCTTGGCCCCTCTTGCCCTCCTTGTCCAGCAACACGGTGTTTCTGCCTATTACTGCGCGGATGATATCTTTCTCCTCTATCACACTTATCCTGCTGCACCCAATATCACTGCCTTCAATACTTCTCTCTTCTGTAGCCTCCTGGCTCTCAACTAACTTTCTTCACATTAATCTCTCGAATACTTCGTCCATATGGTTCACTTTCGGTAATCCCACTCCTACCCTCACCCCCTTATTTTCTTCCTCTCCCATCCCCACCGTCTCTTCCTTGCGGTACTTGGGTGTGATTCTTGATTCGTCCCTCTCCTTTAAAGACCATATCTCCTCAGTTGTCCAACGTTCCTTCCTTTCCTTAAAACAACTTCGTGCCTTACGACCTTTCCTTACTATCTCTTCCATGACTACTCTCATTATATCCCTTGTTATGTCTCGTCTTGACTACTGTAATGTTTGTCTTGCTGGTCTTCCCCAATCCCAACTTTGTCGTCTTCAACGTGTTCAAAATGCTGCTGTTCGTGTCCTTTCCCATGCTTCACGGTTCGATCATGTCACTCCTCTGTTAATACATTTTCATTGGCTTCCTGTTGTCTTTCGTGTTCAATTCAAAATTCTTATTTTTATTCACAGGGTGATCCATTCAGGTATCCCCCTATATCTTTCTAGCCTGGTTCACCTTCATACCCCTCATCGTTCTCTCCGCTCTATTCACGCCAACCGTATGTTTCTACCCCCTCCCTCCCAAGCGCACCTAGAATCTACTCGGTCTTCCGCCTTCTTTTTTCTTGGTCCAAGGCTCTGGAACTCCCTTCCCCCCTCTCTACGCTTGGAAACCTCCTACCCGTCCTTTAAAACTAATCTTAAAACCCATCTTTTCTGTTCTGCCTTTAACCTTCTTTTCCCGGTCCCATCTTCCCCCCCCCCCCCCCTCTAGGCCTCTGACAGCATACCCCTTACCCCTGTCTTATATTATTTTTTGTTGTTGTCATCCCCTTCTTTTTCCCTTTTGTTACCCATCTTTATCCCCCAATCTGTTTCTCTGTTTCTATCCCTTTTTTCTTTAATTTTATGGCGTTCCTTTTCTGGCTCTTTTTTGCAGCTCTCTCTCTTTTAACATTTTTTTAAATTGATTTTATGTATTGTGAACCGCCCAGATGCTAATTGTATTGGGCGGTATATAAAGTTTTAATAAACATAAACATAAACATCTCATTTTATGTGTTTGTCAGGGACATGGCGAAGGCCCTTCCCTTCACCCTTGAGGCCAAGGAGGAGCAGAGGGCTGAAGAATTGGAAATCCTTCCATACCCTTTGCCACCAAAGGAGGCTATCACTGTGCGGGTTCATTGCATCCTCCATCTGCTCCTCAGGATGTGGGAATATCCTTTGATGGTGCCCTCTATTAGCCACTGGCTGGATTCCATGTACACGATCCAGAAGAGCCCTGGGTTTGAAAAGCCTCAGTTGCCCCACAACTCGATGGTGGTAGAGTCAGCTATGAGGCACATCAAAAGCTCCAAGACACATTCCTCCGTATCCCCTGGAAGGGAGGCTCATACCATGGATGATTTTGAATGCTGATGCTACCAGGGCTCGATGTTGGTGTCTCGTATCCTGTCCTACCAGCTTTACATGGCAATGTGCTTGAAGGACATCATAGGGGATGTCTAAGTTCTCTGTCCTCCTGTCCCTGGAACATTTGGAGAAGTTCCATAGCCTGGCCACCAAGGGACAAGACTGCTCAAAATACATGAGTAGGTCTGCCTATGATGCTTTTGAATCTGTGAGCAGAGTGGCTGCTCTGGGCTTTGGTGCCAAATGCTTGGTATGGCTGCAGTCCTCCGACCTTGAGTAGTGGGTGTAGGACAAACTTGCAGATGTCCCCTGCATAGGCAAAAATGTATTTGGCACCCATGGAGGACAAAATGGGGGAACTGGAGAGGAAGCAGTTGACGATGAACTGCCTCTATAGGAAGACAGTAGACCCTGCCAAGAAGTCAACTGAGAAAAGGATCTTTTACCCGCACATATTTCATGGGTACCCCCCTTACCAGGCCTACCAAGGCTCGCAGCCGGGGCAACAGAAGAGCCAGGGACAGAGCCAATAGTGCAGTCAGAAGCCCCTGAAGCCTTAGCCCATGCCGCAGCTGGGGGGGTTGTTTGACTCCTCCCTGAGGAGCATGGCCCGCCTTCTGGTATCCAGTGGAGTAACTCGGGTGGGGGGATGGTTGATTCACTTTGCTCATAGGTGGCCGGTCATAACAACACACTCCTGGGTGCTCAGGATCATCCAGAATGGCTGCGTGTTGCTATTTGCACAACTGCCTCCCCCATTCTTCCCAGGGAAATACCCCCTCGATCCTGAGCACTGAGAATACTTCAGCAGGAGGTTTGTGCTTTCCTGGCCGACCTCGCCATCGAACTAGTGTGACCAGAACAAGTCAGAAAGGGATTCTACTCCCGCTACTTTGTAGTTCCCAAGAAAACAGGTGTGTTCCGGCTCATACCGGACCTCTCACCTTCAGTTGATCCCTGGTGAAGGAAATGTTCAAAATGGTCTCCCTGTGAACGTTGCTGCCATACATGTCAAAAGGAAGACTGACTTTACTCCTTGGACCTCAAGGATGTGTATACTCGCATCCCGATTCATCCTCTTCACCTTCAGCACCTTCACTTCATGCTCGGTGCACAACATTGCCAGTACTGGTTATTGCCCTTCAGCCTAGCGTCCCCTCCACGGGTCTTCACAAAATGCTTGGTGGTCATTGCCACCTTCCTCCGGACCCTGGGGGTCTTCATCTTCCCCTACTTGGACGATTGGCTAATAAAAAGCTCTGCCAGACGAGGTTCGGCAGTCGGCACAGCTTATCATTAAGGTGCTGAAGCATCTGGGCTTAGTTATCAACTACCCAATGTCTCACCTTCGCCCTCTCAGTGACTCAAATTCATCGGGGCTGTCCTTGATACCACTCTAGCTCGAGCCTTCTTGCCCAAGGATCGGGCATAATGGCTAGCCGTGATAGTCCATAATGTACAAAGCAGTTCTTGCACTACAGCACATTCGATGCTCCACTTGCTCGGCCACATGGCCACCATGGTTCATGTCGCTCCCTTAGCCCACTTACAGATGTGGCTAGCACAGTGGACCTTGAGCACCCAGTGGTGTCGGGTCACTGGCTGCTGCAGGGACAGGGTGGTAGTCACCCCGCCACTCAAGGACTCTGTCCTGGAGGCTGCACTCACCAAATCTGCTCAAGGGTCTGCCCTTCCAGCCCTCTCCATATCAACGTACACTGACCACAGATTGCCTCCAAGTTGGGCTGGGGAGCCCATCTCAATGGACTGTGCACACGGCCTCTGGATGGTGCAGGAGAGCCTGCACCAGATTAACTTTCTGGAGCTACCTGTCATTGTGAACGTGCTTTGGGTGTTCAGGGCACATTTGGCCAACCAAATCTTCCTTATCCAATCAAATGACAATCTTTTACATCAATAAGCAGGGCTGCACAGGCTCGTACCTCCTGTGTTGATTTATTTGGTTCTTGATATACCGCTTTACAATTAAATATCAAAGCGGTTTACAATACATTAAAACAACTGCCAGAAAAGGAAAAGAATGCCATGGTCACAACAGGAGAGAGGAAGATAGAGAAAGAAGAGAGAGAGCAAAGTGAGAGAGGAAATAGGTGATAGAAAAAGAGGAGAGAGAGACTAGTTCCTCAGCTGGGAGCAGAGGGGACAGGAATATCAAAAGCAGAGCAGAAGAGGTGTGTCTTAAGAAGAGATTTGAACCTGCTAAAGGAAAGTTCTGGTCGGAGGTCTGGAGGGAGGGAGTTTCAAAGCTTAGGACCAAGGAAGAAGAAAGCAGAATTTCTGGTGGTTTCCAACTATGCTAGAGAAGGAGGGGGAAGAAACATATGGTTAATGTGGATGTGATGAAGCGAGCGGTGGGGAGTGCGAAGACGTATCAAATTGGAGAGGTATTGGGAGGAACCGGTATGAATAGCTTTATAGGCTAGGATTAAGACCTTATACTGGATATGGTAGGTGACGGGGAGCTAGTGGAGGTGAATAAGAAGGGGGGGTGACACCATCTCCCATGATCTTCAGAGCTGTGTACCTGCCCAGCAATGTTCCCTCTAATTTTCTGTAGGCTGTGTGCGCATAAAATATCAGCTGTGCAGCTTTTGAAGGAAGGTTAAATTTTTGTGCGCCACATAACGACACTCGGAGTTATATACTTTAAAATTTGACTACACGTCAGAATACAGTATGTACACCACATTGATTGCACTAGAAAATATTGTAGAACTTGTGAAAACCGTAAATACAGAACAACTTTTAAATTTTAAGACGTCTGTGGTGTTTTCTATCAGAATCAGAACTGTAATTTTTGTGCGCTCTGTTATAAAGTATGTGCGCTCACTCGGCGAGGTGTGTGCACGCGCACAGCTTAGAGGGAACAGTGCTGCCCAGGGAGCTCATTGTCCTCGCAGACCGCCTCAGCAGAGTCCTTCAGCCGCATGAGTGGACCCTCAACAAGGAGGTCGCGGGCCACATTTTTCAGATGTGGGGCCCCCACGCATCGATCTCTTTGACATGCCGAATAATGTCCAGGTGGTGCAGTTCTGCTCCAGGATCCCAGGTGACCATCAGAGTAGCCTCCGATGTCTTCCTGCTGCACTGGAGTGCTGCACTCTACACACTTCTGCTGATTCCGCTCATGGCCAAAACCCTGTTGAAGCTTCAGGCATACAGGAGTATCATGATACTCATCGCACCGCACTGGCCCAGGCAGCTGTAGTTTCCTCTCCTGCCCAGAATCTCGCAGCGCCAACCTCTCAGGCTGGGCTGTGCCCTAAATCTTGTGTCTCAGGACAGCAGAACCCTGGCCCTAATGACATGTATGCTGAGCCAGTAGTTCTAGTGGAACTTCATTTTATCTTTATTTTAACACTTGATTGACTGCCCCGGTGGAGGCGTCAGAGCGGTTTACAATAAATGGGCTGCAATTATATTGGAAAGGAATGCCAGTTAACAGACAGGAAATCAGAGAGGACAGGGCACACAGTGAAAGAAAAGAATAGAGAAGCATGCATACTATGGCAATTGTAACAGGAAGGGCCTGTAATCAGGTCCAGGGTTGGGTAGAGGTCAAAGGTGAAGTTGAAAAATGTCGCTTCTTGGAAAGACTCCACATACTATGCCTATGCCTTCAAGTGGTGTAGATTTTTTTTTTTTAAGCTGTTGCACAGGCAAGGGTTTGGACTCTTTCTCTTGCATGGTAGAAGTCTTGCTGACATATTTCCTTCACCTTTTCAACTCTGGTCTCATCTAACTCTGAGTTCACTTGAGTGCAGTTGCGGTCTACACCGCGATTCTGATGGTAAACCCATTTCTGCGCATCTTCTCATAGCCCAGTTTGAGAGACCTCCTGCTCTCTAGGCTCCTGGTCAAGCTGCCGTCTGTAGCATGGGACCTCTCTGCGCCCTTTAACAGTTGAGTTCCTTCTCACTCAAGTACCTTACCTGGAAGGTGGTGTTTTTGGTGGCAGCCACCTCAGCCCGCCGTGTTAGTGAGCTGCAAACTGGTGGCTCATCCTCCTTATACCAGATTCCATCAGAATAGGGTGGTTCTGTGGATGCACCCTAGGTTCCTTCCTAAGGTGGTTTTATCTTTCCACCTTAACCAGTCTTTGGTGCTGCCCACATTTTTATCCAGGCCTCACACCAGTAGGGCTGAGGCAACGCTGTACACATTGGTTGTAAGAGAGCCTTGGATTTCTACTTGGAAAAGATGAAAGCCCATTGGCATTATACTCTGTTCTATCTCTTTCGACCCCAATAGGCCTGTCATTTTGGGTTGCAGACTGCATCTCCTTTGCCTATGCTCAGATTAGTCTGAGCCTGGAGCATCATGTCACAGCTTATAATGTCCGAGCTATGGCTGCCTCTGTGGCAAATTTGTACTCTGTCTCCATGGTGGAGATCTGTAGGGCTTCTACGTGGTCATCGGTCCACACCTTCACAGCCCATTATTGTCTGGATGGAGATTCCTGATGTGACAGCAACTTTGGCCAAGCCATACTCAGGCATCTGTTTGGGACTTAGATTAAACTCCTTCACACTGGCCTTTCTGTCCATCCAGGCTACCATAGAGTCTTCCAGATGTTGCTGTCTGCACCAGACACTGACTGGACTGAACCTAAAAGAGATTGCTTGTGTTGTTTCTCTTGTTTTCCCATTGGTTGTCCCGTTGGGCTTGTTTTGCAGGTTTTGTCGGTAGCCTGTAGCTGTGGATTCCTATATGTGAGGACTTCATTCGTGCTTGTTCCCAGAGAAAGCATAGTTACTCACCTGTAGCAGGTGTTCTTCATCTACAGTCCACCCATTCCTCAGCCTTTTTCTTTGCAGGCCCCGCCCTTTGGAATTCCCTCCCCACCTCCCTCCGACTTGAGCCCCATCACCCCTCCTTTAAGCGTGATCTAAAAACCCACCTCTTCTCCCTGGCCTTTGACCTTCCCTCCTCTTTTGTGTGATTCTAATCTTTAAGTCTCGTGTCGTATCCCTTCTTTCTCCCGCTTTCCTCTCAAAGATTGTAACTTCCTTTTCCTTCCCTCTAACCTAGTACTTTCTTTAATTATTTGTAGTTTGTGGACTGCTCTGCTTCCCCTGAAGGGCGATATATCAAGTGAAATAAACATAAACAGCAGGAATAAGTCCTCACTACCTTTCCACCTCCCCGTGGAGTTGTTGTCTTTTGGTTAAGCTATGTCATCTTACTGAGGTAAGATGGCTCCTTCGGGTGGGAAGGCAGACATACATGCATGGTGCAATTCCAAATAGCTTCCTATGGAAGCTGGGGAGCGTTCCCACGCGTGCTCTGTCAGTGACATCACCCATATGTGAGAACTGATTCTTGCTGTTCCCAGAGAACACCTGCTACATGTGACAGGTGAGTAACTATGCTTACTCCAGCCACCAAACAAATCAGGCCAGAAAACCCAATTCATTTCTCCCCCCACTATCCATATTCTTTTTGGCCTAATCCCAAAATCTACCCAATTTAGGGCCATCAAGGCAAAAGCATTCTTGATGGACATTTCAGACTCCTCTTTCTAACCAGTCACCCGCAGTACCTGACCCTGTTCATCTTCTCCCTCTTCATAACTCCTAAATGGTAATTTTTTGTGTATCAAAGTAGCCAAACTCCTACCCCATTTCTTAGAATTATATGCAGAACTCTCTTTATTTATTTTTTATTTAGACCGTTTTATATACCACCTTATCCTTCAATCAAAGTGGTTACAATACAAATAGGTTACATTCAACAGATAGGGTGGGGCTCACAAACATAGATACGAAGTAATTATGTCTGGATGTGAAGTAATTATGTCCGGGTGTGGAGTGATTTCTCTGGCCCCAGAAGCTCTCCCAGGAGGAATAGAGCCACCACCGACATCTGCTCCGCCTCCAGCCGCCTCCTGCTGCTTCAGCCGCCCAATCGGGGCAGCCCCCTGCCTGAATAAAAGAGCGCCAGCCGTGCCAACAGCCTCTCCGGCCCCAGAAGCTCTCCCAGGAAGGATAGAGCCGCCTTCGACATCTGCTCCGCCTCCTGCCGCTTCGGCCGCCCAATCGGGGCAGCCCCTGCCTGAATAAAAGAGCGCCTGCACCTGATGGGCCCGTGCCTGAGGGCCTCACGGTGGCCCACAACTGCACAGCACAACCGAAGCTTGAGCTCCCCTCCCAGGGTTGAGCTCGCTCGCCCCAGACACCGCCAGCCTCCGACACCACAGGTTGTACATCACCTGCAAGTAAGCATCACACACAACATCGTGCCGAGCGGTTAACTTGACCCAGGCAGCCATATACTGGCTCTCCAATCGCTGTGCCACCTAGAGAACCAAGCAAATACCAGCAGCAAGTCTGAACACAAGCGACCGACGACAGTCACACAAAAGAACTAGCTAGAATCACGGTACCATGCATCGCCTCCATCAAAACGTATGTATGCAGAAACCTCACTAGTAATTTAAAAGGGACTGATTACTGGACTGCGTACTATCTTAAAAGCGCCCGACTGCTGGCATGTACCCCACTGCTGATTGCTCTGTATTTCACGGCTGTCTGCTCTGTGAGTATTTCACTGCCGAGTTTACTGTGAGAATTTCACTGCCGAGTTTACTATGAGTATTTCGCTGCTGAATGTACTGTGAGTATTTCGCTGCTGAGTGCACTTTGAGTATTTCACTGCTGATTTTATACAAGTATTCTCACCGCTGTCCATAGTTAGTTGCCATAGAACAAGCTAGTCATTGCTGGGCTGTGCAGGATACACATAGTCCATGTAGAACGCATACACGCCCCGCCAGTATACACCTCCCCATCAAGGAAAGTCCTGCCACGCACAGGACGCACCGAACCCCAGCTTAAAATGGCCATATCCATTATAACCCTAACCAGTCTATACCTCCTCAGCAACGTCCTCAATGGCTCCCTCTCCTCTGCCTCTTCCCACAACCCGATTCTGATCATACGAGGCCAAGGAAGGAGACATTACAGTAACGCACACCAACAGAAACCTCCCAGAACCCTCACCCATACTTAATCCACATACCACTTCAATACACCACAAAACCCAAAGGGGAGCAACACCAAAACCCATGCAACCTGAAGTGTGCCCTCATAAACGCACGGTCTGTCCGTAAAAAGTGGCCAGTCATCACTGACCTCATACCACACCTCGGGCTAGACATCTTGCTAGTGACAGAATCGTGGCTCACTGTTTCAGATTCAGCCCTCATCAACCAACTCATCCCCCCTGACTTCTCAATCCACACATGCCACAGAACAGACCGCAGAGGAGGTGGTGCCTTCATTCTGGTAAAAACGGACCTCCAGTATCAAATGATCAGCTCTAACAGCTCAACACACCTTGATGTGATCACCATATCCAACAACCACAATACCATCAACCTTATCTACAGATCCCCAGCTTCATCCCCTGAAGACCTCGCAAATATAATTGACCTAGCCTCTAACCCCAAAAACACACGCAAGCCGAACTGAGTACTGGGTGATTTTAACCTACCAGTCCTACAGGATAATCATTCCAAAGCCTTCCTTGAAGCACTCAATAACCTGGGCTACGAACAAATAGTGGATGCCCCCCACCCATCGAAAAGGTAACATACTAGACCTCGTTTTCATCCCTCGACCAGATGTGAGCTCGAACTACAACTTCAACGTAACTATCTCCCCCGTCCCATGGTCAGACCACAATCTAATCAGATTCCAAATACCTATGCACCAGGATAGTGAACGGACAACGAAAGTAATGGAAAAATCAGCAGCACCCTCAGGACGTTTCAGACTCTGACAGAGAAGCGATCATCAAAGAGGTCCTTCCTAACATCACTACTGCGTCACTGAACCTTGAAGAGGTGATAGCCTCATGGAACAGCAGCCTGAGCTCCTTTGCATGCATATATAACCAAGCCAAACCACAGGCCTCAGATAAGCAGCCAAGAAGTAGAAAACCTGCATGCTGGTACACCACCGAGCTACGGACCTCACTACACCTACTGAGGAAGCTAGAAAGAAAATGGTGATGTACACGGTCCCCAACAGACCAGACAGCCTACAACTCCCGCCTGCAGACACACAGGGACTTAGTATCAACAAAAATGAAAGAACATCACTCTGAACTCTTAAGCAGATCACTGAACAAACCCCACGAGCTGTTCAATATAGTGAAGACCCTAATGAAGGAACCCTCATCCTCCCAACCAGCCATGATACACCCCCAGGATTACGTAGACTACCTGCTGGCCAAAACCAATAGCGTCAGCAAAGCCAAGCTGTCCAGCCCCAGTAACAACCCAGCCCAACTTAAGCCACTTACTTCTTTCATGACACCATCGGCTGCAAGTATTGAGGACATCATTGCTGTCATCAATGCCACCACTGCTCCAAACGACCCTTGCCCAGCATTCTGGATAAGATCACTATGTAAGGAAATCAGCCCTATATTAGCCAAGATCATTGACCTGTCCTTCTCTACAGGACTATTCCCATCATGCCTCAAGCAGACGTCAATCCGGCCCCTTCTGAAGAACACCAAATTAAATTCCCAGAAGGTAGAATCATACCGACCAATATCGAGCATCCCGCTGCTAGCAAAGATAATCAAGAAGGTCATCCAACGTCAAATACAGGACCACATTGACTCTACAGCTTCCCTTGACCCATGCCAACATGGCTTTAGGGAATCACATGGCGTTGAAACTCTCCTTGCCACACTCATCAACACATTGATCATGGGGATCGACAACATCAAACAAGGATATGCTTTAATTTTCCTGGATATTGCTGCTGCGTTTGACTCCGTAAACCATGAACAACTCTTGATATGGCTCCAGGATAAGGGAATTAACTGCTCAGCATGGAGTTGGTGTAAATCCTATCTAACGGACAGATGGCAGCAGGTACGGACAGGATCCACAGCCTCTGAGCCTTTCCAACAAAAGCATGGTGTACCTCAGGACTCCTCACTCTCCGCCCTCTTATTCAATATATACATGCAGCCCATATGTGAAATAATCCGCTCATTTAACATATCATGCCTGATCTACGCAGATGACGTACTACTCTTCACTCCATTCACGATCGACCATCCTGATTTCTCCCAACTAGTAAAATGCTTCGAGGCCGTAATTGACTGGCTCCACTCACAGAGCCTCAAGATAAACCTCAGCAAGACGGACGTACTGTTCATCACGAGAAATCAATCCTTCTCACCACTGTCGACATTAAAGACAAGAGACGCTGAACTCCCAAGTAGACCCAGCATCTGCTACCTAGGCATTACGTTAGACCAGCAGCTCGAATTTAGATCTCCAGGAACAAGCAGGAATGCAGTCTTCACATATGGATGATGTCAGCACTGACTGGTCCTGTGCGAGAATGCTCCCCAGCATCCAATAGGAAAGCTTGTGGGAACACTCCACTGCACCTGCGTGCCTGTCTTCCCACCTTCCCAACTCCTCAACTCAGTTCTTTGTTTTCCATGGAGCCAGCACAATGCATTGTTCTGTCATCCCTGAAAACCTTTCTTTTTTGGTATATCATTGTGCTGCTGCCTTCCTGTTGACACGAGCCCCGATAAATCTTTCTTTTTTAATTTTTCTTTATTTTTCGTCATGGTTTTCACTGCCACACTAGGCCTCTAAGCCTCCATAGCCTTCTCTTCACTTCGAAGACTATTTTTTCTTGACTGCATGGACAAATCAGTCACTGGTTTTAAGAAATGTACCAAATGTTCCGGTACTATTTCAGTAACTGATAAATATGACTGGTGTTTAAAATGTTTTGGCCCTGACCATGAGTCCAATTCTTGTTTTTTGTGTCAGCAAATGACAAAAAGAGGCCTCAAGAACTGAGCCAATAAGTACGGATCATTGTTTCCCTCGGACTCTGTTCAGTAGCTTCAACTTCGAAAGCATCAGCTTCCTCAAGGATCTGAGGTTTCTTCTAATTCTAAACGCAAAAGTAAGTCACAATCTCTGGCTGTGCCTAAATCCTCACCATTGAAAAGCGATACCAAGGCCAGAGAACATAAGCATCTAGACTCCCCTAGTACTGCATTGCTAAGTAGAGGTGCTTCTGATGCAGACCAGCCAGCCAAATAGCCCCAGTGAGAGGATCTTTCCTGCAAAGCACAAGTGGAGCTCCAGGATGCTCCCGAGGCATTGACCCCCGGAGAGCTACCGGTGCCATGTTCTGGGATGGTGGTACACAGCCCCGACGGTGACTCCACCCAGACATTGGCATTCTCCCTGGACTAACGCATGCTGGCCCTCAAGAGAAGTTTGGCAACACTCCTAGCAGCCTTGATACCGATAACATTGAGAGCTGCGGGAGTGCAGGCTTCGGTACCGGGCCTACAGCCAAGCCTACCAAGGCTGATGCCGGCCCTCAAAACAGCATTGTCGGTACCCTCATTAGAACTGATCGATACCCCCCATGTCCAGCAGACACTCTGTTCCGATGCCTCAGAGTATCGGTATTGACTTTTGACATTTATGAAGCATCGAGGTCGAACCAAGGATTGCCAATACTTTGATTTCTTACTGGACTTCAGAATCTGACGGGGGGCTCACTTGGTTCCTGAGCCCTTAAAGACATCCCTTTGGATCCTTCACCCACTTAAGAGCAGCATCTGTCCCCACCAGAGGATATGTCCTTTAAGGATTTCATCCAGGATATGGCAGCAATGCTTACCATTACAGTATCTTTGGAGAAAGGGCAGAGGAATTGCAGATACATCAATACCCTCCAATGCCTACAGAGGCTGCTACATTACCGGTGCATCGTATCCTGCAGTATCTAATACTCCTCATGTGGGAGGCCCTGCTCTCGGTTCTACCTGTCAGTGAGAGACTCAATACCTGCTACAGGATGGCAAGGACATACGTCTTGCATCACACAAAGATTCTTCCAGATGTTCCTGTGCATTCAAGTGGTATAGGTTTGCACTTTGGTGCTCCCCAAAGGGCATTGACCCCTTTTTTTGCTGCTTGGCATTCCTTTTATAATACCTCCTCCGCTTATCCTTAACACTAACTCAGTCAGAATTCATCTTAATGCCATTGCGGCTCATCACGAACCACTACAGGGATAGCCTATTTCTTCACATCCCTTAGTATGCTTCATGCGGGGTCTCTTGCTGTCCAAACTACTCATTAAACCATCTCCAGTGGCCTAGGATCTCATTGTGGTTCCTGTGCAACTACTAAAGCCTCCTTTTAAGCCTTTGGCCACCAATTCACTGAAGTTTCCATCATGGAAGGTACTCTTCCTCATTGCCCTCAGGTCAGCTTGCCGCATTAGTTAACTGCAAGCTCTGGTGGCGGACTCGCCCTATACCCGGTTCCACCATGGCAAGGTAGTTCTGCAGATCCATCCGCATTTCCTTTTGAAAGTTGTCTCCTCCCATTTGAACCAATCGTTAAGCCTACCGATTTTCTTCTCTAGACCACATGCGTCTTGAGTGCAAGTAGCGCTCCACACGACTGCAAGCGAGCGCTGGCTTGCTATTTGAGTAGAACTAAGAATCACAGAAGATTCTCTCAATTCTTTATCTCTTGATCCTAGTCACCTGTGTCTTCCAGTGACAAAATGGACTCTATCCAGATGATAGTAGATTGCATCGCACTACTATATACCCATATCTGCCTGGTTTCGGGGAGCTAGTTAGTCCTATATTTGAAGACTGTATTCTTGCTTGTTCCTGGAGATAGCATAGTTACTCACCTGTAACAGGTGAACTCCAGGAACAGCAGAAATCAGTCTTCACAACCCCCCTCTTCCCCTAGGAGTTGAGGAAAGGAGTTGGAAGGCAGGCATGCAGGCACAGTGGAGTACTCCCAAAGGCTTTCCTATTAGATGCTGGAGAGTGTTCCTGCGTGGGTTCTGTCTGTGCGATGTCACCCATATTTGAAGACTGATTCCTGTTCTGAGAGATCACCTGTTACAGGTGAGTAACTACACTTTACCCATTCCACTCCATTTATTATTTTATAGACCTCTTATCATATCTACCCTCAGCTGTCTTTTATCCAAGTTGAAGAGCCCTAATGTTTTATTTATTTATTTATTTTATTTATTTGAAAAACTTTTATATACCGCCAATTCCCAAGATCGGTGGCGGTTTACATCGAACAATGCCAAAGTACATAGAACAATATGCAACTATATACCAATACATAGAACATTAAGCAACTATATACAGATAGAATATAAAGTTTAGAACTATTTACAACTTGCGACATACTTTTACATATATACAATTTGAAGCATCAGATTAAGGTTCAATTATGGGTAATATTGTTTGTTGTTTATTCACATTTAATACACCGCTCCCCATAACATCGGAGCGGTTTACAAAAATAAAAATTAATTATTGAAAAGGAAAAAGGAAAGGAAATTACAATAGCCGGTAGAGAGAGAAAAGAGACAAAGGCAGTAAAAATCATGCAAAGCAACAGAGAAAAGACAAGGAGAGGAAAATTCAAGGGGGGAAAGCTAGAGAGAATAGATGAGTTTTTAGGAGAGAGCGAAACCTTGGATAGGATTCTTCTGTACGGAGGTTGGTTGGAAGGGAGTTCCAGAGAGAAGGCCCTAAATAGTAGAATGCTGATTTTCTGGTAGATTGTAGATGAGCTCTGGAGGGTGCTGGAAGATGGAGGCGGTTGATGTGAATGGACCGGAGACTGCATGTAGGAGTATGGTAATAGTAGTTGTATGGGAATCAAATTGTAGGAGTGTATTCAGGTTGTGTTATGGGGGATGGGAGGCCATATCCAGGTCACAATCTATAATGCAGTAGTGTTGGGTGAACAAGTATGTTTTTAGTTCTCTTCGGAACTTTTGTAATTCTTTTATCTCTCTTAATTGGTCTGGGAGGTTATTCCATAAGGTAGGTGCTACATATGAGAAGGCGCTGTTGCTTGTCATTTGTTCTGTCTTTTTTATTAAGTCAGACATTAGGATGGTATTAAGATTCCTTCTTCTCATTCTGTTTTCAGGAGGGCTATGAATCAGTGTGGATAGATATGATGGGGCAAACTTATTAATTAACTTGAAGGTGGTCAATATGATTTTATATTGGATCCTGCTAGCAACGGGCAGCCAATGTAATGAGTATAGAATTGGGGTAATGTGGTCAGTTAACTTGGCTTTGGAAATTATTCGTGCGGTAACGTTCTGAGCCATTTGTAGGATATTTAGATTCTTCTTTGTTATGCCTTTTAGTATGCCATTACAGTAGTCAAAGTGGGGGGTTATTAAGGCTTGGGTAATGGTTCTAAAATCATCGTTTTCTATAAGTGGCCTAAGTTGTTTGGATAGACCGAAGCTTGAAAAAGATTGTTTTGGTTATTTTCTTAATGTGAGAGGTTAAACTAAGCGTCCGGTCAAGGGTGACTCCTAAATATCTAATCTCTTCTTTAACTGGAAGGGTAAAATTCTGGAGTTTGATTCTGATGGTGGTGTAAAATTAGGGTTTCTTGAGGTAAATAATACTTCAGGTTTTTTTGAAATTAATATTCATATTGTTTGAATGAAGCCATAGTTCAGCTTCAGAGAGGCAGGCTGCTAATTTGTCATAGTTGGGATCAAGTATGTTGATTGGAGAGAACAACATAATGTCGTCCGCATAAATGTGATAGTTTATCTTATATCTTTTGAATATGGTGCATATCGGTTGCAGGTAAAGGTTAAAAAGAGAGCAGACTTTGCGGAGCCTTGAGGTATTCCTTGTTCTTGAGGAAATGGTGGTGATGAAATTTTGTCAATTTGTACTTATTGTGAACGGTCAGATATATATGATTTAAACCATTCAAGAGTCATTTCCTGTAAACCTAGCTGGCTAAGTCTTGAAACGAGTATGTTATGGTTTACACTGTCAAATGCAGTGGATATGTCAAGAAATACCAGGATGAAAGCTTGTTGGTGTTGTCCAAGCCCCTGATGAGAGTATCAAGAAGGACAAGTAATAGGGTTTCCACGCCGTGGAAGGGGCGAAACCCATATTGATGATCAACAAGGGGGGCGGATGTATCTATATAGTCTTCAGGTTGGAGTTGAACAACTTTTTCAATGACTTTAGTCAGGAAGGGAATACTGGCGATTGGTCGATATGATGATGGGTCATTGTCATTTAGTGATTTATTTTTCAAAATCGGGCAGATTGCAGAGAGTTTGAGTTCCTTAGGTAGTACACCTTGCTGTAGGGATTTGTTTACTATATCTAAGATATAGGGGGCAAGTTCTAGTTTTGTTGTCTTAATCCAGCAAGGATCAAGATGGATGGGGCAAGGATCTAAGATGGATGTGGTTGTGTTAAGTTTAGCGATTATATTGAGCAATTGTTTTTCGTCAATAAGATGGAAAGATTTCCATTCATTGATGTTGTTCGTTGTATTTAGGAAGGGGTCAGGTATTGGTAGAATAGATTGTTTTAGTTTGCTAGCAAAATAGTTTGCTAATGCTTGTGGATTAATAGGCACCATGTGTGTGTTAGCAGTGGGGGCTTTGGATACAATTTCAAATAATTCCCTTGGGCGGTTAATAGCTTTAGATAGGATTGTTGTATGATATTGTTTTTTGGCATTGTTTGTGGCTGATCTGTAAGAATTAAGAGTTGAAAAGTATAGGTCCCAGAGTTCTGGTGTTTTTTTTGTTCTCCATTTAGTTTCTAATTTTCTGAGTTCTTTTTTAAATGAAGCTAGTTCAAGCGTGTACCATTTTTCTGATGCTCTTTTATAGGGTCTGTTAGGTTTGGTAGCTAGTGGTTTGGAAGCTGTTTTTATTGCAGTGTTCCAATTAGAAAATGCTTTGTCAAGGCTGTTTGAGTCTTTATCAAGCTGGGGTATAATTGTTCTAAGGAACTCTTCTGATACAAAAAGTCGAAATCTTGGCCCTTGGTGTGATATAGGTTGATGAGAAATGGAGGTGTAAGGCATGTGAACAGAAAATTGAATCATAAAATGGTCAAACCATGGAATCTGTGTTATGGTAGGAGGAGTATATTGAGGTATTTCAGTTATGTGTTCAGGAAGGAATACTAGGTCAAGGGTGTTACCTTTGATGTGTGTGGGGTATTGATTGTTTATTTAAAGCCCATGTCATCCATTGATTCTAGGAAAGTTGAGGTTTGATTGTTATTGAGGGTTGCTAAATTAAAATCTCCAAGAATGATATGAGGCTTGTTTATTGAGGCTTTACATGCTGCTTCTAGGATGGTAGTTATGTTTTGGACGTCTGGTGTGGTGGGTCTGTAAAAGAGACAGATGGCTATGTTTCTGTTCTCTATCTTTAGGATATCTATGTTTTCTTAGTATCACAGATGGTGGAGGAACAGTTCAAGTTTGTTTTTGCTAATATGAGTAACCCACCTCCTTTTTGAATAGAGAGTATCCTTTTACTTTTAGTTGATTCAATATGACTGTGTCAGAATCGGTTAGCCAAGTCTCAGTTAGGCAAAGAAAATCTGGTTTCTCATCAGTGATGAGGTCTGTTATAAGTGGGATTTTATTTCTAACAGATCTGACATTGATAAGAATGACTTTTAGGGTTTGAGTGTGTCTAGTTATTTCTTTGATTTTGCTTTCAGATTTTAATCTTATGTGGATTAACCTTTTTGTCTGAGTTTCTGGGTACGGGGGTGGGGGGGTTCCTATAGGTAGATGAGTATATGTTGTAATGACTAAAGTATTTTTGTCTATGGTGGTAGGGAATGATATGTATGTGAGCCATTCCAATATGGTTAAGAGGTGGTGATAGTGTTTGTAAGCATATGGTGGATGTGAGTAGTAGACACTTAGAAATACATAGGACATTTAGAAAATGCATGGTAAGATTCATGAGCTTCATTTTGGTTTAGGTTAGGAGTCAGCTATAGTGTTGTAAATAAATCAGTAGGATGTGGGACTATATATGTTACAATGTTGCAGCCTACAGAGGAATTAGGATTAGGTTAAGAGTCGGCTATAGTGTTGCAGCACAAAAAACAGTAGGATGCGAGATACAAATGTTACAATGTTGCAGTCTATAAAGGAATTAAAATACCACAGTTTTCTAGAGAGCAGGTTACAGTTATAGTGAGAACGATACAATTTAGTTATGACGACGGTAACAGATTAGTTCGATAATATGCCGGCGTGGTATTATATGTAGTCAGTCTTATTTAAACTATTGAGTGGAGCTAGCAATTTGTAAAATAGTAGATTGTACCTTATTGTCCAAGGATTGTTACTTAGCCACTCCTAAGGGCCATGCCAAAGGGCCCTCTGGCGAGGCCCTCAGGCACGGGCCCGCCAGGCGCGGTCATGCATGCAGCGTGCTCCTTTTATGTTGAGCAGTGTAGAGCCCGATTGGCTGCTTTCGGCTCTGGAGGAGTGCTGCTTCTTTTCGGCGGGTGTCCCAGATGGCAATCGGAGGTCTGAGGAAGATGGCGATGTCCGGTAGAAAGGACTGTTTGCCTGCAGCGTGCTCCTTTTATGTTGAGCAGTGTAGAACCCGATTGGCTGCTTTCGGCTCTGGAGGAGTGCTGCTTCTTTTCAGCTGGTGTTTTAATCCTTTCCTCTTAGGGATATCCTTCCATCCCCTTTATCATTTTAGTCGCTCTTCTCTGTACCTTTTCCAATTCTGCTATATCCTTTTTAAGATATGGTGACAAGAATTGCACAAAATATTCAAGGTGCCAGTTGCACCATGGAGTGATAGAGGTTTTATTTCCTATTCCTTTCCTTATGATTCCTAGCATTCCATTTGCTTTCTTGGCCACCACTGCGCACTGGGCAGAGGGCTTTAATGTACTATGCACGATGATGCCCTGATCCTTTTCCTGAATTGTGATTCCTAATGTGGAACCTTGCATTGTGTAACTGTAGTTTGGGTTGTTCTTCCCTAAGTGCATAACCTTGCACTTGTCTGCATTAATTTTCATCTGCCATTTGGATGCGAAGTCTCACAAGTTTTCAAGGTCCTCTTGCAATTTTTTACAATCCTCGTGTGTTTTAACCATTTTGAATAATTTTGTCATCTGCAAATTTGATCACCTCATTTCTAGGTCATTTATAAATACGTTAAGCAGCAGGCCCAGGGGTACTCTACTATTCACCTTTCTCCACTGAGAAGATTATCCATTTAGCCCTTCTCTTTGTTTTCCATCTTTTAACTAGTTCTTAATCCACAATAATCCACTGCCTCCTATCCCATGAATTTTTAATTTCCACAAGAGTCTCTCATGAAGGACCTTGTCAAAGGCTTTTTGAAAATCCAGTTACAGTATGTCTTTTTAACATCTTTGTTAGTGATGTATTTATTTATTTCTTTTTTTATACCGCGCTCTTATGAATCAGTGCGGTTTACAATGAACATTAATTTGTACAATGCAGTAAGAAACATACATTGAACTATACAGAGAACAGGAAAAAAAACAACTTGGAATAAACAGGGTGAGTAATTAGGCTGAGTAATTAATAAAATGGAAATGGTAACAACATGTTGTGCTATGTGATGTCACCTACATGAGAATAATATTGATTGAAAAGGTGACACTTTAGGGCCTTCCTAAATTGTGCAATATCAGAAATAGATTGGATAGAGACAGGAAGGGCATTCCACAGTGTGGGAGCATAAAACAAAAAGGCGCGGTTCATGGTCGCATGGGAACATTTTGTTATAGAGGTAGGGATGGTGAGTGTATTATCAGCTATAGATCTTCTGGGTCTATTCAGAGGGGTGGGGTGAACAAGGTCTAAGAGGGAGGTAGAAGATCATTTATTAAGAGCTTTATAAGTAAGAAGCATTACTTTGAAAGCTAGCCTATAATGGAAGGGATATAGCAGAAGGGCTGTCGGGTAAGGTTTGCCTCTTTGCGGATGATACCAAAATCTGCAATAGAGTGGACACCCAGAAAGGTGTAGATAACATGAGGAGGGATCTAGCTAAGCTTGAAGAATGGTCTAAAATTTGGCAGTTGGGATTTAATGTTTAAAAATGCAAGGTCATGCATTTGGGCTGCGGCAATCCAGGGAGCAATATAATATAGGGAATGAAGTACTTTTGTCCACTAAAGATCGAGACCTCGGCGTGGTTGTGTCTGATGATCTTAAAGTAGCTAAGTAGGTAGAAAAGGCGACAGCAAAAGCTAGAAGGATGATGCTTCGGTGCATAGGGGAGGAATGGCTAGTAGAAAAAAAGGAGGTGATAGTGCCTCTGTATAAGTCTTTGGTGCGACCTCATTTGCAGTATTGTGTGCAGTTCTGGAGACCGCACCTTCTAAAGGATATAAACAGGATGGAGTCAGTACAGAGGGTGGCTACTAAAATGGTTAGTGGTCTTCATTATAAAGCATGAGGACAGACTTAAGGATCATATGTACACCTTAGAGGAAAGGCAGGATAGAGGTAATATGATTGAGACGTTTAAATACCTCCATGGCATAAATGCACAGAGGGAGAGCCTCTTTTGATTTAAAGAAAATTCTGCTATGAGGGGACATGGGATGAGGGTGAAAGGGGATAGATTCAAGAGTGATATGTGGAAATATTTCTTTACGGAAAGAGTGGTAGATCTGTGGAATAGTCTCTCAGTGGAGGTGGTAGAGATGAGGGCAATATCTGTATTCAAAAAAGCATGGGACAAACACAGAGAATCTCTAAAGGAAAAAAGGGGACTGTTGTAGTTGTTGATATGGAAGGACAGACTAGATAGGCCATGTGGTCTTTTTCTGTTGTCATTTTTCTATGTTTCTATATCAACGAGCTCACCTTCATCTACCTGTTTGTTCACACCTTCGAACAAATATAGCAGATTAGTGAGACAAGACTTTCCTTGGCTAAATCCATGTTTGTTTTCTGCTATTAAGTCATGACTATCCACGCGTTCAGTAATTTTGCTTTTTATAATGGTTTCTACCATTTTGCCCAGCACAGGTGTCAGGTTCACTGGTCTGTAGTTTCCCAGATCACCCCTGGAACCCTGATCATATCTGATTCCTCTGCCTGGCTTTGCTCTTTATTTATCTGTTTTAATTAACTTGCTCTGACCAGAACACTGGGTTTCCTTTCCTCCAGTCATATGTCTGCATTGAGATGCCACTGCTTGCTCTGCTCACTAATATCTGTGCCAGTCATTCTGACTTCTTGGTTTCATCTTGGTTCCAGCTGCCTCTTTAGTAGACAAGTCCTACACCCAGGATTTTTCTGTTTCCTCTATCACAGTAACAGCTTTATTTTGAAACAACAGTTCCTGTCCTGGTTTACTCCTTTTAAGTCTGCTCGAACAGACCAGTATCAGACTTGTTTTGCTCAGCTTTGCAGGACAACTCTCTCCAACTGCAGACGTTCTTTTAAGATTTTTATAAGGCTCTACTATTTTTAGTGTTTGGTTTCTCAGACACTTTGAATTATTTTTGTTTAATTTGGATGCTGTAAGAGAAGAGTAAATGTGCTCAGCCTTCAATTTTTTAAATAATGTGAGCCTTTCTAGGTAGAAAAGCTAAAGCAATGTATGATGGATTTAAATATTCTCTGGAGAACAGCCCTATTATGTGTGAAAGGAGCATTCTGTATCATCTCTCAGGGATTAGTTGCTGCTGCTTTTTCTGATAGCAAAAAGATGCATCCATGCCAGGCCCATAGCTGGAGGAGCTGTGGAGCACTTGCACTATATGAGCCTAAAAATGCTCATATAACGTGGGCTAGTAACAGGAGGAAGGAATTAGGTTGTTCATTTGGAGTTCACCTCCATTTATGAGCTCTCCCAAAACAAAGGGAAGCTGTTGGAGCCATTCATATGCTTAGTTGCTAGAATGGCCCAGGTTGTTAGTCAGCAAAGGATCAATGAAAAGTACCACATCTCGCTACCTCACAAAACCATAAAAAGCCCCACATTTCATTACCTCATAAATTATCTTAAAGGTGGGCCTTAAGAAGCATTTATACTGCATAATAATCTGTCCCTCTGCTGCCTTATAGCAGATGAATCTGTTATCTCTGCAACAGTTGTGCTTTTTTATTTTCCGCATTGATGTTGAAATTTGTGGTGCATGCATCCTCTGCAAGTGCAGACTTCCATTGTACATAGGTCAGCAAAGTGTTCCACACACCCAGAAATTGTTGCAACTTCCTTGCCTCGTCAACACTCTTCATAAATGCATCTATTTTTGCAGAGGTAGCTGCACCCTGGACAGAGGAGACTGAGAAGCAATGCCTATACTTATACCTGGCTCTCTTGCCACAGAACCACAAGCTGATACATGAATTGGCATCTGTGTACACCGAGGCTATTGCAGACATTAAGCGCACAGTGCTACGTGCTATAGACCAGCCGGTGAGTCCCATCCTCATAATATAGGGATTAGAATAGGATTTTCAGATCTGCCTCAAGGTATCACTCGATAAAGGGGATAAAATCTGTCAAATATCATGACCCATTATTACTGTTCTTTGTCTGTGGACATCTATAGTTAGGCATTATTCTTATTATGACAACTGATTAATATCTTTATAACCATCATAGCTCCTTTGAATTAACAGCCACATGGATCTCATGCTCACTGCCCACAAGCTAAGCATAGGATCCATGTGGTCATTGTGTTCAAACTGAGTTGTCCTCTACAATGTTCCTGCCAAGCTGTGAGGCCCTCTGACCGTGCTGCTGCCAGTCAAGGAGATGCTGTAATATCTCCTTTTTAGTCACTAGGAATAGCTGAAGGAACTATTAAATGGCACTACAGACAGTGCAACTGAATATTCCTCTGACCATCTCAGCAGTATCCGAGTGCTTGGGTGTTTCAAGGGAGAGAGACAGAAGTTATCCATATAGTGGCAATTTTCAGTATCGCCATATAGTTCAAGACAGAAAAGCTGTCGTACATTGCTATCCATTTAGATATCCATATAGCAGCACCAAAAAACACAGCTAGATGGATAGTGTCCAGGTCAGCACCGGCTACTAATCTATCTAATCTAACACAATTTTATATACTGCAATAATCCCATATTAAACCGTGGTTCTGCGCGGTTTACAGCAATGGAAAAAAAATCCATATAAGAAAAAAACATGAATTTTGATTAAACCATGTTTTTATCCTTTTACGAAATTGAGGAAAAGAAGAGATACATTTAAAATATTTGGGCAATTCAGACTAATACTGTACCACCAAATAAGGAATGGTGTGCCTAAAACATAATTTTAAATAAACACCCCTAACAGGATGAATATAGTAAGGTACTAATAGATTGTAAGCACTTAGATTTACAAGTCATTAGTGGAAGTAATAACAATGAAAGATATTCCGAAAGAAAATTGTTAAAGAATTTGTATAAAAATGTTAAACTAATCTGGTTAGTGACCCTTAACCAATGTAATTTGTGTAGCAGAGGAGTTACTTTAGTATAACGGGAGAAGCCAAAAAAGAGGCAAACTGCCGTGGATTGACACAGCTGTAATTGTCTAATCTGAAATTGAGAACAATTCAGAAATAATAAATTTTGATAATCCAAATATGATAAGATGATGGTGCTTTGCTCCACAATTTGAAAACGTTCTATAGAAAAATAGCTCCATTCTCCAGGACCAAGCAGGAAGTCAGTCCTCACATATGGGTGACGTCGGCGCCGACGGAGCCCTCGCGGAGCAATTTTCCCCAGCTTTCAAAGAAAGCCTTTGGGAATTGCAGCGCGCATGCGCGGTCCCCTTCCCGCCCAAGGGTGCCATCTTAGCCAGTCTTCTTTTTTCCGCGGAGCCCTACAGACGTGCCCGTCTTGTCCCCGCTGAAAAGTTGATTTTTTCATGATTTATCTCTTTTTTCTCGGTCGGTTCGACGCCGGTCCTTTTTCTGCCCGGACTCGCGACGCCGTTGCGAGTCCCTCTGTTATTTTTCGGGTTTTCTGATTTTCTGTCAGTTTCGTTTTCGGTTTTTCGCTGGCAGCCCGGTCCTTTGACCTTGCAGGGGCCCTTTTTCCCCCGATGGCTGCCAGTGGTTTCAAGCGGTGTGTTCAGTGTGACAGAAATATGTCACTCACTGACACACACGATAATTGCCTCCGCTGCCTCGGCCCGGATCACGAAGAACTGATCTGTGGGGCCTGCAGCAAGATGTCCTCCAAAGCTTTAAGGAGTCGGCGGCATCAGCGGGAACGAATCTTTGCTGATCCCACCCGTACCCGGACCTCGTCGGAGGCCTCGGCGTCCAGAGGTTCCAGCTCTGACCGTCGCCGGAGTTCCTCCGACAGGGGTTCTCCCTCCGGGGACCGTCATCGGAAGGTGAAACCCGCGAGGGCGGCGTCGGTGGACGCTCCTGGTTCCACGAGGGCCAGGTTGCATAGCCCCGATAGCCGTCCCGGGTCTTTGGAGAAGGAGCATCTGCCGAAGCGACCTCGTCTGGAGTCGGAGTTGCCTGCTCGGGTAAGTCCTGTAGTCCTCCTGGACTCGCCTCCGAGGGGTCCGACGTCGGGCCCGACGCCGTCGGGACCCGAGTCGGGGGCTGCTGGGTCACCTGAGGTCGGACTCAGGTTGACGGCCTTGGAGAGCAGACTCTCTGCCTTCATGGACCAGCAGCGGGCACTGATCGCTAGCCTCGCTGGCGCCTCTGCCCCGACCGCCGGGACATCGACGTCTAAGTCGACCCCGGAGACCGAGCCGATCCTCGAGTCCATGCGGGCTCGAGTCGATCCTCGGTCGAGGTCACCCTAGGCCTCCCGTTCGGGACCGAGGTCGTCGACGCCGACTCCCTCGGCGTCGGGGCGGCCGACGCCTCCGCCCGCCCGGCACGACCCCACCGATTCCTCCTCGGAGTCGGCCTGGGAGTCTGAAGAGGAAGAGTCACCTGATTCATTTCGGACTCGGTGTGTCCCCTCGGACTCGCCCGAGTCCGAACCTCGGAAACAGTCCCCTCCGGAGGACGCCCGGTTCTCGGACTTCGTCAGGGATATGGCCAAGGCTTTGGCCTTCCCTGCGGATCCCGAGGAGGAGCCCCGAGCCGAAGAGCTCGATGCCCTCCAGTACGACTCTCCCGCCAGGGAGCACTTTACTGTACCGGTTCCTCCCATGCTGGAACGACTACTCTTCCGCATGTGGGAGAGTCCGGCATCGTCGCCGGTATTAAGCAAGCAGGTCGATTCCATTTATCGAGTCCGCAAGAGCCCTGGCTTCCAAAAAGCACAGCTACCGCACCATTCCATGGTGGTGGAATCGGCCATGCATAGGCTTAAGAGCCAGAAGATGCACTCCTCGGTGCCTCCTGGCAGGGAGGCCCGCAACCTGGATGGCCTAGGTAAGAAGTGTTTCCAGGGCTCTATGCTGGCTTGTCGTGTCCAGACCTACCAGCTCTACATGGGCATGTATCTCAGAGACCTGGCTAAAGAGATAGCCGGATTCTCCGCTGGGCTGTCCGAGGAACCTTTGCGGAGGTTCCTAGCCTTGACAACTGGTATTCGGGAATGCTCCAAATTCATGTCTCGAGCAGCCTATGATGGCTTTGAAGCATCGGCCCGGGTGGCCGCATCCGGCATCGGTGCCCGCTGACAGGCTTGGCTTCAGTCGTCTGACCTGGAACCCTGGGTGCAGGACAAGTTGGTCGATGTCCCCTGCCGAGGTGAGAACCTCTTTGGCAAGCCCATGGCTGAAAAGGCTGCACAAATTGAGACGGAGACTCTCACCAGAACTAGGCTTTCTAGGAAGACCTCCGCCCCTTCCCAGAAGAAGAAGGGCTCGGGAAAGAAGACCTTTTACCCGAGAAAGGCGGCTGCCTATAAACACTACCCTCAATATCAGGCCTCCGCAGCTCCCCAACAGGGTCAGCAGGCCAAGGGACGGGGTAACGGGTCCCGTAGGCAGCAAACCCCCAAGCCTGCACCACCGGCCCCTGCTCAGCAGGGTGGGGGTTTTTGACTTCATCAGCATAGCCTCTCCCCCTCAGCAGGTTCCTCCCAGCACAGGAGGCCGGCTGGTTCACTTTGCCCACAGGTGGTCCAACGTCACCTCAGATGCCTGGGTGCTTCAGGTGGTGAGAGAAGGCTATCTTCTCCACTTCCACCAGGTCCCTCCCTCCTATTTCCCGGGAGAATCTCCACGACTCCCTCTGCACAGGGACTTACTCCTTCAGGAGTTAGCAAGTCTTCTTCAGGAACAGGCTGTGGAACCGGTGCCCCACCACCTGAGGGGTCAAGACTTCTATTCCAGGTATTTCCTAATACCAAAAAGAACAGGAGGCCTCAGACCCATCCTGGACTTGCGCAACCTCAACAAATTCCTCGTCAGGGAGAAGTTCAAGATGCTTACCCTTGGAATCCTTCTGCCCTACCTCCAGCAGGGAGATTGGCTATGCTCCTTGGATCTAAAGGATGCCTACACGCACATCCTCATCCACCCAAGCCACCGCCAATACCTAAGGTTTGTGGTGGCAGGAAATCATTACCAGTACAGAGTACTGCCCTTTGGCCTATCCTCCGCACCACGAGTCTTCACAAAATGTCTCGCGGTGGTGGCGGCTTGTCTTACTTCAACAAAGGCTAACACACCTTGTTAATGAAGACGTGTGTTTATTTATAATACAAAGCAGGGATAACTTGAATTTCACTTATTTAACTTCTTAATTCGTACTTATTTAGAAAGGCAAGTAATTCATATATCTACCTATGATTAGTTAAAAAGATATCTGGAAAACTATTAGAATAAAAGCACTTAATTACAGAATAGATAACTAGAAAGATAATTACAGAAGAAGAATATACTTCACCGAAAGAGCTTTACTTCATCCCTTGTCACACGTCGATTGAATGGATCCCTGATTCAACCAGACAAGAGAGACTTCTCAATCAGGAGTTTCTCTAGGCAATGCGTCCATTCCTAGATGAATCCATTTCTCTCTGTCTAGCTGAAAACAGGTACCCATTTTATCCAGTTGCAAGAACAATCCAGTTATTTCCTATCATGTGACACATACGTAGTATAGAGTCAGTTATCCATTAAGCACATCCAAGACACTGGCCAGGTGCTTGAAAATGCTCAAGGGAACCCCCCACCCCCCCCCCTGGTCTACATTACAATTGATGAATTCTTAGGAGAAATGTTTCCAAGGCAAGGTGAATTGTCCTGTTTTGTCCTGTTAATGGGTTTCAATTTGTCTGCTAGTAGAAAGGCTCCTAGGTGAAGTGTTCTTTTGTTCTCTGTAATGGGTCTCCATTTGCTTGCTAGGAGAAGGTCTCCTCCCTGATCTTTCCAGTATCTGTAGTCATGTAAATTGTTCCAGCAGTTTCAAGTGCCCCTATTTACAGTTGAGGCATATTCACTACTGAGGCATAATCAATAGTCAAAATTCATCTGTACCACACGGCTTATCTCCTGCTTCACGGCCTCTATGTCTTTCCGTACCTAGACGACTGGCTCATCAGAGCATCGTCCTCTCCAGAAGTCACAAAAGCCACACACCGCACTGTGACTCTTCTGCAGTACTTGGGCTTTGTCATAAACTTCGCAAAGTCCACTTTGCTCCCCTCACAAGATCTCGAGTTCATCGGCGCAAGATTGCACACTCTTCAGGCACGAGCTTTCCTGCCTCTCGACAGGGCTCAACGGCTCATGGACCTAGCCGGCCGCTTTCGCAGCCAGTCCCTGGTCTCCGCCAGGCGCTTCCTGAGACTACTCGGCCATATGGCTTCCACCGTCCACGTGACCCCCAATGCCCGCCTGAATATGCGGCCTGCTCAGTGGTGCCTTCGCAAGCAGGGGCAACAGGCCACGGGCGGTCTAGCCGACTTAGTGCGCATCTCTGCCCCGCTGACCTCTTCCCTACAGTGGTGGCTTCATCGGCCGAACCTGGTGCTCGGAATGCCTTTTCAGTCTTCTCCGCTGGCTCAACTGCTGACGACCGATGCTTCTCTCCTGGGATGTGGAGCGCATTGCCAAGGGGCATGTACTCAAGGTCTCTGGACCACGTGGGAGTCTGCGCAGCAGATCAACTTCCTGGAGCTCAGAGCAATCCGTCTGGCTCTCAAGGCTTTCTCCCACCTGACTTCTCACCAGTCCGTCCTTGTCCAGACGGACAATCAGGTTGCCATGTTCTACGTGAACAAACAGGGAGGCACGGGCTCCTTCCTTCTCTGTCGAGAAGCACAGAGGCTCTGCTCTTGGGCCGTCAGCCACGGCATTCTTCTCAAGGCCGTTTATCTCCCAGGCCAAGAAAATTGCCTGGCGGACAAACTCAGCAGAATCCTCCAGCCGCACGAGTGGCGCCTGGATCCCCTGGTGGTTCAGAAACTTTTTCTGAAGTGGGGTCTCCCCACGATGGATCTCTTTGCCAATCCTCTCAACCGGCAACTTCCTCGCTTCTGCTCTCGGCAGCCGCATCCCCTTTGAGTAGCGGCGGATGCTTTTCTGCTCTCATGGTCGAAAGGCCTTCTGTATGCTTTTCCTCCCATACCGCTAGTCTCCCGAACTCTTTTCAAGGTTCTCCGAGACAAAGCTTCCATGATCCTGATAGCTCCTCGCTGGCCCAGACAGCCGTGGTTTCAACTCCTGCTGCAATTAGCGGTGGAGGATCCGTTCCCTCTGGGGTTTCAACCAGATCTCCTAACACAGGATCAGGGGTCCCTGCTACACCCCAACCTCAGATCTCTACATCTGATGGCCTGGCTGCTGAAAGGGTAGTCCTTGCTCCCCTTCTATTGCCGGCAGAGGTGGAAGAGGTCGTCCTAGCTTCCCGGCGACCTTCTACCCGCAAATGCTACGCCCTTAAATGGCGTCGCTTTTCCGCTTGGTGTGCCCAGCAGTCTCAGGATCCCTTCTCCTGCTCGGTGTCGGTGATCTTGCAGTACTTGCTCTACCTCTCTAATCTGGGACTTAAGTCCAACTCCGTCAAAGTTCACCTCAGTGCTCTCTCCGCACATCATGTGCCGGTGGACGGCAGACCTCTTTCCGGCGACCCTCTCGTGGCGAGGTTTCTCCGAGGTCTCCTTCTACTTAAACCACCTCTGCGCCCGCCAGCACCTGACTGGGATCTGAATGTGGTTTTACAGCGGATCACCTGTCCGCCTTTTGAACCTATGGCTACCTGTTCCCTACGTTTTCTTTCTTGGAAAACCTTATTCCTGATAGCCCTCACTTCCGCTAGACGCGTAAGTGAATTGCAGGCCCTCGTGTCTGATCCCCCTTACACTCGGTTCTACAAAAATAGGGTAGTCCTACGGACTCACCCAAAATTTCTTCCAAAAGTGGTCTCCCCTTTTCACATCAATCAGGAGGTGGTACTTCCGACCTTCTTTCCCAGGCCACACTCCAGCTGAGCTGAGATGGTCCTGCATACCCTGGACTGTAGAAGGGCCTTGAACGTCTACCTTGACCGTACGCGGGAGCACCGTAAAGCTGCTCAGCTTTTTGTATCTTTTGACCCCAATAAATTGGGGCTCCCGGTCTCCAAGCGTACTCTGTCCATCTGGGTTGCTGACTGTATCGCTTGGGCTTATGGGGCAGCCGGACTCTCCTTAGAAAGTCGAGTCACGGCTCATTGTGTTCGGGCGAAAGCTACGTCAGTGGCTTACCTCCGCTCTGTTCCATTGGCAGATATCTGCCGGGCCGCTACTTGGTCTTCGAGACAGACTTTTGCGGTCCATTACTGCCTCGAGAGGGAGTCCCGCAGGGACAGTGCTTTCGGACAGGCAGTCCTCTGAAATCTCTTCGAGGTTTGAGCAACTCCTACCCTCCATCCCGGATGGGGGCTACCGGTGGGTAATAATTCAGCGAAGATTCCTTCCTTCTGTACTGCTGAGCTAGAGGGAGCTCATTTTGTGCTTAGGGTCTCCGGTAGCCTTAAGCATGGGAGTCCCATATGTGAGGACTGACTTCCTGCTTGGTCCTGGAGAAAGCGTAGTTACTCACCTGTAACAGGTGTTCTCCAGGAGCAGCAGGAATCAGTCCTCACAACCCTCCCTCCTCCCCTGGGAGTTGCAATTATCTGCTTTAGTTTTTTTGCAAATTTTTATGCTGTCTTTTAGCTATGTCATCTGACTGGCTAAGATGGCACCCTTGGGCGGGAAGGGGACCGCGCATGCGCGCTGCAATTCCCAAAGGCTTTCTTTGAAAGCTGGGGAAAATTGCTCCGCGAGGGCTCCGTCGGCGCCGACGTCACCCATATGTGAGGACTGATTCCTGCTGCTCCTGGAGAACACCTGTTACAGGTGAGTAACTACGCTATCTATGCAATTGGTGTAGTTTATAAAAGGTTTTAGAGAGAATCAAATTTACATATGTCTCAAATGTTAAATTTGTATCTATCAAAACCCCAAGAATTTTAAGACCGGATCTAACTTCAGCCCTAATTATGCCAAAGAACATTAAAGAATCTGGTACAGGTTTATTATTATTAAAGTGCGTAAACTTTGTGAAATATTGATTTGTAAATGTAATGATTTTGCCCAAATTTCCAAATTTAAAATAGCAACATTAATAGTTTTAGAAAATGTTTTAGAAGGATAAAAAGTCAACAGCAGTTAGATATCATCTGCATAAGTATAATGTTTTGAATTCAGTTGCTCAAACGCATACCCTAAGGTAGTCATAATCAAATTAAATATAATGGGTGACTATGGGGAACCCTGCGGCACCCCACAGCAAGCATTCCACTCAGAAGAACAATCTTGACCTAACTGCACCTGATATTTTCAGTACTTCAAGAAAGCATGAAACCAACCACACACTATATATTATATCCCTATATACTCTAATAGGAGCATTAGCACATCATGGTCTGCTAAATCAAAAGCTGAACTCAAATAAGAACATAAGATATGCCATACTGGGTCAGACCAAGGTCCATCAAGCCCAGTATCCTGTTTCCAACAGTGGCCAATCCAGGTCACAAGTACCTAGCAGTTTCCCCAAAAGACACAGGTTCCACAATGCTTGTACTGGGTCAAGCATTGATATCCTGGGTCCCTTCTTAATAATGGTTTATGGACCTTTCCTCCAGGAACTTGTCCAAACCTTTTTTAAACCCAGCTATACTAACAGCCTTTACTACATCCTCCGGTAACAAATTCCAGAGTTTGATTACACATTGAGTGAAAAAATATTTTCTTTTATTAGTCTTAAATAGTTTACCCTGTAGCTTCATTGCATGTCCCCTAAATCAAACTGCAAGAACTGCCAGATGACGCTTGTCTAACGCAACATTTATATCAGACACTAAAACTCCTAATGACCATTCAGTACTATAGGCTTTTCTAAATCCAAGTTGATATTCCTTCAAAATGTCAAATTTGTCCAAATAGGAAATTAGCTGATTCTCTGGGAACAAGCAGGAAGTCAGTCCTCACATATGGGTGACGTCTGTACTGACGGAGCCCTCGCAGAAGCATCTCCCCAGCTTTCAAAGAAATCCTTTGGGAGATGCCTCCATGCTGCTACTACTACTACTACTACTATTGAGCATTTATATAGCGCTACCAGTCTACGCAGCGCTGTACAGACATTTAAGAGACAGTCCCTGCTCGTCGGAGCTTACAATCTAATCAAGACAAACACAGAATTAACAATCAAGTCAAGACAAAACACGGTACATACAATCTAGTCACGACACAGAAGTCAAAATCGGAAAGCAACAGAGAAGAGGTGAGATTTCAACCTGGATTTAAAGAGGGGTAGAGAGGGTGCCTGGCGTATAGACACCGGTAGCATGTTCCAGGTGTAAGGTGCAGTAAGGTGAAAAGAGCAAAGTCTAGAGTTAGCAGTAGAAGTGAAGGGCATAGACAGAAGTAGTTTGTTAGAAGAGCAGAGTTCCCGAGAGGGGTTGTAAGGAGAGATAAGAGATGAAAGGTACTGAGGAGCCGCAGAATGAATGCACTTAAAGGTCAGGAGGAGAAGTTTGAACTGGATGCAAAAGCGGACAGGGAGCCAGTGAAGTGACTTGAGAAGAGGAGTAATGTGGGTATAGTGAGGCTGACGGAAGATTAGTCGTGCAGCAGAATGTTGAATAGATTAAAGGGGAAAGAGATGACTCAGAGGGAGACCAGCAAGGAGCAGGTTGCAGTAGTCAAGACGAGAGGTGACTAAGGAGTGGATAAGGGTTTTAGTAGTATGCTCGGAAAGGAAGGGGCGGATCTTGCCAATATTGTAGAGAAAGAAACGGCAGGTCTTAGCTACGAGCTGGATATGTGTAGAGGAAGAGCGAGAAGAGTCAAAGAAAACCCCCAGATTGCGGGCCAAGGAAACAGGAAGGACTACCGAGTTTTCCACAGAGACTGAGAAAGGAGGAAGAGGAGGGGAGGTTTTGGGGGGAAAGATGTTCAGCTTCAGGCGGCGGTGAGACATCCAGGCAGCAATGTTGGAAAGACAGGCAGAGATCCTGGTCTGGATAACCAGAGAGATTTCAGGCGTAGAAAGGTAGATTTGGGAGTCATCGGCATAGAGTTGGTACTGAAAGCCATGGGAGGAGATAAGCGCACCAAGGGACTGGGTATAGAGAGAGAAAAGGAGCGGACCCAGGATGGATCCCTGGGGGGACTCCAACTGGGAGTGGGGTAGCAGAGGAGGAGGAGCCACCAGAACACACACTGAAAGAGCAATGGGAGAGGTAGGAGGAGAACCAGGATAGTACAGACCCGCTAAAGCCAAGCGAAGACAGGGTAACAAGGAGAAGGTTGTGGTCAACAGTGTCAAAAGCAGCAGAGAGGTCAAGAAGGATGAGAACAGAGTAGAGGCCCTTGGATTTTGCCAGGAACAAGTCACTGGAGACTCTGATAAGAGCCGTTTCAGTAGAGTGTAAGGGACGAAAGCCGGACTAAAGGATCCAGGAGGGCATGAGAGAAGAGGAAGTCAAGGCAGCGGCGGTGGACAGCACGTTCAAGTAGTTTAGATATGAAGGGAAGGAGAGAGATGGGTCGATAGTTAGGACAGGTGGGATCAAGTGAGGGTTTCTTGAGGAGGGGAGTGACCACAGTATGCTTGAAATCTGCAGGGAAAATTGCAGAGGGGAGCAATAGGTTGAGAATATAAGAGATGGCAGGGACAACGGCGGAAGAGATGGGACTTAGGAGGTGGGTGGGGATAGGATCAGAGGAACAGGTGGTGAGTTTGGAGAAAGAAAGGAGGAGTGTGGTTTCCTCATTAGAGATCATAGGGAAGGAAGAGAAGGTAGCAGAGGTAGGGGGGAGGGTAGAGAGTGAAGAGGGGAAGTAGATGAAGTAGTTGGAATAGTGGGGAATTGGAGGGTGATCCTGTGAATTTTATCATGGAAGTAGTCTGCCAGGGTTTGGGCAGGAAAGGAGGGAGGGACTGGAGGTGGAGGCACCTTGAGGAGAGAACTAAGAGTAGTAAAGAGACGGCGAGGATCAGAGGCAAGGGAGTTAGTCAAATGGACGGTAATAGTCATGTTTAGCAAGAGCTATGGCTGACTGGAAAGAGACAAGCATGAATTTGAAGTGTAGAAGGTCAGCAAGGGAGCGGGATTTGAGCCACACACGCTCAGCTGAGCGGGCACAGGAACGAAGATAGCAGGTAGTGGATGTGAGCCAGGGCTGGGGTGTAGAACGCCTTACAGGATGTGGGATGGGCAGGGCGAGAGCATCCAAGGCCGAGGAAAGAGCAGCATTATAGGAGGTTACTGCCTTGTCAACGGAATTAGATAACAAAGTGGAAGAAAGAGGTAAAGAAATGGCAGAAGAGATAGCTAAGGGATCAAGAGCATGAAGGTTTCTAAATAGGTTGGATGAGACGGGACGAGGCTGAGGCGGGTGACGGATAAGACTTAAGAGGTGATGGTCAGATAAGGGAAGAACTGAGTTACTGAATTTGGAGGGTAAGCAGTTAGAGAAGAATATCAGGTACAGGCAGTGGCCAAGCTGGTGAGTGGGGGCAATGGGGCAGAGTTGGAGGTCGAACGAGGAGGTAAGGGAGAGGAGCTTTAAAGCATGAGGATCAGAGGGATTATCGACATGAATGTTGAAATCCCCACAAATAAGAGTGGGGAAGGAGGAGACCAGAAAGACAGATAGCCATGAGTTAGTCGGTGAGAAAGGTAGAAACAGATATGTCAGGTGGACGATAAAAAACAGCAACTCGGAGAGGAAGTGGAGTGAAGAGGCGGATGGAATGGCCTTCAAAAGAGAGGAAGGCGTGAGACTGAGGTAGGATGAGGGGCTGGAATTGGCAGGAGGGAGAAAATAAAAGCCCAACACCACCACCACAACGAGGCGTGTGGGAGAACTGAAAGCCCCCATGACAGAGAGCGGCCTTAGATGCGGTGACATCTGGGAGAAGCCAGGTCTCAGTTAAAGCAAGGAGGTATAGGGTATTAGAGATAAAAAGATCATGGGTAAAAGCAAGTTTAGAAGAGACAGAGTGCGCATTCCACAAGGCACATGAGAAAGGGAGAGCGGAAGGGGAAAGGAGAGGGATATTGATAAGATTAGACATTGTGCGAGAGGACCTCTTCTCAGAGTGAGAGAGAAATCTAGGGGGGGCAGGATTAGGGTTGATATCACGGCTGAGAAGAGGAGAAAGAGTAGCAGAGTACGGGGTAGAGAGGAGATAGTGCGGCAGAAACGAGGGTGAGGTAGCTTAGAGAGAGTGGGGATGGTTGAATAAGAGGGAGAGAATGATGAAGCTGGAGATCTGATGGTAGGGTAGAAGATAGAATGGAGGGGGCAGTAAGGGTGGTAAGGGAGGGATGAGGAGTGAAGGAGTGATGGTGTTGGTAGGAGGGGAAACAATTAGGGAGAATGAGGGAAGGTAACTATACCTGGCTATACTTTATTCAGAAAGGACAGGGTAGGAAGAAGGGGAGGAGGAGTGGCACTATATGTAAAAACTACTATTAAAGCTTTGGAATTACAGAGCTTAAAAGGGAGAGAGGAGGCATTGTGGGTTAAACTAGAAAGAGGGAAAGAGAAATCTATTTGCATTGGTGTGATATACAGACCTCCCTCACAAGAGGAAGAGGTAGACAGAGTTAATTGAAGACATACGCAGCATTGCTAGGAAAGGGGAAGTGCTACTGCTAGGAGATTTCAATATGCCAGATGTTGATTGGCACATTCCTGCTGCAGTATCATCTAGAAGTAAGGAGATCCTGGATTCTCTACAGGGAGAACTATTCAGGCAATTGGTAACAGACCCCACACGTGAAGGGGCCATACTGGACTTGGTGCTTACCAATGGTGAGAGTGTTTCTGATGTTGTAGTGGGAGATCATTTTGCATCCAGTGACCACCAGATGGTGTGGTTCAGTATTAGGACTAGGGCTGTTAGAATCCATTCCAAGGTGAGGATCTTAGACTTTAGGAAGACTAACTTTGCGAAGATGGGCCAATACCTCAGGGAGTCGTTAGTGGGATGGGAACAGCTGGGGGATGTAGAAAAACAGTGGGCAAAACTGAAAGGGGGTATTTTAAAGGCAACCAACCTTTTTGTTAAAATGGTAAATAAAGGCAAAAGGAACAGGAGACCGCTATGGTTTTCGAAGGAAGTAGCTGAAAAAGTGAAGAAAAAGAGGGAGGCCTTCATGAAATACAAGAGATCACAGAGAGAGGAAGACAGGCATCTGTATTTGGAAAAACTTAGAGAAGCTAGCAAAGTAGTCAAGAAGGCAAAGATTCAAAAGGAGGAGGAAATAGCCAATGCAATAAAATGGGGGGATAAGACATTTTTCAGATATATTAGTGAGAAGAGGAAGGGCAAAAGTGGTATTGTCAGACTCAAGGGTGCAGGGGGGGAATATGTAGAAGCCGATAAGGATAAAGCGGAATTGCTTAACAAATATTTTTGTTCTGTGTTCACAGATGAAGAACCAGGAGCAGGACCTCAGAAAACACCCACAAATAAGAACAGAAGCGAGGGACATCTTGAACAATTTTCAGAAGACTGTGTTCGTGAGAAACTAGCTCAACTTAAAGTAGACAAAGCGATGGGACCGGATGAGATACACCCTAGAATACTGAGGGAACTTGGGGATGTTCTAGCAACTCCACTGACTGACCTTTTCAATGCCTCGTTGGAGTCGGGAGTGGTGCCAAAGGACTGGAGAGAGGCTCATGTGGTGCCTTTACACAAAAGCGGAAGTAAGGATGTGGTTGAAAACTACAGGCCGGTTAGTTTAACTTCAGTGGTGAGTAAATTATTGGAAACGCTGCTGAAAGAGAAAATAGTGAGGTTTCTGGAGTCCGGCGGATTACAGGATCCGAGGCAGCATGGATTCACCACAGGCAGGTCTTGTCAGACAAATCTGATCGATTTCTTTGACTGGGTGACCAGGGAGTTGGACCGAGGGAGAGCTCTAGATGTGGTGTATTTAGATTTCAGTAAAGCCTTTGACACTGTTCCTCACAGGCGACTTATAAACAAACTGAGCACCCTAGGGATGGACCCTAAAGTTACTGCTTGGGTTAGAAATTGGTTGGGTGGGAGGCGACAAAGAGTACAAGTAAATGGAGCTCACTCTGAGGAGAAGGATGTTACCAGTGGTGTGCCCCAGGGATCTGTCCTTGGTCCGATTCTTTTTAACATCTTTGTTAGTGATATAGCGGAAGGGCTGTTGGGTAAGGTTTGCCTCTTTGCGGATGATACCAAAATCTGTAATAGAGTAGACACCCAGGAAGGTGTAGATAACATGAGGAGGGATCTAGCTAAGCTTGAAGAATGGTCTAGAATTTGGCAGCTGGGATTTAATGTTAAAAAATGTAAGGTCATGCATTTGGGCTGCAGCAATCCAAGGGAGCAATACAGTATAGGAGGTGAAGTACTTTTGTCCACTAAAGAAGAGCGGGACCTAGGCGTGGTTGTGTCTGATGATCTTAAAGTAGCTAAACAGGTAGAAAAGGCGACGGCAAAAGCTAGAAGGATGCTTGGGTGCATATGGAGAGGAATGGCTAGCAGAAAAAAGGAGGTGATAATACCTCTGTATAAGTCTTTGGTGCGACCTCATTTGGAGTATGGTGTGCAATTCTGGAGACTGCACCTTCAAAAGGATGTGAACAGGATGGAGTCGGTGCAGAGGGTTGCTACTAAAATGATTAATGGGCTTCATTATAAAGCATATGAGGACAGACTTAAGGATCTTAATATGTACACCTTAGAGGAAAGGCGGGATAGAGGTGATATGATTGAGATGTTTAAATACCTCCGTGGCATAAATGTTCAGGGAGAGAGCCTCTTTCAATTGAAAGCAAGTTCTGCTACGAGGGGACATGGGATGAGGGTGAAGGGAGATAGATTCAGGAGTGATATGCGGAAATATTTCTTTACGGAAAGAGTAGTGGATCCGTGGAATAGTCTCCCAGTGGAGGTGGTAGAGATGAGGACAGTAACTGAATTCAAAAAAGCATGGGACCAACACAGAGGATCTCTAAAGGTAGAAAGTGGACTGTTGTAGTTGTTGTTATGGAAGGACAGACTAGATGGGCCTTGTGGTCTTTTTCTGTCATCATGTTTCTAAGACAATGTGATGTGGAGCCATAGAAGGCACTGAGAGGGGCTATGCAGCAAATGTAATCTAACAAGCAGAGGTAGCAATACAGCGCAGTTATTAATTATTATTATTATTATTATTTTTGGAGTGGAGGAGTAGCCTAGTGGTTAGAGCAATTGCCTAGTACCCAGAAGATTAAGGGTTTGATTCCCACTGGCACTCCTTGTGACTTTGGGCAAGTCACTTTGCCAACCTTTTCTTGCGAGGCAATGGAGGGTAATCTACTTCCGGTGATACATTGCCAAGAAAACCCAGAGGTAGCTGGGTTGCTATGAGTCAACACTGACTTGATGGCACTAAAAAAAAAAAAAAAAAAGATTAACAAGCCACAGTTGAGTCAATGGCTATGTAGTATGTTACATACAAGCAGTAATGGAATGCATGCATGCATGCTTGATCCCCTTTTTTCTAAGGAGCCCATCAGACATCTGTCTGTTTCCCCCAGAAAAAGTATCTGGGTTTTTTTTAGTTTTTTTACTCCTCTGGTCTTGCACCAGTACTCTTCCCGTCCCTGATTGCCCTATCCTCGGCATCGTGTCTCGAGTACGTTAAAAAAATTTTCTTTTTTCCTCGGTGCGGTTTGCAACTTTTTTTTTACTGCTGGCAGAGCCTCAGGTCTTCGACCTAGCTGGGGCCCTTTTCCCCCCATGGCCTCCAATGGCTTCAAAAAACATGATCGGTGCTACAGAGTCATGTCCCTCACAGACACTCATGACTGCTGCCTCCGTTGCCTTGGACTGTGGCCTGTGCAAGAAAATGTCATCCAAGGCCCTCAAGAGCCGTCAGCAGCAGCAGCATCATAAGTTCTTCCCAGAGTCTTCAGTGACACCCCGCATCCAAGGCTCTCTCTGAGGCCTCGGACTCCTGTGGTGATTCTGCGGGCCCCAAGCAAGGCCATGGGTCCTCCAAGTGGAGCTCCCGGTCAGGGAACACAAGAAGAAAAAAAAAACCCTCGAGGGCCGCATCTGTGGACAGATTTGGGAAGGTGGGTAAGTCACGAGCCAGATCCTGCAGTCCACGCCACTCGTCCAAGGTCACGGAGTGGGAGCAGCCTACCATGGTTGCTCAAAGAGAATCTTCTGGTGATCTGCCTCAGACCCCTGAGGCCATCCTTGCCAAGGACATCCCTTCAGGGGAACTGGCTCTGGGCCCAGGTTCTTCTGTAGCCACGCCAATGGCTACGGAGCCTTCTGGACTGGAGAAGAGAATGGCGGTCTTGGAGCGCATCTTGTCTACCTTCATTGCTCAGCAGCAGGTCCTGATGCCAGGCTCTGCCAGGTTATCTGCACAGACCACCAGGCCCTAAACATAGAGGACATTCCCAGATGTCAAGCCAATCCTCGAGAGCATGCAGCCTCAAGTCTATCCTCGACAACGATCTCTATCCCAGTCCTGTTCCACAGGACAAAAGTCCTCCCTGGAGAGTGCCCAAGGCTTCAGCCGCAGAGCCTCCAAGGGGCTCGGACCAGGCTCGGTGCCGGATCGCCCGGTCCGGCCCTCCCTCAACTCCTGTTGAGATTACTCAGACTGGGAGACAGAGAACGAGGAATCCCCTGACACCCATCGCCACCATAACATACCCTCGGACCCATCCCTCTCAGAGACTCTTTACTTATACCTGCCTGAGGACATGGCATTTCCTCATCTTCATATGGCACATGACGAATGCATTGGCATGCGCCACTGAGTCGGAGGAGGACGCTCGCATGGAGAAGCTTGAGATCATCCAGTACGAGGCCCTGCCGAGGGAAGCACTGACAAGTGCCCGTCCCATCCATCCTTGAACGGCTGCTTCTCAGCATGTGAGAAACACCGGCATTGGTGCCCATCATGAGCCAACGGCTCAACTCGCTGTATTGAGTCCGCTGGATTCCCGGGCTTCCAGAAAGCACTGTTGCCACATATCTCCATGGTGGTGGAGTCTGCCTTGTATAAGTTCAAGAGCCAGAAGACGCCCTCCTCGGTGCCCCCCGGTAGGGAGGTCCTCACTCTGTATGCCCTTGGCAGGAAGTGCTATCAAGGCTCGATGCTCATCAGCTGGATCCAGGCATACCAGCTATATATGGGCATGTACCTGAGGGTCCTGATGAAGGAACTCACTGAGTTCTCAGCTGGTCTTTCTGAGGAGTCCCTACAATGGTTCCGGAGCCTGGCCAAAGCCATCCGTGAGTGCTCCAAGTTTGAGTCGAGCAGCCTATGATGGCTTCAAGTCAGTGGCTAGAGTAGTTGCGACGGGCATTGGTGCTAGACGCCAGACTTGGCTACAGTCTTCCGACCTGGAGGAATTGGTTCAGTACAGATTGGTCGATGTCCTCTGCCAGGGAGAGAATCTCTTTGGCCAAACTCATGACTGATAAGGCTGCTGAGTTGGAGACAGAGTTCATGATGAGGACCAGGCTCTCCAAGAAGACCGCTACATTCCCCTTATGGAAGCACTCAAGTCAAAAGCCACTTTACTCGAGGAAGGGAGCTGCCTACAGAAACTATCCGCAGTATCAGGGTCAGCAGCCCAAGGGCTATGATCCTTGTAAGCAGAAGGCTCCCAAGACCTAGGCACAGGCCCTGGCCCAGCCTGGAGAGAGTTTTTGACTCCTTGGACATAGCCTCTCCATCCCCAGGGGGACATCTATTCCACTTTACCTATCGGTGGCCAACCGTATTGACACTTGGGCACTCTTAAGTGGTCAAGGGTTACCTCCTCCACCTGACACAGGCGCTTCCCCCTTTCTTTCCAGGAGAGAGCCCCTCAGGACTCCCCTTCACTGGGATCTACTACTGCAATAAATCGCAGGTCTCCTCGAGTAAAGGGAAGTGGAACTGGTGACCCAGCACTTCTGGGGCAAAGGGTTCTACTCTAGGTACTCCCTCATGCCAAAAAGAGCAGGGGGCCCAAGTCCCATTCTAGACCTGAGGGTCCTGAACAGGTTTCTGGTGAGGAGGAAGTTCAAGATGCTCTCACTTGGAACATTGCTGCCTTACCTCCAGCAGGGAGACAGGCTATGTTCCTTGGGTCTGAAGGATGCCTATACCCGCATCCTCATTTATCCTAGCAACAGGCAGTATCTCAGATTCATGGTGGGGGGTGGTCACTGTCTGTACAGGGTACTACCCTTCAGCCTGGCCTCTTCCCCCAGAGTCTTAACCAAATGCCTGGTGGTAGCCGCTGCCTACCTCTGTCTCCAGGGTGCCCTTTGTCTTTTCCTACAAGGACGACTGGCTCATAAAGGGAGACATGGCCGCCGAGGTGCAGCAGACTATGCTCCTCACCATCTACATCCTGCAGCATCTGGGGTTCGTGATAAACCGCCCCACCTCCTCCCGACACAATTTCTGGAGTTCATCGGGGCAAGGCTGGACACACACAGTTCAGGCCTGGCCGCAGATGTTCAGCACCAACTCTTGGTGTCCACTTGCCTGCCACTGCACCTACTTGGCCACATGGCTATGGTCATGTTACCCCAGACGCCCATCTTCATATGATGGTGGCCCAGTAGTGCCTCTGCTCCCAGTGGACACAGGCCATGGGCCAACTATGAGACAGTGTGTCAGTGATCTGCCAGCTGGTGGAGTCCCTGAACTGGTGGCAGAACACGCAGCACCTTCAAGCGGGGATGCCCTTTCAGGGCCGCACCCCCAGAGGGTCCTCATTACAGACTCCTCCTTTGTGGGCTGGGGAGCACATTGCGAAGAACTTTGCACTCAGGGCAGTTGGTCCAAGGTGGAAAGCCAGCAGCAGATCAACCTCCTGGAAGCTCTGGGCCATACACTTGGCTCTCCAGGCCTTCTACCACCATCTGCAGCACCAGTCAGTGCTGGTCCAAACGGACATTCAAGTGGCAATGTTCTTTGTAAACAAACAAGGGGGCATGAGGTCCCGCGCCTTCTGCCATGAAAGCTCTCTACTCTTATGCAATCCTCCAAGAGATGCTCCTGTGAGTGGTGTACCTGCCGGGACAGGACAACACCCTGGCGGACAGACTGAGCGGGGTTCTCCAGCCACACAAGTGGCGGCTGGACCCCAGAGTGGCCAGTCAGCTCTTCCGACTCTGGTTGACCTCTCTACTGAATCTCTTTGCCAGCCCGGACAACTCCCAGTTGCCCCCTTCCGCTCCTAGCACCCCACCCAACTTGGGTGGCTGCCGTGGTCAGAGGGCTTTCATACACTTTCCCGCTCACGCTGTTGATTGCCAAATCCCTCTTCAGGGCTCTCCGCGACAGCTGTCGCTGATCCTTGTGGCTCCATGGTGGCCCAGGCAACTGTGGTTCCCTCTGCTTCTCCATTTGGTGGCAGAGGCCCCCGTCTCTTGGGGAGTGCCCTGGGGTTATTGTCTCAGGAGAAGGGCTCCTTCCTGCACATCAATCTGGGGTCCCTGTCTCTGACAGCTTGGCTGCTGAGAGGGTAGCCTTGGCCCCTTTCAACCTCTCAGGGGAGGTAGATGAGATCCTTTTGGCTTCCCATAAGACCACCACCAGACGAGCCTACGCCTTCAAGTGGCACAGATTTTCGGTGTGGTGCACAGAACGACAGGCGAACCAGTTCTGCTTGGTGCAGCTGGTGCTGCAATACCTACTTTATTTGTCGCAATCCGGGCTCAAATCAAATTCCGTCAGGGTACACCTTCGGGGCAGACTCTTTTCACCCGCTTCCTACAGGGTCTCTTGTTGTCTAAGCCCTCCATCAACCCACCAGCGGTTGAGTGGAACCTCATTGTGGTGATAGCGCAGCTCACTGGGCCGTCATTAGAGTCCCTGTCTTTGTGCCACTTGAGGTATCTTTCATGGAAAGTCATCTTCCTGGTGGTGCTCACATCCGCCTGCAGGGTCAGTGAGCTTCAAGCCTTGGTGGCAGAGCCCCCCTACTCCAGGTTCTGTAAAAACAGGATCGTGCTCCACACGCATCCCAAATTCCTCCCAAAGGTAGTGTCCCTATTCTATCTCAATCAAGAGGTGGTGCTCCCCACCAGCAGGACGGAGGCTGTCCTCCATACTCTGGATTGTAAGAGGGCCCTGTCCTACCTTCAACGTACCCAGGGCCACCTCAAAGCTTCACAACTTTTCATTTCCTATGACCCCAATCGGCTAGGGGAGGTGGTGACCAAGTGGACTCTGGCCACCTGGGTGGCGGACTGCATTGCCCTCGTCTATGAACAGGCTGGGCTCTTGCTGGTGTGCCGGGTCAGGGCCATGGTGGCTTCTGTGGCAAGCCTGCATTCTGTCCCAGTGAGGGACATCTGCTGTACTGCTACTAGTTTCGCAGCTCATTACTGCCTGGAGAGGGAGTCGCAACTGGACAGCGCCTTTGGCCAGGCCATGCTCTGTAATCTATTCAGGCTTTAGGCAACTCTTACCCGCCAACCCTTCTGTGTTCAGGCTACTGGAGTGTTGGTTCCTCACTGGACACATGGGTCCTTCTGTAGTCTGTATTCTTAGACTCAATTGCTGCTGCTCACGGCTCCCCTAGCGGTTTTCTATGGGCTTTGGTAGCCTGTAGCTAGGGAATCCCATATGTGAGTACTGACTTTCTGCTTGTTACCAGAGAAAGCATAGTTACTCACTTGTAATAGGTGTTCTCCGGGGACAGCAGGAATCAGTCCTCATAACCCTCCCTCCTCCCCGTGGAGTTGCTTTTCTATCATTTTGCCGTCTTGAGCTATGTCATCTGACTGAGGCAAGATGGCACCCTTGGGTGGAAAGGAGACCACGCAGGTATGGTGGCATCTTCAAAAGGCTTTTTTTAAAAGCTGGGGAGATGCTTCTGCGAGGGCTCGGCACCGACGTTACCCATATGTTAGGACCGATTCCTGCTGTCCCCGGAAAACATCTGTTAACAGGTGAATGACTTTGCTTTTGCCACAGTTGATTGTTATTTTAATTAATAAAGGTATGTTAACTATAGGGCAAAAGTTATTTATTTATTTAAACGGATTTAATATACTGCTTTATCTTTAAATCAAAGCGGTTAGCACATCAAACAATCAAGAGTGTGAGGGTGAATATATGCTATGGATACGTTGACTTGTGTGGTGTGGGTAAGCAGTGTGATAAACTGGTGAGCTATATACATTGTTAACTATGAACTGGGGCTGTATACAAGTAGCAGGGTGGGCTGCAGGGGTCATTTATAGGTTGGAGAAGGCTGGTATCTGGTTCATGTGATGTCCTTATAGTGTTCATGGCTTATGTAAATCAGCTTGTGGGAGAAGCCTGGTAGCTACTTAGTAATTTCAACTAAACTCAGTTTCTTATCTTTAGGAATAAGTGTTAGAATATTATCTCCCAGAATAGCTGGATAAATTTCTTGAGTCATAAACTCAACCATAATTCCATAAAACCATGTCCTAAAATTTTGTGGCGCTTGTGTAAATAAATAAATAAATATAAGATACCGATGCTGAATATCTGGCTTTTGTTTAACCACTGGCCTCCATGATTAAATATTTACTGAATGGTTTCTTAAGGGAATCTAATGCAATATTTATATTCCTAAAACACAGCCTTTTAGATATTAATCTAGACTGAACAAGAGTGAACTTTGAGAACATAAATAATGTACTCGGCCAGACCAAAATGTTTATTAAGCCCAGCATCCTGTCTCTGGCCTTGTCTAATCCGGGTAACCAGAAATGACCTAGTAGGAAAAGCTATCCATGTTGCTTCTTCCCAGAAGTTAAAAGGAAAGTAAATAAGTCACCCAGGTGTTTCTGACTAAGAATTATTTATGGACCTATTCTCCAGAAGGAAGGAAATATAATTGGATCTCCAAGTTTATTTATTTATTTATTTACATTCTCTTATATACCGCGCTATTCTGCATCAGTGCGGTTTACATTGAACAAACTGAAATTACATTGAACAGGGCATTATAACTTGGAGATAACTATTTTACAGGGGACATGGGCTATGGAGGGTTAAGTGGCTTGCCCAAGACCACAAGGAGCACCTTTGGGACTAGAAACCCCAGTCCTTCCGGCCCAAGGTTGCTGTCCTCTAGTGGGATTTGAACCACTGACCTTCCGGCCTGAAGTACCTTGCCCCAACCACTAGGCTACTCCTCCACTCATTCTTACTCCACTAATTCTTACTCCTTCCACACACAGTTGTGGAAGGAGTAAGAATTAGTGGATTTCTCTGGGAACTTGTTGGATGACAGCTAGAAGATTAAGAGGAGGAAGTGCTGGGAAATACTGTAAGAGGGATAAAGAATCTCTTTCGTGATTCAGTACATATTCATACAAGCCAGATTCTATCTCTACACAGCCCAGGCATACTGGAGTTTGCTTCCAAGTTCTGCACAATGTTTACTTCTCTAAGAGGATGTGCCTTTGCCTTACACAAGGGTGGACAATCTTTTTCAGTGTTGTCACAGGTGCAGTGAATGAAAAGTTATCCACACTATTCAGAAATTAAGAAATTAGATTGATAAATGAAACATTTTCTAAACAAGTTTATTCAAAACACGTACAAACCATTCTTCTGAAATTTCTGATAATCCACTTATCCATCTTTAGGATAAAAATAGAAAAATGTAATAAAAATAGCAATTGAGAACAATTTCTTAAGGGAAAAGAAAAAATGTGAAAGTAGCATACTCAAAACAGAAGCAATCATATCCACTCACAGTTGAGCTCAGACTTGTCCAAACTATGGACTGTGGAGGGAAGTATCAGCTTGTAACATTGAGTCAATTAGGGGGTGGCATAGAATGAATGCGTGAGAACATATTAATGGCACTTCTATTGGTTGATTCCATACAGTAAGCCACGCTATCCAGAAAAGAGATTAATTTTTAATGTTAGAATCAAAATATACACACTCATAGCAAGTTAGCCACTTGTGGAGATTAGCAGCAGGGTTGCTCACTCTGGACCTTGCATAGCTGGAGTGGAGGAGTAGCCTAGTGGTTGGGGCAAGGTACTTCAGGTCGGAAGGTCGGGGGTTCAAATCCCACTAGAGGACAGCAACCTTGGGCCGGAAGGACTGGGGTTTCTAGTCCCACAGGTGCTCCTTGTGGTCTTGGGCAAGCCACTTAACCCTCCATAGCCCATGTTCCCTGTAAAATAGTTATCTCCAAGTTATAATATCCTGTTCAATGTAATTTCAGTTTGTTCAATGTAATCCGCACTGATGCAGAATAGCGCGGTATATAAGAGAATGTAAATAAATAAAATAAATAAAACTAGCTCCATGCAGCAAAGCTTTATAGACAGAAAATGGAATGCTGCACCTAGAAAGAACCTACTCCTAAGGTAGTGTCCTGGTTAGTCCCATATTCAGGTGAGATAGTGAGGCTCTAGAGCTCAGTTCAGACAATAGTTAAAAGTAGTGGGAAGATTGAAGGATGATGCAGTAGGTGGAGCAGGGACAGCCTGAGGGGGATGCAGAGGGAAGGGGAGCCATGTGCAGAGACAGATTGTGGGTCCTTATTTGCATAAGTCAATAGGGGTTGAATAGTGGGGCTGAAATGCGAGGCCATGTGCAAAGAACACAGTTGCTCAGTGGTAGGGCCGACCCTGATGTGGAGTGTGAGAGCATTGCACAGTCTTTTGTTGCCACATAATGGTTTAACCTGTCTATTATATTCCTGTATGCATGCTCTTCCCCTCCCCCCCCCACCCTTCCTCCTTAGATCCGTGGAATGGGGATGAATTCTCCTGAGCTGCTGTTGCTAGTGGAAAACTGCCCAAAGGGTGCAGAGACTCTGGTCACTCGCTGTTTGCACATCCTGACTGATAAAGGTAAGTGACATTTCTTTTCTGCTAGCCCCCACCTTGGCTGATTAATCATAGGTCTTTTCTCTCCTGACTTGCTTTCCCTCCCTGACTGATAAAAGAAAGTTTTACGGGTCCCTTTTTTGGTTGGGTGGGAGGCGACAAAGAGTACAAGTAAATGGAGCTCACTCTGAGGAGAAGGATGTTACCAGTGGTGTGCCCCAGGGATCTGTCCTTGGTCCGATTCTTTTTAACATCTTTGTTAGTGATATAGCGGAAGGGCTCTCGGGTAAGGTTTGCCTCTTTGCGGATGATACCAAAATCTGCAATAGAGTAGACACCCAGGAAGGGGTAGATAACATGAGGAGGGATCTAGCTAAGCTTGAAGAATGGTCTAGAATTTGGCAGCTGGGATTTAATGTTAAAAAATGTAAGGTCATGCATTTGGGCTGCAGCAATCCAAGGGAACAATACAGTATAGGAGGTGAAGTACTTTTGTCCACTAAAGAAGAGCGGGACCTAGCCGTGGTTGTGTCTGATGATCTTAAAGTAGATAAACAGGTAGAAAAGGCGACAGCAAAAGCTAGAAGGATGTTTGGGTGCATACGGAGAGGAATGGCTAGCAGAAAAAAGGAGGTGATAATGCCTCTGTATAAGTCTTTGGTGCGACCTCATTTGGAGTATGGTGTGCAATTCTGGAGACCGCACCTTCAAAAGGATGTGAACAGGATGGAGTCGGTGCAGAGGGTGGATACTAAAATGATTAATGGGCTTCATTATAAAGCATATGAGGACAGACTTAAGCATCTTAATATGTACACCTTAGAGGAAAGGCGGGATAGAGGTGATATGATTGAAATGTTTAAATACCTCCGTGGCATAAATGTTCAGGGAGAGAGCCTCTTTCAATTGAAAGCAAGTTCTGCTACGAGGGGACATGGGATGAGGGTGAAGGGAGATAGATTCAGGAGTGATATGCGGAAATATTTCTTTACGGAAAGAGTAGTGGATCCATGGAATAGTCTCCCAATGGAGGTGGTAGAGATGAGGACAGTAACTGAATTCAAAAAAGCATGGGACCAACACAGAGGATCTCTAAAGGTAAAAAGTGGACTGTTGTAGTTGTTGTTATGGAAGGACAGACTAGATAGGCCATGTGGTCTTTTTCTGTCATCATGTTTCTATGTTTCTACTGCCCAATACCACAGTACACAGGTCTTCTCCCCTTCTGCTGCCTCCTTATCCTCACTGATGAAAGCATTACTTTTAAACATGACCATAAACCTCAGCAGGTTCATCCAGTAAATTAGCTGTTTCTTTTCCGGTCTCTGGGTTATTTGCCATGCGCTGTTTGATGCAGCCAGAGGCGCCCAAATGGGGGGAGAGGAGAAGGGGTTTTTTTTGTTTCTGTGGCTTAATCCTTCATTGTTTTTTGGTGAAGGTGGGAACTACGGGTGAAACAAACGCAGATATCTAGTCTATTCCTGTCTGCATACAGTCCCTTATATTTACACCATCCCAGGCAAATGTATGTATGCCTCTAACTTGCTTTTAAAATAATCCAGTGACAGAGATCCCACTACCATCTTGAGTAACTCATTCCATCTCTTTACTCTTACAGCAGGCAAGTTCCACCTAATGGAATCCTATAAATCACTGCTGTTTTTTGTTATATCCAGGAACAAGCAGGAATGTAGTCTTCACATATGGGTATCGTCGGTACCGACGGAGCCTGCGCGGGAATGCTCCCCAGTGTCCAATTAGAAAGCTTTTGGGAGCATCCCACAGTGCCTGCGTGCTGCCTTCCCGCCTTTCCCAACTGCCTCTCTCCAGTTCTTCATTTTCTGCGGAGGCAGCAGGTCGTTGTTCCTGTCACCGCAGAAATTATTTTCCTTATTCCTTCTTTTTTGTGGTCGCGTCTGCCTTCCTCGACGCTATACCAGTACCGCCGGTTCTTCTTTCTTTCTTTTAAAAAAAAAAAAATATCTATATACTTTTCTTTTTCCAAACTTTTCTTTTCCAGGTGCACGCGCCATTTTGGGCCTTAGGCCCAAAATTTCCTCCACTATGGAAAAACCCACTTTGGGTTTCAAAAAGTGCACTAAGTGTGGCGGTACCATCTCCGTCACCGACACCCATGAGTGGTGTCTTAAATGTTTAGGTCCTGACCACTCCATCTACGAGTGTATATTTTGTGCCGTGATGTCCAAGAGGGGTCGACAAAACCGAGCTGCTAAGCTCAGCGCCCTTTTTCCCTCCGATGCAGCTTCTGTGGCATAGACGTCTTCCAGGGCTTCGTCTTCCTCCCATGGATCTCAGGTAACTAACATTAAGTCTGGCCGGTCCTCAAAGGGTAGATCTCCTTCCAAGCATCGAGATGCCTCTGGCGTTGCCCTTGAGGGTTCTGTACTGGCAAAATTGCACCGGCGGGAGGCTTCGGCTTCCAAAGCATTATCGGGGCTCCAGGATGTTCTTGAGGCCTCGAACTCGGCAGAACTACTGGTGCCATGCTCTGGGGTACCGGCTGCTTCCTCCGATACCCAGGCATCGGCAGCGTCGATAGACCAGATGTTCCTGGATATTGAACGTAGTCTGGCGGCTCTCCTTACGGCATCGACACCCTCGGAACCGCGTCAGACAGTTTAACCGGCACCAGTACCGACAGCATCGGCTTCGACAGTAGTGTCTGCTTTGCCGGCACCCAGTCATGCAATGCCTTCCGGTACCGATACACCGGCTTTTGACTGTTTCGAGTGCATAAGCAGAACCTCTGCCATTGCCATAGGTGCACGTAGAATTGCATGGCTCCAGGCATCCGATTTGGAGCTCTGGGTGCAGGACAAACTGGGCAATATCTCTTGTACAGGTGAGAATCTATTTGGCAAAAATTGGCAAGAGAAAGCCAATGAGTTGGATGCTGACAACTCTACTTTGGATAGGTTATCCAAAGCCACAGCTGATCCTGCAAGAAATAAATCTTTCAAGAAACCATTCTTCTCAAAAAAGAAGAGGTTTTATCCCTCTTATTCCCAGCAGGGACGTTCTGCAGGTCAGTCTGCCCGAAAGAGTCAGCAACCACCTAAACAAAGGAAAGCAAAGACTGCTAAGCCTCAACCATCTCAGCCTCCACAAGGCCTTTGACTTTCATCTAGAGAACTTAGCCTTCCTGGCCCTCAATGAACCAGAGCCTTCCACCATTCCAGGAAGGTTGTGTCATTTTGCCACCAGATGGGGGCAGATAACAGCAGAACATTGGACACTCTCCATTATAAAAGAGGGGTACAAGCTTCACTTTCTGTGCATGCCCCCTCCCACAGTGGTAAGACAGTTCAGTTCTCAGACCCTCAGACCTCTCTCATCAACTTGTTAGATAAAGAGGTCATTATGCTTCTTGCCCAAGGGGCAATAGAAGAAGTACCCATTCATCAACAGGGTACAGGGTTTTACTCCCCCTATTTCCTTATCCCAAAGAAAACAGGGGGACACAGACCTATTTTAGACCTCAGAGAATTGAACAAATTCCTGTTCAAAGAGAAATTCAAGATGATTTCTCTGGGAACTCTGCTGCCATACCTTCAGAGTCAGGATTGGCTTTGTTCTCTAGATCTCAAGGATGCGTACACTCATGTTCTCATCCATCCAACTCACAGAAGATTCCTTCATTTCCTTTTTCAAGGAAAGCACTTACGAATACAGGGTGCTTCCTTTTGGCCTGGCCTCAGCACCAAGAGTGTTCATGAAATGCATGGCTGTGGTAGCAGCATTTCTTCGCAGTCTAGGGATATTCGTCTTCCCCTACTTAGACGACTGGCTCATTCGAGCCCCATCAGAGTCAGAGGTCAGGACTTCTCTATCTTACACAATGCGTATCCTTCAGTATTTGGGTCTGGTCATAAACATCCCAAAATCCAGTCTAACTCCCACTCATCTCTAGAGTTCATAGGAGCTTTGCTGGATACCAGAAAAGCAAGGGCCTATCTTCCCCAGGCCCGTTGCCTTCGCAAGGTGCAGTTAGCTTCTCAAGCAATGCTAAAGCCTCATCTCACTGCCCGAGAAATGTTACAACTACTAGGCCACATGGCATCTACAGTGCATGTGGTTCCTTATGCTCGCCTCCATATGAGAGCAGCCCAGTGGACTTCATCCACTCAATGGACCCAGGCATCAGGGTGCCTGTCAGACAAAATAGCAAACACAAATCGCTTTATTTTGTCTCTCCAATGGTGGCAGTCCACTCAAAACCTGTTGCTGGGGTCCCCATTTCAACAACCTTTACCCCAGGCAACTCTCACAACAGATGCTTCACCAATGGGTTGGGGAGCTCATCTGCAAGACCTCTCCACCCAAGGCACTTGGACTCCACAGGAGACTCATCTACACATCAATATCTTAGAGCTCAGAGCAATCTTCCTTGCTCTTCGAGTGTTCCACACTCTTTTCAGCTACAAGACAGTCCTCATTCACACGGTCAATCAAGTAGCCATGTTCTACGTGAACAAGCAGGGAGGAACAGGCTCTCTGTCACTTTGCAACAAAACTTTGTGACTATGGGCCCTTGCCAGAGAGCATCAGATTCATCTCCTGGCAGTGTATCTTCCAGGCATACAAAACTCTTGGGCAGACAGACTCAGTCGAGTTCTGCTTTCACACGAATGGTCTTTACATGCAAACCAGGCGGCCAAGATTTTTCAAATTTGGGGAACCCCGGACATAGACCTCTTTGCAAGTCCGTTGAATACCAAACTTCCCCGGTTCTGTTCCAGAATTCCGGCTCAGGACTCTCAGGCCAGGGATGCTTTCCTCCTTCACTGGGGTCAAGATTTCCTTTATGCCTTTCCACCCATTCCCCTAATTCCCAAAACCCTGTTCAAGCTTCAGAGAAATAGAGGCCATATGATTCTCATAGCTCCACATTGGCCACGGCAAGTGTGGTACCCTCTGCTTCTACATCTCTCTCAAGCTCCCTCCCTGGAGTTAGGATCTGCTCCATATCTCCTGTCTCAGGAGGACGGAATGTTATGGCATCCCAGTCCCCAGTCTCTGCATCTCAGGGCTTGGTTGCTGAAGGCCTAGATCTTCATGATCTTAACCTCCCTCAGCAAGTAAAGGATATCCTTTATGCTTCCAGGAAGCCTTCCTCAAGACGCTCTTATGCTTTCAAGTGGAAAAGCTTTGCCATATGGTGTTCGCAGAAGGGTCTTAACCCCCTTGCGATACCTCTGGAATCATTACTGGAGTATCTCCTTCATTTATCCAATGCAGGACTTAAAACTAACTCAGTAAGAGTCCATTTGAGTGCTATTTCAGCTTATTTCAAGCCTCTAAATGGACAACCTAATTCCTCCCATCCTCTTATAGCAAGATTTATGAGAGGCCTTCTTCTAACTAAGCCTCCCATTAGGCTACCACCGGTGGCATGGGACTTAAACCTGGTTCTTGGTCAGCTCATAAAGCCACCTTTCGAACCTTTAGCTAATACCTCATTGAAATTCCTCTCTTGGAAGGTTTTCTTTCTCATTGCAATCGCATCAGCACGCCGTATCGGTGAATTGCAGGCGCTAGTAGATGATCCACCTTATGCAAGGTTCCATCATGACAAGGTAGTCCTTAGGAGTCATCCACACTTTATGCCAAAGGTGGTCTCGCCTTTTCATCTAAACCAAGTGGTCTACCTGCCTGTGTTTTTTCCAAGGCCTCATACATCTAATGCAGAAAGGAATCTTCATACTTTGGACTGTAAAAGAGCTTTAGCCTTTTATTTGCAAAGAACACAGCAACATAGAAAGTTCACTCAACTCTTTGTTGCTTTTGATCCTTCTCATTTGGGACTTACAGTCTCCAAGAGAACACTGTCCAGCTGGATTGCTCAGTGTATTTCCTTTGCCTATCAGAGTAAAAATCTTCCTCTGGAGGGCTATGTCACAGCTCACAATGTGAGAGCCATGGCAGCTTCAATGGCTCATCTGCACTCTGTGTCTGTCGACTCTGTGTCTGTCGAGCAGCCATTTGGGCCTCGGTTCATACTTTCACAGCCCATTACTGCTTGGACAAGGACTCCCGACGGGATGTCTTGTTTGGTCAGGCTGTTCTCCAACACCTGTTCCATACCTAATCAACTCCTACCCACCGTCCCTGGTTGGATGCCAGAGATCCATGGGGGGAAGTGGAGCCCTTTCACAGGGAGACACAACTTCTGGGGTCTCTCCCTGGCATCTAAAGCTAGGGAGTCCCAATATGTGAAGACTACATTCCTGCTTGTTCCTGGAGATATAGTTACCTGTAACAGGTGATTTCCAGGAACAGCGGGAATTTAGTCTTCACAACCCACCCACCTCCCCTTGGAGTTGTATCTCTCTATCTCTTTCTCTTTCCCTCTCTCTCTCTTTGTCTCAGCTTTAAACTCAACTGGAGAGAGGCTGTTGGGAAAGGCGGGAAGGCAGCACGCAGGCGCTGTGGGATGCTCCCAAAATTTCACTGTATATAGCCCACCTTGTACATAGCTCAAACCACCTTGTACATAGCTCAAACCAATCTAGCACACAATACAACACACACTCAACTAAATTTCACCCTCACTGCATGCATAACACACTCACTTTACCAGATTGTTTGCTGTGATACCACCTTGATTATTAAGATAAGGCGGTTTAGAAATACTGTTAAATAAATAAATAAAAGCTTCCTAATTGGACGCTGGGGAGCGTTCCCGCGCAGGCTCCGCCACTACCGATGATACCCATATGTGAAGACTAAATTCCTGCTGCTCTCGTAGATCACCTGTTACAGCTGAGTAACTATGCTTTATTTGAACTACCAGTTCATTCTGCTAAATCGGTCCAGACAAGTGGATTCAATTCCCCTACCAGCAGATGTGGAGACAGAGAGAGAGAGAGCTATAAACTTCCAGTACAGTGCTTCCCAAACCTGTCCTGGGGGCTCCCCACCCAGTCGGATTTTAAGAATATTCACAATGAATATGCAGGAGGTAGATTTTCATGCAGTGTATGCAAATCTCTCTCACCAATATTCATAGTGGATATCCCGAAAATCCAACTTTCTGGTGAAGCCCCCAAGACAGATTTGGTAACCACTGCTACTAAAGCTGATGCAGCTAGGGGCACACTTCAATATTTCTCTGTCTCCAGCAGATGGTGAATGCTGTTCTGATGCACATCAGTTTTAAATAATGTTAGCTCCTTGCCAGCTAGTCAAAAAGGTTCTTTCCCAGTTAAGCTGCATGGCAATGTCTTCAGGGGGTACCTAGGATATTTCGTTGACATTTCCTGCATAGAGGGGGGTGAAAAGAGAATCTGCTTTCAATCAGGTTTGCAGAGCAGCTGAGCAGTCAGGATTCCATGAAATAAAGACTGGGCTCTTCACACACCCTCAGTGCTTCAGCTTTTCCCTCCCACCCCCACTCCACCGGCCCACCAGGACAGCTCAACCAAAGAGAGATTTTCCAGAAAGGAAGAAGGTTTGTGCTAGAAGACTTGATCACAAGAGTCAGGAGCCCAGTGTGCAGTGTTCAGTGCTTCCCGGGGGTGAGTATAGTCTTATTTTGCTTCCAATGTCAACATCTGTGAAGCTGCTATAAGGGATGGCCCAACATTGTCCAGGGCAGAGGTCGATCATCAGGCATGCTGTTTTTCTTCTACATTTGTTTCTGCAGCTGCCACGTTAGGCCTTGCCATTATGTGCATGTGCTATTTACGTGGGTATACTAAACCTTGGAGTTGTGTGTTTCTTATTGTGCGCATATGTTGCCATGCAGCCATTCTGCACAGTCTAGCCGCACATTTGGATGCACCCATTGCTTAGTTACAGTTATGAAATATGCATGTCAGCCTCTAAGAAATACTGCTTGACCTCTGGCAAGCGTCACATTGGCACTCTGGAATCCCTATGCGGACACTGTTCAGAAGATTCATGGGGGCCATCAGGGGTAGACCCCATGGGCCCAGCCAGCAAAGGAATCTCCTACACAGCATTCTCACAGATGATTGCAGAGTTGGGCGCTGAAAAGGAGGCCAATGTAATGCCAATTTTTAAAAAGGGTTCCAGGGGTGATCCGGGAAACTACAGACCGGTGAGCCTGACGTCAGTATCAGGGAAAAATGGTAAAACCATCATAAAGAACAAAATTCCTGATTGTGTCTCCAGTCTAGTCCCGGACCTCTGGGTTGTCCACCTTAATCAGCAGCTTGGAGACTGAGGAACCTCCCTCTTTTCTGATGTCATCTGTATATCCTCCTGGGAGCCTCCTTCATCCACCAGTTACCTCGGTCTCCAAGCAGCTGAATAGGTCGGTGGTGAGCTGGGGGGGTCTGGACTCACTGGAGGAACAATTGAGGATAGTGTATAGATAGGGTTTTGTCTAGTGAGGAATTTTAAAAAAAACAAAAACTTAAGGTGAATGGAAAAGCAAACCTGAAAGTTATAAGGGAGAGCAATTAAGCTTTTTTTATTTATTTAACTGCATTTATATACCGCTTTTCACCGGGTCAAAGCGGTGTAACATAAAAGGGGGGGTGGATAGGAATCAGTGTAGGGGGGGCCTTTCTGCCTTAAATCGATGGTGCTTTTGCTTCAGATGTGCTGCAGGCTTTCCTCCAATCTGGTCAGCTCCCCTTCTCTGCCGAGTGTTCAGCCATAGCCCCGGAGGACACAGATTGTAAGTGCCTCGGGAACCGGAGGCTGATAAGGAGCGGTGCACAGTCGGCGCTCTGCAGAAGTTGTGCCTGCGAACATGCCTGGTCTGTCCGCGGCGATCGTCTGGTGTTGGGCGGTCCCGTGGTGCACGACGTCTCGCCCGCTCTCCGGATTTTCAGTTCGGAGGTGGAGAGTGAGCTCAGCCATGTTGGCCCTTGGCGGCGGAGGCCCGTAGAGGTAAGAAACCTCGGGGGGATCATTTCCCTTCAGCACGCTTTAGGCGTAAAGGGAGGAATCGGCCTAGTCATGTGGGCTAAGTGCGGGAAGCACCCAAGCAGCTTCGTGGCCTGCAAAAGTACCCGGTTTCAGGGAGGGGAGTCTTGATTTCAGTGCCTCACCTCCATTTCTCGTTCTCGGTGTTAGGTGGTTGTGTTAGAAAAAAACAAAAAAAACCCAAAAAGGATAAGAATTAGAAAACAGTCGTGCGTTGGTTCTTGCCAGTTGCTCTGGTAGTGGTAGCAGAGTGGGTAGTGCCCAAGGGTCGCCTCGGATCCTGCACAGCGTGGCGATGCCCTCTAAGCCCCAGTGTTTCGTCTTTGGGGCTAGGAAAGACTCAGTAGATACTTCAAGTGTATGTAAGGGCTGCACTAGAGAAGCCGCGGCCGGGGTGGAGGCGGCAGAGGGCAAGGATGTGAGTCTGGAGTCCGTATTGGGTCCCACGGTAGCACAGTCCTCGAGTGTTTCCCTAGGGGAGCCAGTGGCAGGGCCATTGTCCGCCCCGGACGTTCCACCGCAGGCTTCGGTTTGGCCCAAGGGACTGGAGTCCATTTTTTCGGCGGAATTTGCGGCTGTCCTGCAGCTTGCAGTGGCTGCCTTACCGCAGGTTCCGCCAAAGGGGCCTACTGAGGGTCGCGGGCTGAAGAGGCTCGCAGTGGGCCCGCTACAGAGGAGCCAGAAGGGCTCAAGAGACCCAGGACAGAAGGCGAAATCGCTGATCAGTCGGTTGCCTCAGAGGGGCAACTGTCTGAGGAGGAAGGCAGGTGCATGGACCTCGACGAGGAGTTGGAAGAAGGAGAGCTGGATGATAAAGAAGATCAGTCAAGAGTGGTGCATGTCTTTCGCAAGGAAGAGTTGCCAGCTCTCATTGCAGAAACACTAAGTGCGCTAAACATGCCAGTACCGGGGTCAGCGGAGGATGTGACCCTTTAGGATCCCTTGTTGCAGATCTTCAGAAAGACACAAAGGGAATTTCCAGTGCACAGAGTGTTTCAGGAAATGATACAAGATTAGTGGAACGCTCCCGAGGCCTCGCTGAAAAGGGGCCAGAGTGATGAGCCGACTTTACCCTTTGGTGGACCAGGATAAGGAGATTTTCAAAGCTCCCAAGGTGGATGCGGCCGTGACGGCGGTGATAAATTAGACCACCATACCGGTTGAGGGCAATGCTGCCCTCAAGGATAGTCAGGACAGAAAGTTGGATTCCTTACTACGTCAGATCTTTGATGTGAATGCCCTGTCTCTCCAGACGGCCATCTGTGGAGCCTGGGTGGCCCGAGCATGTCTGCGTTGGGCGCAGAGGGTTAGGGATGGACAGAAAGGCAATATGGCCGAAGATGCTTCGAGGCTGGGCTGCCTATCTCGCGGACCTTCACTATGATCTGATGCGCGGCATGTCAAAGAGCATGGCATCAGCTGTTGCGGCAAGGCATTGTCTTTGGCTTCGCAATTGGGCGGCAGATAATTCCTCGAAGGCACGCCTAAGTAAGCTTCCTTTTAAGGGAAAGTTGTTGTTTGGGGAAGATCTTGAGAAGTTGGTCAAGGATCTCGGGGAATCTAAGGAGGGGTAGATTACCTGAGGATAAACCCAAATAAGGATGGGTGGCTCCCACGGGTAAAGGTCAGCAGCGGGATTTTCGCCGGTTTCGCTTTCAGAGGTATGCTCCAGGTCAGTGAGGAAGATTTCTCAACAGAAACCAGGGGTTTCGAGGATTTCGGGGAGCAGGAAGTGGATTCGGTGCTTCCTCCTCCTCCTCCTCCAACTTCAGAAAGTCACATTGAGATCAGGGGGGCCCAGGCATCCTTGGTTCCAGTAGGAGGGCGGTTGCAGGAGTTCTATGCCGCCTGGGCCCAAATCACCTCCGATCAATGGGTTCTGGAGGTCATCCGAGAAGGGTATGCTCTGAAGTTCCAATGCCCGGTATGCGACGCTTTCGTACTGTCCCCCTGCAAGTCGCGGGACAAATGCGCGGCGGTAAGAGAGACAGTGCGAAGGCTATTGGATCTCAGGGCCATAGAGCCGGTGCCTCTGGACCAATACAAGTGCGGTCGATACTCCATCTATTTCGTGGTGCCAAAGAAGGACGGCGGATTTCGTCCAATTTTGGATCTCAAGGGGGTGTCTCTCATTTCCATATGGAGACTCTGCGGTCGGTCATTGTGGCGGTGCAGAGAGGAGAGTTCCTCACGTCTCTCGACCTCTCCGAGGCATATCTGCACATTCCCATTCGTCAGGAGCATTTCAAGTACCTCCGTTTCGCAGTCCCGTTTGGACGATTTCAGTTCTGAACATTGCCGTTCGGTCTAGCGACGGCACCGCGCACATTTACCAAGGTAATGGTGGTGGTGGTGGCGGCGGCATTGCGCAGGGACGGAATTCTGGTGCACCCATACCTAGACGATTGGTTGATACGAGCAAAGTCGGAAAGCGAAAGCAGGAGGGCTACGGCCAAGGTGATGGCCTTTCTGGAAAGGCTCGGTTGGGTAGTCAATATGGCAAAGAGCCAGTTGGTTCCCTCGCAGTGTCTGGAATACTTAGGGGCTCGCTTCGACACAAAGGCAGGTCAGGTGTTTCTTCCTCTGAAGAGGGTGCAAGGACTACGCAAGCTGGTCTGAAGCTTCCTCAGCAGCACAGCGCTCACGGCTTGGCGGTATCTGCAGCTGTTAGGCACGATGGTGGCATCAATAGAGTTGGTTCCCTGGGCAAGGGCACACATGAGACCACTGCAGAGAGCTTTGCTGAGGTGCTGGTTGCACCAGCGCCAACCCCCTGTCGCGTTGACTTCTCTGCACTGCAGAGACGCGCTTCTCACTGTGGTGGTGGTTGCTTCCTGGGTCCTTGGAGAGGGGGAAGCTATTGGAAGCACCTGCTTGGGTGCCGCTAATGACGGATGCCAGTCTCCTGGATTGGGGAGCCCATTTCCAGGGACAGTTTGCGCAGGGTCAGTGATTGCTCAGTAGAAGACTTGGTCGATCAACAGACTTAGAGTTGTGAGAGCCGTGTTCCTGGCGTTGCAGAGCTTCCAGGGCTGCCTCAGCGGATCTGTGGTGTGAGTGTTCTCAGACAACGCGACGGCGATGGCTTATGTCAATCGACAGGGTGGAACCAGCAGTGTGGCGCTGGAGACCGAGGCAGAGGCCCTCTGCGGCTGGGCAGAGAAGAATCTCTTAGCGTTGTTGGTGGCTCAAGTCGCAGGGGTGGACAATGTGGAGGCCGATTTCTTAAGCCGGGTGAAGGTGGATCCAGGCGAGTGGGTTCTTCATCTGGAGGTGTTCAACATGATCGTCCGTTGCTGGGGGGCGCCGTGTGTTCTGATAGGCAGAGTACTTCAACGAATAGAGAGGTTCTGGGGGTGGGTAATTTTGATCGCCCCAGATTGGCCCCGGAGACCGTGGTATGCGGATCTCATACGGCTCCTAGCAGCGAAGGCGTGGCATCTTCCAGTTCGAGCGGATCTCTGATCGCAGGGTCCTCTGCTCATGCCGCAAGTAAATCGGTTCTCGCTTACGGCCTGGCTATTGAGAGAGCGCGGTTAAAATCGAGGGGTTATTCGGCCGCGGTTATTACCACGCTGTTGAAGGCCAGGTAACGATCTACTTCTCTGGCATAAGTCAGGGTCTGGAGAGTTTTGGAAGCATGGTGCAGCGACTGGAAGTTCGAAGAGCTACGGGCTACCATTCTGCAGATTCTGGAATTCCTACAGCACGGGTACGAGAAGGGCTTGGCTGCCTCTTCACTTAAGGTTCAGGTGGCCGCCTTGTCGTTCTACCGAGGTATGATTGTTGGCATTACGCTCGGGGGCATGTGGATATCAAGTGCTTCTTACGTGCAGTATCGCTTCTGAGACCTCCGGGTAGACAGATGGTTCCGAAGTGGCATCTTCCGTTCGTGCTAGCGGCGTTGGAATGGGAACCATTTGAACTCCTGAATCGAGCGTCGCTGAAGGATCTCGCACTAAAGGTTGTGTTCTCAGTAGCAATCTCTTCCGCGAGAAGGATTTCGGAACTGCAGGCGTTATCCTGTAAGGAGCCTTATCTTAGGTTCTTTCGCTCTAAGGTAGTTTTACGGCCGGTGCCAGCTTTTTTACCCAAATTAGTGTCGGCGTTCCATTTGAATCAGGTCATCTCCTTGCCAGTGTTCAGTGGGGACACGGGTATCACTCACCAGGAAGTTGGATGTCCGACAAGCGTTAAAGAAGTACTTGAGTCGGACAGCGAGTTTCTGCAAATTGGAGAGGCTCTTTGTCCTATTTGCCGGGCCTCGACGAGGAGAAGCGGCGTCAAAGGCCTCCATCGCTAGATGGATTAAGGAGGCAATTGCGTCAGTGTACGTGTTGAAGGGTAAACCGATACCGGAAGGGCTAAGAGCCCATTCTACTAGAGCTCAAGCGGCGTCCTGGGCGGAGTTTCATTTAGTGTCGCCTGTGGAGATTTGTAAGGCGGCGACTTGGTCCTTGTTGAATTCGTTTGTGAAACACTACCGACTGAACGTGCACTCGAAGCAGGATGCGTGTTTCGTTTCGGCTGTTCTTCAAGCTGGTATGGCGGGTCCCTCCCGTTAACTTACTGCTCTGGTACATACCCAGAGGTCCGGGACTAGACTGGAGAGACTATCAGGAAGGTGAAATTAGACTTGCCTGCTAATTGTTGTTCCTGGAGTAAATCCAGTCTAGTCCCGAGTCCCTTCCCAGTGTACATTTCCTAAGGATGGATGCTTAGTGGCTTTCAGGATGACAGGTAAGACGCTGTTCTATAACACTTGGGAGCGTTCTGGGGAGGGTGTGGATTTTCTTTTTCAATCCGGGTGAGGTACGGCCTCAGCACGTTTGAGGTTAGAGTGTTTAGTTGGCGCATAATGCCATAAATTGCAGGTTCTTTTTCATATTCATGTTAGGTAGTATTTGCAGAGATTTCTTACCAAAGGTAGGAGAAGTTGAGCTTTTTGAAATACTTACTTGTTGCTCTGGTGAGTCTGCTTTGTCAACAGTGAACTGGTGGATGAAGGAGGCTCCCAGGAGGATATACAGATGACATCACAAAAGAGGGAGGTTCCTCAGTCTCCAAGCTGCTGATTAAGGTGGACAACCCAGAGGTCCGGGACTAGAGTGGATTTACTCCAGGAACAGCAATTAGCAGGTAAGTCTAATTTCACCTTGCTCAACATGTAGATAGTCATGGCTTAATGGGAGACAGCCAACATGGCTTTAGATAGGAAGATCTTGTCTTACTAATCTGTTATTTTTTTGAAGGCGTGAATAAACAGGTGGACAAAGATGAGTTGGTTGATTATAGTGTATCTGGACTTTCAGAAAGCCTTTGACAAAGGTCCCTCATCAGAGACTTTTGGCAAAAGTAAAAAGTCATGGGATAGGAGGCAGTGTACTGTTGTGGATCAGGAACTGGTTAAAAGATAGAAAGCAGAGGGTAGGGCTAAATGGCCAATTTTTCTAATAGAAAAAGGTAAATAGTGGAGTACTGCAAGGATCTGTGCTGGGTCCGCTGCTTTTTGACATATTCATAAATGACCTGGAAGAGGGAATAACGAGTGAGGTTATCAAATTTTCAGATGACACAAAACTATTTAAAGTTGTTAAAACACAAGAGGATTGTGGAAAATTGCAAGAAGATCTAAATGGCAGATGAAATTTAATGTGGACAAGTGCAAAGTTATGCACCTAGGAAAGAACAACCCAAACTATGCTTACACGATGCAAGGTTCCACACTGGAAACCACCACCCAGGAAAAAGATTTAGGCGGCGTCATGGATAACATGTTAAAACCCTCAGCCCAGTGTACAGTGGCGGCCAAGAGAGCAAATAGAATGCCAGGTATCGTAAGGAAAGGAATGGAAAATAAAACAAAGAATATTATAATGCCTCTGTATCGTTCCATGGTGCGACTGCAATTCTGGTTGCTGTATCTTAAAAAGGGTATAGCATTATTAGAAAAGGTACAGAGAAGAACCACCAAAATGGTAAAGCGGATGGAAGGATACTCAGAAGAAAAGCTAAAAAGTTAGGGCTTTTCATCCTGGAAAAGAGATGACTGAGGGGAGATATGATAGAGGTCTATAAATTAATGAATGAAGTGGAACAGGTAAACATAGATCGATTATTTACGTCGTCAGAATATAAAAAAGACTAAGGGACATGCAATGAAGCTACAGGGTAACCTATTTAAGACTAATAAGAGAAAATATTTTTTCACTCAATGTGTAATCAAACTCTGGAATTTGTTACTGGAGGATGTAGTAAAAGCTGTTAGTGTAACTGGGTTTAAAAAAGGTTTGGACGAGTTCTTGGAGGAAAGGCCCATAAACCATTATTAAAAGGGACCCAGGATATCACTGCTTGACCCAATACAAGCATTTAAGGAACCTGTGTCTTTTGGGGAGACTGCTAGGTACATGACCTAGATTGGTCACTGTTGGAAACAGGATACTGGGCTTGATGGACCTTGGTCTGACCCAGTATGGTATATCTTGTGTTCACCATGACACTGGATGTCTCTCTCGCAATTCTGGATGTTCTCCCCACCTCTTTATTGTCACAGTTGAGCACTGTGGTCAAGAGAACATTTTCTACAGATGGATCAGCAAGCAGTGACACAGGGTCTTCAGATACCAGGCAGTGTTCACCAGAATTCCTCTCATTTCTCCAGGAAGCATGATTTTTCTGGACTGCCCAGACTGGGATGCCTCTTGGGTCTCCTGTTTTTCCTCCGTGCAGCAATCCGAGGGGGCCCTGATAAAGAGGGGTGTGAGTACAGTCATGACTTCATTGCGGAAGAGAGCACATCAGCGAGAAAGACTCAGAGACTTGACGGTCTCTATTGCTCATAGGACCCTGGTTTGAATTACTCCAGTGCTGCAGAGGGGCTGTAGGGTGTAATAAGCATATCTGGTGGCATCTCCCAAAGGCTTTCTTTGAAAGCTGGGGAGATGCTTCCGTGAGGGTTCCGTCAGGGTTGACGTCACCCATGTATGAGGACTGATTCTTGCTGTCCCTGGAGAACACCTGATACAGTTCAGTAACTATGCTTTTCCACTGGTCCTTAAGAGCATGGTGCTTGCAGCATAGGACTTGCCAGACTCCCCCTTGAAAAGGGGTCAGGATTATGAACAAGCTTTACACTCTTCTGCTGGCAGATTTAGATCAGTGGTTGCACTTTCCCAAGATGGGTACAGACATGGCAGCAGTCGCCCAGCATGCTACCATACCAGTAGAAGGTGGAGCAGCCCTCAGGGACCAGTTGGAGCATAAGGTAGAAATGCTTCTTAAGCTGTTTTTCAGCCTCCTCCCTTATCCCACAGGCGGTGATTTGTGGAGGTGTAATGGCTTCTTCAGTGGATACAGTTACTCTCAGAAGACAGCTCTGTGGCTCTTCAGGAATCTGCAGTAGTTTTCTTAGCAGATATAATGTATTGTCTGATTATTGCAGTGGTATCCATTGTGCACCACTGACTTTGTTTACAGCGTTGGGCAACTGACGCAATTTCTAAATCCCACTTATCCAACCTTGCCTTCAAGGAGAAGCCCTGGTTTTGAAATGGACCTAGAGAAAGCTGGTTAAGGACTTCAGAAAGTCCAAGCCTCATCGCTTTCTGGGGGAATGACCTAAGGGGTCCCAGCAGTGGACAGCTTCGTCTTCTACCTCTGTGTGCCATCTGTGCCCTTGATACCAGGACATGCTTGACTTCCAGAACTCCTGTTGGCTTTGCCCAGGGAAGCCATACTCTGCCTATCCCAGTTCTTTCATGAACTGTGCAGAACACATGACTCTTCCTCTTCAACAATCACTCCTTTCCATTTGGTGCAATGACGACATGGGGGCCCATTCCATGTTGTCTCTGGTGGGTGGCCAGCACTCCTCTTTCACCAGGAGTGGGCCCGTGTCACTGACGATCGCTGGGTGCTAGATATTATTTAACATGATAATGTCCTAGAGTGCAGAGAGCCTCTTTTAGACGTTTTCATGGTCTCTCCATGTGGTTCTGAAACCAGGAAGGCCACTATGCAGGCTACCCTGGGAAGGCTGGAGCATCTCCAATCCATTGTACCTATGCCTCACAACTAGAGAGTCACAGGTTGGGATGCCATCTACTTCGTTGTACCAAAGACTGGTCCTTCAGGCTGATTCTTGATGTGAAGGGCATCAATGCCTTCCTAAAGATATCATGCTTCTGGATGGAAATGCTGAGGTCCATCATCCAGGTGGTTCGATGCAGGGAGTTTCTCACATCACTGGATCTTGCAGAGGTTTATTTTCAAATTTCCATTTGGGAGGAGCAATGGTGTTTCCTGTGATTTACCGTGTTCGGTGCACACTTCCAGTTCTTGGCTTTTCCATTTGGTCTCTCCATGGCTCCAGAAACCACCTCCAAGATCATTGTGGTCACAGCTGTGGCTTTACAGCGTAAAAGCATAAGTGTACACTCTTTATTTTTTTATTTACATTCTCTTATATACCGCGCTATTCTGCATCAGTGCGGTTTACATTGAACAAACTGAAATTACATTGAACAGGGCATTATAACTTGGAGATAACTATTTACAGGGAACATGGGCTATGGAGGGTTAAGTGACTTGCCCAAGACCACAAGGAGCACCTGTGGGACTAGAAACCCCAGTCCTTCCGGCCCAAGGTTGCTGTCCTTTAGTGGGATTTGAACCCCCGACCTTCCGGCCTGAAGTACCTTGCCCCAACCACTAGGCCACTCCTCCGCTCCACTCTTATCTTGACAATTGGCTTTTTCAGGCTAAGTCACAATCGTAAGCAGTCAGAGTGATGGCAAGAGTTATGCAGTTTCTGAAGACCCTTGGAGGAGTGTTCAACTGAACCTTCTCGACCTACCAACAGAAATAACATGGATGAACCAAAATACTCACAACAGGGCCTTCTCCACTTACGCACTGGATCTATGGAATGAACTCCCCAATGGTTTCAGGGCAACACACGAACTAACAGAATTCCGCAACGAGCACTTTATTATCTAAATGATGTGCCCCCATGCAACACCAAAACTTTTGTACCCACATATGCTACAAATTATGACCCTCATACACCCCCTCTTGCACTCCTACCCCTTCCCCCCATGTCGACCCCGGAGGCCGAGCTCATTATTTCCCTGGAGAGCCCCTCAGGTCTCCGCTTCACCGGGACCACCTTTTGAAGGAGTTAACAGGCCTTCTCGAAGATCAGGCGGTAGAATCGCTGCCCCACCACCTGCAGGGCAGGGGCTTCTACTCCAGGTACTTTCTGGTGCTAAAAAGGACAGGAGGCCTCAGACCCATCCTTGACCAGCACAACCTCAACAAATTCCTGGTGAGGGAGAAGTTCAAGATGCTCTCCCTTGGAATATTGCTGCCTTACCCCTGCTGGGGAGACTGGCTATGCTCCTTAGACCTAAAAGATGCGTATACACACATCCGAATACACACAAGCCACAGGCAGTTCCTGAGCAGTCCTCCAGTTTAGTCCTCCACCTCTGTGTGTCCAGTCTCCTTGCAGCAGGAGGACGTGTGAGCCTTGAGCTGGGCTCACTTACGGACTAAATAGGCAACACTGTAGTTAGCTTTCAGTATTTATTTTTTCCCCCTTAACTTATTTTGATTTCTTTTCTTACCAGGGTACTGTGCCTTTAAAAAAAAAAAAACGGGGGCGCTTTTGCAAAGGAGCTGGGCTTTACACTGCCCTTCTGTCGCTTTGCTATTCTGCCTCTATTTCTTTGTGCAGCCAGCAGCTTCAGATCTCTCCTCCTAGACGGTACGGGGGAGAGATCCGTTAGACACAGCTACACGCTCTGCTGTGCGGGGCCCTGCCTGTCAGCATCCAACGTGCAGGAGCGGGAAGCAGCATGCACGGCCCGGCGGCTCAGTTCTCGGCACGCACGTCGTTCAGGAGTTGAGCGGCGGTGTGGCGTGTGAAGCTGGATTTTCGGGGGTAAGTCCCCCCTGTAATAGAAGGGAGCACTGGTCGTCCAGGCAGCAATCAGGTGCGTAAAGGCTCAGGCCTGTCTGGTGGCGGCGGCCATTTTGTTTAGTTTCCCGCACGGAGAACGCTGAGTAGCGGGCCTCAGTGCAGGGGTTTGGGGAGGGCATGTGGCGGGAGGGCTGTTTTTTCTGATCAGCTCTCTAGGACAGCTCGAATTCTTTATTATAGGAGAGATTGGTTTTGGGGTACTTTGATGATTTCTTCTATATATATAAAAAAAAAAAAAGGTGAATGGTCAAGCCAAATCTCCTCCACTCTCTCTCCCTTTGGTACTAGATTGCTGTCTAGTGTTCCATGTCTACTCATCCGCAGTGCGTGGTCTGCGGTTCACGCAGGGGAACGTTGTCTGATACAGGTATTTGCAGGGTCTGCGCTACTGTTTCTTCCAACGTGGAACAACAAATGGAAGAGCAGTCCAGGACTCCCTAGACTCTGCGTTAAGGGCTGGGGGTGAGCCGTCTCCAGGATCTCCGGCATCTTCTCCCCCCAGCTACGCCTGCGGGGCCAGCAGGCGTTCTGCCAGTAGGGGCTGCGGAAACGTCCTTGGGGTATTTTTCCCCGGACTTTGTCCTTATTATGTAGATAGTCATGAACTAATGAGAGACAGCCAACATGGCTTTAGACAAGGAAGATCTTGTCTTACTAATCTGTTATGTTTTTTTGAAGGAGTGAATAATCAGGTGGACAAAGGTGAGTCGGTTGATATTGTGTATCTGGACTTTCAGAAAGCCTTTGACAAGGTCCCTCATGAGACTTTTGGCAAAACTAAAGAGTCATGGGATAGGAGGCAGTGTACTATTGTGGATCAGGAACTGGTTAAAAGATAGAAAGCAGAGGGTAGGGCTAAATGGCCAATTTTCCCAATGGAGAAAGGTGAATAGTGGTGTACCCCAGGGATCTGTGCTGGGTCCGCTGCTTTTTGACATATTCATAAATGACCTGGAAAGTGGAATAACGAGTGAGGTTATCAAATTTGCAGATGACACAAAATTATTTAAAGTTGTTAAAACCCAAGAGGATTGTGGAAAATTGCAAGAGGATCTTGATAAATTGGAAGACTGGGCATCAAAATGGCAGATGAAATTTAATGTGGACAAGTGCAAGGTTATGCACCTAGGGAAGAACAACCCAAACTATGGTTACACGATGCAAGGTTCCACATTAGGAACCACCACCCAGGAAAAAGATTTAGGCGTCATTGTGGATACCATGTTAAAACCCTCGGCCCAGTGTGCAGCGGCGGCCAAGAGAGCAAATAGAATGCTAGGTATGATAAGGAAAGGAATGGAAAATAAAACAAAGGATATTATAATGCCTCTATATCGTTCCATGGTGAGACCGCACCTTGAATATTGTGTGCAATTCTGGTCGCCGTATCTTAAAAAGGATATAGAGTTATTAGAAAAGGTTCAGAGAAGAGCCACCAAAATGGTAAAGGGGATGGAAGGATACTCCTATGAAGAAAGGCTAAAAGGTTAGGGCTCTTTAACCTGGAAAAGAGACGGCTGAGGGGAGATATGATAGAAGTCTATAAATTAATGAGCGGAGTGGAACGGGTAAATGTAGATCGATTGTTTACCTTATCAGAATATAGAAAGACTAGGGGACATGCAATGAAGCTACAGGGTAAACTATTTAAGACTAATAAAAGAAAATATTTTTTCACTCAATGTGTAATCAAACTCTGGAATTTGTTACCGGAGGATGTAGTAAAGGCTGTTAGTGTAGCTGGGTTTAAAAAAGGTTTGGACAAGTTCCTGGAGGAAAGGTCCATAAGCCATTATTAAGAAGGGACCCAGGATATCAATGCTTGAACCAATACAAGCATTGTGGAACCTGTGTCCCTTGGGGAAACTGCTAGGTACATATGACCTAGATTGGCCACTGTTGGAAACAGAATACTGGGCTTGATGGACCTTGGTCTGACCCAGTATGGCATATCTTATGTTCTTATGTAAGCCGGCAAAGCAGCCTCGGGGCGTGGAGATGGAGCGAACAGACCCGGAATGGCAGGATGCGGAGGATGCTGAGGTAGACCCCCGAGGACAGGGTTGACGAATTGGAAGAGGGGGAGATTCCTGAATCCGAAGATCAGGCAAGGATCATATGGGTGTTTTGTAAGGAGGAACTCGTACCCCTGATTACGGAGGCTCTCCAGGCACTCAATCTCACTACAGCTCAGCCTGCGGAGGAGGACGGGCTAGAGGATCCTCTCATTCAGACGGTGCGAGAGTCTCAAATGGTGTTTCCGGTTCACAGAGTTGTAGATCAGATGATTCAAACTGAGTGGGATCAACCTGAAGCGGGATTGAAGGGCATATGGACAATGAACCGGCTCTATCCCTAGGTAGATAAAAACAAGGAAAAGTTTCGGTCACCGCAACTGGACGCGGCAGTGTCGGCAGTCACCAAGAGTACAACTATCCCGGTGGAAGGGAATGCTGCCTTAAAAGACGCGCAGGACAGAAAGGTGGATGGTTTATTGAAACAGGGTTTTGAAGCCGATGCTCTGTCTTTGCAGGCCTCTATCTGTGGGGCCTGGGTGGCAAAGGCCTGCCTGCGGTGGGTTCAACACTTAAGGCAGGATTCTCGCCTGGATCAGCAGGGTTTGCTGGAGGTGACTCGGCTGGAATCCAGCTTGGCATATTTGGCAGATGTACACTATGATTTGATCCGAGCGTTGGCGAATAGTACTGCTGCACAAAGAAAGAGAGGCAGAATAGCAAAGGGACAGAAGGGCAGTGTAAAGCCCAGCTTCTCTGCAAAAGCGCCCCCGTCTTTTTTTTTTTTTTTTTTTTTTAAAGGCGCAGTACCCTGGCAAGAAAAGTAATCAAAATAAGTTAAGGGGAAAAAATAAATACTGAAAGCTAACTACAGTGTTGCCTATTTAGTCCCTAAGTGAGCCCAGCTCAAGGCTCACACATAAGAACATAAGATATGCCATACTGGGTCAGACCAAGGTCCATCAAGCCCAGTATCCTGTTTCCAACAGTGGCCAATCTAGGTCATAAGTACCTAGCAGTTTCCCCAAAAGACACAGGTTCCTCAATGCTTGTATTGGTTCAAGCAGTGATATCCCGGGTTCCTTTTAATAATGGTTTATTGACCTTTCCTCCAGGAACTTGTCCAAACCTTTTTTTAAACCCAGCTGCACTAACAGCCTTTACTACATCTCCGGTAACAAATTCCAGAGTTTGATTACACGTTGAGTGAAAAAATATTTTCTTTTATTAGTCTTAAATAGTTTACCTTGTAGCTTCTTTGCATGTCCCTTAGTCTTTCTATAGTCTGATAACGTAAGCAATCGATCTACGTTTACCCGTTCCACTCCGTTCATTAATTTATAGACTTCTATCATATCTCCCCTCAGCCATCTCTTTTCCAGGTTAAAGAGCCCTAACCTTTTTAGCCTTTCTTCATAGGGGTATCCTTCCATCCCCTTTACCATTTTGGTGGCTCTTCTCTGAACCTTTTCTAATAACGCTGTATTCTTTTTAAGATACGGCAACCAGAATTGCACACAATATTCAAGGTGCGGTCGCACCATGGAACGATACAGAGGCATTATAATATCCTTTGTTTTATTTTCCATTCCTTTCCTTATGATACCTAGTATTCTATTTGCTCTCTTGGCCGCCGCTGCACACTGGGCCGAGGGTTTTAACATGCTATCCACAATGATGCCTAAATCTTTTTCCTGGGTGGTGGTTCCTAATGTGGAACCTTGCATCGTGTCACCATAGTTCGGGTGGTTCTTTCCTAGCTGCATAACTTTGCACTTGCCCACATTAAATTTCATCTGCCATTTTGATGCCCAGTCGTCCAATTTATCAAGATTATTTTGCAATTTTCCACAATCCTTTTGTGTTTTAACAACTTTAAATAGTTTTGTGTCATCTGCAAATTTTATAACCTTGTTCGTTATTCCCTTTTCCTGGTCATTTATGAATATGTCAAAAAGCAGCAGACCCAGCACAGATCCCTGGGGTACACCACTATTCACCTTTCTCCATTGGGAAAATTGGCCATTTAGCCCTGCCCTCTGCTTTCTATCTTTTAACCAGTTCCTGATCCACAATAGTACACTGCCTCCTATCCCATGACTCTTTAGTTTTGCCAAAAGTCTCTGATGAGGGACCTTGTCAAAGGTTTTCTGAAAGTCCAGATGCACTATATCAACCGACTCACCTTTGTCCACCTGTTTATTCACACCTTCAAAAAGCATAACAGGTTAGTAAGACAAGATCTTCCTTGTCTAAAGCCATGTTGGCTGTCTCCCATTAGACCATAAATCACTATGTGGTCACTTCTTTGAGCCTATATAGCTATATAACAAACATCAATTTTCAGCTCAATTATTCACCCTGAGTTCTATATGCTAGTAATGCAACAAGGTCTCAGATTTGTAATGAGGCTTACAATCAGCCAGACTTGCTGGAATGTACGTGCCTTTCTCCACATCAACGACCTTTTATAAGTTGCATTAGAATGATTTTTTTATATATATTTTTTTTTTAACCATTATTTATATCTTATTTCTTAATCCTTAAAACTCGTATATTTATAAATTTTAAAGGAATGTTCAAAATTATTTTCACAGTCCATGTAAAACACCATTAACTCCTAATGTCTCTTTGTCTTGAAAGACCTTGTGATTTTCAACTTATAACAAACAACTGTGCTTATCTGTTGTTGCTTTGAGAAGAAGCTCCCATTCAGAAAAACAATCTTGATGTTCCCGACGTATAACAATGAAGCGCTCCCGCGTTTCACTCGGTTGTTTCTTCAGGGGAATTTCGACCACCAACTTCTACTCATGAAATAACTGTTCCAATTAAATATCTTCAGAGGGTTTTCAATTTCAATCTCCCTCCGTCATCCTTGCACGGACTGCAAACAAAGTTCACAAAAACATGCTAACACTTCTGCATTGAACTCGTAAAAGTACTCTATCAAACTGTCAGAAACTATAGCAAAACCAAAGTTACCTCTTATCATCTTATGTGTACTTAAAGTTTTCAATCGACACTCAGACTTCCCTTGTGATGTCGTATAGACGCCGCGCATGCGGACCATATTCTTGTTTGAATTAAATACCCCAACCCCATGGGAGGAGCCATTTTCACAAATACGCATACCCAAGTCAGCTACACAAGTGCCAATCAACCTGTGCATTTAACCCTTTAGGTGACACAGTAGAGAGAGAAAATATCCAACGTTGCTCTCGGAATACAAGTTGTTGAGAAACGCCGGTTTCTTAATCCAACAAACCCGGTATTGGCGAAATTTTACACCCACAAACGATTGGTTCATCCTCCTGGTAGACCTACCGTGGTACTAGAGGTTCACTATTAGAACCGTCTTCAATTTTTTTAGATTCTTTTCTTCGTCCTTTAATGCCTGCAATGCGTTCATATATACGAGATTCCACTCACTTTTTACAGTTAATATCTCAGCTTACAGAATTAACAAAGGTTCCTGCAGTTAAGTTGGTTACAATGGATGTGACTTCATTGTACACTAATATACCACAAAAGTCAGCTAATGAGATAGTTAAAAAGGCATTGCGTGATAGGGGAGATTTATCTATACAATTGCAAACTTTGTTGTATAGATTGACTGATTTGATATTATATGAAAACCATTTTGGGTTTGAGGGGCACGTTTTTCATCAGATCTCTGGAGTAACGATGGGGGCGACTTGCGCCCCTTCTATTGCAAACCTTTATATGGAACATTTTGAGCGGCAATGGATCTTTACTGAGCCTTTAAATCCCCATGTTAAATGTTGGAAACGGTACATCGATGATGTTTTCATGTTCTGGGAGGGTTCTGAAACGGATTTGATCACCTTTATCACATGGCTGAATGCAAGAGACCCTAACATCATTTTCACGTATGAATGGAATGAGGCCCGTATTACATATCTGGATGTTTTAGTTACGAAGGGAGATGGGGTATGGAATACGTCAATCTTTTGCAAACCCACTGACAGGAACTCATTGCTGCATTATTCTAGTGCCCATCCCGTTAACTTGAAAAATGGTCTCCCATTCTCACAGTTTTTACGCTATCGGTGTAATTGTTCAGAGACCTCGGATTATAAAAAGCAGGCGAGGGGATTGATGAAACATTCAGCGATAGGGGCTATCCACAGCCGGTTATATCTAGAGCTTACAAGAGAGCTCTCTATAATCATAGAGAAATTCTACTTACTGATTCACCTTATAAGACTACAATTGATAATACAAATGTTAATTTAGTAACAGCATACTCTCCTTTTAGTTATAAAATCCAAGGGTTTTTGAAACGCCACAGTAATGTGTTGCGACAAGTTAAAGGTTTGGAGGACAAACGCATTAGATGCGTTTGGAGAAGGCAACAAAATCTTAAAGAATTGTTGAGCCCTACTGAACTACGGGGGTTAGAGTCGGAATGGAATATACAAGGTTTGGGTCATTCTAAGTGTGATGGGTGTGATATTTGTCCAGTTTCTTTAGAATTACAGTCTTTTATGTATGAAGGAAGACATTATCGGTTATTGCACACCACGAATTGTCAGTCAACATATGTGGTTTATGGTGTGTTTTGTCCTTGCCAATTGTTATACGTGGGTAAAACCATCAGGACATTACAAACACGCATGCGGGAACATCGTAGCCGGTTGCATTGTCAACGACGAGATGCCCCTATGATAGACCATTGCCTTCAATATCAACACGCATTTAATGAACTCAGATGTTTCTGTATAGAACAAGTTACCCGAGGAGTGAAGGGTCGGACGAGAGATCAACAACTTGTATTCCGAGAGCAACGTTGGATATTTTCTCTCTCTACTGTGTCACCTAAAGGGTTAAATGCACAGGTTGATTGGCACTTGTGTAGCTGACTTGGGTATGCGTATTTGTGAAAATGGCTCCTCCCATGGGGTTGGGGTATTTAATTCAAACAAGAATATGGTCCGCATGCGCGGGGTCTATACGACATCACAAGGGAAGTCTGAGTGTCGATTGAAAACTTTAAGTACACATAAGATGATAAGAGGTAACTTTGGTTTTGCTATAGTTTCTGACAGTTTGATAGAGTACTTTTACGAGTTCAATGCAGAAGTGTTAGCATGTTTTTTGTGAACTTTGTTTGCAGTCCGTGCAAGGATGACGGAGGGAGATTGAAATTGAAAACCCTCTGAAGATATTTAATTGGAACAGTTATTTCATGAGTAGAAGTTGGTGGTCGAAATTCCCCTGAAGAAACAACCGAGTGAAACGCAGGAGCGCTTCATTGTTATACGTCGGGAACATCAAGATTGTTTTTCTGAATGGGAGCTTCTTCTCAAAGCAACAACAGATAAGCACAGTTGTTTGTTATAAGTTGAAAATCACAAGGTCTTTCAAGACAAAGAGACATTAGGAGTTAATGGTGTTTTACATGGACTGTGAAAATAATTTTGAACATTCCTTTAAAATTTATAAATATACGAGTTTTAAGGATTAAGAAATAAGATATAAATAATGGTTTCCCATTAGACCATGACTATCTACATGCTGAGTAATTTTGTTCTTTATGATGGTTTCTACTATTTTTCCCGGTACTGATGTCAGGCTCACCGGTCTCTAGTTTCCCGGATCACCCCTGGAACCCTTTTTAAAAATTGGCGTTACATTGGCCTCCTGCTGCATGGAGACTGGACACACAGAGGTGGAGGACTAAACTGGAGTCCCTACAGGAACCACAATTATCAGGTAAGTGTAATTTCCATTATCTGCGCTTTGTGGTGGGGGGCAATCACTACCAGTACAGGGTACTCCCCTTTGGCCTGGCTTCGGCCCCCAGGGTGTTCATAAAGTGCCTGGCAGTGGTGGCCGCCTTTCTCAGGCTCCAAGGGGTCTTTGTCTTCCCCTACCCCGACGACTGGCTCATCAGAGGCACTTCAGCCATCAAGGTCCACCAGACCACATCTCGCACCATCCAGGTGCTGCAACACCTAGGGTTCGTAATCAACTACCTCAAGTCCAGCCTCACGCCGACTGAACAGCTGGAGTTCATTGGGGCCAGGATCAACACCGTTCAAGCAAAGGCCTATCTGCCTGCAGACAGGGCAAGCAGGCTTCTGGCTCTGACAGGACAAGTGAGTCGCAGGTCTGTGGTGTCTGCAAGACAATTCCTGCGCCTCCTCGGGCACATGGCTTCTACAGTCTGTGTGACCCCGGATGCCCGCCTCCACATGCAAACCGCTCAGTGGTGTCTCAGAGACCAGTGGTCTCGGGCCACAGGGCGCCTACGGGACAGAGTCACAGTGTCCAGGCGTCTGGTACGGTCCCTGGCCTGGTGACTCCAGCTGCATCACTTGGAGGCGGGAATGTCTTTCCAGGCTCCTCTACACACGAGGATCCTTACCACAGATGCATTCCTGCTGGGGTGGGGGAGGGGGCCCATTGCCAGAGTTTTCGTACTCAGGGAGTGTGGTCCCTGAGCGAGAGGACCCAACAAATCAATTTCTTGGAACTCTGTGCCATCTGCCTTGCCCTAGAGGTTTTCAGGCAGCTCCCTGGCCCACGAATCTGTCTTGGTGCAGACAGACAACTAGGTGGCCATGTTCTATGTGAACAAACGGGGTGATACGGGGCCCTGTCCCCTATGTCAGAAAACCCTGGACCTGTGCTGGTTCACAGCCCGGCATGGCATTCGTCTCCGAGCAGTCTACCTGCCGGATCAGGACAACTGGCTAGCAGACAGGTTCAGCAGGATTCTTCAGCCCCATGAATGGTGGCTGGACCGCGGAGTAGCCAGTCTAATTTTCTGGACCTTGGGGCAGCCTGTGATGGACCTATTTGTGAGTCCAGACAATCAACAGTTGCCCCAGGCAGTCGCATTCGCACAGGGTGGCTGCCGATGCTTCTCTGATATCATGGGCTGTGGGCCTTCTGTATGCATTTCCCCTGACGCCTCTGGTGGCCAAGACTCTGTTCAAGATCCTCCAGGACAGAGCCTCAGTCATTCTTATCGCCGCACAGTGGCCCAGGCAACCCTGGTTTCTGCTTCTTCTGCAGTTAGCAGTGGAGACTCCCATTCCCTTGGGGTCCTCCCTGTGCCTCCTGTCCCAGGAGGGGGGCGCTCTCCTTCACCCCAATCTCAGCTCTCTCAACTTGTTGGTGTGGCTGCTGAAAGGGTAATTCTCGCTCTGCTCCTCCTTCCAAAGAATATTGAAGAGATCTTGCTGGCCTCACGGAGGCCATTGACTAGACGGGCTTACGTCATGGTGCGACGAGCAGGAGGTGGATCCCTTCTCCTGACCAGTAGGGGTGGTTCTGCAGTACCTTCTCCACCTCTCGGATTTGGGCCTCAAGTCCAATTCTGTCAGGGTGTACCGCAGTGCCCTTGCGGTGAACCACTTTCCGGTGGAGGAGAAGCCCCTCTCCGCCCACCCCTTGGTTTCTCGGTTTCTGAGAGGCTTACTTCTCTTGAAACCCCCGGTCCACTCTCCTCCCCCTCCCCCCCCCCGGCGAACGAGTGGGATCTGAATGTGGTCTTAGGGCACCTTACTAGGCCGCCCTTTGAACCGATGGCTACCTGCCATTTCCGCTCTCTCTTGGAAAGTGGTTTTCTTAGTGGCACTCACGTCCGCTCGGATGGTGAGTGAGCTCCAGGCTCTAGTGTCAGAAAGGCCTTACACCAGGTTCTATAGGGACCGGGTGGTGCTCCGCACGCACCCCAAGTTACTTCGAAAGTGGTCTCCTCGTTCCACCTCAACCAGGAGGTGGTTCTGCCTACCTTTTTTTCGCAGGCCGCATGCCAGTCGGGCAGAGTCTGTCCTGTATGCCCTGGACTGTAAGAGGGCATACGCAAGCGCATCGGAAGGCTTCTCAGCTTTTCGTTTCCTATGACCCCAGTAAGCTGGGGGTGGCGGTATCAAAGTGTACGCTGTCCACCTGGGTAGCAGACTGTTTTTCCTGGGCATACAAGGCAGCAGAGTTCCCGATGGAGGGTCATGTTATGGCCCATAGGGTCAGGGCCATGGTGGCATCAGTGGCTCATTTACGCTCTGTTCCACTGGCAGACATCTGCCGGGCCACCACCTGGTCTTCGAGTCAGACTTTCGCAACCCATTATTGCTTGGATAGGAAGTCCAGACGGGATAGGGTCTTCGGCCAGGCTGTACTCCATAACCTTTTCGAGGTCTAGGCAACTCCTGCCCTCCGACCCTTTTGTGTTCAGGCTACCGGAGTGCTATTACCTTAGTTAGATTTCTGTTGTGGCTGCTTGCGGTTCTCGTAGAGGGAGCCTTTTTTTTTAGCTATGGGTTCTTGGTATCCTATAGCTGGGGAGTCCCATATGTGAGGACTGACTTCCTGCTTGTTTCCGGAGAAAGCGTAGTTACTCACCTGTAACAGGTGTTCTCCGGGGACAGTAGCAATCGGTCCTCATGACCCTCCCTCTTCCCGTTGGAGTTGCAGTCCTATTATATTTTATTCTTTTTGCCATCTTTTTAGCTGTGTGCTTCAGCATTGATGGATCCCCTGAGGAAACATTGCTGTGTAACGTCTTGATGGTATCGGTGGTGTACGTCGGGATCAATTTGGGATCGATTTAAACACTATACACGCAGCTGTCTAGTCGTATAAGATAAGTTTTCTGTTCAGGCTGATTTTTATTTGCAAGGAACGACTGACAGGGTGTTTAAAACACAGTTTTGAGGTCATTGATGTGACAAAACACTTAGCTATATTTTTGACGTGAGTCTCAAATGAGCAGTGCTATTTTTTACTGAGACCTCGTATTATGTTTCTATTCCTTACTGAAGGTGAAAGAGAATGATTTTTCTAAGTATTGTGATTGAGCTAGTTCTTACTTACAAGGCCAACGTCTTTTTAGCTGTGTCATCTGACTGAGCAAGATGGCACCCTTGGGCGGGAAGGGGACCGTGCTTGCGTGATGGCAACCGTGCTTGCGTGATGGCAACTCCCAAAGGCTTTCTCTGAAAGCTGGGGATTTGCTCCCCACAAGGGCTCCGTCGACACAGACATCACCCATATGTGAGGACTGATTGCTACAGGTGAGTAACTGCGCTTTATCTGCTGTCGTCTGTCAGTGAGGTATGATTGAAATCCTTTGAAAACGGTATCTTGGATTCTGGCCGATTGTAGTCATCGTAGGAGTGTGCCATGGTCGACTGTGTCAAATGCTGCAGAGATATCAAGAAATATCAGAAGGTAGGCTTGTGAGCAGTCTTGTATTCCTTGAGTTAATGTGTTGATTAGTATAGTCATCATGGTTTCTACTCCATGCAGTGGGCAGAAACCATGCTATTGTGGATCAAGTTAGCAGTTTCATCAATGTGGTCTTGAAACTGGATTTATGCAGTTTTCTAGATGATATTGGCCAGGAAGGGGAGGCTGGCGATGGGTCTGTATGATGCGTTGTCTGTAGGGTCTAGGGTTGGTTTCTGTAAGGTGGGGTGGTAGAGGATAATTTGAGACTACTTGGCATTATTTCTTATTGTAGTGTTTCATTTGTTGTTTTGGTGAGGATTGTGCTGAGTTCGATCTTTGTAGCTTTGATCCAGTTGGCTGGGTATGGGTCGAGTGGTAAGGTAGATGTGTTGAGCGTTGTTAGAATTCTCTCGATCTCTTCATTGGTGATCATATGAAAGGTGGACCAGCAAGTTGTGTTAGGAAGAATTGTGATGGGTAGGGAGGTGGTAAGGTTTGGGCGGGGGTGTAGCTGTTTGTAGTGTGCTGCCAGTTGTTGATGGCTGACAGCAGGTGTTGTGTTGTGGTTGGTGGGTGGTTCTTTTAGGCGTCTGACTATGTCAAATAGTTCTCTCGGGCAATTTGTAGATGTATTGATTATCTTTGTATGATAGTTCTTCTTGACTCTATCTGTTGCTTGGTAATTTTGAAGTAGTGTTAGGTGTTTGTTGCAGTCTTCAGTCTGAATGGTCTTTCGCCATTTCCTCTATAGCTGTCTTAATTTGGTTATTAGTTGGCGTAGAGTATGAGAATACCAGGGAGTTTTGCGGATGTGTTGCTTTTTGGAGTGGTTGTGTTGGTTGGGTGGTAAGGTGGCTGCATTTCCAAGCACTTTGTTCCAGTTGTCTGTCAGTATTGTGTCGGATATGTTCATCTTTGTTTGGTATGGTGTGCTCCAGGAAGGCGTCCTTGTTGAATTGTCTGAAGCATTGTAAGGTCTGTTTTGTCTGGGTTGTTTGAGATTTTAGGGGTAGAGAGAAGGTGATGAGGTTGTGGTCGGACCATGGCATTGGATGAGTTCGTAGTGTGTGGGGGTGGCTGGTATGGATTGGGAGGGTTGGGGTAAAGATTAGGTCAAGGATGTCGCCTTTGTTGTGTGTGGGGGATGTCACATTTTGGTTAAGGCCTGTCGATTCCATGGCTGAGAGGAAGATAACTGCCATGTTGGTAGGTAGGGAAGGAAGGATGAAGTCTTCTTGGATTTGGAGTTTTCTATGATATTTTCTATTATGCTGGATAGGTCCTTGGAGGAGAGGGTGGGTGCTCGGTAGCTGAGGATGATGGTCAAATTGTTGTTTATGATGGTGATGGCATCCATTTCCTTGGTTCTCGTTGATGATTAATAGAGGACGGAAATGCAGGTGTATTGTGGTTAGCAGCAATACCCTCCGCATCTTCGGTTGTTTTTTGGGTAGTGGAATAGTGAGCAGCCTTCTGTTTTGAGTTGTTTGAGGAGGATATTATTGGTGTCTAAGAGCCATGTTTTGTTATACATAAAATATCAAGTTGGTATTCTGTGAGCTGGTCTGTGATAGTGTGGCTTTTATTTCTCACTGACCTGGCATTGATCAAAGCGCAGTGGATTAACTGTGGTGGTATTTCTGGGGTGGTGTTGATGGGAGTGATATGGGACGAAGTTTGTATGTTTATGAGGTGTCTGGATGAGTGTGGTTGTAACCAGTTGGGAAGAGTGTGTGTTGGAAGGTATCTGTGATGTGTGTAAGGGAGATACTGGGGGGTGAGGAGGGTGTTGTGTGCTATTGTCAAGAGTATGAGGGCAAGTATGCTCTTAAAGATAGTGCAAGCATGGTGTAGGTGTATTGAAGCATGAGGGCATGCAGGGTATTTAAGGATTTGTCTTTTCCTTGCATAGTATTTACAGTTGTCTTTGCCTTCGGTCTCTGCTAAGGACCATGCCTCTGGTGAGGCCCTCAGGCACAAGCACACCTTCCAGCACCTGATATTTAAATGTCCTGGCTGTTGGGCCTGATTGGCCTTTGGTGCTGGGAGTGGGAAGAGCTTCACTGCCCGCCCCATGGTGCCGGATGCTGATTGGGCGGCAGAGATGGTCTTTGCGCCTTATGCTTAAATGTTCTGACTATTGAACCTGATTGGCCTTTGGTGCAGGGAGTGGGAGGCGCTTCACTGCCTGCTCCCTGGTGCCGGACTCCGATTGGGCGGCAGAGATGCTTTGTGCCTTCCGGCGCCTGATGTTTAAATGTCTTGGCTGTTGAGCCGATTGGTCTTTGGTGCAGGGAGTGGGAGGAGCTTCACTGCTCGCTCTCCGGTGCCGGACGCCGATCAGACGGCAGAGATGGTCTTCACGCCTTCCGGTGCCTGATGTTTATATGTCCTGGCTGTTGGGCCTGATTGGCCTTCGGCGCAGGGACCGGGAGGATCTTCACTGCCCACTCCCTGATGCCGGATGATATTCAGCTTATGGGGCAGTGGCAGTGGGGTCAGCGAGAGCTCTTTGCTCTCAGGAAACGAGTCCGTTCTCTAGAGGCTAGAGTAGCAGACTTGGAAAACATAAGAAAGACAGAGAGGTACATAGACGAGACCTACAGGGATATAGTCCTGAAGTCCCACCTCCAGTCTGGCAGCATCCCTGTTGCCATGGAGGAGAGAGGTCACGTGACAGGAGAGCATCACCCTGGTGTGGCAGGAAGTGATCCTTTAACTAGGACCTGTCCTCCAGGTAATGTAAAACCCTCTTGCACCGAGGAAGTTTCTCTAGCGCCATGTGCCCATGAGGGAAGGTTTAGGACAGCCGTTATAGTTGGTGATTCGATCATTAGGGATGTAGATAGCTGGGTGGCTGGTGGACATGAGGATCGCCTGGTAACATGCCTGCCTGGTGCAAAGTTAGCGGACGTCACGCACCACCTAGATAAGGTCTTAGATAGTGCTGGGTAGGAGTCTGCTGTCTTGGTACATGTCGTTACCAATGACATAGGAAAATGTGGTAGGGAGGTTCTGGAGGCTAAATTTAGGCTTTTAGGTAGGAAGTTGAAATCCAGAACTTCCAGGGTAGCGTTCTCTGAAATGCTTCCTGTTCCACGCGCAGGACCCAAAAGGCAGGCAGAGCTCCGGAGCCTCAGTGCGTGGATAAGACATTGGTGCAGAGATGAGGGTTTTGGATTTGTTAGGAACTGGGGAACATTCTGGGGAAAGGAGGGGCTCTTCCAAAGGGATGGGCTTCACCTTAACCGGGATGGAACCAGGCTGCTGGCATTAACCTTTAAAAAGGAGATAGAGCATCTTTTAAACTAAATAATAGGGGAAAGCCGACAGTCGCCCAAGAGCGGATGGTTCAGAAGAATGTATCCTTGAAGGATACTACCAAAAGCAGAGAGGTTCCAAAAAAGAGTAAAGTAGCCCAAATGCCCTCGAGTATGGATCAGACAGAGCTTAAAGATCCGAAATTACCTATGTCTACCAATAGCCAAATTAATATGAATAGAATAAAGTCTCTAAAATGCTTGTATGCAAATGCTAGAAGTCTAAAAAATAAGATGGGAGAGTTAGAATATATAGCACTAAATGAGAGGTTAGATATGATTGGAATATCAGAGACATAGTGGAAGGAGGACAACCAGTGGAACACTGTGCTATCTGGGTACAAACTATATCGTAATGATAGAGCTGATCAAATAGGTGGAGGGTTGCGCTCTATGTTAGAGAGGGCATTGAGTCAGAAAGGATTAAAGTTTTGCAGGAAACAAAATTTGCTGTAGAATCTCTACGGATTGAAATTCCATGTAAAAAGGGGAAGGCGAGGGCAGTAGTGGGGGTGTACAATCGACCGCCTGGCCAGAATGAACAAATGGATGATGAAATGCTCAAAGAAATCAAGGAAGCTAACAAAAGTTACAGCGCAGTAATAATGGTGATTTCAATTACCCCGGTATCGACTGGGTCAGTGTCACGTCAGGACATGCTAGGGAGATAAAGTTCCTAGATGAAATAAATGACTGCTTCTTGGAGCAGCTTGTTCATGAACCAACCAGAGGGGAAGCCATATTAGACCTTGTCCTTAGTGGAACACCAGATCTAGTGCAAGAAATATAAGGGTGTTGGGGCCACTTGGCAATAGTGATCATTGCATGATCACCTTTGATTTAATTAGTGGAGGAGGGATAGTAAGGAAATCCACAGTACTACCTTTTAACTTTCGAAAGGGAGACTATGATAAAATGAGGAAAATAGTTAAGAAAAAGCTAAAAGGAGCAGTTGCAAAGGTTAAAGACTTAAATCAAGCTTGGGTGTTGTTGAAAAATACTATCTTGGAAGCCCAGGCCGTCTGTATTCCACGCTTTAAGAAAAGTGGAAGGAAGTCCAAAAAACTGCCAGCATGGTTTAAAGGTGAGGTCAGAGAGGCTGTTGCCAAAAAAGCATCTTTCAGGAAATGGAAAAGAAGAGATAAACTATGAAACCTGGAAACAGCACAAGCACTGGCAAGTCAAATGCAAGGCATTGATAAGGCAGGCAAAGGGAGAATTTGAGAAGAAGCTTGCTGCGGAAGCAAAAACGCGAAATAAAGACTTTTTCAAGTACATTCGTGGCAAAAAAACCTGTGAGAGTCAGTTGGTCCATTCTAGTCTCTCTTCCGGTCTTTTCCCCTCCCGTTGGAAGCATGCTATTGTCCGTCCCCTCCTGAAAAAGCCTACCCTTGACCCTACTTCTCCCGCCAACTGGCGCCCTGTCTCCAACCTCCCCTTTCTGTCCAAGGTCCTTGAAAAATTTGTCGTCTTCCAGTTGGCTTCTCATCTTGATTCCACCCACGCCCTCCACCCCCGTCAATCTGGTTTCCGCACCGGTCACAGTACCAAAACCGTCCTCACAGCCTTGCTTTCCGAACTTCACCGCTCTCACGATCGTGGTGATATTTCTCTCGTGGTCTCTCTGGATCTGTCCTCTGCGTTTGATGTAGTCGATCACCGCACCCTCCTTTCTCGTCTGTCTGACTTTGGTATCCATGGTACTGTCCTCCGGTGGTTTCACTCTTTCCTGTCTTGCCGTACTTTCTCAGTTCACTCCGGCACCTCAGCATCCCCCCCTACCCCCGCCACCTGTGGCGTCCCCCAGGGTTCCATTCTTGCTCCGCTGCTTTTCAAAGCTTTTCTTGCTCCTCTAGCCCTGTTAATCCAACAATCTGCTCTCTCCTTTTACATATACGCCGACGACATCCTTCTGGTTCATCACACCTCTCCCTCCTCCCCGGACCTTGCTCCACTCAACCTCTGTCTGTCTTCTATCGCTTCCTGGTTTGAGTCCAACTTCATGCATGCTAATCCTGCAAAATCCTCTGCTCTCTGGATTACCTTTGGTCTCCCACCCCCCACGATACTACCTGTCATGGGCTCCCACTCCATCCCCTCTGCCCCTACCCTTCGTTACCTGGGTGTTACCCTAGACCTGTCCCTTTCTTTTTACGATCATATCTCTTCTGTCGTTCGCTCTTCTTTTTTTCACTTACGCCGTATTAAGGCCGTCCGTTCCATTCTTCCCTTATCCTCTGTCGTCACTCTTGTCCTGTCTTTGGTTATCTCTCATCTCGACTATTGTAACGTTATCTATGCCAGTCTTCCATCCTACCAACTCCGTCGTCTCCAACTTGTTCAGAATGCTGCTGCCCGTCTTGTCACCTCGTCCTCTATTCGTTCCCATGTATCACCGTGTCTGTTTTCCTTACACTGGCTCCCGATTAAGTTCCGGTTTATGTTCAAACTACTTATCCTTGCTCACAAGGCTCTTCACTCCGATACCCCCCAGTACTTAGCCAATATTATTCATCTTCAGCCCTCTCCCCGCCTCCTTCGTTCATCCCACGGCAATCGTCTCTTCCTTCCCTCACCTACACAGGCCCACCTCGAATCCACTCGTCACTCCGCCTTCTTTTTCTTAGGTCCCGTTCTTTGGAACTCTCTTCCCCTCCCACTCCGCACCGAACTGTCCTACACTCTTTTCAAGGCCCTTCTTAAGACACACCTTTTCTGTCAGGCTTTCGATCTCCCCCCCTACTGATGGTGTTCTTCCCCCTAGTTGCGCCTCCCATCCCCCTTAATTTTTCCCATGTTCTTCCGCCCTCCTCCCCTCATTTCCCTTTTGCCCTTCTTGCGCTCTTGTTGTCCTCTCTCTGTTTTTACTGTCTCTCTCTCTGTCCTGTTACTTTTGGCGTTCCCTTCGCTCTTCTTTTCCAGCGGCTGTCATTTTTATGATTGTACACCGCCCTGATGCTCCGGTCTGGGCGGTCTATCAAGTGTTTTAATAAAGATAAAGATAGATGATAGAGGGGTTAAAGGGGCACTAAGAGGCCACAAGGCGATAGCAGAGAGACTGAATGATTTCTTTGCTTCGGTCTTTACTGAGGAAGATATAGGGATGTTACCCATGACGGAAGTGGTATTTAAAGGTGCGGAAGAATTGAAGGAAAAATCAGTACATCAGGAAGATGTATTACAACTATTACATAAACTGAAGGGTAGCAAATCACCTGGGCCGGATGGTATACATCCAAGGCTGTTGAAGGAACTGAAATATGAGATTGCAGACCTGCTATTAGTAATCTTTGAACTATCATTAAAATCATCTCTAATACCTGAAGATTGGAGGATCGCCAATGTAACACCAATTTTTAAAAAGGGTTCCAGGGGTGATCCAGGAAACTACAGACCGGTGAGCCTGACGTCAGTACCAGGAAAAATGGTAGAAACCATCATAAAGAATAAAATTACTCAGCATGTAGATAGTCATGGTCTAATGGGAGACAGCCAACATGGCTTTAGACAAGGAAGATCTTGTCTTACTAATCTGTTATGGTTTTTTGAAGGTGTGAATAAACAGGTGGACAAAGGTGAGTCGGTTGATATAGTGTATCTGGACTTTCAGAAAGCCTTTGACAAGTTCCCTCATCAGAGACTTTTGGCAAAACTAAAGAGTCATGGGATAGGAGGCAGTTAACTATTGTGGATCAGGAACTGGTTAAAAGATAGAAAGCAGAGGGTAGGGATAAATGGCCAGTTTTCCCAATGGAGAAAGGTGAATAGTGGTGTACCCCAGGGATCTGTGCTGGGTCCACTGCTTTTTGACATATTTATAAATGACCTGGAAAGTGGAATAACGAGTGAGGTTATCAAATTTGCAGATGAGACAAAACTATTTAAAGTTGTTAAAACCCAAGAGGATTGTGGAAAATTGCAAGAGGATCTTGATAAATTGGAAGACTGGGCATCAAAATGGCAGATGAAATTTAATATGGACAAGTGCAAAATTATGCACCTAGGGAAGAATAACCCAAACTATGGTTACACGATGCAAGGTTCCACATTAGGAACCACCACCCATGAAAAAGATTTAGGCGTCATTGTGGATACCATGTTAAAACCCTCGGCCAAGTGTGCAGCGGCGGCCAAGAGAGCAAATAGAATGCTAGGTATCATAAGGAAAGGAATGGAAAATAAAACAAAAGATATTATAATGCCTCTATATCGTTCCATGATGAGACTGCACCTTGAATATTGTGTGCAATTCTGGTCGCCGTATCTTAAAAAGGATATAGTGATATTAGAAAAGGTTCAGAGAAGAGCCACCAAAATGGTAAAGGGGATGGAAGGATACTCCTATGAAGAAAGGCTAAAAAGGTTAGGGCTCTTTAACCTGGAAAAGAGACGGCTGAGGGGAGATATGATAGAAGTCTATAAATTAATGAACGGAGTGGAACGGGTAAACGTAGATCGATTGTTTACATTATCAGAATATAGAAAGACTAGGGGACATGCAATGAAGCTACAGGGTAAACTATTTAAGACTAATAAAAGAAAATATTTTTTCACTCAATGTGTAATCAAACTCTGGAATTTGTTACCTGAGGATGTAGTAAAGGCTGTTAGTGTAGCTGGGTTTAAAAAAAGTTTTGGACAAGTTCCTGGAGGAAAGGTCCATAAACCATTATGAAGAAGGGACCCAGGATATCAATGCTTGACCCAGTACAAGCATTGTGGAACCTGTGTCTTTTGGGGAAACTGCTAGGTACGTATGACCTAAATTGACCACTGTTGGAAACAGGATACTGGGCTTGATGGACCTTGGTCTCACCCAGTATGGCATTTCTTATGTTATGTTCTTAATGGTAGAACTAGTACCCTGGGCGCAGGCTCATATGCGACCATTCCAAAGGTCATTCCTGTCCAGTTGGTCACCTCACTCGCAGGACTTCGAGATTGCTCCCCCGTCCTACTGTCGGTTGCAGCCAGCCTACTGTGGTGGAATCAACCAGCCAGTCTCAATAGGAGCATGCCCCCAGACAATCCCACATGGTTGCTACTGTTGATGGATGCATGCCTAACTGGCTGGGGAGTTCATTGCAACAGGTGTTTGACTCAGGGTGCTGGAGCAGTCTGAAGTCGGTGTGGCCCATAAATCGCCTCGAAGCCTGAGCCATTTGATTAATTCTCCTGCAGTTAACCACCTGGTCCAGGGCCAAGCAGTCTGGATCTTTACAGACAACACCACAGTGGTGGCGTAGGTCAACATGCAAGGGGGAAGGGCAAAATCCCCCAACAGTACCAAGAGCAGCAGAGTTGCCAAGGAGATGACCCTCTTGTTCTATGGGCCGAGCAGAATCTGCTGGCACTCTCAGTACACCACATGATGGGAATTGAGAATGTGGAGACTGATTATCTCAGTCTCTACTCCCTTAACTGGTGGGAACTAGCCCTGTCAGCATTCCAGAGGATTCTGGACAAGTGGGGTGTTCGCTGGATGGATCTGATGGTGACTCGGACCAATGCCAAAGTTCAAAGCTGCTTCAGTTGCCACCGGGAGGTTGGCTTCAAAGGGGTCAGTGCCCTTTTTCAGCCTTGGCCTTGGAAACCACTGCTGCATGCGTTTCCTCTGTGACTTCCTGGAAGTAAGAGGGAGTGAGTGGCCTAGTGGTTAGGACAAGGTACTTCAGGCCGGAGGGCAGGGGGTTCAAGTCCCACCTGGGGACAGCAATCTCAGGCCGGAGGGACTGGGATTTCTAGTCCTATAAGGCAGTGTTTCCCAACCCAGTCCTACGGGGCACACCGGCCAGTCAGGTTTTCGGGATATCCCTAATGACTATGCATGAGATATATATGCATTAGAGATATCCTGCCAACCTGACTGGTTTGTGGCCCTCCAGGGCTGGATTTGGAGACCCCTGCCTTACACCTCTGTCATTTAAGATTGTGAGTGGGCAAGGTGCAGATGTCCTAGACATCGAAAGGGTATATAGAATGTGACACATTCCTCCTCGATTCTCACCACCACCAAAATATTGTCTATTAGACAACTTTTTGGTGGTGGTGAGAATCGAGGAGGAATGTGTCACATTCTATATACCCTTTCGATGTCTAGGACATCTGCACCTTGCCCACTCACAATCTTAAATGACAGAGGTGTAAGGAAGGGGTCTCCAAATCCAGCCCTGGAGGGCCACAAACCAGTCAGGTTGGCAGGATATCTCTAATGCATATATATCTCATGCATAGTCATTAGGGATATCCCGAAAACCTGACTGGCCGGTGTGCCCCGTAGGACTGGGTTGGGAAACACTGCTATAAGGCACTCCTTGTGGTCTTGGGCAAGCCACTTAACCCTCCATTGCCCATGTTCCCTGTAAGTATTAGCGTATGTGTGTCATATCCCCTCGTGTTAAATGTATCTCCCAATTGACCGCTTTGACCTGGTGAAAAGCGTGATATAAATACAGCTAAATAAATAAATAAATAAGTATTGGTTTTCAAACCTGATCTGGCTTCTAAACAGCCTGCCCCATGTTCCTCCTGCAGCACCGGGATCTGTAGCATCAGGGTCTGGTTCTGTTGAACAATCTAGTGCCCTTCTCGCTTATGGCATCTAGTCTGTAAGGGCTGTTAATCGGCCGTGGGTTCTTCTCTTCTGAAGGTTACCTCCTCCACCTACGTCAAACACTGCCCCCGTTCCTCCCAAGAGAGCCCACCAGGCCTCTCCTTCACCAGACCGTGCTCCTCACCGAGCTAGCAGAACTACTCCGGGACAAAATAGTGGTGTCAGTCCCAAGACACCTCTGGAGCACCAGCTTCTACTTCAGGTACTTCTCATCCCCAAGAGGACTGGGGTGCTCAGGTCCATCCTGGACCTGCAAGTGCTCAACAGGTTTCTAGTCAGGGAGAAGTACAAGATGCTCTCCCTTGGAACACTGCTGCCATTCCTCCAGCAGGGAGATTGACTTTGCTCCTTAGACCTAAAGGATGCTTACATTCACATCCTAATCCATCCGAGCCACAGAAAATACCTCCGGTTTGTGATGGGGAAACAACACTACCTATACAGGGTACTGTCCTTCAGACTAGCCTCATCTCCAAAGGTCTTTACAAAATGCCTCGCAGTGGTCGCAGCCCACCTCAGGTTTCAAGGGGCCTTCATCTTCCCCTATCTGGACGACTGGCTCATAAAGGTTGTTACGGCTGTAGAGGCACAATGCACCACCGGATGCACCATAAATGTTCTGCAGCACCTGGGGTTTGTCATAAACTACCCAAGTCCCACCTCACTCCCGCTCAGAGCCTAAATTTCATAGGGGCGTAGTTAGACACCCTTCAGGTAAAAGCCTTCCTCCCTCAGAAGAGGTCAGCATGCCTCAGAGAACTAGCCATAGAAGTGCAACAGCGCAGGGCACTACCTGCTTGACTTCTCCTCCGCCTGCTGAGACACACAGCCTCCATGGTCCACATGACCCCAGATGCCTGCCTTCAGTGGACCCAAGCTACAGGCAGGCTCAGGAACAGGGTGCATGTGACCCGCCAGCTAGCAGACTTTCTCAGATGGTGTCAGAATCCAGGTCACCTTCAGGCCGGGATGCCCTTCCAGGCACCCACCCCCCATAAAGTCCTCACTACTGACGCCTCTCTAATGTTCTGGAGAGTGCACTGCAACATCCTCCAGACACAAGGCTGCTGGTCCCAGAGGGAATCTGAAATGCAGATCAACATGCTGGAAATCAGGGTCATATTCCTGACTCTCGAGGCTTTCCGCCACCAGCTACAGCAGCATGCATTGCTGATCCACACCAACAGCCAGGTCGCGATGTTCTACGTGAACAAACAGAGGGGAATGCAGTCGTACCCCCTCTGCCAGGAGATGGTAGCTCCCTGCTTTTTATACCACATGCAGCGGGATGCTCCTGAGAACAATCTACCTCTGGGCCAGCACAATATATTGGTGGACAAGCTGAGCAGGATACTCCAGTCATACAAGTGGCGCCTGGACCCAGCAGTGGCCTCAAGATTGTTCCGGCTCTGGAGCGTCCCAATGGACCTGTTTGTCAGCCCGGACAATGCTCAGTTGCCTGGTTTCTGCTCCCACTGACCGCACCCATCTTGGGTATCGGCGGATGCATTCCTCCTCCCGTGGTCGGAAGGCTGCCTATTCATCTTTCCCCCAACACCACTGATAGCCAAGACCCTGTTCAAGGCTCACCGTGACAGCATGTTGCTAGTGCTGAATAGCCCCTTGGTGGCTCAGACAGCCTTGGTTCCCACTGCTTCTCTCCTTGTCAACGGTACTGCCAATTCCCCTGGACCGAGCCCCAAGACTACTCTCACAGGAACAGGACACTCTCCTACAGATCTACCTGGGGTCCCTCTTGCTCATGGCTTGACTACTGAAAGAGTAGCACTAGCCCCCTTCAACCATCCATGGGGCGTGTAGGACATCCTCCTGGTCTCTCATATGGCCTCCATGAGAAGGGCGTATGCCTTCAAGTGGCGACGGTTCTCACTTTAGTGCACGGAGAAAAGGACGAACCGTTCTCCTGCTTGGTGCTCCAATACCTGCTCCACTTATCGCAGGCAGGACTGAAGTCTAACTAGGTCAGAGTACACCTTAGCGCCATCGTGGCGCATCACCACTCCATCAAGGGGAAAGCCCCTCCTCGGCTCATCCTCTTGTGTCTGTCCCTACGGGGCCTCATGTTGTCCAAACCCTCGTCCGCTCTCCCGCAGAGTAATGGGACCTTAATGTGATGCTCTCACAACTCACTAAGCCTCCATTTGAGCCTTTAGCTACCTGCCACATGCGGTACCTCTCCTGAAAGGTTGCCTTCCTGGTAGAACTCACATCAGCAGAGTTAGTGAGCTCCAGTCTCTGATGGCAGAGCCTCCTTACGTTAGGTTCTACAAGAACATGGTTGTGCTCCACACACACCCTAAGTTTCTGCCAAAGGTGGTGTCCTCATTCCACTTCATTCAGGAAGTGGTGCTCCCCACCTTCTTTCCCAAGCCTCATGCTGGCAGGGTGGAGACCATTCTCCATACTCCAGATTTCAAGAAAGCCCTGTTCTTCTACCTGCAACGGACCCAGGGCCACTACAAAGCTAAACGGCGTTTCGTATCCTGTGACCCCCAGCTGTCTGGGGCTCCCAGTAACTAAGCAAACTTTGTCCACCTGGGTGACGGATTGCATTACCCTTGCCTTTGAGCAAGCGGGGATTCCACTGGACCAGACAGTAATGGCACACCGCGTTGGAGCCATGGCTACTTCTGTGCCCAGTCTACTTTCCGTCCCCATGACAGAAATTTGCCGGTCTGCCACCTGGTCTTCGGTCCATACTTTCGCAGCTCACTACTGTATGGAGAGGGCATCCCAATGGGACAGCGCTTTCGGCCAGGCCGTCCTCTGTAATCTTTTCGGGGTGTAGGCATCTCCTGCTCTCTGACCCTTTTGTGTTCAGGCTACCGGAGTACTGGTGTTCATTGGACGCTTGGGTCCTGCGAGAGTCTCTCCCTCGGGACTCGACTGCTGCTGGTCACGGCTCTCCCTTTGCAGGTTGCCATTGCATTTTTCACATGGTTACAGGTTCTCGGTAGCCTGTAGCTGGGGAGTCCCATATATGAGGACTGACTTCCTGCTTGTTCCCGGAGAAAGCGTAGTTACTCACCTGTAACAGGTGTTCTCTGGGACAGAAGAAATCGGTCCTCACAACTCTCCCTCCTCCCCTTGGAGTTGCTTCTTTACTATTTTATATTTTTGCTGTCTAAGCTATGTCATTAGACTGGGGCAAGATGGCACCCTTGGGCGGGAAGTGGACCATGTATACATGGTGTATCTCCCAAAGGCTTTGCTTGAAAGCTGGGGAGATGCTTCCACGCTGACTCCATCGGCGCCGATGTCACCCATATTTGAGGACTGATTCCTGCTGTTCCTGGAGAACACCTGTTAAGGTGAGTAACTACGCTTTCTTCTCAGGCTGACTGATCAGATCAGCATTACAATATCCCTCTGCATTTATTTGAAATTTTTATACTGCATTTTCCAGCAGATCAAATGCGGTTTACAATTAACGACACCCCCTCCCCCACGCATATGAACATTACCCATCTTTGGGCATCCTCACCCATACATCAGTCACTAGCTCCACCCTACATTTACGTTTCCTGTACCATTCACTCTCCTGTATCTCTCTCAGCCAACCTTAAAAAGGATGTATTTTTCAAAGTGCTCCAGCCTGTCATCTTTGAGAGCAGTCAATTTACTTATCATGAAACTGACCACATTTGCCTGGCAGATCACTACCTGCTCTGGCAATTCTGGTCTGCACCAACATCTGGGAACCAAACTGTGTATTGCAGCAATACATGCCAGTAAGATGGATGCATTCCGCTTGCTTACAGAAGCAGCAGGAATACTTTAGAATAGAATGGTATGTGAACTTCCATAATTTACCCAAGGATACCTCTATAATAATCCCAAAAAAGGAACACTTTCACCAGATATGCATCAAGGTATTAAGCTCCCTCTCCAACAGCCCTCATCCACTGAACTATATATTTGATGCAAACTCTGAGGTGCCATATACCAGTGTTAGCTTATCTGTGGCCATTTTCCACAAGACTTGGCTGAAATGAAAACACCACAAGTGACTTTAAAATATTCGCACTAATTCTACCATTCAACTCTTCCCTTATTCCTATCTCCGACAACTTCACATGCCTCGCCGCCTTCTCCCTTCCATTATTCAAAAACACATAAATATTCCTCAGCCCTCTTTTATAGGGTTTCAAACTCCATCAGTTCAGCTCCTAACTGTGGTTTAATGGCTGGGTCTTCCAGGACACAGCAGAGTTGAAGATACAGAAAAAAACATTTGCGGGAGATCGTAGCTCATTTGTAAGTTGGCAAAATCCTGAATATGACTCCCCTCCCAAGTTGATTTACCAACTCCAATCCCTTTATCCTCCAGTATTCTCAGATTCATCTCTGAAGGTAGTAATGGAAGCAGGTCCAGTGCCTAGAGATTCATCTCTGCTCCCCCCAGAAGCAGAAGCCTAGTTCTCTTCTAAGACAACATAGTAGTGTGTGTGAAAGGAACTTGCCTGCCCCTCTTGGCATTCCAAACCTGGGCACCCTACAAAAAGATCTCCAGGGTGGGAGCCTCAGCCATTGCCCCCTCTATCCTCACCCATTGCTTAGCTTCTGCCCTCCTCCATTATAACTTCTACCCTCCTCCATCCTATATGTGTTGCCAAGTAATACTTCTAAAGATCAGGGACATCTATCCCTCCTCTCCCCACCTTCCGGCAGGTGAAGACCTGACAGCAACCCTCAGCTTCCTACCCTTCCAAATGAAGCAGAGTATCTTCCTTGAAACTCCTTCCATATTGGTCTCAGAATATACACTGGCAAATTTTGATACAGATACAACCATCTTTATGGTAGCAATTTGCCCAAATCAAATTAAATTGAGCCCAATGGCCTAGATCCTGTCTGATTGAATAAAATTCAGGGGTAATTAAGCCTGTACATAGTGCACAGGACTTTGCTAATCTGAACACCCAGATAAGAGAATAGAATCTTTTGATATTTCAAATGGGAAGCTATGTTTCACTTTTACAAGCGTGGACTGATCCAACGTAACATCCAGTATCTCAGATTTTGCCAGGTTAATCTTAAATCCTGAGACTGCTCCATATTCTGATAGATGTTATCATTTTTTGAAGGTGTGAATAAACAGGTAGACAAAAGAGAGGCAATCAATTCAGTTTATCTGGATTTTTAGAAAACCTTTGACAAGGTCCCTCGTGAGAGAGACTTGGGGAAATTAAAAAGCCTGGGATAGGAGGCAATGTACTATTGTTGATCAGGAACTGGTTAAAAGATAGAAAGCAAAGAGTAGGACTAAATGGCCAATTTTCTTAATGGAGAAAGGTGAATAGTGGCGTACACCAGAGGTCTGTGCTGGGCCCGCTGCCTTTTAGCATCTTTATAAATTGCCTGGAAATAGAAATAATGAGTGAGGTGAACCGTTTTTGCAGATGACACAAAATTATTCAAAGTTCTTAGAACACAAGAGGATTATGAAAAATTGCAAAAAGACCTTGATAAATAGGAAAACTGGACATCCAGATGGCAGATGAAATTTAATGTGGACAAGTGCGAAGTTATGCACTTAGCGAAGAACAACCAAACTATGGTTACAAGGTTCCACATTATGTGCCACCACCCATGAAAAGGATTTAAGTGTCATCGTGGATAATATGTTGAAACACCTTGCGTGGTGTGCGGCGGCAGCCAAGAAAGCAAATAGAATGCTAGCAATCATAAGGAAAGGAATGGAAAACAAAACTAAGGCTATTATAATGCCTCTGTATCGTTCTATGGTGTGACTGCACTTTAAATACTGTGTGCAGTTCTGGTCGCCATATCTTTAAAAAGATATAGCATAATTAGAAAAGGTACAGAGAAGACCCACCAAAATGATAAAGGGGATGGAAGGATACCCCTTTGAGAAGAGGCTTAAAAGATTAGGGCTCTTCAACTTGGAAAAGAGACGGCTGAGAGGAGATATGATAGAGGTCTATAAATTAATAAATGGAGTGAAACGGGAAAACATAAATTAGTTGCTTACTCCTTCAGAAAGTAGAAAGATAGGGGACACTCAGTGAAACTACAGTGTAGCCATTTAGGACTAATGAGAGAAAATATTTTTTCACTCAATGAGTAATCAAACTCTGGAATTCGTTACCAAAGCTGTTAGTGTAGCTGGGTTTAAAAAAGGGTTGGATAAGTTCCTGGAGGAAAAGTTCATAAACCGTTATTCTCCGTGGGCAAGCAGGAAGTAAGTCCTCACATATAGGTGACGTCGGAGCCCTGTACGGGAATGCTCCACAACTTCTAATAGAAGCTTTTAGGAGGCTGCACTGTGCATGCATGCCAGTCTTCCCGATGCCGCCATCTTCCCCAGTCTTTGTTTTCTGCAGAGCCCCTTAGACATATTTGCACTACTGCACTAAATGTGTTTTCCTTTTTTTCCCCTTTGGGGGTCTTTTTTGTTTGATTTTTTTTCCTGCTGTCTGTAGCATCACTCCCACCATCGGTTTTGTCTGGCTCTGACGTTTCCTTTCAGTTTTGATACTTTTTCGGTTTTCTCCTCTTTTTTTCCACTGCTAGCACCATCGAGTCTTTCAACCTCGCCATGTCTGTTTTTTTCCGGTCATGTCCCAAAAGTTGGCCATTGATTTTAAGAAGTGCACTAAATGTGCCTGGAACATTTTGGTCATGGAGAAGCACAATTGGTGCCTTCAGTGCTTGGGCCTCAATCATCAGCCACCCTCTTGTCATCTGCAGGCAGAGATTACAAGATGGAGCCTGAATGGTAGGGAATGGCAGAGTCTCTCTTCAGGCAGCGCTCTGAGTCCACATCATCTGCTCCGGCATCTGTCCCGATGGCACTGCTATGACATGCCAAGGCGTTAATATTGAGGGGTGCTTGAGCTCACATGGAGCTGAGGGGCCACAGAGGCCTGGAGCGGGAGCTGTACATCGATCTGCGCATTGAACCAAGGAAGAAACTGACCCCCGTCTATTTCAAATGGGGACCCATCTGAGCACAGGGCTAAAGCCCATGCGCGTCAGCATCAGAGCCCTTTCTGACACAACACCAGGAGCGATGGCCGTGAACGGCCTGTTAAGGTGCCCTGGCGAGAGCAATTGGCTCCCACGGTGCTGGAGGAGTGCTGCACATCCACCCAGTGTCCCTTAGGGAATGCCAGAGATGGTAGCCAAAGCTGTTCTGGCCCTGAAGCCTTCGGAAGCGACAGTCCTCGAGAAGCGCCTCTGGGCCTTGAGGTCCACATATGTAGCAGTGCTGGCGCAGCAACTGTCTGGGCCCTCTTTGCCAATGGTATCATCACCACACATTGTGCGACCAATACCTGAGACCCATGCATTGCCTGAGAATTCAGCAGCATCAGTCAATCTACTCTAGTTCCAATGACTATTTCACATTTGAGTGTTTCGAGGTCCAATGTCCCGGTGAACCCCAGGAAACACTCAACACCGCATCAATCCCATCAACACTCCCCCTTGCCACGTAGTCAGAGGAAGAGCTGGGAGGAGTCCCATTGATACTTTGACTTTCTCTTGGAGTCAGACTCAGATGGCTGGGCGGCTGATGTGGAATCGGAGGTCCTGTTGGACAGCAGGTGTCCTGAACGTCCGTCATATGTCTCTTCTCCACATGAACGCTGGAAATCTCCTCCGATGACATGTCCTTCCAGGACTTTGTCAGGGATATGGCCAAGGCCATCTCCTTTTCTCTGGAGGCGGAGGATGAGTTTAGGGCAGAGGAGTTGGAGATCCTCCAGTATCCTTCGGCCTCTAAAGAGGCAGTGACTGTGCTGGTACATGGATCTTGCAGAGGCTTCAGATGAGGATGTGGGAAACCCCCCTCATGATACCTGCTGTCAGCAGGAGGTAGCAGGTACAGAAGGCCCCAGGGTTTGAGAAGCCTCCAATTTCCGCACCATTCAGGTGATGGAGCCTGCCTTGAAAAGGATCAGTAGTAATAAGACTCACTTTTCATCACCCCCTGGATAGGGAGGAATGGACGCTGGATTCCTTTGGTAAACGATGCTTCCAGAGTTCCATGCTGATGGCCAAGGTCCTGTCGTACCAACTGTACATGAGCATGTTCTTAAAGGCCATTATGCTGGAACTTGCCAAGCTGGACTCGTTCATGCCCATAGTGCAGCTATTATGCCCTGGTGGGTCAGAGCAAGGACTGCTGCAAGTACATGGCCTAGGCAACTTATGATGCCTTTGAGTTGGTCTGCATGGTAGCATTGGTGGGCATTGGGGTCCGCCTCCTCGCCTGGCTCCAATCTTCAGACTTGAATCAATTTGTCCAGAGCAAACTGGAAGATGTGCCATGCAGAGGAGAGAACCTCTTCAGGCAGAAAGTGGCGGCCAAGGCTGGTGACATAGAGAAGCAACATCTGACTCTCACCAGGCTCTCGAGGAAGACTTCCAATCCCTGTCGACAGCTATCAGCAGCCTAAAAATTCTTACTACCAGCATAAGCGCAGGTACTTTAGAAGCCCTCAAAGCTCTCAGCAAAAGTCACAGGCCCCTCACCAACAGCAACAAGAGAAGCTTCAGAAGGCCCATCCTGCCCTGCAGCCCAAGCCAGGAGCGGGGTTTTGACTGGAGGATATAGCCAATCTACCCATTGTAGCAGAGGGAAACCTCCCAATGAGAGGGCAGTTTGTCCACTTTGCTCACAGGTGGCCTTTCATCGCCTCAGACGTCTGGGTATTGCAGATAGTCCAGAGTGGCTACATGCTGCACCTCACCGACCCGCTGCCCCTCTACCCCCGATGGAGTATCCTGTGGTCCACCTGTACCTCAACCTGCTACAAGGAGGGGTCTCCGCCCTTCGTGCCAATCTTGCCATGCATGCCAGTCTTCCTGCCTACTGCCATCTTCCCCAGTCTGTTTTCCGCAGAGCCCCTTAGATATATTTCCACTACTGCGGTAAATGTGTCTTTCTTTTTTCCCCTTCGGAAGTGTCATCTGCAAATTTGATCACCTCACTCATTATTCCCATTTCCAGATCATTTATAAATATGTAAAAAAACAAACAGCAAGCCCAACACAGATCCCTAGAGTACTCAGTTATTCACTTTTCTCCATTAAGAAAATCGGCCATTTAACCCTGCTCTGTTTTCTATCTTTTAACCAGTTTCTGATCCACAATAGTACATTGCCTTCTATCTCATGACTTTTTAATTTTGCCAAGAATCTGTCATGAAGGACCTTGTCAAAGGCTTTCTGAAAATCTAGATATACTTTATCAACCGGCTCACCTTTATCTACCTGCTTATTTACACCTTCAAAACAAACTATAACAAATTAGTAAGACAAGACTTTCCTTGGCTAAATCCATGTTGGTTTTCTCTCATTTAAACTATCTACATGTTCAGTCATTTTATGCTTTATAATGGTTTCTACCAGTTTTCCCAGTACTGATGTCAGCCTTCCGGATTACCCCGGAATCTTTTTTATAAATTGGCATTACATTGGCCATTCTCCAATCTTCAGATACTACAGATGATTTTAATGATAGTTTACAGAATATTATTAGCAGGTCTTCAGTCTCATATTTCGGTTCTTTCAGCACGCTTGGATGTATACCATCCAATGCAGGTGATTTGCTACTCTTTAGTTTATCAAATAGTTGTAATAGAACTTCCTGCTTCATCGAGATTTGTTTGTTCTTCCAATACATCACCTTTAAATATCATTTCAGGCATGGGTAACTTTCCTACATCATCTTCGTAAAGACTGAAGCAAAGAATTCATTTAGTCTCTTCGCTATGGCCTTGTCCTTTCTTAGTGTCCCTTTTACCACTCTATCATCTAATGGTCCAACTGACACATTCAAGGGCTTTTTGCTATGAATGTACTTGAAAAAGCTTTTGTTATGTGTGTTTGGTTCCATGACAAGCTTTTTTTCAATTCTCTCTTTGCCTGCCTTATTAGTGCCTTGCATCTAACTTGCTAGTGCTTATGTTTCCTGTTTTTATCATTTGGCTCCTTTTTTCCATTTCCTACAACAGCTTCTTGGACTTCCCCTTTAAACCATGCTGGCAGTTGTTTTGTCTTCCTTCTACCTTTCGTAAAGTGTGGAATACATCTGGCCTGGGCTTCCAAAATAGTATTTTTAAATACCCTTGCTTGATGTAAGCCTTTAACCTTCCCTCCTGCTCCTTTTAGTTTTTTCTTAACTATTTTCCTCATTTTATCATGATCTTGCTTTTAAAGTTAAAAGCTAGTGCTGTGGATTTCCTTGCTGTTTTCTCTCCATTTATTAAATCAAATGCAGTCATGTTATCACGATTGTCAAGTGGCCCCCAACACCATTCTCTTGCACCAGATCCTGTGTTCCACTAAGGACTAAGTCTAAAAATAGCTTCCCCTTATGTTGGTTCATGAACCAGCTGTTCCATGAAGCAGTCATTTATTTCTTCTAGAAATGTTATCTCCCTCACATGTCCTACTCTGACCTTGACCCAGTCGATACCGGGGTAATTTTATTACTGCGTTGCAACTTTTGTTAGATTCCCTGATTTGTTAGCGTCCCAAAATTTGAGCCAAAATCTTAACATCTAGATTAACAAAAATACCAGCCTGTACAAGGCGCACTGCTCTGCATCTTTACCTGCCTTATGTATCAGTTATTCTGACTTCTGCCATAGAAGGAGTAAGTTCTTCTCTCTCTCCATATGTCATTAAACACTATTACCAGCCAAGTGACCAAAATCTCAGCAAACATTTTTGTAAAAGCAAGATGAAAGCCCATCTAGTCCAGGTAACTTATTTGGCTGTAACATCTGGATGGCCCAGAGCACCTACACTATTGTAATCGGTCTATCCATCGCATTCATCTGTCCCTCTGATAACTTAGGCAAATGAAGCAGTATCTGGTATGGGTTTATCTCCTCTGCCTCCCTCTGAGTTCCAAAGTATGGGTAGCGATAATAAGCCACATACTTCTCTCAACACCACCACCTCTACAGTCCATTCTTCTGTTGCTCCCTTCAGACCCAAGACTTGATTCCGCATCCTCAATTACAGGAGCTGGTTCAGTAAAAGCTTACTAGCTCTGTTTCCCTCCTCAAAATTGGGCTGGCAGGTCAAAGTCATCTCATAATGGATTTTCTCCAGGAACAAGCAGGAAGTCATTCCTCACATATGGGTGACATCGGCACAGACAGAGCCCACACAGAGCAATTCCCTAGCTTTCAAAGAAAGCCTTTGGGATTGCCACCACATGCGTGGTCCCCTTCCTGCCCAAAGGTGCCATCTTATTCAGTCTCCCTTTTTCCGCAGAAAACGTTATCTCCAGGAACAAGCAGGAATGTAGTCCTCACATAAGGGTATCGTCGGTACCAACGGAGCCTGCGCGGGAACACTCCCCAGCGTCCAATAGGAACGCTTTTGGGAGTATCCCTCAGCACATGAACACCTTCCCACGTTTCCAACTGTCCCTCTTCAGCTCTTCATTTTCCGCGGAGTCACCGCAGAAAATTCCATCTTTAAAATTATTTTTTGTGGTTGCGTTTGCCTACCGCACGACGCCTACTGGTACCTACCGCCTTTTCTTTTCCTAAAAAAAAAAAAAAACCTAAACTTTCACTGTTTCTTTTCAGAAACTTTCCTGTTTTGGTGCTAGGCGCCATTTTGGGCATTAGGCCCCATTTGTCCAAAATCATGGAAAAGCCAACTAGTGGTTTTAAAAAATGTACTAAATGTGGCGGTACCATTGCCGTCACTGACACCCGTGATTGGTGTCTAAAATGTTTAGGACCTGATCATTCTCCAACTGAATGTCTCTCCTGCATGGGGATGACTAAAAGAGGAATACAGAACCGGGCCGCAAAGCTCGGCACCCTCTTCTCTTCTGATGCCAGATCCATTGCATCGACATCAAGGGCCTCTTCTTCTTCCCATGGATCTCAGGTAACTAAACACAAAAGCCGGTCCTCAAAGGGTAGCTCTCCTGCTAAGCATCAAGAGGCCATTGGCATTGCCCTTGAGGGAACCACACCGGCAAAACAGCCCCGGCGGGAGGCTTCGGCTTCCAAAGCATCGATGGGGCTTCAGGATGTTCTCGAGGCTTCAACCTCGCAAGAACTACCTGTGCCATGCTCAGGGGTTCTGGCCGTCCTTACCGGTACTGACACCCAGACATCGGCAGCGACGATAGACCAGAGATTTCTTGCTATCAAACGCAGTATCGTAGCTCTTCTCTCAGCTGCGGTACCGGTGGTCCCAAGGGCACCGGTGTCGACATCGACTCGGATGCCGGTACTGACGCCGACGATGCCAGTACCAACGGTACTGGCCCTGATGGTAACTCTTCCTATTCCACCTCCGGCTGGAGGGGATAAAGTGGTACCGGGTCACCTCAGTACCGACTTCGATCGGAGTCAGGAATACTTCGAGTCCTCCGATTCCGAACACTCTGACAATTCTGCTGGCACTCTTAGAAGATCCCTCTTCTCCCCAACGCAGAATGTCACCTCCAGAGGACATGTCATTTCAGGATTTCATCCGTGATATGGCTAAAGGTCTTTCAATCACAGTACCTCCTGAGGAGGAACCCAGAGCAAAGGAATTGGAAATCCTCCAGTATCCTAAAGCTCCTAAGGAGGCAGCTACTCTGCCTATCCATGAAATTCTGCATAACTTGATGCTCAGAATGTGGGAGACACCTCTGACTACTTCTTCTCACTCTAGGAGACTTGACACTATGTATCGAGTCCCACCATGTCCTGGATTTCAGAAAACTCAGCTGCCTCACCATTCAATGGTAGTGGAGTCAGCCATGCGTAGGATGAAAAGTGCTAAAAGACATGCATCCAATCCTCCAGGTCGTGAATGCAGGACTCTGGATGCTTTTGGACACAGAACCTTTCAAGCTTCCATACTTTCAGCTAGGATCAGCTCATATATCCTATATATGGGAATGTTCCTCAAAGAAATCACAGGAGACTTGGAACTTATGAGCCCATTTCTCCCAGATGATAAGAGACAAGACTTTCTTACTCTGGTTAAGCATGCTCAGGATGTCTCCAAGTTTGTCAATCGTGCAGCCTTTGACTGCTTTGAATGCATCAGCAGAACTTCTGCTATTGCCATTGGCGCACGACGGATTGCCTGGCTACAGGCATCAGACTTGGAGACTTGGGTACAGGACAAGTTAGGCAACATTTCTTGCATGGGAGAAAATCTCTTCGGCAAGAACTGGCAGGAGAAGGCTAACGAGTTAAGTGCTGACAATTCTACCTTAGATAGATTGTCAGTCTACAGCCACTCCAGCCAAAAGACAGCCTTATAAAAAACCCTCTTTTAGCAAAAAGAGGAAGTTTTATCCTTCCTATACCCAGCAGACTCAAGCTCCAGGTCAGGTTGCCCAAAAGGGACAAACTAGACAACAAAAGAAAGCAAAAGGCCCGAGAGCCCAACCAGCTCTCCAGGTTCAGCCCCCTCAAGGGCTTTGACTTGTTCCTAGAGAGCTTTGCCTTCCTGCCTCTGAGGGGTCCTCAACCCCCCAATATTCCCGGCAGGTTATGCCACTTTGTCAACAGATGGCATCAGATAACAGCAGAAGATTGGACTTTGTCCATTGTAGGGGAGGGGTACAAACTTCATTTTCACAGCTTACCCCCTCCTACAATTCTAAAGCAGTTCAATTCTCAAACCTCTGCAGACAGTCTGCTAGCTCACGAGGTCTCCACACTCCTTGCCCAAGGGGCAGTAGAAGAAGTACCCATTCTTCAACAGGGTGCAGGGTTCTACTCCCCCTATTTTCTTATCCCAAAAAAAACAGGGGGACACAGACCCATTCTAGACCTCAGAGAATTGAACAAATATTTGTTTCGAGAAAAATTCAAGATGATTTCTCTGGGAACTCTTCTGCCATTCCTTCAAAGCCAGGACTGGCTTTGCTCTCTAGACTTAAAGGATGCATACACTCACATTCTTATCCATCCAGATCACAGAAAATTTTTACGTTCCCTTTTCAGGGGAAGACATTTCCAGTACAGGGTTCTTCCGTTTGGTCTGTCTTCAGCACCAAGTGTTGAACCCTCACCTCAGGGCTTGTCCTCCTTCAAATGAACCTGGATTCTTTAGTTAATTATGGAAAGAACAAGAGACACAATTATTTCATTAATTATTATTATTCCAGAGCTCTGATGGAGGGAGGCAGCGAGCCAAAACCAGGCCTTCTGTCCTGTCTCCGTCAAAGATTTCTCAGCCAGAGTTCCAGTTTTTATTGAGGATTATCAGCTGACACAGTTAATTTTTAATTAACATCTGGTGATATTCATGTTACATAAGCACAAAATCTGAAATAGAATCTGCTGATATCTTTGCCAAGCAACATCAAAAAGCAGAAGTAACAAGGTTATAACTATATTCACTAGACACAGCAGGTGTCGCTATATTAATACCATGAAGCACAAGCTGATTAGTTACACTTATAATATTTGCTGAGTTTCTATTATTTATTCAAGCTTTGTTTAATTTCCAGTTATATGTTGACCTAAGGTCTGATTCTCTAAAGTACAAGCTGCCCTAGTTACTGTCAACCAATCATCTTGCAAAGATAAAAGGGGAAGCAAGGTCTATTTCCATTGGTTTTTGGAGAAGTTGGCCTGTGACCCAATAACTATGTACTCAAGTCTGTTAACTAATTCTCTGAGGCAATTGCTGACAGTACAGAACAATCTAGCAGAGAGAAGCTCTTTAATAGTGCAATCTAACTTGTGAATCCAATAAGCATATGTTTCACCTATAGCTATCTAGCTTTACAGTCCTGTTTCATGATCTCCTGTAGAGTCACTGCCAGTTCCTATTCCATAGGTAGATTCCTCGTCACAACTGTCATCCAAATCTAAATTACCATATTCTCCAGGACCAAGCAGGAAGTCAGTCCTCACATATAGGTGACATCGACGTCGATGAAGCCCCTGCGGAGCATTTCCCCAGCTTTCCATGAAAGCTTTTGGGAATGCAGGCACGCATGCGCAGTTCCCTTCCCGCCTAAAGGTGCCATCTTGCCTCAGTCTTTCTTTTTCCGAGAAGCCCACCGGACGTGTGTCCTAGTCATCCCGGAAAAACACTTGATTTTTTGGCGATTTTCGCTATTTTTTCTCTCCGGTTCGACGGCGGTTCCCCTTCCGCTGGGTTCGGTACACCGGTATCGAGCCCGTTTTTTTTTTTTTCGGTTTTTGCCCTTCGTGGCTGGCGTTCGCGCCCTTTTTTCCTTTTTCCCTGGAAGGCCGGTCCTCTGGCCTCGCGAGGACTCTTTTTCCCCAATGGCTTCCAGCGGTTTTAAAAAGTGTGATCTGTGCAAGAAACGGATGTCTCTCACCGAGACACACGACTGCTGCCTTCGGTACCTCGGTCCTGATCACGACCCTAAGACGTGTGGACCATGTGGGAAGATGTCTTCCAAGGCACTGCGAAGTCGCTAGCAGCAGAAAGAAAGGCTTTTTTCTGACTCGGCCTCCGGCCGGGCCCGGACCTCGTCTGAGGCCTCGACATATCAGGATTCGGATCCCGAGCGCCGTCGTGGCTCCTTGGACAGGGGGTCCCCCGACTGGGAACGCAAGAGGAAGAAGCGGCTCGCGAGGGCGTCGGAGGAGGAGGTCCCTGGCTCCTAGAGGGCCAGGTCTCAGACCCCCGACCGTCGCCCCGGGCCCGTGGAACAGGAGAAGCCTTCCAAAGTTCCTCGAATGGAGCCGGAGTCTGCTGGACACGTAAGTCTACCTCCAGCAGGGACATTGGCTATGCTCCTTAGATCTAAAGGATGCGTACACTCACATCCTCATTCGTCCAGACCACAGAAAGTACCTCCGGTTCATTGTGGGAGGAAACCATTATCAGTACAGGGTACTGCCTTTTGGCCTCACCTCCGCTCCCAGGGTCTTTACCAAATGCCTGGCAGTGGTGGCGGCCTACCTGAGAAATCGGGGAATCTTTGTCTTCCCCTATCTGGACGACTGGCTCATCAGGGGTCAGACGTGCCAGGAGGCCCGACAAGCCACTCTCAGAACTATTGCTCTTCTTCAAAGCGTGGGGTTTGTAATAAACTTTGCAAAGTCCACTTTGCTCCCCTCCCAGAACTTGGAGTTCATAGGGGCAAGGTTAGACTCTCTCCTGGCAAAGGCATTCTTGCCAACAGACAGAGCCCAAAGATTGATAAACTTAGCAAACCAGTTTCTCAGCAGATCCCTGGTCTCCGCCAGACTCTGCCTGAGGCTTCTTGGCCACATGGCTTCGACAGTACATGTGACCCCCAATGCCAAGCACTGGCGCTGCTGATTTGCGTTGGGACAGCATTCAGAACAGAGTTTACAGATAAGCGTTTTGCTCTGTTTTAAACTGTCACTATTTTTGAAATAATTAATCTTAAGAATATTGGCGTTTGGATAGCTTGCTTGAAATCATTTTTTTGTCAACAAAATTGGGATATATACAGGGTCCTTGATGCAACACAGGGGTTCAATAGCCATAGAGGCACAGTTCCTCCCAGGCTCTTTCCCCGATTAAGTCTGAGACCTATTCCTGAATTTTTTTCAGTACTTGGAAATAGTTAGAGAGTGGAGCAATTTTTAGTGATCATAGTTTTGATTGCTCTAGTAACCCACTAATTTTTGGTTGTTAAGCTTCATATGAGGCCTGCACAGTGGTGCCTTCGGAATCAGTGATCAAAGGCCACGGGAAGCCTCAGATACAGGATAAGGGTGTCCAGACAATTTCTGAACTCCCTCAACTGGTGGCTGCACCCACCCAATCTGCTGAAAGGGGTACCTTTTCAGATTCCTGGGTACACAGTGGTACTGACCACAGACGCCTCCCTGCAAGGCTGGGGGGCTCATTGTCTAGGCAAGTGCACCCAGGGCCTGTGGTCTCCCTGGGAAGCCGCACAACAGATCAATCTACTGGAACTCAGGGCTATTCGATTAGCGTTCAAAACTTTCTCTTCTGCCCTGGCTCATCAATCTGTCCTAGTTCAGACAGACAACCAGGTAGCCATGTTTTATGTGAACAAGCAGGGCGGGACTGGATCCAGGCTCCTTTGTCAGGAGGCACAGGACCTTTGCTTGTTTGCCCTCAAGCACAACATGCTCCTCAAGGCTGTGTACCTCCCTGGCCAGGAAAACTACCTGGCCGACAGGTTGAGCAGAATTCTGCAACCCCACGAGTGGCAGCTCCATCCTTTGGTGGTTCAGAAGATTTTCCTGAAATGGGGACTTCCTTCAATAGATCTGTTTGCCAGTCCACTGAACAAACAGCTGCCACAATTCTGCTCCAGACAACCGCATCCTCTGCGGATAGCAGCAGATGCTTTTCTGATCCCATGGTCTCAGGGCCTCCTGTATGCGTTTCCTCCCACGCCCTTGGTGGCCCGAACTCTGTTCAAGATTCTTCAGGACAAGGCCTCGGTCCTGCTGGCGGCTCCCAGGTGGCCGAGACAGCCGTGGTTTCCAATTCTGCTTCAGCTGGCAGTGCATCCCCCACTGCCTCTGGGGTTGCAACCCGACCTTCTCTCTCAGGATCAGGGTTCCCTTCTGCACCCCAATCTCAAAGTTCTCAATTTGATGGCATGGAGGCTTCAAGGGTAGTTTTGGCTCCCTGGGGCCTACCTCAGGAATTTGAGGAGGTTGTCCTGGCCTCTAGGAAACAGTCCACTAGGAAAACCTATGCTCTCAAATGGAAAAGGTTTTCTGTGTGGTGTCAGCTACGTAGAGTGGATCCTTTTTCCTGTACTGTGCCAGTAGTGCTTCAGTACTTGTTGCACTTATCCAATCAAGGACTTAAGTCAAATTCTGTTCGGGTCCACCTCTCAGCTCTAGCAGCTCACCACTCACTGGTGGAAGGACATTCTCTGTCGGTTCACCCCTTGGTGTCCCGCTTTCTCAGAGGCTTGCTCTTGCTCAAGCCCCCAATCCGTTGTCCTGCTCCTGAGTGGGAGTTGAATGTGGTCTTGCAGCAACTGACTCGCCCACCTTTTGAGCCGATGGCTACTTGTTCACTACACTTCCTGTCCTGGAAGACACTCTTCTTGGTAGCCTTAACTTCGGCTAGGCGAGTGAGTGAGTTTCATCCTTGGTCTGTGATAGGCCTTATACCAGGTTCTATAACAACAGGGTAGTCCTCCGGACTCATCCAAAGTTCCTCCCTAAAGTTGTCTCCTCTTTCCACCTCAACCAGGAGGTGGTTCTTCCAACATTCTTCCCTAGGACTCATGCAAGCCAGGCTGAAGCAGTTCTGCATACCCTGGACTGTAGGAGGGCCTTATCCTTCTACCTTGACCGTACGCAGGGGCACAGAAGGGCTACTCAGCTCTTTGTATCTTTTGACCCTAATAAGTTGGGGTTAGCTGTGTCCAAGCATACCTTGTCCATCTGGGTGGCTGACTGTATCACCAGGGCTTACAGGGCGGCTGACCTTCCTTTGCAGGGTCGGGTCACGACCCATCGTGTCAGGGCAGTGGCTGCCTCAGTGGCTCATCTCCGCACTGTACCGTTGGTAGACATCTGCAGGGCTGCAACTTGGTCTTCAAGCCAGACCTTTGCGGCCCATTACTGTCTGGAGAGGGAGTCCCGTAGGGACAGTGCTTTTGGCCAGGCAGTACTCTGGAATCTCTTTGAGGTTTAGGCAACTCCTGCCCTCTGTTGGGCTACCGGTGGAGGTTCTGTCAGTCTAAAGCCTTTCTATGCTGCTGGGACTAGAGGGAGTTCTCTTGTTCAGCCTGGGTTCCTGGTAGCCCAGAGCTAGGGAGTCACCCATATGTGAGGACTGACTTCCTGCTTGGTCCTGGAGAAAGAGTAGTTACCTGTAACAGGTGTTCTCCAGGAGCAGCAGGAATCAGTCCTCACAACCCTCCCTCCTCCCCTTGGAGTTTCAGTTGTACATAGTTTATTTTACATTTTTGTGTGCTGTTCTTAGCTATGTCATTTGACTGAGGCAAGATGGCACCTTTAGGCGGGAAGGGAACCGCGCATGCGTGCCTGCATTCCCAAAAGCTTTCATGGAAAGCTGGGGAAATGCTCCGCAGGGGCTTCATCGACGTCGATGTCACCCATATGTGAGGACTGATTCCTGCTGCTCCTGGAGAACACCTGTTACAGGTGAGTAACTACTCTTATTGGATGGTCCATAGTTGTATAGATTACTTTATCACATGATAATTCATCAAGTTCCCTTATAGTCTTCAATTTAGATTTGAGACCTGTGTTAAGTTGCCCTTTTCCACACCAAGGGTATTCACGAAATGCATGGCAGTAGTAGCTGCATTTCTACGAATCCTGGGGATCTTTGTCTTCCCCTACTTAGACGACTGGCTGATCCGAGCCTCCACAGTGACAGAGGCCAACACTGCACTATCTCGTACAATGCGAATCCTACAATACTTGGGATTGGTAATAAACGTCCCGAAATCTCAACTAGTTCCTTCGAGCCTGTCTGGATACCAGACAGGCAAGGGCTTTCCTTCCACAAGCCCCGTGTCTTCGCATAATGCAGTTAGCTTCCCAAGCAGCAGGCAAATCCTCCCTCACTGCTCGGGAGCTACTGCAGTTAGTGGGACACATGGCCTCTACAGTTCATGTAGTCCCATATGCTCGACTCCACATGCGAGCAGCTCAGTGGACCCTCTCCACACAGTGGACACAGGCCATGGGTCATTTATCGGACAAAATAACAATCTCTCAAAGACTAATTTTGTCCCTCCAATGGTGGCAATCATTAGAAAATCTGACAGTAGGGTCTTCTTTCCATCAACCCCTCTTTCAGGCCACCCTAACCACAGATGCATCACAGGTGGGTTGGGGAGCACACCTGAATCATCTCTCTACCCAGGGCATCTGGACTCCACAAAGGAGGTTGGTTTACACATAAACCTCCCGGAGTTAAGAGCAATTTATTTAGCTCCGAGTGTTCCACGCCCAGCTCAGCTACAAGACAGTCCTAATCCAGACGGACAATCAGGTAGCCATGTTCTATGTGAACAAGCAGGGCGGGACAGGCTCTCTGTCGTTATGCAACGAAGCTTTTCGACTATGGGCCCTCGCCAGAGAGCATCAAATTCACCTTCTAGGGGTATCTTCCAGGCATTCAAAACCTTTGGACAGACAAACTCAGTCGAGTACTGCTACCTCACGAGTGGTCACTCCACCTAGACCAGGTGGCAAAGATATTTCATCTCTGGGGCACTCCTGACATAGACCTCTTTGCAAGTCCACTGAATGCCAAACTTCCCCGGTTCTGTTCCAGGATTCCGGCGCACAACTGTCACCTTTCCTCCTTCACTGGGGTCAGGACTTCCTTTATGCCTTCCCACCCATTCCCCTCATCCCCAAGACACTCTTCAAACTTCAGAGAGTCACGGGTCGCATGAGTCTCATAGCACCATGATGGCCACGCCAAACGTGGTATTTCCTGCTTCTGCATCTCTCTCAAGCGCCACCTCTGGAGTTAGGGAATGCTCCATATCTCCTTTCCCAGGAGAACTAGACGCTATGGCACCTGAATCCCCAGTCCCTGCACCTCACGGCCTGGTTGCTGAAGGCTTAGACCTCCAGGATTTCAACCTGTCCCAGCAGGTAAAGGATATCCTTCAGGCTTCTAGGAAACTTTCCACAAGAAGATCCTATGCCTTCAAGTGGAAACATTTTACTATATGGTGCTCCAGGAGGGGATTAAACCCCCTGATCATACCCTTAGAATCGATACTAGAATATCTCCTTCACTTATCGAATTCTGGTTTAGAGACCAATTCGGTAAGAGTCCATCTTAGTGCATTTGCAGCTTCTTATAAGTCTTTAAATGGACAACCAATTTCCTCTTATCCACTCCTATCGAGATTTATGAGAGGCCTTTTATTAACTCAACCTCCCATCAAGCCACCACCGGTAGCATAGGATCTGAATCTAGTTCTCGGGCAGCTCATGAGGCCGCATTTTGAGCCTTTTAGCCACTACAGCCCTTAAGTTTTTGACTTGGAAGATCGTCTTCCTGATTGCAATCACCTCTTCCCGTCGCATTAGTGAATTGCAAACTTTAGTGGCTGATCCTCCTTATACTAGATTTCATCATAAGGTGGTTCTTCGAACTCACCCACACTTTATGCCAAAGGTGGTTTCGCCTTTTCATTTAAACCAGTCAATTTATCTTCCTAGAAACATAGAAACATGATGACAGAAAAAGACCACATGGCCTATCTAGTCTGTCCTTCCATAACAACAACTACAACAGTCCACTTTTTACCTTTAGAGATCCTCTGTGTTGGTGCCATGCTTTTTTGAATTCAGTTACTGTCCTCATCTCTACCACCTCCACTGGGAGACTATTCCATGGATCCACTACTCTTTCCGTAAAGAAATATTTCCGCATATCACTCCTGAATCTATCTCCCTTCACCCTCATCCCATGTCCCCTCATAGCAGAACTTGCTTTCAATTAAAAGAGGCTCTCTCCCTGAACATTTATGCCACGGAGGTATTTAAACATCTCAATCATATCACCTCTATCCCACCTTTCCTCTAAGGTGTACATATTAAGATCCTTAAGTCTGTCCTCATATGTTTTATAATGAAGCCCATTAATCATTTTAGTAGCAACCCTCTGCACCGACTCCATCCTGTTCACATCCTTTTGAAGGTGCGATCTCCAGAATTGCACACCATACTCCAAATGAGGTCGCACCGAAGACTTATACAGAGGCATTATCACCTCCTTTTTTTCTGCTAGCCATTCCTCTCCGTATGCACCCAAGCATCCTTCTAGCTTTTGCCGTCGCTTTTTCTACCTGTTTAGCTACTTTAAGATCATCAGACACAACCACGCCTAGGTCCCGCTCTTCTTTAGTGGACAAAAGTACTTCACCTCCTATACTGTATTGCTCCCTTGGATTGCTGCAGCCCAAATGCATGACCTTACATTTTTTAACATTAAATCCCAGCTTCCAAATTCTAGACCATTCTTCAAGCTTAGCTAGATCCCTCCTCATGTTATCTACACCTTCCTGGGTGTCTACTCTATTGCAGATTTTGGTATCATCCGCAAAGAGGCAAACCTTACCCGACAGCCCTTCCGCTATATCACTAACAAAGATGTTAAAAAGAATAGGACCAAGGACAGATCCCTGGGGCACACCACTGGTAACATCCTTCTCCTCAGAGTGAGCTCCATTTACTTGTACTCTTTGTCGCCTCCCACCCAACCAATTTCTAACTCAAGCAGTAACTTTAGGGTCCATCCCTAGGGTGCTCAGTTTGTTTATAAGTCGCCTGTGAGGAACAGTGTCAAAGGCTTTACTGAAATCTAAATACACCACATCTAGAGCTCTCCCTCGGTCCAATTCCCTGGTCACCCAGTCAAAGAAATCAATCAGATTTGTCTGACAAGACCTGCCACTGGTGAATCCATGCTGCCTCGGATCCTGTAATCCGCTGGACTCCAGAAACTTCACTATTTTCTCTTTCAGCAGCGTTTCCAATAATTTACTCACCACCGAAGTTAAACTAACCGGCCTGTAGTTTTCAACCACATCCTTACTTCCGCTTTTGTGTAAAGGCACCACATGAGCCTCTCTCCAGTCCTTTGGCACCACTCCCGACTCCAACGAGGCATTGAAAAGGTCAGTCAGTGGAGTTGCTAGAACGTCCCCAATTTCACTCAGTATTCTAGGGTGTATCCCATCCGGTCCCATCTCTTTGTCTACTTTAAGTTGAGCTAGTTTCTCACGAACACAGTCTTCTGAAAATTGTTCAAGATGTCCCTCGCTTCTGTTCTTATTTGTGGGTGTTTTCTGAGGTCCTGCTCCTGGTTCTTCATCTGTGAACACAGAACAAAAATATTTGTTAAGCAATTCCGCTTTATCCTTATCAGCTTCTACATATTCCCCCCCTGCACCCTTGAGTCTGACAATACCACTTTTGCCCTTCCTCTTCTCACTAATATATCTGAAAAATGTCTTATCCCCCCATTTTATTGCATTGGCCCTTAAAATACCCCCTTTCAGTTTTGCCCACTGTTTTTCTACATCCCCCAGCAGTTCCCATCCCACTAACGACTCCCTGAGATATTGGCCCATCTTCGCAGTTAGTCTTCCTAAAGTCTAAGATCCTCACCTTGGAATGGATTCTAACAGCCCTAGTCCTAATACTGAACCACACCATCTGGTGATCACTGGATGCAAAATGATATCCCACTACAACATCAGAAACACTTTCACCATTGGTAAGCACCAAGTCCAGTATGGCCCCTTCACGTGTGGGGTCTGTTACCAATTGCCTGAATAGTTCTCCCTGTAGAGAATCCAGGATCTCCTTACTTCTAGATGATACTGCAGCAGGAATGTGCCAATCAACATCTGGCATATTGAAATCTCCTGTCAGTAGCACTTCCCCTTTCCTAGCAATGCTGCGTATGTCTTCAATTAACTCTTTATCCACCTCTTCCTCTTGTGAGGGAGGTCTGTATATCACACCAATGCAAATAGATTTCTCTTTCCCTCTTTCTAGTTTAACACACAATGCCTTCTCTCTCCCTTTTAAGCTCTGTAATTCCAAAGCTTTAATAGTAGTTTTTACATATAGTGCCACTCCTCCTCCCCTTCTTCCTACCCTGTCCTTTCTGAATAAAGTATAGCCAGGTATAGTTACATCCCAGTCATGGTTTTCTGTGAACCATGTTTCTGTAACTGCCACTAAATCCAAGTCAGCCACTCCCACCAAAGCTTCAACTTCAGGGATCTTATTTCCCATGCTACGGGCATTAATACACACTGCTTTCCATGTGTTACCCCTGTTACCCATTTCCATAAAGGTATTTAATGTATTACCTACCTGGGGGCTTTCACTAACCTGGGGGCTTTCTTCACCCATCCCCAACGAATCTAGTTTAGAGCCCTCTTCAGTAGATTCGCCAGTCAACTACCGAAGATGCGTTGACCTTTCTTGGACAGATGAATTTTTTCCTGTATTTTTTCTGAGGCCTCACGCTTCTAATGCAGAAAGAAACCTTCATACTTTGGATTGTAAAAGGGTCTTAGGCTTTTACATTCAAAGAACACAGCAACATAGAAAGTCCTCGCAACTTTTTGTAGCTTTTGACCCTAGTCATTTGGGACTTCCAGTCTCCAAAAGAACTTTATCTAAATGGATTGCCCAATGCATATCCTTTACTTATGAGAGTAAGGGTTTTCCTCTTCAGGACCATGTCACAGCTCACAATGTGAGAGCCATGGCAGCTTCCATGGCTAATCTCCACTCTGTGTCTATTGATGACATTTGTCGAGCAGCCACCTGGGCCTCGGTACACACCTTCACAGCCCACTACTGCCTAGATAAAGCCTCCCGTCGGGATGCCTTCTTTGGCCAAGCTGTTCTTCAAAATCTCTTTCAAACCTAAACCAACTCCTACTCACCAACCCTGGTGGGATGCCAGAGATCCATGGGAGGAAGGATTCTCACCTTCGACGGTGGCACCTTCCTGGGGATATTATCATCAACCCCCCCCCCGGTGGCCAGTGGCTGCAAGGGCAGGTTGAGCATATTATTTATAGAGGTAAAAGACTCTTTGAGGCCAGGTGCACCCTGGTCTTTGTAGTCCTCCTCCTTAGAGGAATAAGTTGTGTAGACCAGAATGGAGGGTAAATAAGGCTTTTATTTCCCCTTTCAAGCACTGAGGTTCGCTAGGTAACAGAAAATAAAGTGTTCTCCTTCTTTGTTTGGGTTTTTACCAAAGCATAGTTAAACAAGTGAACTGTTACATACGTCACAGCTTCTTGCAAAAACAACACAGGGTTTTCCAAACTTCGGAGCAAAGTAAAATTGGTGAGCTTTTTCTCTTTCACTCAACATAAACAAAAACAATATCAGAGCTTGTCTAAATAAGTTACAGCTCGGGGAGTGACTCAAAACTCCCTGCGACACAAACCGAGCAGTCCATTACTTCTTCCTGGGACAATGTAACTGAGTCCACAGGCTCCACCTGCATGGGCTCTGGTTCATTTGTGCCTCCCTCTGTACTTTATCTTTCCCTGGCTGCTGTGGTTTGAAAGTCAGTACTTCTTCTTCCTAGCTTCCAGCTAGGCTGTTCTAGGGCTTTCAGGTAAATAGTAGGGTTTGTCCCTATGCCCCTACGTGATGGCTTAAAGAACTCCTGCCCGCTTCCTTTTCTCTCAGACTGGTTATCTGGTTTTAAAGACGTTCTAGGAGCTGGGCCTTTCTTTGTGAAAAAACAGTCACCGTACCTTGGCTTCGTGAAGTCCGGGCGTCTGTTACTTGCCCACTCAGGCACCTCTCTCTGGCCACGGTCTCCTTTGCAGACTCCCTCTGGAAGCCTCCTGGGTACTGTCTGTCCTCTCTGCAGCTTGAGAAGACCCTGTAAAGAACCCAGGCTTCTTGGCTTCTTAGTATAAGTCAATCTCCTGTCAGGACGTTTTCTTCCAGTACCTTTTAATCCTGTTTCAGACCCTCCTGTTGAGCAGAGGCCTTTCTCCCGGCTGGGCTCTCTTCTGAGCTCTCTGCCTTTGGGATTTCTTCCAAGCGGATCTCTTTCCGGTCTGTCTCTCCCAGGTCTCTCTCTCACTCCGGCTCTTTTGGGTCTGCTCCTTTCTCTCTCTTTTTCTGAGCTCTCCTCTGAGCTCCCTTCCGAGCTCCCTTCCAAAGTTCCTTCCTCTCTCCTTCCTTCTGAGTTGGCTCTCTGCTTATAAAGCCCTTTTACTTTTGAGTTTCCCGGGCTACCCCCCAGGTGGAGCTGATTAGCTCCTGCACAATCAGTAGCCGGGTGTGTTAGCTCAGCCTCTGTAGGTTCTTGCCTGTCCCTCTAGCTGCTCTGCAAGGGAACTGCATCTTCTGCACGTTAGCTGCTTTGTAAGGAACAGCATTTTCCCTAAGTTTTTGCTTTCAATGTCTTCAGCCCTATCACAATATCTCCCTGGCATCTTTAGCTAGGGAGTCCCCATATGTGAGGACTACATTCTTGCTTGTTCCTGGAGATAGCATACTCACCTGTAACAGGTGATCTCCGGGAACAGCAGGAATTTAGTCCTCACAACCCACACACCTCCCCTAGGAGTTCTCTCTCTCTCTCTCTCTCTCTCTCTCTCTCTCTCTCTCTCTTTCCTCTCTCCCTCTATCCTTTCACTCAGCTACAAACTTAACTGAAGAGGCACAGTTGGAAAGGCGGGAAGGCAGCACGCATGTGCTGAGGGATGCTCCCAAAAGCGTTCCTATTGGACGCTGGGGAGCATTCCCGTGCAGGCTCCGTCGGCACCGATGATATCCATATGTGAGGACTAAATTCCTGCTGTTCCCAGAGATCACCTGTTACAGGTGAGTAACTACGCTTTCTGTTTCCAACTGGTTTTTGCTCTGTCAGCCTTCGCCGGTCTCTTCCTGCCTCCTGAGTTGCCTCTGCTTTGGCCCTGGTCTTGGGGTTTTTCCTTTTGCTTTGCGCCCTTTTTTTTTTTTTTTTTTATAACTTTATCTTTATTAATAATTTTTGTTATTTTTAAACATACCTAATCTTAGCAGTACTCACCCCGACTTTTCACCCATAATACAGAGAACCAAGAAGCCAAGCAGGATAAACTTTAAGCTGACCTCAGTACCCTAACCCTCCCCCCCTCCCACTCATGTCCTTCCCCCCTCCCAAGATTATTACATATAAGTCAGACCCCACCTCATTCTCAATTCTCCCCTCCTCCCCTTATAATTACTATCTATCCTCTAGGTGCAAATGGAGCAATAGAGGTTTCCATTGCTTATCAAATTTCTGTCCCTGATTTCTCTTAATGGCCGTTAGACGTTCCATACTCAACACCTTGCATAATCTGAGGGTCCAGTGTGACAATTCAGGCACCTCGCTTAATTTCCATTTCCAAGCTATTTCGCATCTAGCTGCAATCAAACATGCCCGCATGGGTTTATTCCATTTGTTGGAGAGGTTATCCGGCCACCTCCCCAACAAAAACAGCTGGGGACGTAATTCGGGTGTCAGCCCAAAAATCATGCCTAGCTGATCCCGAATCTTTGTCCAATACAGTTTTATCGGGGGGCAGTCCCACCACATGTGTAGATACGTTCCCCGGGCTCCACAGCCCCTCCAACATTGATCTGACACCTCCGGGAACATCTGATGAAACCGGACTGGGGTGTAATACCATCTCAGTAGGATTTTATATGCATTTTCCTGAATCATGGTACATATAGATGATTTTGCAGCTATTGCATATATCTTCTTCCAACAATCCCCATCCCACTCCACTGCCAAATCTTTCTCCCATTCCTTCATATAAGTAAACTTATCCTCTGTACCCTTGGTCGAGCGTAAACTGAGATATAGCCCACGGATCAGCCCCCGAGATTGAGAGAGTAGCCCATCCAGAGAGCCTCCATATCATTCAATCCCTCCTGCAGCCTGGCTTTAGGGATCTTCTGATTTAAGTAATGGGTTACTTGCAAATAGGCAAAGAAGTCTCTATTCTCTAAATGATATTCCCTCTTTAACTGCTCAAAAGTTTTAATAGTGCCTGCCTCCGTCAATTTCACGAAGGTATCTAAGCCCCGCGCCTCCCAAGCTCTAAATATACCATCCCTCCCTGGTCCTAAATGGAGCCAGCAAAGACATCCCCGGTTTCTTATTTATCCTACCCCATCCTCTTTGCCATTCACACCATAGGTGGCGAGTATAGGGATTCTTTGTCCAGTCCCTTTGAAGAAGACCCTTTTGCAACCACGGTATGGAATGCAGCTCGTATTCAGGCACCCCATGTTGTTCAAGAGAGAGAAAGCACTTAGAATCCACCGGCTCCCTCCATTCCATAACCTGTCGCAGTTGTGCAGCCAAATAGTAATCTGCAATGTCTGGCATCCCCAAGCCTCCCTTTTCCTTTGCACTATATAAAACCTTTCTAGCTATGCGTGGGGGGCGATGTCTCCATACAAAGAGAAATAGTTTCCTTTGCAGCTTTTGTAATACAATGCGTGGGATTTTAAGTGGTAATACTTGAAAAAAGTATAACAGCCACGGTAAAACCGACATCTTAATTACTGCTATCCGGCCCAACCAGGAGATTTCCTCCTTATTCCATCTACCCAAATCCCTTTCTATCTGTCCAATCAGCAAAGGGTAATTAGCCCCATACAGGCCGTCTGGATCATTGGTCAGGTGTACCCCCAGATATTTGACCGACTTAGAGGCCCAGCGAAATTTGTAACACTCTTGCAAATGCTGCATCAGATCTGCTTGTAAATTGATGTTCAAGGCCTCAGTTTTGTCCCAATTTATCTTGAAACCTGCAACTAACCCAAACCGCTTCAATTCTATCATAAAATTTGGTAAGGATATCAGCGGATGTGTGATAAACAGTAACATGTCATCCACAAATAATGCTAATTTGTGCTCAGTATCACCTATCCGCAGTCCCCTAGCATCACAGTTTCGTCTTAAATTCCCCGCCAACGGTTCCATAGTTAATGCAAATAATAAAGGAGATAGTGGACACCTCTGTCGGGTACCCCTTTGTAATTGAAAAAAATCCGAATTTTTCCCATTGATTTTAACCGTGGCTACTGGATTAGCATATAAGGCTTTTATCCATTTCATCATGTTGGTCCTGATACCAATTTTATTCAACACTTCAAACATGAAATTCCACTCTACGCAGTTAAACGCTTTTTCAGCATCGACCCCTAACACTAATAAGCCTTGTTTTTGCTGCCGGGCAACCCAGATAGCCTGTAATGCTCTCCGAATATTGTCCCCCGTGCTCCGTCCTTGGATAAACCCGGTCTGATCCGGGTGTATAATATTGGGTAGGACACTCCTCAATCTCTTTGCTAAAATTTTTGCTAAGATTTTCCCATCTGTGTTCAGCAAAGATATCGGTCGGAATGAACCACACAATGTTGGGTCATGACCCGGTTTTGCCAGGACCGAGATCCCTGCCTGTTGCATCGACGGAGCTAAAGGGAATCCCTGCAACGCATCATTATATATCCTTTGTAAAACCGGTGCCAATTGTGCCCCAAATTTTTTTATAAAAGACTGCTGAGAACCCATCCAATCCTGGGGATTTATTTAATCCCAACCCTTTAATTACTTGGAGGATTTCTTCCAACCCCACAGTCCGATTTAATCTTTCCCGTTCCGAATCAGATATTTCCGGGAGGTCTCCCCCCCCCCCTCGCCAAATATTCTCCCACCTTTGCGGCTGTACCCTCCCCTTCACTAGAATATAAAGTAGTGTAATACTGTACAAATTGTTCTCTAATTTCTTTAGTTTGAAAATGTAATTGATCTCCGGGCCCTTTAATTTTTATTATAGTAGAGCGCCTCTCCCTATCCCTAAGCTTCCTAGCTAAAAGTGTACTGGCTTTATTATTGAATTCATAGTAATGTTGATTGACCCTTCGTAATTGGTAATTAATGGATTCCATCTGTAAAGAAATTAATTTTGTTCTTGCCTGTTCCAATTTTTCCCTAACCCGTACTCCTCCCCCTCGTTTATGACGCTGTTCCAAATCGGTGATATCACTCTTTAATTGATTTATTTTACTTTCCCGCTCCTTTTTTTTCCGGGAAGCCCATTGTATTAATTTCCCCCTTAACACAGCTTTTAATCCATCCCATTGCATCCCATATGCAATCTCCTCTGTGTCATTTATTCTAAGATATTCACGAATTTCCTCCTCCAGACTCTGTAGCACTTCCTTATCCTGCAAAAGGCTTTCATTAAGCCGCCAAAAAGATCTACCTGATCTATCCTTTTCCCCACCAAAGTCCACCCAAATAGGGCCATGATCCGTCCAAATTATGGGATCTATTTCTGCCCGAAGGAGCCGTTGAGTCCAATAGTTGTCCCCCAGAAAAAAATCATTTCTACTATAACTGTGATGCACAGGTGAATAATAAGTGTAGTCAGCATCCTGAGGGTGCACCTGTCACCATAGATTATATAATTGATAATTCTTCACCAAATCCAGCAGTTGTTCCCTCCCTGTAGTGCCTCCTTTCTGGCCCGACGGTGATCTATCCCTTTGGGTTCAATACCTCATTGAAATCTCCCCCCATTAACAGTGCCCCATGCACTTTATCTTTCAGCCACCGTGACAAGGTACTCCAAAACTTAGATTGGGAGTCATTTGGACCATACACTTTAAGAAAGGTAACTTCCTGCCCATTTAGCACCCCCCAAACTAATAGTACCCGACCTTTCGCCCCCTTTACCACTCCCCCTAGTTGAAAGGAGACATCCCGCCGAATCATCAGTGCCACTCCTGCTTTTTTATGTGTTCCTTCTGCATTGAACCAGATTTGAGTGTTAATCCCATGTCTTAACAAGTATTCATCCTTTGGCAGTAAGTGAGTTTCTTGCAAAAAAACTACTTGCCATACCCCCCTTTGCGCCTCTTTAAACATTGCCTTCCTCTTTTGCGGTGTGCTTAACCCTCTCACATTCAAAGATCCCACTTTAAGCCCCGCCATCAAAAAGGGACAGAGTGCCAGGCTCCATTGTTAGCTCGTGGCGTGGTGTCTTTCCTCCCACCCTCCCCCACCCCCATCCCCATCGCAGTCCTTTCCCGTCCCTCCCCATATGATATTCCCCTCTTCCCCTTCCCCCTTCTCCCCCTATTTACCCCTTCAGTCTCCCACAGGTCACCCCCTGTGGCTCCTTCTTGAGGAAGAAATGCACCTCCCGGGACCCCTTTTAATTAAGGCCCCCCCCCCCCCCGTAGAACTCCTCCCCGCGTATACTCATCCCCTTACTCATACTCCCGCCCGCCACCCAATACTTACCCACCCCCCGTGGACCCCGGCTATTAACCTCGCCGTCCCCCACCCTAAGCTCCCCCCTCCCTGCTGCCATTCCTATCTAAGCCCTGCTACCACAAAATACTGCAGCTAACACAGCTAACTTATCCTCTAACACCCACACAACTGCTTATTGCAACTATAACACACATGCTTAAAATAATCTATCCAATATAAATAGTGGAGGGGGAAAGCTCAATGTCCATCCAGCTAGCTTCTCCGCTTCCTCCGTCACTCAAAGCCAGGAATCTTCTCGTGTCTCCACGTTGAGCGATACTGCCTGACAATCCTAAAGCACAGGCAACACGCAGAGTGCAAGTTCAAGTTGTAAGTCCTAGTCCCTCTTTCTTTCCCTCCTCACTCCGCTGGGAGAGGTCCAGATAAATCATGCAGATGGCGGCCTCCAGTCGGGATCTGTTGCCACTTCAATTTCTCCAACAATGAAGACTGGTCGCTCTCCTGCTCCAGTGCCTCCGGCTGTACTCGGGTCCGAGGTAAATTCGGAGCTTTGGCCTTCTCCAAGCTCAGCCATGCCTCCGATAAGGTTTTAACTCTTTTAAGCTCTCCTCCCATCTCAAACTGGAGCCCGAAAGGAAATAGCCATTTATACTTAATTCCTTCCTGCCGTAAATACTCCGTCACTGGCTGCATCCCCTTTCGACGCAGTAAGGTTGAGGGGGCCAAATCCTGAAAGATTTCAATGGTTTCACCGTGCCATTTGCCTTTATTTGCTGCCTTTCACGTTATCTCCTCCTTCAATGGTAAACTGGTGAAGCAGGCAATGATATCTCTAGGACGGTTCCCCACTGGAGATCTTAAGGCCCGGTGAACTCTCTCCAAGCCAATCTCTCGTTTTCCTGCAAGCTCCTCCTGAAGCCCTTCATCCAACAGGGCCGCACAGATCTCTCGGACTACCTGATTCGCTTGCTTATAGTGATCTCCTTCTGGGACCCCCCGTATCCGAATATTACATCGTCGTGACCGATTTTCAAGGTCTTCTATTTTATCTCGCAGCTCCCCACTCTCAGTTTGACACGTGCTGTACATACGACATGTAGTCTGTGCCGCCGCGATCACTTTGTCCACGTGCTCCTCCAGTTGATCCACTCGCTGCCCCAGTGCAAGCAAATCCTGCTTAAATTCAGATAGTAAGTCCTTCATCTCATGCTTTACCCCGACCACCTCTGTTTTTATTTCCCGACAACAGTGCCACAGGTTTCCCCGCGTGCACTGTTCTGTAGTGTTCTCGGGCTCCTCCGCCATCTCCGCCTCGTCACTTTCACTGCATTCTGCGGAAGTTGACAAGGCCGCATAGGAGGATCGATATTTCTCCAACTTTTTGCAGGCTGACATTGTAGCAAGTATTATAGCTGCCTCTACAGATATATTGCGTATTGTGGGGGCGCCTTCTGCTCTTACTTTTTGCTAAATTTCTCTTCATCCCGAAGAGAGCTCTGTGTTCAGGCGGCCATCTCAGTCAGTGATGTCACTTCCTCCCTTTGCGCCCTTTTTAACCACTGGTCGTGTTGAGGATCTTCGACCTTGCAGGGGTCCTTTTTTCCCTAATGGCCTCCGGTTTTAAGAAATGTGATAAATGCTCCAAAAACATGTCACTCACAGACACCCATGACTGTTGCCTCAGGTGTCCAGGAGCCGACCATGACCCATAGCTATGCTCCTTCTGTAAGATGTCCTCCAAGGCCATCCAAAGTCATAAGCAGAAGTGGGATGTCGTCTTCCGTAAGGCAGCCCCTGCAAGCTCCGTAGTCTCCCAAGGCTCCTCCCCAGGCCCGGCAGCACTCTGACCAGGGCTCGCCTGAACACGAGCGGAAGAAAGAGGAGGCCTCGAGGACTCTGTTGGGGGCGCCAGACAAGCATAAGAGGGTCTCTCAGCCCCCCTCAGCAGTCTCTGGAGCTGGAGAGGGAGCGGCCCAGTAAGGTGTCTTGAACCGATACAGAGGCCTCCGGCGAAGGCGCCCGGTCCAAGAGTTGTCCCAGCGAGGACCCCCTCTCCTCCCCAACACCCAGCCCGGTCACCTCGGTGTTGATGTCGCAGGGACCCACTCCCGAGTGGGAGGCCTTGAATGCTGGTCTTGGAACGCAGCGTTTCTATGTTTCTCCAGGACCAAGCAGGAAGTCAGTCCTCACATATGGGTGACGTCGGCGCCGACGGAACCCTCGTGCGGAGCATTTCCCCAGCTTTCAAAGAAAGCCTTTGGGAATTGCAGCGCGCATGCGCGGTCCCCTTCCCGCCCAAGGGTGACATCTTGCTCAGTCTTCTTTTTTCCACGGAGCCCGACAGACGTAGTTCGTTTTTCCCTGAGGAAAAAGTTGATTTTCCCTGTATTTTCTTTTTTCTCCGGTTTGACGCCGGATCCTTTTCCCGCTCGGACCGATACGCCGGTATCGAGTCCTTTCTTCTCTTTTTCGGTTTTTGTCCTTTGTGACTGGCGTTCGCGCCTTTTTTCTTTTTTCCCTGGCAGCCCGGTCTTTTGACCTAGCAGGGGCCCTTTTTCCCCCGATGGCTACCAGCGGGTTTAAAAAATGTGATCGGTGTAAGAAACTTATGTCTCTTACCGACACACATGACTGCTGCCTCCGCTGCCTCGGACCCGATCATGACCCGATGATCTGTGGTCCGTGTGGCAAAAGGTCCTCGAAGGCGTTGAGGAGTCGGCAGCACCAAAAGGATAGGATTTTTTCTGACTCCGCGTCCGGCCGAGACCGGACCTTGTCAGAGGCCTCGACGTCTCGGGACTCCGGCCCCGAGCAGCATCGGGGTTCCTCTGAGCGGGGGTCTCCTTCGCGGGAACATCGCAGGAAGAAGAAATCCGCAAGGGCAGCGTCGGTGGACGCTACTGGTTCCTCGAGAGCCAGGTCGCATAGCCCTGATAGCCGTCCCGGGTCTTCGGAGTCGGAGAGGCCTGCCAAACATCCTCGTGTCGAGATGGAGTCTCCTGGACACGTAAGTGCTGTTGTCCTCGTGGACTCTCCTCCGAGGGACCCGATGTTGGGCCCGATGCCGTCGGGGCCCGAGTCGGGGGCTGCTGGGTCTCCTGAGCTCGGACTCAGGTTGACGGTTCATGGAACAGCAGCGGGCATTGATCGCCGGTTTCACCGGTGCATCTGCCCCGACCACCGGGACCTCGACGTCCAAGTCGACCCCGGAGGCCGAGCCGATCCTCGAGTCCATGCGGGCTCGAGTTGATCCTCGGCCACGGTCCCCCTCGACCTCCCGTTCGGGGCCGAGGTCGTCGACACCGATACCCTCGGCATCGGGGCGGAGGGCATCGGTGCCCGCCTGACCGGAGCTGCTCGATTCCTCCTCCGAGGAGTCGGGCTGGGAGACGGAGGACGAAGAGTCACCCGACACTCATCGGACTCGGTGTGTCCCATAGGACTCGCCCGAGTCCGAACCTCGGAGACGATCCCCACTGGAGGATACCCGGTTCTCGGACTTCGTGCAGGATATGGCCAAGGCCTTGGCCTTCCCCCGGATCCCGAGGAGGAGCCTCGAGCCGAGGAGCTCGAGGCACTCCAGTATGACTCTCCCCCGAAGGAGGCCTTTACTGTTCCGGTTCCTCCGATGCTGGAGCGGCTGCTCTTCCGCATGTGGAAGACCCCGGCCTCGACGCCGGTGTTAAGCAAGCGGGTTGATTCAATCTATCGAGTCCGCAAGAGCCCCGGGTTCCAAAAGGCACAATTACCGCACCACTCCATGGTTGTGGAATCAGCCATGCATCGACATGAAAAGTCAGAAGATTCACTCCTCGGTGCCTCCCGGCTGGGAGGCCCGGAACCTGGATGCCCTCGGTAAGAAGTGTTTCCAGGGCTCTATGCTTGCTTGCCGTGTCCAGACATACCAGCTCTACATGGGCATGTACCTCCGAGACCTGGCAAAGGAGATTGCCGGGTTCTCTGCTGGTCTCTCCGAGGAACCTTTGCAGAGGTTCCAGGCCTTTTCCACTGGTATTCGGGAGTGCTTGAAGTTTATCTCTCGAGCAGCCTACGATGGCTTCGAGGCTTCAGCCCGAGTAGCCGGGGCCAGCATCGGTGCCCGCAGACCGGCTTGGCTACAGTCATCCGACCTCGAGCCATGGGTACAGGACAAATTGGTTGATGTCCCCTGCCGGAGTGAAAACCTTTTCGGCAAACCCATGGCTGACAAGGCTGCTGAGCTCGAGACAGAGGCTCTCACCAAGACTAGGCTGTCCAGAAAAACCTCTGCCCCTTCTCAGAAAAAGAAGGGCTCGGGAAAAAAGACCTTTTACCCGAGGAAGTCATCTGCCTATAAACAATACCCTCATTATCAGGCCTCTGCAGCTCCCCAACAGGGTCAGCAGGCCAAGGGGCAGGGTCAAGGGCCCTGTAGGCAGAAAGCCACCTACACCGGCCCCTGCTCAGCAGGGTGGGGGTTTTTGACTCAGAAAGCATAGCCTCTTCTCCTCAGCTGGCTTCTCTCAGCACAGGAGGCCGGCTGGCCCACTTTGCCCACAGGTGGTCAGCCGTCACATCAGATACCTGGGTTCTTCATATAGTCCAAAAGGGCTATCTTCTCCATTTTCACCAGGTACCTCCCTCCTATTTTCCAGGGGAGCCTCCAAGACTCCCTCTGCACAGGGACCTATTCCTTCAGGAGTTGGCAAGTCTGCTATAGGATCAGGCTGTGGAACCGGTGCCCCACCACCTGAGAGGTCACGGCTTTTATTCCAGGTACTTTCTGGTACCAAAAAGAACAGGAGGCCTCAGACTCATCCTAGACTTGCTCAACCTCAACAAGTTCCTGGAGAGGGAAAAGTTCAAGATGCTTACCCTTGGAATCCTGCTGTCCTACCTCCAGCAGGGAGACTGGCTATGCTCCTTAGCTCTAAAGGATGCGTATACTCACATCCTTATTCATCCAGACCACAGACAATATCTCAGATTTGTTGTGGGGGGAAACCACTATCAGTACAGAGTACTACCCTTTGGCCTGTCCTCCGCTCCCAGGGTGTTCACCAAGTGCCTGGCAGTGGTGGCGGCCTACCTGAGGCTTCAAGGGCTTTTTGTGTTTCCGTACCTGGACGACTGGCTCATAAGGGGCCAATCTTCCCAGGAGGCCAATCAAGCCACCCTTCGCACTGTGGCTCTGCTTCAGCACTTGGGGTTTGTCATAAACTTCGCAAAGTCCACTTTGCTCCCGTCCCAGAACTTAGAATTCATAGGGGCCAGACTAGACACTCTTCAAGCGAAGGCTTTTCTGCCTATGGACAGAGCCCACAGGCTGATGGATCTGGCCAGGCAGTTTCGCAGCAATTCCCTGGTCTCTGCCAGGCAATTCCTGAGACTACTCGGCCATATGGCTTCCACGGTTCATGTCACCCCCAATGCCTGCCTGCACATGCGGCCAACTCAGTGGAACCTTCGCACTCAGTGGCATCAGGCCACGGGGAGCCTAGCGGACTCAGTAAAGATATCGGACCTGCTCGTCTCCTCTCTGCAGTGGTGGCTTCATCTTCCGAATCTGGTACTCGGAGTGGTTTTTCAATCCTCTCCGCATTCTCAAGTGCTGACAACAGATGCTTCTCTTCTCGGTTGGGGAGCACATTGCCAAGGGGCATGTACTCAGGGTCTCTGGACCCCTTGGGAGGCTGCTCAACAGATAAACTTCCTGGAGCTACGGGCGATACGCCTAGCTCTGAGAGCCTTCTCCCACCTCGCCTCTCACCAGTCTGTACTGGTCCAGACGGACAATCAAGTTGCCATGTTCTACGTGAACAAGCAAGGAGGCACAGGCTCCTTCCTTCTATGTCAGGCGGCACAAAGGCTGTGCTCTTGGGCCATCTCTCACGGAATCCTCCTAAGGGCTGTCTACCTCCTAGGTCAAGAAAATTACCTGGCGGACAGACTGAGCAGTATCCTGCAACCACACGAATGGAGGTTGAACCCGTTGGTGGTTCAGCAGGTCTTTCTCAGGTGGGGCCTCCCCACCATGGATCTTTTCGCCAGTCCTCTGAACCGGCAACTCCCGAGATTCTGCTCCAGACAACCGCATCCTCTCAGAGTAGCAGCGGATGCGTTTCTGATCTCGTGGTCCACAGGCCTACTGTATGCGTTTCCTCCCACGCCACTAGTGTCCAGAACGCTGTTCAAAGTCCTCAAGGACGGGGCTTCATTGATCCTGATAGCCCCCAGGTGGCCGAGGCAACCGTGGTTCCCGCTTCTGCTGCAGTTAGCGGTGGACACCCCTCTTCCTCTGGGGTTTCAACACGATCTCCTGTCTCAGGATCAGGGGACTCTCTTGCACCCCAACCTCCAGTCCCTTCATCTGATGGCCTGGCTGCTGAAAGGGTAGTCCTGGCTCCCCTACTACTGCCTCGAGAGGTGGAAGATGTGGTCTTGGCCTCTAGGCGACAATCCACCAGGAAATCCTACGCTCTTAAGTGGCGTAGATTCTCTGCTTGGTGTGCTCAGCACAGCGAGAATCCCTTCTCGTGCTTGGTAGCGGTAGTGTTGCAATATTTGCTTTACCTCTCCAATCTGGGCCTTAAGTCTAACTGTCAGAGTTCACCTTAGTGCTCTCTCAGCGCACCACGTGCCAGTGGACGGGAGGCCTCTTTCTAGCCACCCTTTGGTGGCTCGTTTTCTCAGAGGCCTCCTCCTGCTCAAGCCTCCTTTACTTCCACCAGCCCCTGAGTGGGATCTGAATGTGGTCTTGCAGCGGATTACTTGTCTGCCATTTGAACCTATGGCTACCTGCCCTCTCCGTTTTCTCTCCTGGAAAACCTTGTTTTTGGTAGCTCTTACCTCTGCTAGGAGAGTGAGTGAACTTCAGGCACTAGTGTCTGATCCTCCTTACACTAGGTTCTACAGGAATAGGGTAGGCTTACGGACTCATCCTGTTTCTTCCTAAGGTTGTCTCACCTTTTCACCTCAATCAGGAGGTGGTTCTTCCGACCTTCTTTCCCGGGCCGCATGCCAGCCGGGCTGAGATGGTTTTGCATACCCTGGACTGTAGGAGGGCGTTATCCTTCTACCTTGACCGTACGTGGGAGCATCGGAGGGCTGTTCAGCTCTTCGTTTCTTTTGACCCCAATAAGTTGTGGCTACCTGTCTCCAAGCGTACTTTGTCCATGTGGGTCGCTGACTGTATCGCCTGGGCTTATGGGGCAGCCGGCCTCTCGTTGGAGGGCCGAGTCACGGCTCATCGTGTCAGGGCGAAAGCTGCGTCAGTGGCTCATCTCCGCTCTGTTCCATTGGCAGACATCTGCCGGGCCGCTACTTGGTCTTCAAGCCAGACTTTTGCGGCCCATTACTGCCTTGAGAGGGAGTCCCACAGGGACAGTGCTTTCAGACAGGCAGTACTCCATAATCTCTTTGGGGTTTAGGCAACTCCTACCCTCCGGCCCTGGTGTTGGGCTACCGGTCCGGGGCGTTCTCAGAGAAGATTCCTTCCTTGCGTGCTGACGAGCTAGAGGGAGCTCATTTTTTCTGCTTGAGGTCTCCGGTAGCCTTAAGCTGGGGAGTCCCATATGTGAGGACTGACTTCCTGCTTGGTCCTGAGAAAGAGTAGTTACTCACCTGTAACAGGTGTTCTCCAGGTGCAGCAGGAATCAGTCCTCACAACCCTCCCTCCTCCCCTTGGAGTTGCAGTCATATGATTTGTGTTTGCTTATTTTTTGCTGTCTTTTAGCTATGTCATCAGTCTGAGCAAGATGGCACCCTTGGGCGGGAAGGGGACCGCGCATGCGCGCTGCAATTCCCAAAGGCTTTCTTTGAAAGCTGGGGAAATGCTCCGCACGAGGGCTCCGTCGGCGCCGACGTCACCCATATATGAGGACTGATTCCTGCTGCTCCTGGAGAACACCTGTTACAGGTGAGTAACTACTCTTTCTCGCTGCTCAGCAGGTGCTGATGCCTGGCCCCGCCAGCACATGCCTCGAGACCACAGGGATCTCGACCTCGAGGACTCCCCGGGCTGTTGTTGTGACCCCCGAGAGCCAGAAGCCTCGTGAGTATCCTTGGTGCAGGTCTCTATCTCTGTGCCGTTCCTCGGGCGTGAGAATCTCTGTGGGCGAGCGCCTCCAGCTCCGGGCAAGTTTTGACCTCTGAGATCCGGCACGGGTCCTATCTTGAGCCGCCCAACCTCGAGTCCTCCATGTCAGACTGGGAGTCCGACAGAGAAACCTCCCCAGAAACTCGGTCCCACCGAGACCTCTCCTCCGACTCTTCCCCACTCACCCAGAAGCAGCGGTCACCTCCCGAAGATACCTCCTTCCTGGAGTTTATCTGGGACATGGCGCGGGCCCTAGCGCTCGCCGCTGAGTCGCTGTAGGAGCCTCGTGCTGAGGAGCTTGATATTCTGCAATATGAAGCTTATCCAAGGGAGGTTCTCTCTGTGCCGGTTCCTCCTATTCTGAACCGCCTCCTACGCCACATGTGGGAGACCCTCTGTCTCTGTCCTGATTGTGAGCAAGTGCCTGGACACTATATTTAAGGTCCAGCAAGGTCCAGGGTCTCGGAAAGCCCAGCTTCCCCACACCTCGATGGTTGTCGAATCGGCCATGCGGAAGCAAAAGAGCCCAAAGACTCATTTGTCAGCCACCGGGCAGAGGGTCTCGTACCCTCGACACCCTTGGATGCAAGGCTTATCAGTGCTCCATATTGTCATGCCGCATTCAAGTTTACCAATTATACATTGGGATGTTCCTCCATGAGCTCACTAAGGAGCTCAGACTTTGTGGCAGGCCTTGACGGAGACCATCTCTGGCGTTTTTAGGCCCTCTCAAAGTCCGTTGGGGAATGCTTGAAGTACCTCACGTGAGCAATTTACGATGGCTTTGAGTCTTCCGCCCAGGTGGCAGCGTCCGACATCGGAGCCCGCCGGCAGGACTGGAGCCAAGTCATCTACATATAGTAACATGGTATGTGACAGCAGATAAAGACCTCTATGGTCCGTCCAATCTGCCCAGTAAGATACTACACCTTTTCATCTCTCAGTTTAGCCAGTAACATTTAAAGTTCCTTCGCTGCTGAGGGTGGCAGGAGCCACCTCAATCACATAGCCATCCCACTTAAAAAGAGACTTGTTCCTTGTTGCTTGGGAAATTTGCTCTCTGTCCTGGGAAAGCTGGAAGCATACTGTAATATCTTTTGTCAGATTAGAATGTTGATCACCAAGGACTGTGCACTCTATCAATCTTGATCTGGGGGTTCTGTGCTGACTCTCCTTTGTCCCTCTCATTGAACAATTGGGCACAGATTACTTGTACCACCTCCACACAATTAGTGTATTGAGGCTGCTCAATCATGCTGCGCAACCTTAAAGTACAACCCCAGTTCCATTTTCCTGTGTTCTCATTTTCCTGTGCCGTTGGCTCTTTGGTCTGCTGGAGTGCCACGATTTGCTTGCCCACCTCCTGTTGCCTCCGCCTGCTTATCAGTACATGCTTCGACTTACTTCACCCTGCTCCCCAGAGACTCTGCTGACAGGTCTGCTTCCAGCACCACTATTTCACTTATCTCAGTGTCTCTTTATATTGTCTGGAACCACCTTTTAATTTTGGAGAAGGTCATTTGCTCTGCCCATCTCCAAACTTCTCTTCCTCCTCTGAGCGCCTTGCAGCTGTCGCTGCCATCTTGGCACTCACCTGTGGACCTCCTGCAGGTGAGTTGCAAGAAAAATCCTGCAAGTTGATTAGCTTTTTTTTGTGGCAATTTGAAGTTGTGTGAATGAGAAGAGGCTTGGGTGGAGTCACTTGACACCTAGGGGTTTACCTACCAGGAAGAGAGTGGCAGGTGGATCAGTTGGTGGGGATATTTAGAAGCATTGGTGTGGGTGTGCTGGTGGGGGGGAGGGTGGATGGATGGATATCAGGGTAGAGGGGAGGGGTTATTAGCAGAAAACTGGATGGCTAAAAAGAAGATTATAGAGCGGGTGAGGGGAAGGAGAAAGGGAGTACATCAAGCTGCCTGAGCATTTGGGTCAAAAGTGTGAGTCTGCTGAGGTGTGCACAGCAAATTTGCTGTATTGGTTTGCTAGAATGGCTGGCCAGATAAAGGTAGTTCCTTATCGTTCCTCCAGTTTAGTCCTCCACCTCTGGGTAGTGTACCTCCTCCTGCAGCTTGGAGACTGGGCATGTCAAAAACATGCCCCAGTGTGTCCAGTCTCCATGCAGCAGGAGGACGTAGTGAGCCTAGGTGCTGGGCTCACTTGAGGAATAGATAAGGAGCTGTTAGAGTAGCATTAGAATAGTTTGTTTAATTTACCTTCCTCCTTTCAATTTTGTTAATTTGATCTCTGTCATTTTATATATAAAAAAAAAAAAGGAAATGCCTGTGGGCTTGTGCCAGTTCCTGCCTGCCCTCTCGTACTGCTGTTACTTATCCTCTTGATTGTCAGGTCAGATCTCTCCCCCTTGAGAGTACAGGGGAGAGCTCTGCAGCAGTCGGTAGCAGCAGATTAGCGGCAGTCTGAGCAGCCGCGATCCTGCTAGGTTCGTGTGAGCAGCGGCGGGAAGCTCATCTGTTGACTCTCAGCTTGCTGTTCGGCTGAGCGGAGCCGCTTGGGCTGGAGCTCCGCGGCGACGGAGGAGTGAACAAAGCTCTGAGGTGAGAAAGTTTTTGCAATCGGGGGCAGAGAACCGTGCTGCCAAGCGGGATTAGAGCCGCGGCGGTGCACAGGTCGGCGAGGAGCTTTTGGCGCCGTTTCCTGGACTGGCAGCAGCGGCCATTTTAGCAGTGTGTGAGCTGCGTGGCGCTGGGGTTCACAAGGCTTAATTTGGTCTAGTTTGATTTATTTTGATTTCTTTTGGGTTATCTTGATTTATTTGATCTGCCTGCACCTTTTGGAGGTTCGGAAACAACGCAGAAGCAGTTCACGTTCAAGGAGCTACTCCAGGTCTCGTGGCAAGTCCAAATCTGTTGGTTCTTCCAGATCTGCCAGTAGGTCTCGTGCTCCTAATCATACACCAGAGAAGAAATCTGTACAGAAGAATTCAGATCTTCCTCCTGGCTTTCCTTCTCCTCGTTCAGCAAAGAGAAGATCCCGTTCTAGGTCAAGCTCTGCAGAGAGCTGCAGTTAAATCTGGTTGAAAAGATAGTTTAATTTCGGGATTTCATATTGATAGATTTTTAGGGAGGAGAAGGCTGGGTTGGAAAAACGGGGTGATGAGGGTTCACCACCATTCTCGTCACTATTCATAGCCTGTTTTTCCTTTGTAAATGGTAACGTTTCTATAATAAGACAAAGTTGCCAGGCCCTCAAAGAGAATCAAAAACATATTATGACATGGCAGATAATAAGAGTACACGCGCAAGTGTTTTAGTCATTGCCCTCACATTGATTTATTGAGTTGATTTTATTTTTCTACATCCCTGTTACCTTCAACATAAGGATTCCCCTTTATCCCATGTAGCAAGCACGTCCATCATTCAAGCTGCAGCTTGAAAATCCTCAGAAAGGGAGCCTATTCCCTTTCACACATGAGCTTTGTTTTTCGGTGTGAAACTAGTTCTTTTGGCTTTCTGTTAGTGGATTGTATATTGGAGAGGAAGGCCATTAAAAATCTCTTGATTTGCAGTCATATTGAGGTTTTGTCTTCCAGAGTATATATTTTGTACTTCAACATATCTGCCTTGCTTGAATATTTACAAATTTATTTTGTTTTTAGAATGCCAGATATGTACCTTTCTTCTAGCTAATACCTGAGCATTGCCTAGTCATTGCACTGCCAACATCCAGTACTGAAGAGCTCCTGGAGACATTATGGCATTTGTCATTATGTTAGCTGAGGTTATTTCAGTTGAATTCTTTGCGATATTACATTCCATTATCCCTGTCATTTAGGTTGTCTGGATTTATAGTATATGTTCTGATTGTAAAATGGAACATGTTCTGACTACTGGCAGCAAAGAGGTTAAATTCAGCCCCATCCAACATCATTCTTTCGGTACAGCTAAAATTCTCTTCATATGCCAAGTATAATACTTTTGTGTTATTTTATGTAAATTGGCTCATGATCCTGATGTCCATTAGTAATCTAGCTTGGTTTGTAATGCTGTATGTCTCATATATGCTGTGTACTTTTCAAAAACAAAAGATATCAGTACTGACAATTGTTTTGGTGATCAGAGGTCTCTGCATCAAGCTTCCCAGTTGCCCTAAGTCAGAGGTGGAAATTACAAACTGGAATGTATACCTTTTTAGATTCATTTCCAAAGAAACCGCTAGTAGAATTGAATTGAAACATAATGGGATAATCTTGCCTTAACAAACTACTCTTCGTTCAACTAGAGCTCTCTTCTATCCTTGCAGTCAGTGGTAGTCTCCCACTTCAGTATCTTCCTGATGACCATGTAAGGAGTGATCTTCAGCAGGATTCGGGGGCGCCGCTCTCGGCTCCAGCTGGTTGATTGAGCGTCAACAACTCGGAAACTGCAATGAAGAGAGGTGGGCCCCGGTAGGAAGCAAGCCGATAGGCAGGCGACTTCGGGGATTTCTGCTTGCCTGGGCCCAAATAACAACAGTTCAGTGGGTATTAGAGATAATTTGCGATGGTTATGCGCTGGAATTTGCGAAGCCAGTTCGAGAGTCATTGGTGATGTCTCCCTGCAAAGGACAGAGGAAAACCTTGGCGGTCTGTCACAAGTTAAATCGACTGTTACAAATCGGAGCTGTCACACCGGTGCCAATAGAAGAATACGGCAGGGGTCGATCCTCCATTTATTTTGTGGTGCCAAAGAAGGACGGCGCTTGTCGCCCTATCTTGGACCTAAAAGGAGTGAACCATGGTCTCTGAATGCCTCATTTCGGGATGGAAACGTTACGGTCTGTTATAGTGGCACTGCGACAGGGAGAGTACTTGACGTCTCATGATCTTATGGAAGCGTACTTACACATCCCGATCAGAGCGGCCCACCAAAGGGTTGCATTTCGCTTTCCCTTGGGGACACTATCAGTTCCAAGCGTTGCCATTCGGGCTGGCGACAGCACCGCGCACTTTCACCAAGATCATAGTGGTGGTGGCGGTAGCGTTACAAAAGGAAGGAATTCTGGTACATTCCTTCGAGCAAAATCTAAAGCCGAGAGCGTCAGGGTGGCAGACGCGGTAGTGAAGTTCTTGGAGAGTCTCAGTTGGGTGGTCAGTGTGGCCAAAGTCACTTGGTGCCATCCCAGGAGCTCGAATATATGGGGATGCAATTTGGCACGTGGAAAGGGGCAATGTTTCTGCCGAATCATGGAGTTCAAGGCCTTCGACATCTGGTACGCAGGTTCAGAGCCATGCCAGCGCCCTCGATGTGGAGTTACCTGCGCTTGCTGGGAACAATGGTGGCAACCCTGGAAGCGGTGCCATGGGCCAGGTTTCATATGCGTCCGTTGCAGCGAGCACTACTTCACCTCTGGTCACATTAGGACGACTAGCTGGATAAATGACTTCCCTGTTCTCTCGGGGTCAGGTGTTTTCTGCGGTGGTGGCTACTTCCAGCCTCCTTGAAGACAGGGATGCCTCTGGAACAGCTGGAGTGGCTCCCATTGCTGACGGGCGCAAGCCTTGTAGGATGGGGGGCACATTGCGGAGAGTTTTTCGCTCAAGGTGTTTGGACTGTTCAAGAGAGCAACTGCTCGGTCAGCCGGCTGGAGCTGAAAGCGGTGTTTCTGGCGCGGCAAACATTCGAAGCGGCGGTGACAGGTTGGGCGGTGCGAATACTATCAGACAACTCTGCTACAGTAGCCTACATCATTCGACAGGACAGTACAGGAAGTGCGGCCATGGAGGAAGAAGCAGAGGCCTTGTTTGCTTGGGTAGAAATGCGACTACCAGCGATTTCAGCAGTGCACATTGCAGGGAAGGACAACGTGATGGCGGATTTTCTCAGCAGGGTTCAAGTGGATGCCAAAGAATGGGAGTTGCATCCGGAAGTGTTTGCGCAAGTAGTTCGCAGGTGGGGGCCGTGGGTCATGGGTCTCATGGCGACCTTTCGATCAGCGAAAGTGAGTCGTTTCTTCGGCAGACGGCGAGAGCAGATGTCAGAGGGGATCGACGCGCTGAGGCAGCGTTGGCCGGTGTCGGGTCTTCTCTGTTGTCCCACCATGGGCGCTCATAGGCGAGTGGTTCAGCGTATCGAGGCTCACTGGAGGAGAGTGTTCCGGGTAGCTCTGGACTGGCCAAGATGGCCGTGGTACACCAAGCTCATATGGCTGCTCAACGGGGAGCTGTGGAGTTTGCCGGCGTTGGAGACTCCGTTACTACATGATCCGCTTCGGATGCCTCAGGTGGATCGATTCTTGCTTACGGTCTGGCCATTGAAACGGCGAGGCTAAAGAAACAAAAAAAAAAAAGGTTACTTTGGAGCAGTCATCGCTACTTTGCTTCGGGCGAGGAAAAAGGCCACATCTCTGGCATGTGGTCGCATATGGCACATGTTTGAGGATTGGTGCTCGCGGAGGCAAGTGCGTGCTGTGACTGCGTTAGTTCTTGTAGTTTTGAGTTTTCTACAAGAAGGATTTCTTAAGGGCCTGGCAGCCAGTTCCTTGAGAGGTTCAGTTGGCAGCTTTATCTTGCTGTAGAGGCAAGGTGCAGGGTCTGGCGCTCGGTGCCCATGCAGAAGTGTTACATTTTCTGAAGACAGGACCAAGCTGCGGCCCCCTCGTAGAATCGTGGTGCCCCCATGGGATCTCAATTTGGTTTTAGGAGCGTTGGCTAAGGAACCTTTTGAGCAATTACACAAGGCGTCCATTAGGGTTTTGACTTTGAAGACGGTAATTTTGGTAGCCATTTGTTCGGCGAAACGGATTTCGGAGTTTCAGGTGCTGTCTTGTAGAGAACCATTCTTGTCCCTTTCTTGGGAAAAGGTGATGTTGCAGCCAGTGCCGCCCTTTTTACCTAAGGTAGTGTCTGTTTCACCTCGGTCAGACGGGGTTTCTTCCAGTGCTAGGTTCACTGGGGGGAAGCGCTTCTGACCAGGGATTGCGCCGTTTAGACATAAAGCGGGTGCTGCGGCAGTACTTAAACGTTTTGGAGACTTATTGCACTTTGGACCGTTTGTTCGTGTTTGGAGACCCTCGCAAAGGGGAAGCGGCAGCGAAGGTGTCCATTTCTAGATGGATTAGAGAGGCAGTTGGTTCAGCAGATCTGCTAGGGGGGGAGCCGAACGGTGCCAATGGGGCTAAAAGCACATTCTACCAGAGCACGGTTTAGTTCCGCCAGGGGACATTTGTAGAGCGGCCACCTGGTCCTCTGTTCATACTTTCAGTAAGCACTACCGTCTCGATGTTATAGCGGCAAATGATGCCCTTTTTGGATCGGCAGTATTGCATGCCGGCTGGAAAGGTCCTTCCCAATGATTACTGCTCTGTTACATCCCAGAGGTGGAGGACTAAACTGGAGGAACGATAAGGAAATGATAATTACACTTACCTGATAATTATGGTTCCTTAAGTGACTCCAGTTTAGTCCTCATTCCCACCCGGGTTGTTGTCACTGACAGTGGAAGTTCCGTGGGAGGAAGTGTGAGATTACCGGTAGGTATACTTCTTTCTGTTCTTTTCTTTTCTAGCTATGCTTCTTCTTGGAGGGGAAGGAAAAGGCACAAGTGAAAAGGCCTGGCTTCCTTGAGTAGAATCCCGGGTTACATAGTAGTTCATATCCGTTTACTGTTTTGTTTTGTTTTTAATGTAATTCCATTAATATATTAGCTACTTATTTGTTGCTCCTTTGAGTGTGCTTTGTCAATAGTTCACTGGGGCTGATGGGAGAGACCAGGAGACTACATCCAGTGATGTCACGTTTTTGACATGCCCAGTCTCCAAGCTGCAGGAGGAGGTACACTACCCAGAGGTGGAGGACTAAACTGGAATTACTCAAGGAACCACAATAATCAGGTAAGTGTAATTATCATTTTTCTCTTACTGTATAGGGGCTCAATTCACTTTTCAGCTTAAGTTCCTGTTTAAGAAGACCAATAGGCTACAGGCAGCTGTGTGCTTTGTACAGGATACACACTTATTGAAAAAGGAGGAATGTTTAGTGAAAAATGGCAAATTTCCCATTTGCATCTTTGCCTGGCCGCCATACAGAGTGGAGCAGTGGAGTAAGTGGAGCAGCATTGCTAAACGTTTGCTGCTGAAATTTGGTTTTGGCAATAGCTAATCTATTCAAATGGCCATTGAGCCCTGTGACATCACTTCCTCCAAATCACTGATGTTTTAATGATGTGTCTCTACGAACTTGAGTGGTCCTTTTTGCATTGCTAGCATATTTATTATATTGTCTCCACTGCTGCTGTTCAAGACAGATTTACTGCTCCTCTAAAATATTTCCAATGCACAGAGCTGGTTTGGTAATCTTCCATGTCTTCTCTTGTTATTAGCACCTCCTTCTCCTGAACTTGTAAAACAAGTGCGAGATTTGTACCAGAAGCGACTCCCAGATGTCCGGTTCCTGATACCTGTCCTCAATGGACTTGAAAAGGTACACAGATACAACTTGTTGGTTCTGTACTGCCATCTTCCTGGTGTGCACTGAAACTGCTCCTGCATTAAAGCACAGGACAAGCAAACATACACCTCAATGAAGTTAAACACACGTCTGTTTTGCCTTTATGAAGAGATTCAACAAAGCAGGGTACAAGACGACCCAAGATTCCTCTCCCGCTGGTCTACACAGTTCAAGAAAACAACCTTATCTAGTGTCATTCAGTGATAGAAAATATAGAGAATTATGGCGATTCCTAAAAAATATCCTATGACCTAATACCCCTCAGCCATTTATTTTGTGATAAATTGTTCAGGGTGTAGTGAGACCCTTCTTCCACTCCATGCAGGCATCTTAAGTTAGTTTTATTTTAAGAGAAAGCTTAATACTTCTGCATTTACAATGCTCACTGTTCTTTTCCTCACGAGATTGAGTTAGCAGGTTGCCAAGCCTTCCCATCTGGTAAAGGTTTTCAGCCTCAATGCCAGGAAAGGACCATTCTCTGCTTGTAAATCATACTCAAGAAGAATCTGAGACAACATTTCAGAGAATGACCTGACCAAAGGAGTTTTAGAAAAAAGATAGGTGGCCATTGTAGAGGTGTGCAAAGAAAGTGTAGAAACATAACAAATGTTAGAGAGAGAAAAAAAAGAGACCTGAGAATAAGCATAGAAATACTAGAAGCAAGAAACCGGAAGGTATTGAGAATAATCTGGCTGCCTCTTTTCTGAGAGATAATGATATGTAATTTTAAATTGAATGTGACCCTCTTATTCTTGCAGAAAGAAATCATTCAAGCTCTGCCAAAACTGATAAAACTGAATCCTATAGTGGTGAAGGAGGTGTTTAACCGTCTCCTGGGAACACAGCATGGTGGGTAGCCACAGAATGTTTACAGCCAGCCTCCACATTTTCTCCCTCTCATTATTCATTGCCATTCCCTGCCTGTATGACTTTTTCTCTCTCTCTCTCTCTGCCTAGTCTTTTTCTCTGTCTATCTACACAGACTCAGGAGACTTTATTGGTATGAGGGTTTGTACATGTTGCCTTCAGTTGCCAACAGTAGAAAAGATCCCAGTGATATACAACAAAGGTGTCAGTCAGTTTTCTTTTTGTCAGATATGCCAGTAAAGAAGAGGGAGTCAAACTCCGCACTCGCTATGGCAGTTCCTTTACAATCAAAATAATTTAATAAAAGCTACTTAGCTTAAAGAAGAAGCACCAAAATGCCAAACTTAGGCTCCATGTAAATCTTGCAAGCGACGTGCCACGTTTCAAGTCTCCACATAGACTCTGCTTCAGGCTAAAACAGGATTTTGCGGATTTGTGGTGGTTACTGCGCTTATCATATCCAAATAGAGAACTCTGCTAGTTTTGTAAAGAGGGATTACCAGCAGAAAAGAAGAGGTACTTATGCCACTGTATAGGTCACTGGTGAGGCCTCACTTGGAATACTGTGTTCAGTTTTGGAGACCGTATCTTGCAAAGGATGTAAAAAGACTGGAGACTGTTCAGAGGAAGGCGACCAAAATGATTTGGAGCCTGCGTCAGAAGCCTTATGAGAAGAGACTTGAAGACCTAAATATGTATACTTTGGAGGAAAGGAGGGACAGGGGAGATATGATTCAGACCTTTAAATACTTAAAGAGAAATGATGAACAAACAAACCTCTTCCAAAGAAGGGGAACCTGTAAAACTAGAGGGCATAACATGAAACTGCAAGGGGGTAAATTGAAAGGCAATGTCAAGAAATATTTTTTCACTGAAAGGGTGGTGGATGCTTGGAATGCCCTCCCGATGGAAGTGGTAGGGGCGAACACGGTGACGGAATTCAAAAAGGCATGGGACAAACACAGAGGATCCCTTTACAGAAATAGGAAAAAAACAAAATAAACGGTACCATCTAACTTCTGAACCATATAACGTCTCAACAAATAGGGATGTCCTACATGGAGTGGTGGGTTTACCCCTGAACAAGGATATGGGGAGGGTGGCCTGCGCGGAGCGACAGGTGCACCTACTCTTGCCATCTTGCTGGGCAGACTGGATGGACCATGCTGGTCTTTATCTGCCGTCAACTACTATGTTACTATGTAAGCATACAAGAAGGCAAACAAATCAAAAGTTAAGGGTAATCCATAGAGAGGAACCCCCTAACCTGATTGGATAGTCACAACAAACTTGCCCAATCCATTTTCAAGTTCAGTCCATTTGGGCTGACAGACCGAAGTTTAAAAATCAAAAACTGTTCTCCCCTTGACTAGACCCCAGGATGACTGGATAGTGGGAGCCCTTCCTTATATGCAACATTCTCATGAGATTGTGAAATTACTGCACTATCATTGGAATATTTTGGTTTTACATTCTTGTTTTCAAAAACCTTTACTTTTAGCTTTTTCCTGTGGTACGAATCTTAGGGACAGGCTTGTCCATTCTACTGCCACAATAGACAGACCTGATCAGTCTTATATTGACCTGGGTCATTTTGCCTGTGGGTATTGTAATTTTTGTCTACTAACCTTGGAGGGAGGTTTTTGGTATGATATTCACCAAGGATTGATGTTACATTCTCCAGGACCAAGCAGGAAGTCAGTCCTCACATATGGGTGACGTCGGCGCCGACGGAGCCCTCGTGCGGAGCATTTCCCCAGCTTTCAAAGAAAGCCTTTGGGACTTGCAGTGCGCATGCGCGTCCCGCCGTCCCCTTCCCGCCCAAGGGTGCCATCTTGCTCAGTCTTCTTTTTTCCGTGGAGCCCGACGGACGTAGTTCGTTTTTCCCCAAGGAAAAAGTTGATTTCCCTGTTTTTTTCTTTTTCTACCTTCGGTTCGACACCGGATCCTTTTCCCGCCTTGGCCCAATACGCCGGTATCCACTCTCTCTTTTTCGGTTTTTGTTCTTTGTGACTAGTGTTCGCGCCATTTTTCTTTTTTCACTGGCAGCCTGGTCTTTTGACCTCGCAGGGGCCCTTTTTCCCCCGATGGCTACCAGCGGGGTTAAAAAGTGTGATCGGTGTAAGAAACTTATGTCTCTTGCCGACACACATGACTGCTGCCTCGGACCCGATCATGACCCGATGATCTGTGGTCCGTGTGGCAAAATGTCCTCGAAGGCGTTGAGGAGTCGGCAGCACCAGAAGGATAGGATCTTATCTGACTCCGCGTCCAGACGGGCCCGGACCTCGTCAGAATCCTCGACGTCTCGGGACTCCGGCCCCGAGCAGCGTCGGGGTTCCTCTGAGCGGGGGCCTCCTTCGCGGGAACATCGCAGGAAGAAGAAACCCACGAGGGCGGCGTCGGTGGACGCTCCTGGTTCCTCGAGGGCCAGGTCGCATAGCCCCGATAGCCGTCCCGGGTCTTCGGAGTCGGAGAGGCCTGCCAAGCATCCTCGTATCGAAATGGAGTCTCCTGGACACGTGAGTGCTGTAGTCCTCGTGGACTCTAATCCAGGGGAGCCGACGTCTGGCCCGACGCCGTCGGGGGCTGCTGGGTCTCCTGAGCTCAGACTCAGGTTGACAGCCTTGGAGAGCAGCCTCGCTGCCTTCATGGAACAGCAGTGGGCATTGATCGTCAGTCTCACCGGTGCATCAGCCCCGACCACCGGGACCTCGACGTCCAAGTCGACCCTGGAGGCCGAGCCGATCCTCGAGTCCATGCAGGCTCGAGTCGATCCTCGGCCACGGTCTCCCTCGGCCTCCCGTTCGGGACCGAGGTCGTTGACGCCGGTACCCTCGGCGTCGGGGCGGATGGCATCGGTGCCCGCCCGACCGGAGCCGCTCGATTCCTCCGAGGAGTCGGGCTGGGAGACGGAGGACGAAGAGTCACCCAACACTTATCGGACTCGGTGTGTCCCATCGGACTCGCCGGAGTCCGAACCTCGGAGACGATCCCCACCGGAGGATACCCAGTTCTCAGACTTCGTGCGGGATATGGCCAAGGCCTTGGCCTTCCCCGCGGATCCCGAGGAGGAGCCTCGAGCCGAGGAGCTCGAGGCCCTCCAGTATGACTCTCTCCCAAAGGAGGCCTTTACTGTACCGGTTCCTCTGATGCTGGAGCGGCTGCTCTTTCGCATGTGGGAGACCCCGACCTCGACGCCAGTGTTAAGCAAGCGGGTCAATTCCATCTATCGAGTCCGCAAGAGCCCCGGGTTCCAAAAGGCACAATTACCGCACCACTCCATGGTTGTGGAATCGGCCATGCATCGACTGAAAAGTCAGAAGATGCACTCCTCGGTGCCTGCCGGCCGGGAGGCCCGGAACCTGGATGCCCTGGTAAGAAGTGCTTCCAGGGCTCTATGCTTGCTTGCCATGTCCAGACTTACCAGCTCTACATGGGCATGTATCTCCGAGACCTGGCAAAGGAGATTGCCGGGTTCTCTGCTGGTCTCTCCGAGGAACCTTTGCAGCGGTTCCAAGCCTTGTCCACTGGTATTCGAGAGTGCTTGAAGTTTATCTCTCGAGCAGCCTACGATGGCTTCGAGGCTTCGGCCCGAGTAGCCAGGGCCGGCATCGGTGCCCGCCGACAGGCTTGGCTACAGTCATCCGATCTCGAACCATGGGTGCAGGACAAGTTGGTCAATGTCCCCTGCCGAGGTGAAAACCTCTTTGTAAAGCCCATGGCTGAAAAGGCTGCAGAACTCGAGACCAAGACTCTGACCAGGACTAGGCTGTCGAGAATAACCTCTGCCCCTTCTCAGAAGAAGAAGGGCTCGGGAAAAAAGACCTTTTACCCGAAGAAGTCCTCTGCCTATAAACAATACCCTCATTATCAGGCCTGCAGCTCCCCTATAGGGTCAGCAGGCCTAGGGGCAGGGTCATGGTCCCAGTAGGCAGAAGGCCCCCAAGCCACCAACACCGGCCCCTGCTCAGCAGGGTGGGGGGTTTTGACTCAGCAAGCATAGGCTCTTCTCCTCAACTGGCTCACATCAGCACAGGAGGCTGGCTGGCCCACTTTGCCCACAGGTGGTCAGCCGTCACATCAGATACCTGGGTGCTCCATATAGTCCAGAAGGGCTATCTTCTCCATTTTCACCAGGTACCTCCCTCCTATTTTCCAGGGGAGCCTCCAAGACTACCTCTGCACAGGGACCTACTCCTTCAGGAGTTAGCAAGTCTGCTAAAGGACCAGGCTGTGGAACAGGTACCCCACCACCTGAGAGGTCACGGCTTTTATTCCAGGTACTTTCTGGTACCAAAAAGAACAGGAGGCCTCAGACCCATCCTAGCGCAACCTCAACAAGTTCCTGGAGAGGGAAAAGTTCAAGATGCTTACCCTTGGAATCCTGCTGCCCTACCTCCAGCAGGGAGATTGGCTATGCTCCTTAGATCTAAAGGATGCTTATACTCACATCCTTAGTCATCCAGACCACAGACAATATCTCAGATTTGTTGTGGGGGGAAACCACTACCAGTACAGAGTACTTCCCTTTGGCCTAACCTCCGCTCCCAGAGTGTTCACCAAGTGCCTGGTGGTGGTGGCGGCCTACCTGAGGCTTCAAGGTCTTTTTGTGTTTCCATACCTGGACGACTGGCTCATAAGGGGCCAGTCTTCCCAGGAGGCCAGTCAAGCCACCCTTCGCACTGTGGCTCTACTTCAGCACTTGGGGTTTGTCATAAACTTCGCAAAGTCCACTTTGCTCCCGTCCCAGAACTTGGAATTCATAGGAGCAAGGCTAGACACTCTTCAGGCGAGGTCTTTTCTGCCAGTGGACAGGGCCCTCCGGTTGATGGATGTAGCCAGGCAGTTTCACAGCAATTCCCTGGTCTCCGCCAGGCAATTCCTGAGACTTCTCGGCCATATGGCTTCCACGGTTCTTGTAACCCCCAATGCCCGCCTGCACATGCGGCCTGCTCAGTGGAGCCTGCAGACTCGGTGAGAATATCTACCTTGCTTGTCTCCTCTCTACAATGGTGGCTTCATCTTCCGAATCTGGTACTCGGAGTGGCCTTTCAATCCCCTCCACATTCTCAAGTGCTGACGACAGATGCTTCTCTTCTCGGTTGGGGAGCACATTGCCAAGGGGCATGTACTCAGGGTCTCTGGACTCCTTGGGAGGCTGCTCAGCAGATAAACTTCCTGGAGCTAACGGGCAATACGCCTAGCTCTGAGAGCCTTCTCCCACCTCACATCTCACCAGTCTGTACTGGTCCAGACGGACAATCAAGTTGCCATGTTCTACGTGAACAAACGAGGCACAGGCTCCTTCCTTCTCTGTCAGGAAGCACAACGGCTGTGCTCTTGGGCCATCAGTCACAGAATCCTCCTCGAGGCTGTCTACCTCCCCGGTCAAGAAAATTACCTGGCGGACAGACTGAGCAGGATCCTGCAACCACACGAATGGAGATTGAATTTATTGGTGGTTCAGCAGATCTTTCTCATGTGGGGCCTCCCCACCATGGATCTCTTCGCCAGTCCTTGAACCGGCAACTCCCGAGATTCTGTTCCAGACAACCGCATTCTCTGAGTAGCAGCGGATGCCTTAATGATTCCGTGGTCCCAAGGCCTACTATATGCGTTTCCTCCCACGCCACTAGTGTCTCGGACACTGTTCAAGGTCCTCAAGGGCAGGGCCTCCATGATCCTGATAGCCCCCAGGTGGCCGAGGCAGCCGTTGTTCCCACTACTGCTGCAACTGGCGGTGGACACTCCTCTGCCTCTGGGAATTCAACATGATCTCCTGTCTCAGGACCAGGGGTCTCTCTTGCACCCCAACCTCCAGTCCCTTCATCTGATGGCCTGGCTGCTGAAAGGGTAGTCCTGGCTCCCCTACTCCTGCCTAGAGAGGTGGAAGACGTAGTCTTAGCCTCTAGGCGGCAATCCACCAGGAAATCCTACGCTCTTAAGTGGCGTAGATTCTCCACATGGTGTGCTCAGCACAGCAAGAATCCCTTCTCGTGCTTGGTATCGGTAGTATTGCAATATTTGCTTTACCTCTCCAATCTAGGCCTTAAGTCCAACTCTGTCAGGGTTCACCTCAGTGCTCTCTCAGCGCACCACTCGCCGGTGGACGGGAGGCCTCTTTCCAACCACCCTTTGGTGGCTCGTTTTCTCAGAGGCCTCCTCCTGCTTAAGCCTCCTTTGCATCCACCAGCCCCTTTTTGCAGCGGATTACTTGTCCGCCATTTGAACCTATGGCTACCTGCCCTCTCCGTTTTCTCTCCTGGAAAACCTTGTTTCTGGTAGCTCTTACCTCTGCTAGGCGAGTGAGTGAACTTCAGGCACTAGTGTCTGATCCCCCTTACACTAGGTTCTACAGGAATAGGGTAGTCTTACGGACTCACCCGAAGTTTCTTCCTAAGGTTGTCTCCCCTTTTCACCTCAATCAGGAGGTGGTTCTTCCGACCTTCTTTCCCAGGCCGCATGCCAACCGGGCTGAGATGTTCCTGCATACCCTGGACTGTAGGAGGCCGTTATCCTTCAACTCGACCGTACGCGGGAGCACCGGAGGGCTTTTCATCTCTTCGTTTCTTTTGACCCCAATAAGTTGGGACTACCTGTCTCCAAGCGTACTTTGTCCATGTGGGTCGCTGACTGTATCGCCTGGGCTTATGGGGCTGCCGGGCTCTCGTTGGAGGGTCGAGTCACGGCTCATCGTGTCAGGACAAAGGCTGCGTCAGTGGCTCATCTCCGCTCTGTTCCGTTGGCAGACATCTGCTGGGCCGCTACTTGGTCTTCAAGCCAGACTTTTGCGGCCCATTACTGCCTTGAGAGGGAGTCCCACAGGGACAGTGCTTTTGGACAGGCAGTACTCCATAATCTCTTTGGGGTTTAGGCCACTCCTACCCTCCGGCCCTGGTGTTGGGCTATCGGTCAGGGGCGTTCTCAGAGAAGATTCCTTCCTTTCGTACTGACGAGCTAGAGGGAGCTCATTTTTCCGCTTGAGGTCTCCGGTAGCCTTAAGCTGGGGAGTCCCATATGTGAGGACTGACTTCCTGCTTGGTCCTGGAGAAAGAGTAGTTACTCACCTGTAACAGGTGTTCTCCAGGAGCAGCAGGAATCAGTCCTCACAACCCTCCCTCCTCCCCTTGGAGTTGCAGTCATATGATTTATTTTTGCTTATTTTTTGCTGTCTTTTAGCTATGTCATCAGATGAGCAAGATGGCACCCTTGGGCGGGAAGGGGACCGCGCATGCGCGCTGCAATTCCCAAAGGCTTTCTTTGAAAGCTGGGGAAATGCTCCGCACGAGGGCTCCGTCGGCGCCGACGTCACCCATATGTGAGGGCTGATTCCTGCTGCTCCTGGAGAACACCTGTTACAGGTGAGTAACTACTCTTTCTCGTTGACGTATATCTTGCATTTTTTACTTTGTGGTGTACATTATTATTTGTCTGTGCCAACTTTATTATATTGACCAAAAAATAATAAAAAATACAATCCCTCATACAAATAGAGGGAGTAAGGCCGATCCCTCCTGCTGTTTTTTGTCTAGCAACCCCTGCTCAAATCAGAGTGACAAATTTCAGCTATAACAGAACCGATGGTCTCAGAACAGAACCGATGGTCCATCGGTTCTGTTATAGCTGAAATTTGTCACTCTGATTTGAGCAGGGTTGCTAGACAAAAAACAGCAGGAGGGATCGGCCTTACTCTCTCTATTTGTATGAGGGATTGTATTTTTTATTATTTTTTGGTCAACCCAAACCCTCTATCAGTCGACCTATCTTATCGTGTTTATACACTCAACCTTATTATATTGGCAGAATGACTAGATGTTGCAAGATCCATCTATCTGAACATGCTTCTCGCATATGCATGGCTAATAAGACTGCTCCAATGGTAGAGCATTGCCTTTTGATGGATCACCCAGTTCAACAGCTACATTGGCATGTGATAGATTTTATTCCTGAAGATCCAAGAGGGGGTGATAGAACTTTCATACCAGAAACGAATACAGTTCGCCTGGCTGATTCGCCCCGACTGGCCTTCGATTGCGAGAGGGTCATCGAGCCGAGCATAGAGTGCCGCCGGCCTCGAGTAAGCCTTCGGCGCCAGTCGACGTCCCGGTCCTGGTCCTCAGGTATCCGGTCCTCACCGGCTAGTGTCCATGACTCGGACCTCAGATCCTCGACAGGCTTCTGGTCCCCGGGCATGGGCCTCAACCAACGGAGTCACATGGCCTCTGAATCCTCATCACTGCTGAACTCAAAGTGGGAGACCAAGGATGAGGCATCCCCAGACACCCGGAGGCACAGAGATGTCCCTTCAGACACGTCTCCACCAGTACCTTGGTGCCGGTCTCCTCCTGAGGACGTGGCCTTCCATGACTTCATATGGGATATGACTAAGGCGCTGTCATTCCGGAACGAGGCTAAGGAGGATCCGCGAATCAAGGAACTGGAGATCCTCCAGTATGAGGCTCCTCCCCAGGAGACCCTCATGGTGCTGGTGCAACCGATCCTTGTGCAGCTGCTCCTTCGCATGTGGAAACACTGGCATCAGTGCCCATTGTCAGCCGCTGGCTCAACACAGTGTACTGCGTCTGCAAGAGACCATGGCTTCACAGTTACCACATAACTTCATAGTTGTTGAGTTGACCATGCACAAACTAAAGAGCCAGAAGACCCACTCCTCCATTCCCCCCGTGTTGAGAGGCTCGAACCCTCAACGCCCTCGGGCATAAATGTTTCCAGGGCTCGATGCTAGGGTGCTATGAGCTCTACACTGGCATGTACCGCAAGACACTAGCCAGGTTCTCAGCAAGCCTCGACAGGGAATCCCTCCAGCGGTTCAGGACCCTGACCGTGGCAGTATAGGACTGCTCAAAGTTCCTCTCTCAAGCGGCTTATGACAGCTTCGAGTTGTTGGTTCAAGTCGTGGCTGCTGGCATCGGGACCTTACATCAAGCCTGGTTGCAATCATCCAACCTTGAACAGTGGGTCCAGGACAAACTACTCGATGTCCCCTGTACTGGGGAGAATCTTTTTGGTCGACCTATGGCCGAGATAAAAAACAGTTTGTGACTCGACAAAGGCTCTCCAAAAAGACCTTGGAGCCTCCCCACAGAAAACCACCAGGGAAAAGCCCTTTTTCCCCAGAAAGAATGGAGCCTTCTCTCATACCCAACAATACCAAGGCTGCTCAGGGCCTCTGCAGGGTATCCAGCCCAAAAGTCAAGGGCACAGGACCCCTAAGCTCCCAGTCCGGGGGAGCTTTTAACTCCTAAGGCATGGCCCCCTGTCTACTAGGAGGCCTTCTTCAGCCCACAGGGGGGCGCCTGGCACTCTTTGTCCACAGGTGGGACACAGTCACCACAGACCTCCTAGGTACTGCAGGTGGTCAGCGAGGGTTACCTCCTCCACCTACAGCAGGCACCTCCAGACTTCTTCCCAGGAGAGCCATTGAGGCCTTTCCTTCGCCAGACCTTGCTCCTCACCTAACTCGCAAGTCTCCTTAAGGACAAGGCAGTAGAGCTAGTACCCAAGCACCTTTGGGTCAAGGGCTTCTATTCCAGGTAGTTTCTTGTCCCAAAAGGTACTGGAGGCCTCAGGCCTATCCTAGACCTGCAAAACCTGAGCAAATCGTTTGTGAGGGACAAGTTCAAGATGCTCTCCCTTGGAACACTGCTGCCTTAACTCCACCAGAGAGACTGACTTTGCTCCTTTGACCTAAAGGATGCTTATACACACATTCTAATCCATCCCTCCCACAGGCAGTGCCTAAGGTTCATGGTGGGAGGAGAGCATTACCAGTTCAGCATGGTGCCCTTCAAACTGGCCTCTTCACCAAGGTTGTTCACCAAGTGCCTAGCAATGGTTGCAGCCCACCTCCACCTACAAGGGGCCTTAGTCTTCCTCTACCTGCACAACTGGCTCATAAGAGGCAGTACTGCCATAGAGGCACACCAGGCTACAGGGTGCGCTATCCTCTTATTGCAGCGCTTGGGGTTCATCTTCAACCACCCCAAGACTCACCTTACCCCAGCTCAAAGCCTGGAGTTCATAAGGGCTCAGTTAGACACTCCGTAGACCAAGGCCTTTCTTCCCAGAGAGAAGGCAGAATGCCTCAAGGAGCTAGCAGCTCAGGTGCAGTGCTGGCAATTGGTTTTGGCACACTGCCGCTGCCTCCCTCTGGGCCACATGGCCTCCATGGTCCACAAGACCCCACTAGCCTGCATTACACATGCTGGCAGCTCAGTGGTGCCTATGTTCTCAGTGGACCAAAGCCACTAGCAGACTACAGGACAGGGTCAGAGTAACCCGCCAACTGTAGCAGAGTCTTTCGATTGGTGGCAGCGCTCTTGCCACCTCCAGGCTGGGATACCCTTCCAGACACCCCCACCCCCCTACAGAGAGTCCTGACCTCTAATGCCTCACTCCTTGTTTGGGGAGCCCATTGTGAGGATTTTTGCACACAGGGCTGCTGGTCCCAGGCGGAATCTCAGCTGCCGATCAATCTCCTGGAACTCAGGCCAATCTTCCTGGCCTTAGGATGTTCCATCATTGGTTGCGGCACCAGACGGTGCTGGTCCAGATGGACAAACAGGTCACAATGTTCTGTGTCAACAAGCAAGGGGGCACAAAGTCGTATTCCCTCTGCCAGGAGGCAGTAGCCCTCTGCTCCTATGCGACTTGCAACGGCATGCTCCTCCGGGCAGTCTACCTCCCAGACCAGGACAATGCCCTGGCAGACGAGCAGAGTCTGGCAGATAGGCTGAGCAGAGTCCTTCAGCTGCACAAGTGGCATCTGAACCCCAGAGTAGCTTCTCGGCTCTTTCTTCTCTGGGGACTGCCCCTGATAGATCTCTTTGCCAGCCCGGATAACACGCCCGGCTTTTGCTCACGGCAGCTGCACCCATTGAGAATAGCGGCAGGTGCATTCCCAATCCCATGAACAGAAGACCTCCTCTACGCCTTCCCGGCAAACCCACCGGTTGCCAGGACTTTCAAGGTCCAGCGCAAGGGGGCATCACTGATATTAATTGCCCTCAGATGATCCAGGCAGACTGGTTCCCACTACTGCTCGAATTGTTGACGGCACTCCCATTCCTGCTGGGCTGTGCACTGGACTTTCTGTCTCAGGAGGAGGGCTCCCTCCTACATTCCAACTTGGGGTCTCTGACATTAAAAGCATAGCTGCTGAAAGGGTAGCCCTGGCTCCCTTTAACCTCTTGCGAGAGGAAGAGGAGGTCTTGTTGGCCTCCCGCAAGCCCTCCACAAGACGAGCATACGCCTTTAAGTGGCTCCGGTTCTCAGTGTGGTGCACATTGAGGCAGGAGATTCCCTTCTCCTGCCCCGTGCAAGGGGTGTTTCAGTATCTGCTCCATTTGTCGCAGGTCAGACTCAAATCCAACTTAGAGTGCACCTAAGTGAAATTGCAGCGCACCACCACCCCACTGAGGGGGGGAAAACCCTCTTGGTTCAGCCCCTGATCTCTCAATTCCTCTGGGGTGTCTTGCTATCTAAACCCCATGTCCACTCCTCTGGCGGAAGAGTGGTATCTCAATGCGGTGCTCTCGCAGTTCACTAGACCATTCGAGCCTCTGCCTACTTGCCACCTGCAGTATCTTTCCTGGAAGGTCGCTTTCCTGGTGGCTCTTACATCTGCTCGCTGAGTAAGTGAGCTCCAAGCTCTGGTGGCAAAGCTGCCTTATACAAGCTTCTACAAGAACAGAATGGTGCTCCGCACGCACCCCAAATTCCTCCTGAAGGTGATATCCGCTTTCCACCTCAATCAGGAGGTGATCCTCCCCACCACCTTCCCCCAGCCCCATGCCAGTTGGGAGGAGACTGTACTTCATACTTTGGATTGTAAAAGAGCCCTTTCCTCCTACCTTCAATGGACTGAGGGCCACTACAAAGCTTCTCAACTTTTTATTTCGTACAATCCCAGTAGGATGGGGCTGCCAGTGACTAAGAGAATTCTGTCCACTTGGGTGGCAGACTGTATTGCCCTTGCCTATGAGCGGGCTGGACTCTCCGTGGAGCACCGGATCACAGTGCATCGCATGAGAGTTATGGCCACTTCAGTGGCGAACCTGCGCTCAGTTCCAGAGACTGAGATCTGCAAGGCTGCCACATGGTCTTCATTCACACGTTTGCAGCTCATTACTGCCTGGGAAGCGAGTCCCGTTGGGACAGTGTCTTTTGCCAGGCAGTACTCTGCAATCTGTTCAGGGTTCAGGCTACCAGAGTGAGGGCCCTGCTAGACACTAGGGTCTCGCAGAGTGTCTCAATCGGGGACTCATCTTCTGCAACTCATAACTGCCCTGCCAAGGTTGCTGCTGGTGCTATCCTGGTTTGATTCCCAGCAGCCTGGAGCTAGGGAGTCCCATATGTGAGGACTGACTTCCTGCTTGTTCTTGGAGAAAGCATAATTACTCACCTGTAAGTGTTCTCCAGGGACAGCAGGAATCAAGCCCTCACAACTCACCCTCCTCCCCTTAGAGTTGCCTCCTTTACCTTATTTTCTTTTTATGTCTTCCTAGCTATGTCATCTGACTAAGCAAAATGGCACCCTTGGGTGGAAAGGCGGCCACGCATGCATTGTGGAGTCTCCCAAAGGCTTTCTTTGAAAGCTCGGGAGAATCTTCCGCACAGGCTCAGTCTGCGCTGACGTCACCCTTATGTGAAGACTGTTTCCTGCTGTCCCTGGAGAATACCTGTTACAGATAACTATGCTTTCTTCCTCAAAGCAAGCCATATAGATAGTGGCTAGGAAGGGGGCAACCATTGCCCCCATTGCAATGCCAAAACTTTGTAAGTAGAACTTGCCATCATAGAGGAAGTGGTGACAAGCAACTTCAGGTCGGAGGGACCTGGGGTCTCTAGTCCCATGGCCACTCCTTGTGGCCTTGGGCAAGCCACTTAACCCTCCATTGCCTCAGGTACACTTAGATTGTGAGCCCTTCGGGGACAAGGGAATAAAAAGTACCTGTTAGTATACATGTAAACCGCACTGATTCTAAAGAGCACGGTATAAAAAAGAAATAAATGTAAGAGTTCCAATATAAAGGACCTTGGTAAACGTGAAAGCAATAAAAACAGATATCCCTTCCAGCTTTGTAGCTCCTCTTGCTGATCTATATAAGTATATAGGACCTGAATGTCTAAAGTGACCAGTGAGAAGTGTAAGAGCTAATTTCAGTGGAAGTGGCCAATTGAACCAAAAAATGAGAAGTATCACGGATTTAGGACTTGTGCTGCCGCTGGTTGAAGAAAATTGTCACAGAATTTCGAGAGAGGTTCCAACACCAATCCAAAAAAAATATTGGTCTCCCCGGTGGATAAGTGAGTAATTTATGGATCTTGGGAACTGTATAGATGACTGGAATCTTTGGATAAATCGCAACAAAAAATTGAGATTCCTTCTTAGTAATCCACCTGGCCTATGTAGCCATTAGTACTTTCTCTCTAATAGATTGCTTCAACTCAGAAGCTGGATCACCCTCAAGCAACTTGTAATATCTTGTATCAGACAGTTGAGCAAGTAGTGCATTATGATAAGATTATCTAGATTGAATCATGATGGCACAACCTTTGTGTTGCGAATCACCAGCTCTGTTGACTGGGCTAGGGAATTAGAAAAGGAACTGTAACTGTTGTTCCAAACAATTTAAGCCCGATAATACCAAATTTTGATAAGTCAATAGGGCTTGGAATAGATCTCCTGGCAGTAGCTATTTGGAAGGGTTTCACAACCCAGTTTCATCCGATACAGCAATCTTGTTCTGAAAAAATAACATGACCCGGAGTTTGCGGAAAAATTTATATAAAGCCAATCTTAACTTAAACGGTTCTTAACGAGTGATTAGGACAAAGGAGAGTCCCAAATTCAAAACCTTTTTTTGCAGATGTCAAAATCCTTCCAGAGATATTGACAACTGCTTTGCCTTCATTTTGGACCTGGTCGTGAGATCGCTTCACTATTTTTAGTATTGCCGATAAGCACATTTTTGGGTGTCTGCCTTGGCGAGGACCACTCCGAAAATCCTGCGTCCTATCCTGGTAAATTGATTTCCTCTGATACAATCATCTCGATCCCCGGTGTCATCCTAGGAATTCTCAAATGTTACTCGTTTCGTAGATTCTTGATCAATGGAATGCATCCAATTCTCCAGGAACAAGCAGGAAGTCAGTCCTCACATATGAGTGACATCGATACCGACAGAGGCCTTGCGGGAGCATCCTCCCCAGCTTTCAAATAAAGCCTTTGGGAATTGCCACCACGCATTACCGGTCCCCTTTCCGCCCAAGGGTGCCATCTTACTCAGTCTCCTTTTTTCTGCGGAGCCCTTCAGACATTGTCTGTTTTTCCCTCAGAAGAAGTTGATTTTTTTCTTCTTGAGTTCTTAACTCGTCTCCGGTATCGCACCGGTAGTCTTCCCGCCTACCGATCTTGGTGCCTTGGCGTCGAGTTCGGTTTCCTTTTGTGTTTTTGTTCTTCCTGCTGGCAGCTCGAAGGGTCTTCGACCTTGCAGGGGTTCTTTTTTTCCCTGATGGCTACCAGTGGTTTCAAAAAGTGTGATCGGTGTGCTAAGCTTATGTCCTTAACCAACACACATGACTGCTGTCTCGGTTGCCTCAGACCGGACCATGATCCGGCAGCCTGCAGCTTATGCAAACAGATGTCTACTAAGGCCCTAAAGAGCCGCCAGCAGCAGCATGATAGATTTTTTTTCCTGACTCCCCGATGCCTCCGAAGGCCAGGGCCTCATCTGAGGCTCTGACATCTTGGAAGGAGTTCTCCGAACCCGAACACCATCATGGGTCCTCAGAGAAGGGGTCCCCCTCGAGGGAACACAGAAGGAAGAAGAAACCCTCGAAGGCAGCCTCCTTGGATGGCTCCGACGGGCAGGGTTCCTCACAGGCCCGGTCCTGCAGCCCCAGGCGCCTGCCCGAGACTTCAGAAAGGGAACAGCTGGCAAAGGTCCCCTGGAAGGATCCAGTGGTGGACCGGTCTCGATCCTCGGAGGCTATACTCGTCGAGGATTCCCCCTCGGGGGAGCTGGCATCTGGCCCAAGTTCCTCGGTGCCTGCGCCGAAGGCTGTGGAACCTTTCAGACTCGAGTCCAGGATGGCGTCCTTGGAGCGCAGGTTGTCTGACTACTTGGATCAGCAGTGAGCGCTGTGGTCCGGCATGTCCAGTTCCTCCACCACGACCACCGGGCATTCGATGTCGAAGACGTCCCCGGAGGCAGAGCCGATCCTAGAGGTCTTGCAGCCTCTGGTTGATCCTCAGTCGAGGTTGCGCTCGGTGTTCCGCCCATCGGGGCCGCGGTCAACACCGATGTCCCCTCTGGAGGCGGACCGAGTGGCCTCGGGGCCTTCAAAGCCCCCGGAGCAGCTTACCCTCGAGTCTTCTTCAGACTATTCCATGTGGGAGACAGAGGATGACGAGTCCCCGGACACCCATTGACACCGCAATGTCCCCTCGGACTCCCCAGTCTCAGAACCTCAGAGAAACTTTGTCAAAGACATGTCTAAGGCCCTGGCGTTCCTGACCGAGTCGGAGGAGGACCCTCTGGCTGATGAGCTCGAGATCCTCCAGTACGAGGCTCCCCCTCGGGAATCGCTCACAGTACCCATTCCTCCCATCCTGGAAAGGCTCATGTTCCGCATGTGGGAAATGCCAGCATCGGTGCAGGTAGTGAGGAAGCAGCTCGACTTGATCTATCGAGTCCGCCGGAACCCTGGCTTCCAGAAGTTGCAACTGCTGCACAACTCCATGGTGGTGGAGTCGGCCATGTGTCGGCTGAAGAGCCAGAAGACGCACTCCTCTATGCCCCCGGTAGGGAGGCTCGCACCTTGGACATCCTCAGCAGGAAGTGCTACCAGGGCTCGATGCTCATTTGCCGAGTCCAGGCCTACCAGCTGTACATGGGCATGTACCTGAGGGATCTGGTGAAGGAACTCACCAGTTTCTCAGCTGGTCTCTCCGAGTAACCCTTGCAGCGCTTCAGGGGCCTCTCTAAGGCCGTCTGTGAATACTACAAATTTGTCTCAAGCAGCCTATGACGGGTACGAGTCAGCGGCCCGGGTAGCCAAGGCAGGCATCTGTGCATGCCGCCAGGCTTGGCTCCAGTTGTACAACCTCGAGCAATGGTTCCAGGACAAATTGGTTGATGTCCCCTGCCAGGGTGAAAACCTCTTTTGCAAGCCCATGACTGACAAGGCCGCCGAGTTGGAGACTGAGTTCATGATGAGGACCAGGCTCTTTAAGAAGATTGCTCGGAGGAAGCAGTCAGAGCCAGCCGCAGGTGAGCGGAGCGGCAGGCTCCTGGCAGGACGGCCCCGACGCCCTCTGGGGCTTTAAAATCAGCTGCGGGTGTGCCGGAGAGGTGGAGGAAGCAGTCAGAGCCAGCCGCAGGTGAGCGGAGCGGCAGGCTCCTGGCAGGACGGCCCCGACGCCCTCGGGGGCTTTAAAATCAGCTGCGGGTGTGCCGGAGAGGTGGAGGAAGCAGTCAGAGCCAGCCGCAGGTGAGCGGAGCGGCAGGCTCCTGGCAGGACGGCCCCGATGCCCTCGGGGGCTTTAAAATCAGCTGCGGGTGTGCCGGAGAGGTGGAGGAAGCAGTCAGAGCCAGCCGCAGGTGAGCAGAGCGGCAGGCTCCTGGCAGGACGGCCCCGACGCCCTCAGGGGCTTTAAAATCAGCTGCGGGTGTGCCGGAGAGGTGGAGAAAGCAGTCAGAGCCAGCCGCAGGTGAGCGGAGCGGCAGGCTCCTGGCAGGACGGCCCCAACGCCCTCAGGGGCCTTTGTTCCTCCATTTAATTGTTGCTACTTGTGTCTGCGCGGGTGGCGCACATCAAAGGGGCGTACTACAAGGGGCATTCCTTGGCTCCTTGTGAGCTCCTTGGAGCACCGTTGGAGCAGCGGAAGAGCTATCAGGTACAGAGTGTGTGTATCCATGGGGAAGCGGAAAAAGAAGGTGGTGTCATCAACAGCGGTAGTAGCAGCCTCATCTTCTGTGGTGAGTGGCCCCATGGATCGACATTTGTTACCTTTGGTTGGTCCTGCCTTGCCTATAGCCGTGGGGTCCTCACCTGAGGGTTCAGGAGGGGCCTCCTTGAGCTCCGTTGACCGTACTCCGCCCCCTCCTCCTCAGGGTTTTACTCCTGCTGCATCTGCATGTAGTTCTCCGTTGGAACGGGACACACTGCCTTTAGAGATGAGACCACTGATACCGGTCTCTTGGACTCCCCCTCAGGCGGAGGTCAGGGAAATTTTGGATTCCCAGGTTTCCCTGGCTGATGTATGGAGGGCGGTGACACGGACAGAGCGTACCTTAGTATCTACGGTAACCCAGCTCTGCTCCTTCACTCAAGATGATGTAGCAGGGCTGGCTCATGTAGAAAAGCGAGTAGAATTACTTTGTAACCAAGTTCCTAAATGTGAATCACTGTGTCAATCCCTGCAGACAGTACAGTCCGCAGTAGTGAAGGATAATATTATGATAAATCGCAAGTTAGAAATGTATGAGAATGCAACGAAATCTAAGAATGTTAGATTTCTAAGTTTTCCTTTGTGTCACTTGCTATCTCCGGAGATTTTATTACGTAAATATTTACGGGAAATTTTGAAATTACCTAATGCTGATGTAATGTCTTTTTCTAAACTTTATTACCTTTCAGGACGGGGTAGTTCACCTGGATGGTCTGCTGCTGGTTCTCAGCAGCAGGAACCTCAGGAGCTCAATTTAACTGAGTTCCTTGAGGACACCCAGGATAACATCCCGTCTCGTGCTACATTACTTGTTACTTTTCTTTTGGAAAGCGATAAAATCTCTGTATTTAAAGAATATTTTAGAAATCGGAAAGCTACTTTTTGTGGATCCCCCATTCAGTTATTTCCTGATGTGTCCAGACCTACACAGGTACGTAGGAAAGCCTTTTTGGCTTTTAAACCTCGTATCTTGGCCTTGGGCGCCTCTTTTTTTTTTTTAGATATCCATGTAAATGTTTGGTAGTTCTTCAGGGGGTTAGGTATGGTTTTTTTTGATCCACTTCAATTGGAGGCATTCTTGTCTAGTAGGGAGACCATAGATACTGTGGTTCAGGAGGCGGATTGATAGATTGAACTGGCTATGAGTTGGAGTTTATTCTCCTTGTGATTTCATAGATTCACTGTATTATTCTTATTTAGGTAGAATCTTCCTCCCTATTGTGGTTTATATATTTTCTGTATTGTTTTTCTATATTAGAATTTTCTTTTGTTATTATAATAGCTTTTGTTTTGTTTGTAACTGATAATATTTGAAAATCAAATAAAAAGAGTTGAACTAAGAAGATTGCTGCCCCTCCCCGAAGGAAGGCCTCGGGTAAAAAGCCCTTTTACCCAAGGAAGGGAGCTGCATACCGTAACTACCCACATTTTCAGGCCTCCCCATCTCCCCAATAAGGGCAGCAGGCCAAGGGACAACGGCATGGCCTGTGTAAGCAGAAGGCTCCAAAGCCACAGGCACCAGCTCTGGCCCAGCCAGGGGGGAGTTTTTGACTACTCCAGCATAGCCACTTTACCCCAAACAGGTCACCAGCCTACAGGAGGACGACTGACCCTCTATGCCCTGAGGTGGGTAACCACCACCACCGATGCCTGTGCATTGAGGGTGTTCAGGGAGGGTTACCTCCTCCGCTTGGCCCAGTTGCCTCCCCCTTACTTTCCGGGAAAGCCCTGCAGATCTCCCCTTCACCAGGACTACCTTCTGAAGGAACTAGCATGTCTTCTCAAGGTGGAACTGGTGCCCCACCACCTCCAGAGCAAGGGGTTCTACTCCAGATGCTTCCTCATCCCAAAGAGGACAAAGGACTAAGGCCCATCCTCGACCTGCGCAACCTCAACGCATTCCTGGTGAGGGAGAAGTTCAAGATGCTCTCCCTTGAAACATTGCTGCCCTACCTCCAGCAGTGAGACTGGCTATGCTCCTTAGACCTCAAGGATGCAGACACTCACATCCTAATCCACCCACACCGCAGGCAATACCTGCGGTTCATATTAGGGGGCAGGCACTTTAAGTACAGGGTGCTCCCCTTCGAGCTCGCCTCTGCCCCAAGAGTGTTAACGAAATGCCTGGCAGTCATGGTCGCCTTTCTCAGGCTTCAGGGAGTCTTCGTGTTTCCCTATCTGGACAACTGGCTCGTAAAAGGGGACACGGCTTCCGAGGTGCAACAAGCAACTGCACACACTATCCAGATCCTACAGCACTTGGGCTTCATCATAAACTATGCCAAGTCCCACCTTCTTCCGAAACAGTGCTTGGAATTCATAGGAACAAATCTTGACACTCGCCAGTCAAAGGCTTTCTTGCCCATGACTGGGCAGATCACCTCAGGTCTTTGGCCCGGGACATACAACATCGTCCCTCAGTGTCTGCCTGCCATCTTCTGTGCCTCCTCGGGCACATGGCTTCCACGGTCCATGTCACTCCAGATGCCCGTCTCCACATAAGAATGGCGCAGTGGTGCTCCAGGACCAGTGGTCACAGGCCACCGGCCGCCTTCGAGACAGGGTTCGGGTGACCAGCCAGTTATCTTTATCTTTATTTAACACTTTATATACCGCCCTTTTCGAGACATGAGGGCGGTTTACAATAAAATATAGATGCTAGCGTCAAAGAAGAAAGGAACTCCATTAAAATAAAGAAAAGGAAGGGCCGAAGGGGCCACCAAAGACAAACAGTAAATCAAAGACAATAATCAAACAAACCAGTAAGTCAACAGAAGACAAACAAACAGCAGTAAACAAACAGTAAATCAAGGACAATAATCAAACAAACCAGTAAGTCAACAGAAGACAAACAACAGACTATACAGGATGTCAAGGAGGGAGATCAAATGCCTGTTGGAATAAATGGGTTTTTAGTAGTGTTTTGAAATTCTGATAGGAAGGTTCTAATCGGAGGGAGGATGGCAATGAATTCCAAAGTGAGGGACCCAGAAAAAAGAAAGCAGCGTGACGTGTCTGTTCTAGATGAGCTTGTGCAGGGGAAGGAAGAGATAGATGATTAGCATGTAAGGTGCGAAGCTGTCGGTAGGGAGTATGGAGAGAGATCAAGTTTGCTAAATAATGAGGGTTGGAGGAATGAATGACTCTGTGTTAATATGAGGAACTTATATCTGAACCTGAAACGCAGAGGAAGCCAGTGAAGGTGACACAGGAGAGGGGTGACATGATCGGATCTACGCGCAAAGGTAACAAGTCGGGCAGCTGTATTCTGTAAAAGCTGCAAACGTTGGAGCTGGTAGGCTGGGAGATTCGCGTAGACCACGTTGCAGTAATCCAGTCTTGACATGACCAAAGCAAGTACAAGGGTGATAAGTGAATCAGTGGGCAAAATAGAACGGACTGAGCGAAGCTGTCGCAATACAAAGAACGAACGATGGGAAAGATTAGATATGTGTTCATGAAAGGACATTGAGGAGTCCAGGGTTACTCCCAGATATCGGAATGAAGAGGTAAGTGGAACGGGAACAGAATTTATTTGAGGCGTGATGTTTGGACAAGAGGTACTCAATGAGACCCACATGGCTGTGGATTTGGATGGATTCAAATGAAGAAAGTTGGAAGAAAGCCAGTTTGCAACATGGGTGAGACAAGTGTTAAGTGGGGTGATGTCAATATTGACCGGAGAGGTATGGAAGAGGAGGACTATATCATCCGCATAAATATAGATGGAAACTGGGAACTGTTGGACCAAGAGGGGGAGGGGGGCAAGAAAGATGCTAAAAAGTAGGGGAGACAGGACCGATCCCTGGGGTACCCCACAGGACAGGGGGGTAGATGGGGAGGATTGGTGATTGGCACAAACAACAAAGGAACGGGCAGTGAGGAAAGAACGGAACCAGACTAATACTGATCCTCTTAAACCAATGTCAAACAAGCGTGAGATAAGGGTACCATGGTCAATTAGATCAAAGGCTGCCGACAGATCTAGTGAAACCAAGAGCGAGATATTTCCACGGTCATGAGCAACATGAAGCTCGTTTTGCAGGGCCAGGAGGACGGTCTCGGTACTATGCCCTGCCCGAAAACCGGCTTGTCGAGGATGAAGAGAATTAGTAGCTTCAGCATGAGAGGATAACTGCAGAAAGACAAAATGTTCCAGTACCTTTGCTAAGAATGGAAGGTTAGAAACCGGGCGCCAATGGGAAAGCACAGAGGGATCAAGAGAGGACTGCTTCAGGAGAGGATGAACTATGGCCGATTTCCATGGGGAGGGGAAATGGCCAGAGGATAGACTGGAGTTAAACATAGCAGTAATGAGAGGTATCAACTGTAAAGAGGGTTCTATTAGCCAAGCTGAAGGGATAGGATCCAAGGAACAGGTGGTTTTACGAGCCTTGGAAAGAGCCAAGAGTACTTCTGCAGTAGTAAGGGCATGGAAGGTGGACCAAGTATGTGATAAGGCTCTATTTGGAATATTTGAGTCAGCAGTGGACTCTTCAGGGAGAGATAGTCTGTTAGGAGTCAGAGGGGGGGAGCAAGGCGGAGATAGGGGTAAGGGGGGGAATACTAAAAGAAGCACGGAGGTTCTGTACCTTCTCGGAGAAGAAAGTAGCTAACAAGGAAGGGGCTGGAACAGCGGCCTGTGGAGCAGAGGATGATGTGATAGAAGAAAGCTGCCGCAAGATTAAGTGAAGCTGTCTGGACGAGTGAGCAGCATTAGAAATTTGTGATGCATAGAAAGAGCGTTTGGCAGTCTGGACCGCAGAGCGATAATCCGCATACAAGGATTTAAATCGTGCCAAGGCTTCTGGCAGAGGACGCTTTTGCCAACAGCGTTCAGCTTGACGTAGCTGTGTACGTTGTAACCGTAAACCCGGCTGGAACCAGGGAGAATGGGGCGTAAGGGGCGACCTGCTAGAGGAACGCAGTGGTGCGAGGGTATCCAGGGAGTGGGAAAGAACAGAATTCCAAAGTTGCACTTGAGAATCAGAAGGTAATAAAGAGAAATCATCTGGGAATAAGGAACAGGCTGGAGGAAAAGCAGCCAGAGTAGATGGGGTGATACGACGTCGCAGACGTGTTGGGGGCGGAGGAACTGATGACCCATCGATATCAGAAACTACCAGAGAAAGTGAGAAAGAGACACAGTAATGGTCTGACCAGGGCACACTCAGAGAAACAGGTGAAGATAGCAGGGAGCGAGAACTGGAAGAAGTGAGAATTAAATCCAGGGTATGTCCCTGGTCTGATGGCAGTCATCTCACCACCTGGAGAAGGGCATGCCTTTCCAAAGCCCTGGGAATTCCATGGTCCTCACCACGGATGCTTCCCTACTCGGCTGAGGAGCCCATTGCGAGGGACTCTGCACCCAGGGCTGCTGGTCACCAGGCGAAAGCAACCAGCAGATCAATCTCCTGGAGCTTCGAGCCATTCACCTCGCCCTGAGAGTCTTCGGTCATCAGCTCCACCACCGGCCAGTCCTGGTCCAGATAGACAATCAGGTGGCCATGTTCTATTTGAACAAGTGGGGGGGGGGCACGGGGTCCCATGTTCTCTGTCAGGAAGTGCTGGCCCTTTGCTCTTAGGTGTCCCAGCAGGGTATCTTCCTCAAAGCGGTGTACCTGCCGGGGCAGGACAACCTCCTGGCCAATGTGCGGTCTGTGAATCCTGCTCATCCTGAGTGGCAACTGTACCCCAAGGTAGCCAGCCGGCTTTTCCACCTCTGGGGGGATCCTGTGATGGACCTGTTCACCAGTCCGGACAACTTCTAGTTGACCTGTTTTTTGTCTCAGCAGGTTCACCCCTCTAGGATGGCGGCAGACGCATTTTTAGTCCTATGATTGCGGGGCCCATGTATGCCTTCCCTCTGACGCTGCTGATTGCCAAGACCTTATTCAAGACCCTCCGTGACAGGGCCTCGCACATCTTGATAGCCCCCCAATGGCCCCTGGCAACCGTGGTTCCCACTTCTACTGCAGTTGGCGGCAGAAGCCCCCATCCCCTTAGGGACCGTATCGGGGCTTCTATCTCAGGAGGGGGGCTCTCTCCTATACCCCAACATGGGATCTCTTTCGCTCACGGCGTGACTGCTGAGAGGGTAGCCCTGGCCCGTCTCCACCTTCCTATTGAGGTGAAGAATGTTCTCCTGGCCTCCCGTAAGGCCTCTTCGAGGAGGGCATATGCCTTTAAATGGCGTAGGTTCTCAGCTTGGTGTGCTGGGCGCAAGGCTGACCCTTACTCCTGCCCGGTGGCTATGGTGTTGCAATACCTTCTCCACCTTTCTCACTCCGGACTCAGTTCTAATTCCGTTAGAGTGCACCTCAGTGCCCTGGCGGCTTACCACCACCCAGTGGATGGTAGGCCCCTTTCGGCTCAACCTCTAGTAGGCCGCTTCCTACGGGCCTGCTCTTGTCTAAGCCCCCGGTTCTCCCTCCAGTGACCGAATGGGACCTCAATGTGGTGTTGGGGCAGTTCACCCGTCCACCATTCAAGCCCTTGACTACTTGCCACCTTCGCTGCCTTTCGTGGAAGGTGATTTTCCTGGTTGCGCTCATATCCGCTCACAGGGTTAGCGAGCTCCAAGCTTTGGTGGCTGAAGCCCCCTATACCAGGTTCTATTAGAACAGGGTGGTGCTCCGCATGCACCCCAAATTTCTTCCGAAGGTAGTATTCCATCTCAGTCAGGAGGTTGTACTCCCTACCTTCTTTCCGACATCTCACGCCAATTGGGCCGAAACAGTCCTCCACACCTTGGACTGTCCAACGCACTCAGGAACACCGCAAGGCCTCCCAGCTCTTCGTATCCTACAACCCCAGCAGGTAACTGAGTGTATTCTGTCCACATGGGTGGCGGACTGTATTGCCCTCGCTTATGAGCAGGCGAGGCTCCCGCTGGATGGTCACGTCACAGCACATTGCGTCCCAGCCATGGCGGCTTCGGTGGCAAATCTGCGCTCTATCTCGATGGCAGACATGTGCCGGGCCGCAACCTGGTCTTCATACCTTCGCATACCTTCGCAGCCCATTACTGCCTAGAAAGAGAATCCCGTCGGGATAGCGTCTTCGGCCAGGCTGTGCTCCGTAATCTTTTTGGGGTCTAGGCAACTCCTACCCTCCGACTCTTCTGTGTTCAGGCTACCGGAGTGTGGTCTCATTGGACACAGGGGTCCTACTGTAGTCTGTACTTCAGACTGAATTGCTGCTGCTTGCGGCTCCCCTTGAGGGGGCCCACTTTTTGCTACGGGTCTCCCGGTAGGCTGTAACTGGGTAGTCCCATATGTGAGGCGTGACTTCCTGCTTGTTCCCGGAGAAAACGTAGTTACTCACCTGTAACAGGTGTTCTCCGGGCACAGCAGGAATCAGTCCTCCCAACCCTTCCTCCTCCCCTTGGAGTTGCTCCTTTACCATTCTTTGTTTTGCTATCTTCAGCTATGTCATTTGACTGAGCAAGATGGCTCCCTTGGGCAGGAAGGGGACCGCACATGCGTGGTGACATCTCCCAAAGGCTTTCTTTGGAAGCTGGGGAGATGCTCCCATGAGGGCTCTGTCGGTGTCGACATCACCCATATGTGAGGACTGATTCATAACAACATAAGATATGCCATACTGGGTCAGACCAAGGTCCATCGAGCCCAGTATCCTCTTTCTAACAGTGGCCAATCTAGGTCATACGTACCTAGCAGTTTCCCCAAAAGACACAGGTTCCACAATGCTTGTATTGGGTCAAGCAGTGATATCCTGGGTCCCATTTTAATAATGGTTTATGGACCTTTCCTCCAAGAACTTGTCCAAACCTTTTTTAAACCCAGCTACACTAACAGCTTTTACTACATCCTCCAGTAACAAATTCCAGAGTTTGATTACACGTTGAGTGAAAAAATATTTTCTCTTATTAGTCTTAAATAGTTTACCCTGTAGCTTCATTGCATGTCCCCTAGTCTTCCTATATTCTGATAACGTAAACAATTGATCTACGTTTACCCTTTCCACTCCGTTCATTAATTTATAGACTTCTATCATATCTCCCCTCAGACGTCTCTTTTCCAGGTTAAAGAGCCCTAACCTTTTTAGCCTTCCTTCATAGGGGTATCCTTCCATCCCCTTTACTATTTTGGTGGCTCTTCTCTGAACCTTTTCTAATAACGCCATATCCTTTTTAAGATACAGTGAACAGAACTGCAGACAATATTCAAGGTGCGGTTGCACCATGGAATGATACAGAGGCATTATAATATCCTTTGTTTTATTTTTCGTTCCTTTCCTTATGATACCTAGCATTCTATTTGCTCTCTTGGCCGCCGCTGCACACTGGGCAGAGGGTTTTAACATGTTATCCACAATGACACCTACATCTTTTTCCTTTGTGTTAGTTCCTAATGTGGAACCTTGCATCATGTAACCATAGTTTGGGTTGTTCTTCCCTAGGTGCATAACTTTGCACTTGTCCACATTAAATTTCATTTGCTATTTTGATGCCCAGTCTTCCAATTTATCAAGATCCCATCCCCTTGCAAATTTCCACAATCTTCATGAGTTTTAACAACTTTATAAAGGTTGTGTCATCTGCAAATGTGATAACCTCACTCGTTATTCCCTTTTCCAGGTAATTTATGAATATGTCAAAAAGCAGCAGACCCAGTACAGATCCCTGGGGTACTCCACTATTCACCTTTCTCCATTGGGAAAATTGGCCATTTGGCCCTACCCTCTGCTTTCTATCTTTTAACCAATTCCCGAGCCACTATAGGACACTGCCTCCTATCCCATGACTTTTTAGTTTTGCCAAAAGTCTCTGATAAGGGACCTTGTCAAAGGCTTTCTGAAAGTCCAGATACACTATATGAACTGACTCACCTTTGTCTACCTGTTTGTTCACACCTTCAAAAAAACATAACAGATTAGTAAGACAAGATCTTCCTTATCTAAAGCCATGTTGGCTGTCTCCCATTAGGCCATGACTATCTACATGCTGAGTAATTTTGTTCTTTATGATGGTTTCTACCATTTTTCCTGGTACTGACGTCAGGCTCACCGGTCTGTAGTTTCCCGGATCACCCCTGGAACCCTTTTTAAAAATTGGCGTTACATTGGTGATTCTCCAATCTTCAGGTATTACAGATGATTTTAATGATAGTTCACAGATTACTAATAGCAGGTCTGCAATCTCATATTTCAGTTCTTTCAACACCCTTGGATGTATACCATGTGGTCCAGGTGATTTGCTACTCTTCAGTTTATCAAATAGTTGTAATACATCTTCCCGGTGTAGTGATATTTCTTTCAATTCTTCTGCAGTATCACCTTTAAATACCACTTCAGTCATGGGTAACATCCCTACATCTTCCTCAGTAAAGACCGAAGCAAAGAATTCATTAAGTCTCTCTGCTATAGCCTTGTCCCCTCTTACTGCCCCTTTTACCCCTCTATCATCTAATGGACCAACTGACACTCTCACAGTTTTTTTGCTATGACTGTGCTTGAAAAAGTCTTTATTACGCGTTTTTGCTTCCACAGCAAGTTTCTTCTCAAATTCTCTCTTCCTGCTGTCCCCAGAGAACACCTGTTAAAGGTGAGTAACTACGCTTTATACACCTTGTCTGCAAAATCCGTCTGGTCTCTCTTAACTTTCTTAATCTTCAAGCCCCGGAGATGTTCCCAAACGTTAGACGGCTGTTTTTGCATCTCATCAAACTGAGGTTTCAAAATAGGCTCATCCACAGTTTATTTATTTGTTTGCCTTTCTATACTGCGCTTTTTCAAATCGGTGCGGTTTACATATAACATGAACAATCAAAATATTTTACATAGAACTGGAGATATCAAGAACAAAACAGTGGAATGGTTACATTGAACAAATTTTGTATAGAACAGGATAAAGAACTTTAACTAAAACAGCGGAACAGTAGTAAAATCAAAATACAATCTAGCCGATTGTTCATAGTCAACATGGATGTGGGGAGATGAGCAAAAAGAAGAAGGTCTTGTTTAGGGTTGATTTAATTTTGATTTAATCTTGATGGTCAAGCCATTCACTTTCACCTGCAAAGAGTCGTCTTCAGCAGTCTTGCGCTCAACCAATAAAGCAATAGTATCAAAACTACATTTATTCAGAATAGCATTCCATTTAGCCAAAATTTCATCATCTAAAAACTTCTTAGGTGCCCGTGGCATACATGATCCCAGAGGGATAATTTTAGATTTTAAATACTGAGTAATGGTAGATCTCCCTATCTTTTACTGGCATATCCGACAAAAAGAAAATTGACTGACACCTTTGATATATATCACTGGGATCTTTACTACTATTCTATATTTAATTCAGTTCTCAGGTTTTCTGGAGATTCTGTATTTAGTAGTTTCATTTCTCTAAATGTATGAAAGTTCACTAAGTCACAAAAATGGGTTAGCTCCAAATGGATGACCATTCAAGAGTTTTCTGGAAGAGCCTAAAGCCCTTTATGGAATATGTATCAGAGATACTATGGTGCTCTGAACCCACAACTCCTTTTGGGTTTTGTTTGCTAAGATGTCAGTCGGTTCTTTTTCTCTAGTGTCCCCCTGTGTTTGAAGATACAAAAACAGAAGAAAAAGCAATAAATCACTAAACTTCCTTAGCGTTCTATATTTAGCTCTTGCCTTTCAGTAACTAGTTACATTTAAGGTACTGTAGTTATTATACCTGTCCATATTCAAAGTATTTGTCTGACTTATTTCAAAAGTTAATGGACAAACCACAAGGTTTGAATTTCACATACCGCTCAGTAGGTAAATTCTGTGTAAGTAAATCATAATGCATACAGAGCTTGAGATGATTACTCTAAGCTACGTAAGTCCCCTTAAGAAAGATTGGCTGTGTTGCCTGGATTTACAGGAGACATGCACAACTAAAGAAATACTGTTTGCATTAGGTCTTTTAGTTTTACAGTACAGGAACACCACCTGCATAGCTCTATTTCTCTATCATCAGTTCTGCAGATCTTGAAAATGTTTGCTGTTTTCATGGCTTCTTTATACAAACTGGGGCTTCACATGTTTTTGTTACTTACATAATTTGCTGGTCAAGGGTACATTTCAGGTAGGGTACATGAATTTGTATGGAGCACCATCCAGATGCTGTAGTCACTAAGGTTTGTCGTTACCTAGCTCAAATGCACACATTACAATTGGAATTTCTATATCGTTCTGCTAGACCAGTGCAGACAAGTGGGTTGTGTTCCCCCTACCAGCAAATGTGGAGACAGAGAAAAGTTCCAGAGGCTTCCTATGACTTCACAGGAGTGTGATGCAGGAGGCTCCACTAGTGCCCCCCTTAAAACAGGTGCTCTTTTCAGATGCCATAAGAGGAGGGAAATTGGTTCGACTCTGTCCTTATTTTATTAAGGACATGCTGAGCAGCCTGAAGATTGGAAAGGGGTTTTGGCAGGATTATTCTACCTTCCACAACCTCAGTGCCCCCTCCCTCCCTCTCCCTCCTACTCGCCCCCGAACATTTGAAGAGGGCTCTTCAGAGGTAAATGACTGCACATCTGGCAACAGAGCTTGGCATTGCTTTCAACCTACCCTGAGCTCCCATGGAGTGAGTACCAAAGACTAAACCTGTCTGTCTCTCTTGTTTGTGAGGGCTCCCAACTTTGTCCTTTGCTGGGGTGCCAAGTCAGGTTTGGGCCTCTCAGGATGTCCGTTGGTTCTGTGCTGGTGTTTTCCTGCCTTACCTAACTGCCTGTGCATTGCGTTTGAGCTTTCTGCACTTTACTGTGTCCTTTCTGTGCCTTCCCTGGTGCATGCAACCCCTGCTTAACCAACACTACTTCATTACTGTTTGTCAGGCAACAATCACACCAATACTGGACTACTGCAACCTGATTTACCAAGGACTCTCAAAACATACCTTACACCCTCTACAGATTGCTCAAACTACGGCTGCGTGCATCAAAACAGGATCCCTAAGGCATGAACACACAATTCCCCCTCCTGAAGGATCTGCACTGGCTCCCAATGCATGCTCGAATCAAATTCAAGACCATGCTTAATACATTCAAAATTCTAAACCACACATCTGCAGACATACTCCAATTGTAAAACGAGACCGAGAAGTCAGGCCAAGGAGATCCAATAACAAAAACCTTCTTATAATTCCTAACATCAAAACAAAAAATAAACAATTTGTAACAGAGCATTCTCTTTACTGGCGCCAACAATATGGATCTCCTTACCAGAAGATCTCAAGGCAACTGCAGATATCCAAGACTTCCGCAAGAAAACATATTTTGAGAATAAAAACATTTTTATTCTCTGAACATTTTGGAAGTATTTCATAGCCCAGAATGAACCTGCCATTACAACCTCTCCTGTAACTTATTGAATCCTCAACCCATTCCTCTCCTACTTTGGATTGAGGGATTGATTATTCTAATGTATAATCCCTCTGAACATTAACATTGTTCAACCCTAGATTATGTTTATACTCCAAATTTGTTGTCCTTGTTCTAATGTAATCATTGAGCTGATGTTGTACTGTAAACCGCTTTGATTATATGAAAAAGCGTTATAAAAAAACTGTTAAATAAAAATGCCAGTGGCACACACTGATTGCACAGCCATTGTGTGCACAGCTCTGTCCACATAGTTTTTGCGCACATGGTTCTGGTTCACATGGCGCTAGCACTCGTGGGCCTTTCCATGCAGACATGGTGCAGTGCACAGACTTAAGACACCTTTCAACCTATGTTGCTTGACTATTTGTCCCCAGAACTCAGTGAAAATAACCAGAATAAATCTTAAATTTTTTTGTTGGACTGGCCAACCAAGTAGAGAGAAAAATCCCCCTCTACCGCCGTGGCCCTTCCTTTTTAATCGTAATATAACTTTTTAAAACAGCTCTTCAAAAATGGCTGGTACTTAGCTTTGAACAACACAGGCTTTTTACAGCAGGTCCGATTTTTCTCGCGACGTGCCACGTTTCGGGGGTGTTCCCATAGACCCCTGCTTCAGGTCAAACCGCTGTTAGCAGAAGCATTAGGCATGCTAAAAGTGGATGCACAGGTCACAGCGGTCACAAAGCAGGCTGCCATCCCAGTGGAGGATGGAACAGCCCTGAAGGACTCCTGGATCATAAGGTGGGCTAGCTCTCCTGAGGAATCAGTTTGCAGCTTCCTGGGTTGTTATTTAATTGATGTGTGGGCCTGACGTCTCGAGCTCTATTCTAGTGGATTCATTCTCTTGCCCCATAGGATATTATGCCCTTTTTGGAGTCGGCAACAGCCTTTCTGTCGGACTCTGTATGATCTTGTCCAGTTGGCGGCTAAGGACATTGCTTTGTTGACAGTGACGTGACAACAGATATGACTTTACCACTGGGTGGTGGATTTGTGGTCCTGATCGACTGGGCTAGCCTTTAAAGGGAAGATTTTGTTTAGAGTGGACTTGGAGAAACTAGTTAAGGATTTGGGGAAGTCCAAATCTTATTGCCTCCTAGAAAATAGTCCAAAGGGGCTTAGGAGGCATACGGGTATGTTGTCGTCGTCAACGTATGCCTGTTTCGCTTGTTCACGCAACTTTGACTCTCTGTGTCCCAGGACTCCCATAGGTACTGCCTCAGAAAGCCGCCCTCCTCTTCCTCTTCTGATTTTTAGTCTTGGACTCAGTCCTTTCTTGAGGCTCGCAGGCCTCAAGATTCTGCCTTCCTCCAGGACGGCCATCTCCCGTCCAGTGCAATGACCGATTGGGGGCCCATTATTGGAGTCCTCTAGTGGGCTGCAGGCTGTGCCTTTTCTACCAAGAGTGGCCTCGAGTCACCCAGGATTGTTAGGTGCTAGGCACCATTCGACACGGCTATGTTCTGGAATGCAGAACGCTTTTTCTGGACACCTTCATCGTCTCCCTATGTGGTTCCACATCCAAATTACTGCCATTCAGATTACTCTAGAAAGGTTGCTCTGTCTGCAGGGGGTGGTCCCAGTTCCCCCTGCTGAGTGAGAAAGGGCCAATAATCCATCTACTTTGTAGTGCCAAAGAAAGATGGTTCCTTTCAGCCAGCCTTCTATATCAAGGGAGTCCATGCCCATCTACGCACCCTTCACTTCCATATGGAGACCCTGCAGTCAGTGATACAGCTGGTGCGCCGCGGGAGTTCCTTGCATCTATGGATTTAATTGAAGCTTATTTCCACATCCCTATCCGAGAGGATCAACAGCACTTTCTCCTTTTTGCCATGCGTGGCTCTCATTTTCAATTTGCTGTTCTTACCTTAGCCTCTCCACTGCCCCAAGGACATTCTTGAAAATAAGGTGAGGCACCAGTGGATCTGTGTTCACCCATATCTGGATGATTGGCTCATCTAGGCCAGGTCATAGTCCGACGCATCTTGGGTTTTGATACATGAGGTTCAGTTCCTGGAGGTTCTCAGCTGGGTGATATAGGACTTATACCCTGCAGCCTGCACATTTGCAACAATGTATGAGACTGCATGCCATGATCTTGAAGGAACGCTATATCAAGAAAACCAATAAACATAAATATCTTCTGCATTGCGTCTCTCACCCTGGACCGTTTGTCTGCAGGATGACCATCTGATGACTACCTCCTGATTTGCTGAGACACCTTGCAGTATCTCATGCCAACCAATCACCAAAATGTAACCAGGATTCCTCAAAAGGAATACATTATGCACAGAATAACTTTAGCTCCATTTTTGTGCTTTCTGCCTTTCTTCCTATTCCTATTTCTTGGCATGTGATTGATCACATACCATCTTTTGTTTCTGGGGGCAATCGTCTTGCTCGTTTGCATAAGTGCGAGCAACAGTGGATTTTTCAATTGAATACAGTCATGCCATGGAGTTTAAATTTGCAACAAGACTGGTACATCCTGTTGTGATTAGTTTGATTCTTTTTGATAATCTCCTTATCTTTTTGTAATCAGCAGTTTGGTGTCAGCATGAGTGTTGCTCTCACCTCCTGACCGGCTAAGCAGTAATTTTGTATCCGGAAATGACGTCAGACACCATGGGTTTAAAGATCTCATTTTCTCCTCAGCTTCATATGCGTATGTTGGTGGATGTAACCTGAAGCAGGGTTTTAAAGTTTGTTAACCCGAAACGCAGGACTGTGTCGTTTTCCACCTTCACTGATGAACTTCAGTTAAGTATTTTCTTCATGAAAAAGCTTTTGGGCAGTTTCAAAAGGTTTTACTGCATTTTGAATAAAAAGGACATGAACCTTCAGTTAAGAAGTTCTTGCCTGGGGTTTCTTGTCCGACACAAACATTTTGGTATGCTGTTGAGCATTTGGTTTGATCATTTGAGGAGAGGAGCCTGTGTTCTTGTTTGATTCCTTCCTATTCCTGCTGACAGACACACACTGTGTGTGTGCGTGCACAAGGCCATTTTACTAACCTCGGGACAGATCTAAGGTTCTGTGTTCTTACACAGCTTGCTTCTAAATGGCTGTAGTCAGCTTTATTCAGCCTAGATGCCTCTTCTGGACTTTGTGCTGTTCAGACTGCTCCAACCCTTGCTACAATCATCCTACTGACAGGGAGCTAAGGTACTGGTCTTTTCTGAAGAATGGTCTTTAGCCAGATAGCTGTTTTCTGCCCTTTTTAATAACTATTTGTATTGACAGCCATTTGTAAATTGGACCCTTTCTAAAATAACTGTTTACATGTGGACACAAGGTAAGTGAAGCATTAAATACCTCTGTAGAAATGGTTAAAAGGTGCAATATCTGGAAAGCGATGTGTATAAATGCCCATAGCATGGGAAAAAAGATCCCAGGTGTTGAGGCTTTAATGGAAGAGGCTGACTTGGATTTAGGGGCGCTTATGGAGATATGGTTCATGGACAACCATCGCTGGGACGTAATTATACTGGGCTATAGTTTATTCAGGAAGGACAGGGTAGGAAGAAGGTGAGTAGGAGTGGCACTATATGTAAAAAACAATAATATTAAAGCTATAGAATTACAGGGCTTAAAAGGACTGAGGAGGAACTGTGGGTTAAACTAGAAAGAGGGAAAGGGAAATCCATTTGCATTGGAGTGATATACAGATCTCTATCATGGGGAGAAGAAGTGGATGGGGATTTAATAGAAGATATACACAATAATACCATGAAAGGAGAAGTGCTACTAATAGGTGATTTCAATTTTATTTTTATTTATTTATTTCAACTTCTTATATACCGCACTCTTTGACATCAGCGCGGTTTACAAATAACAGAAAGGAACCTGAACAACAGGCTGTTTGGTATTACATATAACAGGAGTATCAACTTGGATAACATGGGTGAACTATTTACATGGAGTATATAATCTATTAGCTAGATAGCATGCTCGAACTATTTACATAAAATTAGCAGTGATGCTTGGAACAAGAGGGATATTGTGGATTATACTAGGGTGAGGCTGTTATGTTACGGTTCATGTAGGGTAGTATTTGATGAAAAGGTGCAGTTTAAGGGCCTTTCTGAACTGGGTTAGGTCGGTTATGGCGCGGAGATCAGGTGGGAGAGCATTCCAGTATTTTGGTGCGCTAAACATGAAAGCTCTGTTTGATGTTGATAGGCTGCACGTTGTTATAGCCTTTGGGGTTGTTAGTGAGTTTAATGCTGCATGTCTCCTATTTCTATTTGATGGGACGGATTGGATGAGTTTGGTAAGTGATGTGGACGATAAACCATTTAAGGCCTTAAATGTGAGAAGGAGGGTTTTGAATGTAAGTCTTCCGTGTATAGGGAGCCAATGGAGCTCTTTGAGGATAGGTGTGATGTGTTCACTTCTGGCCGCTCCTAGAAGAACCCTGGCAGCGGTGTTCATTGCGAGTTGCAAGGAGCTTATTGTGGATTGTGGGAGTCCTTGTAGAATGGAATTGGCGAAGTCGAAGTGCGGCAGTATCAGTGCTTGGTAGATGGTTCTGAAGTCTTCGTGGTCTAGTAGGGGACGCAGGTGTCTAAGAGTGCGTATCTTGAAGTATACAGATTTTACGATATTGTTTATGTGTGATTTCATGTCGAGCCTATGGTCTAGTGTGACTCCGAGGTATTTTATTGTATCCTTGGTGCCTAGGTCAGCTCCCTTGACACTTATATGTGGTGGTGGGGTGAAGTTGGGGTCTCTTGTGATAAAGAGAACCTCAGTTTTCTTATGCTGAATGCGGAGGTTCTGTGACAGGAGCCATTGTGATACTGCATCGAAGCAGTTTGTTATAGGCAGTAAGTCAATATGCCAGTTTGTTATAGGCAGTAAGTCAATATGCCAGATATTGATTGGCACATCCCTGCTGCAGTGTCATCTAGAAGAAAGGAGATCCTAGATCCTCTTCAGTGGCACCTTGGAGACTGTGTGCCCACTGATGCAGCCATGGTGGCTCGTTTCACTACGCATAAGCAAAAGAGAGACAGTCTGTGAGCCAAATTGAAAGAGTGCTTTTGGAGACGTCATCCTCTTGCTTGGGTCAAAAGAAACAAAATGTTGGGCCCAAACTGTCTGCTGTATGTGCCGGTATAGTTTAGGTCCTCCAGTACCCATGAGGCACTGCACACGCAGAACAGCAGTCTGCAGCTGGTCACCGAATGGAGAATGCACTGATCAGTCACATCAGCTCAGTACGACGCACTGCCAGTGTGTGCTCCAAGCACTTAACAGCTACAAACTGTGCTACTGCAAAATTTGAACGGTCACCCTGCGAGTGAGGATGGGCACCCAGCATTTGGTCCACAGGACTTGCACTGCTAGAGATGGTCTCTGTTTTCTATGCTGCAGATATTGTCTGCAGTGTGTTAGGCTAGTCACCTTGTTTCCTGCACAATTGCAGCATGCTGTAGGTGCCAGTCACATCTAGGCTCAGTGTCCTGCCCCTGTTGGACAGGGACCCTCCTATAACAGTGCATCTCAATGCTGAGTATTAAACCCTAACCCATCTCTGCCTACCCAAGATGCTATGAAAGACCTTCATTACAATCAATTAATAGTTTCCCCAACCCACAGGAAGGGAGGAACCCTTGACCTTATCTTCACACCAAATAAATATTACACCAAAGACCTTGTAACACACATCAGTCATCCCAATCCCATGGTCTGACCATCACATGATCAACTTCTCCATAACCTCCCCGACACTTCTGAATGACACTTCTGAGCCAATCCTCAAGAAGCAAAGGAGATTCTGAACCTTCAACAAAGATAAATTCTTAGAAGAAGTGCTACCGGAACTAGACCAAATTATAACAGACCTTGACTCCATCACTATCTGGCACAAAACTCTCCAAAAGGCTGCAATTGCACCTGACAAACCAATCCAAAACAACAAGAGGAAACACAACACCCCCAGGTACTTGAAATCAATGAACACAAGAAGCAACTACGGAAAATAGAAAGGCTTTAGCGGTGAACTAAAAACCAACACCACCTAGCAAATATACAGTGAAATGCAAGCCCAATATCATAGCACAATAAATAACTACAAAAAGGAATACCACTCAAACCTAATAATGAAATCCATTAACAGACCAAGGGAGCTCTTCACTATAGTAGAAGGTCTGATAAAAGAACCAATGGACCAGATGTTTCAATCTCAATATCCCCACAAGACCTGGCAGACTTCATACAACTGAAGTATACCCAGTCACCACTTGAAAAATCAAGCAAATCCAATCTACAGCACACCACGGATGCTACATAGGAAACATTTAAAATCCCAACGAGAAAACAGCTGGATTCCATTATAACCAATATTAACACAACAACCTCACCTATCGATCCATGTCCGGTTAATTGGATTAAACAAACAAAAGAATACTTAATACTATTCCTACAAAAGATCATTGAATTATCACTCATCCAAGGATATCTCCCCCTCAACTCAAGCAAGCCTCCATTAGACCAATCCTAAAGAATAATAACCTCAACATAAAGGACCCGAGCTCCTTCCATCCGATATCAAGTCTCCCATTCATAACCAAAATAATTGAAAAGATAGTACAGTATCAATTACAGGATGACATAAACACATATGCCCCGTTGGACTCTCACCAATACGGATTCAAACAAAATCACAGTGTAAAAACACTGATCGCATCACTTACCTTGGTTACAAGCATAGACAATAGACTGCATGGCTTCATCTTATGCTTTTTAGATATCACCGCTGCATTTGACTGTTAACCACAACACTACTACAGAGGCTCCAAGATACTGGAATTAATGGTACAGTACAGACTGGTTCATCTCCTACTTGTCCCACCTTAACCAGCTAGTGAGAACCAAAAACAAACAGTCTAAACCTTTTATACAATGCCAAGGTGTTCCACGAGGCTCGGCCCTCTCTGCACTGTTATTCAAGATATATATCCAAACAATATCAACATCATAAAACACAACATCCACTATAGAATATATGCAGATGATATAATGATTTTCACCCACATTAACATCAACCACCTGGATTATTCACAAATTACAGCATGCCTTGAATCAATATCAAAGTGGCTCAAAGAACAGAATCTTTCCATAAACTTTGACTCAACTGTTTATTTCATCATACAAATACAGAGATACAGTACTGCTGTACATTTTTCCTCATTCAACAGAACAATCACCAACAATATCCACTTATACAGCATTCAGCAAAACATTTTCAATTTATTTCCCCCTCCACACCCTTTAACCCCCCCCTTCCCTCCCTCACTCCCACATGACTGCCATGAGCCTCCCTCTATCTTCCCATCCATCATTTGGTGCCCATAGCCAGTGCATATAACCGTGCCTCCAGTGTCTACATATCTTTTCAGAGAGTAAGACTATCATTTCGGACCCTTAAGGAGAGTGCAAATAGGATTCCCAGGTGACTAAAAAGCCATCCTGTTTCTTCCCCCCTTACTTAGAGGCTAGCCCTTTCCATACAACAAATTGGTGAAGCACATTCCGCCATTCCCAGTACAGGTCCCTCACGATCCCTCCAATATTTTAATATACAGAGTTTACCCAGTAGGCATGCCTTCCGGACTCATAAGCTTCCCCCTTTATTTCTCAACCCTAATGATTCCAATGCATCCAAGATTGCCAAACCAGGGGTGATGGTTATCTGCTGCCCCAATATCTGACCCAAGTAGGTCTGGATTTCCCCCCAGAAGATCTATATATGCGCACAATTCCAAAACATGTGTCCCAGCCCCGCTGATTCCTGATCACACCAGGGGCATTTTGTGGTTTCTGCAATGCCCGCCTTCCATGCACCTTGTGGAGAGATATATGCTCTTGTCAGAATTTTAAATTGCATCTCTCTTAGTCTTGCTCCCTGAACAAGCCTAGGTATACATGCTACCGCTGGCAGCCAAGCAAATCCCTCCAACATGCAAACAAGTTCCTCCTCCCATCTGCACACTGCCCACTCCTCTGTATTTGTTTGCGAACATTCCCGTATCTTTTTACCATATGTGGCCACAGAGATCCTCGTACGATCCTCAAATTCAAACCATGCCTCTAATTTATCCATGGACGCTTTCTCCAATCCCTGCCTATTTAAAGAGGCTATATACAGTAGTGTTGGAGTTGCACATACGGGAAGCACGGGTTCCCCAAAAGACAAAAGGGCTTCTGAGCTCTCCTAACAGTAAAGCCGCCCTTGCTATGACAAGCTGCACCTCCTCAGGCGATATTGGCGCCTTCAATCGCTCTAGATGACTAGACGCAAACCCTGGCAGTACCACCCACCCCAGAAAGGTATGTATGCGCGTCGGTGAGATCTCGTCCCCACTATAAAAGGTGCTATAAAATTGGGCAAAAATATCTCTAATATCCTTATTTTCCCGCCTCTCTGTCCCCATCCTATCTCGTAGGACCGAGATGTGCCTATGGCACTGGCTTTTCTTTAAACAATGCCCTAACAATCTACCTGGTTTATCCCCATATTGATAGAGGCGGTATTTATAGTAAATCAGACTTCTTAGCCCTTTGATGTAGTACAGTATTCAAGGTAGCCTGGGTAGCCAATAGGCAGGCCCTATTTCCATCTGTTGGGTTCCTATTAAAGGCACCCTGATCCCTACACACTTGTTTTTCTAACCAAAGAATTTGTGCTGCTATGTCCCTTCGGCGCTTGGCAACATAGGAAATAATCTCTCCCCTTATAACTGCCTTGGATGCTGCCCAATAAAGCTCTGGGGTTGTGGCATGCTCTGCATTAAACAAACAATATTCCTGCCAATGCTCCCGAAGGAATTTCCAAAATCCTTCCTCATATAAATCAATTGGGAAGCTCCACGGGGCACGCTCCCCCATGAGCAATCCACCCACACCAAAGCATGATTTCTAGAGGCCCTATCCATGCTGTGTCGACCTGTTGGAAAAGAGGGTTAGACACGTAAATCACATCTATCCGGGCACTAGTATTGTGAGCTCAAAAGATAAATAAGTATAATCACGCTCTTGAGGATGAAGAGCCCGCCAAACATCTAGTAAATGCAATCATCTCTTAAATCAGCCCAGATGCCGTGAAACATATTGTCTAGACCCACAAGGCATCCCGGATACATCCATATCAAGGTCCAAGACTCTGTACCAATCGCCCCCAAGCATCAAAGGATAATCAGGGAACTCTTCCATCTGAGATGCCAGAGTAGCAAAAAAGTGAGGATCTGGGACATTTGGGGCATAAACTGATCCCAGAATCACCGCCCTTCCCTGTAATTCCCCCACTACCAGTACATATCGTCCCTTTGGGTCCCGGACTTCTTGGAGGCATTGGAAATGTACTCCCTTCGTAAAAAGCACTGCCACCTCTCCCTTTCGTCCTTGAGCTGAAGCCCCATAGATCTGATCCACCTGCTTACCCTTCAACCTATTGAGATCCTCCACCGATTGGTGGGTCTCTTGCAACATAATAATTTCGCCCTTATGCCTCCTAATGGCCCCCAGAATCTTCCTTCTCTTAATAGGGCTAGCCATTACACAGACATTCCAGCTAATTATCCTTACCCCCATTCACCAAATGTTGATATCTGATAATCTGACCAAATAAGTAATAAAAATCCAGAGATCCCCCCCCCCCCCAGCCTGAGACACCCATGTTACTCCCAGCCTGTCAATAATTCTTCCTTGCATCAGATATAGGCACTCTCCTCTTTCTCTGTTTTCTCGGGTCACCTTAGCATCCATGTATAGGAAACCTTTATCAAACTTCCCCCCTCCCTCCTCCCACCCCCTCTTCTTCCACCCCACCTCCTCTGTCCCTACCAACCATCTCACTGGTGTTACTTCCAATGTTAAAATCCCCAGCCACCCACCCACACCCTTTTAATGATTCCATACCCCTGAACCTTATCCAATTCACCCCAGTGGTTAATTGGCAGAAAGCACTGTACCTACCCCCCTATGCCTCTGGCCTGTACCATTGACCCACAGCAGTCCTTATGCTTAACCTGTGCTAATCCTATAACATCCACACTCAGGGGTCTTGAACAATAAACTCAAAACAACCATAACTTTAGTTCCTGTGCATTCCCCTCTAAACATGTCCCTGAGAGTGACGAGGGCAGTCCCTCCACTCCAAGTGAGTTTAAACTTCCCCACAATGGTCTCCACAGCAAAATTATAAGCATAATCAAATGGGAGTTCACCAATTTGTCCAATCAATCATCACATCAATTGGGTCTCAGACAAAGTCAAATAGTCCAGTGGGCTCCATTACTTTTCAAGCCCCCCCGGTGGCAGGCGGGCACATCCGATCCACTCGTACGATCCTCGGGTGATTCCCATCAACTGCAACATCCTATATTCTGCCCGGATACAGATTACTGCATAGAGTCCAAATACTGTTGTGCAGCTTCAGGGTTCTCAAAGGTCCACGGCCCCGAGGAGAAAAAAATCTTTAATGTAGCAGGATATAGGACTGCAAACTTCAGTTGCATTGCTACTAGTCTGACATACCGTTGCATATGCCCTTCTCATAACGCTCATTTCCATTGAATAATCCTGAAAAGCCATGATTTTTATATTTCCACTTGTTATGTGGCCTTGAGCTCTCATCAACTTCAACACTTTTTCTTTTTGCAAGAAGTTCATGAACCTGGCGATAACAACTCTAGGCCGAAGAGAGCCCTTGCGCATAGGCCCGTTCTGATGCATACGCTCAATCACTAGTGGCCTACAGTCCTCACCCAAAGACAAAGATGAGATCAGCAAGGTTTCCATGTAGCCACGCAGTTCCTGATCTTTCACCGACTCTGGAATTCCCACAAAGCGAATATTCTTCCTTCTCCCATGATTCTCAAGGTCATCCAGTTTCAGCGCTTGTTTTACCAGCTGCGTTTTAAGATGTTTGAGTTCTGTGTCCATGTTGCTTTGCATGTCTTCGACCTGGGATATTCTCCACTCTGCTTCATTCAGCCGCAAGCCCACTGCCTCATATGTTTGGGCCAGCGAGTCCAGGTGGCCCGTGATGGCATCAAAACGTCCCACCAGGGCCCCCACTACCGCTATTGTTACCTCCTCTACCAGCGCAGCATGCCCTGGCGAGTTTGGCGGGGAGGGAGGAGAGTCGGCCATCTTGGTAGGCTGAATTGCCGCTTTTTCTGTCTTTTCGGGCCAATTTCATATCGCCCACATTGCTTTTTTCTCCCCACAATTTCAACGGGGATATCCAAGACAGCTCTACTCCATCAGGTTGAATTTTATAATTTTCGCTGTATCTGGGGCATGAAGAGCGACTGGGGATTCAGGAGCGAGCACGGAACCCGTCTATGCTTCCTCAGCACATCACGTGACCCCTCGCCCTTTCCATAAACTTTAAAAAATCTGAATTGACTCAGGATCCTAGACTACCTTGGAGTAACCATCCTACCTTGGAGTTAACATCAACCAGCAACTCACCTTCCAACCTCAAATAAAGAGAACAACCAGATCTGCATACCATAAGTTGCAAACTCTACACAAACTTAAATCTCTTATTTATTTATTGTTATTTATTTATTTAACTAGGCTTATATACTGCTTGTTTACCAGTCAAAGCGGTGTATATTCAGGTACTGTATATATATTTTTTCCTTGTCCCCAAAAGGCTCACAATCTATGTTTTTGTATCTGAGGCAACAGAGGGTTAAGTAGCTTGCCCAAGGCCATAAGGAGCACCTGTGGAACTTCTCACCGACAACGACTTCAGAACAGTACGTCAAGCCATAGTAACTCCCATAATAGATTATTGCAATGCACTCTATCATGGCCTGCCTAAGAAAACAATACTCCCATTGCAACTGGTACAAAACACTGCTGCAAGAATCATTACAGGAACAGCAACATACAGTCATATAACCCTAACTCTCCACCAGCTACAATGGTTCCCTGTCACTGTCCGTATCAAATACAAGAACATAATAATAATCTTCAAGATACTAAACAACCTATCTCCAATGACTCTTCAGCCATTGATCAAGAAAGCGCCTCCAGCCAGAACAAGAAGAGGTGCAGACCCCAACATCCTGGAAACGCCACCAAACTTCAAATCAGGAAAACAGTCCACTTGCAGTAGAGCCTTCTCTCTGTATGCTTCACAATTATGGAATGACCTTCCCGCCTCAATACGCGCAATCACAGATCTACTGGACTTCAGGAAAGCCATAAAGATCCATCTGTTCCTTGAATACTACGGTCCCATCTAGAATATAATGCCACAAAGCAACAATACAACTGCATATAACAGATAACTGCTGATTGTTCCAGTATTCCATCAATCCGCAGCAATGTTTATGTATCTAGTTAGCATTTGTTAAATGTATTAACCCTTATAATCCTCCAAGTTTCAATTCCCTGTTCTATGTAAAAGCTTGTTGCTGTACTTATTCCTTGTAAACCGCTTTGATATTATGATGAGGCGATATAGAAAACCTCTTAAATAAACTGCTGATGCCATGGATGCCAACTGCAGTGGGGGCCCCAAGGCTTGCATGGAGCTGTTGCAACAGTCCTGTTGGTCGTACCCTGACCACAGGGAGTTGGCTAGGAACAACTGCTGTCCCAGCCATCTAGGACTAACGATCATCCACAACAAGCACAATCAGATTGCACCTGCTGCCCACTACTGGGTTTTCAGCCATGCACATACAAAATGCGGCCAATCCACTGGTCAGTACATATTGCATGTGCACAGAGCGTGCATCCTGGCATTTGGCTCAGTGATTGGGCTCTCAGAAGAGAAATTGCACCCACATCGCTGGAGCCAGATACTATATAGCACTATGTGGATACATAGCCGTGCCATGGTCACTGCTCGGTCAGAGTGAGAGTGCCCTCTCGGCATGACATGCTGTGGCCACCCAGTGCATGCACATGGGCACTACGAGGTCACAGCCATTGACTCTACTACTAATGCAGACACATCCTGGCCAATCCGCTCTGTTTCAAGCCATACCCACAATCCACTCCTCCTTATCATGCACATTTGCAGACTAATGCTGGGAGCAGCTTAGGCAATGCGAGGCACAGTGAACTGCAGAAAGTCACAGAAAATGGAGAGGGACACTCACACTGTGCAAAAGTGAGGATGGTTGGCATTCCTGCCTGCCACTTTGGGCTCCATATCAGCTCAAGCCTTGTTAACGTGTGCACATTGTGCAGTCAGTAGTAGCACACTATGACATTTTACATACGTTCTTAAGGCCCGCTCAGTGTGCTGGTGCTATCAGGCTGCCATTCTATCCAACTGTGGATAGTGGAGTCTGTCTGTGTGGCTGATGGGTGTTTGTACCCTTGCTGGCCGATTCATTGGGGGTTGCACATCCTGGTGCTGTACCTTCACTGAAGGCTAAAATTTAGCCACAGGGACATTCAGCAGAGCCAGATCTTGAACCTATGACCATCTGCCCATATAAACACCGACTGTGTGTGTTGAGCCACTGTGCTACCATATAGCTGCAGCAGACCCTGGGGCTGACATATTCCCTATCAGACAGACCTTGGCACATGTTGTGAAGTGCACGGACCCGCTGCCAACACCCCCACCATGCTGATATGGCCATGTGCTGTCATTGGTGGTATTGCGCAGTCCCTGCCCATCCAACATGCAGGTTTGGTGGATGCCTAGGGCGCAAGGTCCAGATGAGGGGGGGGGGGCAGAGGCACACACGGACGGCCATACAGCCCTCCCAACCATCTGCCTCTGCAGGGACCTTCATCCCCTCCTACCTCTGATACGTCTCAGGGGAGGATGACAGCCATAGCTGTGGTATTTCTCTGGGCCACCTGCATTTTGCAGCTATCTGGGAGGCTACAGCTGCTGGCACTATCGACCTCTTCCTCTAGAGCTGGCTGCAGCAGCAGGTGGTGGGGGGGCCATCCAGGATCTTTGCCTAGGTTGCCAGGATCCTTGGACAGCCCCATTTGGCACATCACTTTTCCGCAGAAGCAGCATGTCTGTATGCGCCACTGTCACTGTGGGATCATGACAGACATCACAGATGGTGATGGACAGATACCCCTATGAGGAGAGGCTAAAAATGTTAGGGCTCTTCAGCCTCGAGAAGAGACAGCTGAGGGGACATATGTTAGATGTCTATAAATTAATGACTGGAGTGGAACGGGTAAACCTAGATCGATTGTTTATGCCATCAAGATCTAGAACGACTAGGGGACATGCACTGAAACTACAGTGTAACCCATTGAAGACTAATTAGAAAAAATATTTTTACAGTCAATGCGTCATCAAACTTTGGAATTCATTACCGGAGGATGTAGTATAGCAGGGTTTCCTGGGGAAAGGTCCATAAACCATTATTAAAGGGGACCCTGGAAATCCACTACTTGACACTGTACAGGCATTGTGGAACCTGTGTGTCTCTTGGGGAAACTGCTAGGAACCTTGTGACCTAGATTGACCACTGTCGGACGCAAGATACTGGACTTGATAGATCTTCGTCTGACCCAGTATGGAATATCTTATGTTCTTATGTTCCACCTTGTGCATTAGTAACCCCCACTACATGACCGACGTGCCACCACCTTTGCCCCAGTTGCACCATCAACATAGTGCCCTTTCATACTTGGGCACTATGCTGTTGCTGCTAATGGAGCTCTACTATCACTGTCAGGGGCTCCCCTGTGTGTGGCTCACATTGCAGACAGAAAAATAAGCTCTCTTCCCTCCAAATACACCCTTTCTGTGAGGTTTTACTTGGCGTTAGGGTTCCCAGCGTTAGAGTTCCCAGCGTTAGAGGGCTTTTAAACACATTGCGCAACTGGCGTTAAGGGAGTACACGTTAATGCCCACTCTTCCCCCCCCCCCCCATTAATGCCCATTCTCCACTTACTGCGTCCTTAATGCTGCTGGCGCCTTAAAGGCTCGATAATGCGGCTTTTTAGCATTAAGGGTGCAAGTGTGCCGATAACTGGGGTTAACGGCACACATATTCCCTTACTACCGTTTAGTAAACATACCCCTAAATCTCTTACCGCTTGGTCCATATGCTGTGGTGTCTGGCTACAGTTTTTCATCATATTGATTAGTTTTATACTGCTGGATTTTCTAAAGGCATTTGATATTTATTTACTTTGTTGTGCCCATATATACCTTGGGGGGAAATTGTAAAGATTTTTGAGTGGTATACGGAGTACTGGCAGCTGCTTTGATCTATTAATCTGTAGGGCTGTTTGGCTGATCTGATGGGTAAAATTGAAGTATACAATCAGAGCAGTTACCTCTTTGATGTTTAGATAGGTTGTAGTATAATCAGTGATACTGTGGCCTTGTAGTGAGCTGAAATCAATTTTGCCCATGGAATCCTTCAGGCGCTACTTTGGGCTTATATGTCAGTTATTTTAATACATAACAGATGAAATAATCATAGACAAATGATCTCTCTCCCCCATTAAGGATTTCATGCATGCCAATACTTGCTCTTCAATGAGTTTGAACTCTACCATTCAGCATCAATATATTGATTTCCATTTTTATGTCACTTGTCCAACCAAGTTGGTTCTGGACAGTTTACAAAGATAAATGATCACATCTTGAACGGCCTCTATGAATCTCTGATCATTCCCATAGAGTTTTGTACTTCTTTCCTGAAGGCTAGATAATTCAACAGAAGGCTTTGTGGAGCAGCTACCAGGATTTAAACTTTCCTTTGTGTTTGTTAAATAGCATAATTGTTCCTTTATTTTCTAAGATAATAAGGTACCTCGTCCTCGTATGTGTGCATATTCATCTCTTTCTCATTTGTTTACTCTCTCTTTTAGGAGAAGGAAATTCATCTGTTTCACCTTTGAACCCTGGAGAGTTATTAATTGCTCTGCATAATATTGACTCCACCAAATGTGACATGAAATCCATAATCAAAGGTAAGAAATAACTGTCAGAGCAGCAGCAGCAGCATCCTACACAAATACCCTTGCTTGCAATATTGTAAGCCCTTTGGAGACAATACTTCAATGTAACTTACCATGAACTACTGCTGAAAAGGCATGAGCTATATCCAGAAATTTTGTGTTAAAATTTAGAGGGACATGGTTAATGAAAATTTTGTTTGCATTTTTTTTGTATTGACTTTAGTGCACACTCATTGCATGTTTCCTATGTGTGCTGCACATGATAATTTTACAGGATGGCATTATTAGTATGGTCACTTTTATGTTTTGGGAAGAGAGCTCAGGCAAGGTCTAGGATCATAAATAGACTCTCACTCTAATCAGATTCCTCAGAGTGTTTCTGACAATCTCCAGGAATAAGCAGGAATGTAGTCTTCACATATGGGTATCGTCGGTTCTCCAGGACCAAGCAGGAAGTCAGTCCTCACATATGGGGTGACGTCGGCGCCGACGGAGCCCTTGCGGAGCAATTTCCCCAGCTTTCAAAGAAAGCCTTTGGGAATTGCAGTGCGCATGCGCGGTCCCCTTCCCGCCCAACGGTGCCATCTTGCCCAGTCTTCTTTTTTCCGCGGAGCCCTACAGACGCTGTTTGTGATCGCCGCAGAAAAAGTTGATTTTTATTTACTATTCTTTTCTCAGTTCGACACCGGATCCTTTTCCCGCCCGGACCCGCTACACCGGTATCGGGTCCGTTCTTTATTTTTCGGTTTTTGTCCTTCGTGACTAGCGTTCGCGCCATTTTTTCTTTTTCACTGACAGCCCTGTCTTTCGACCTCGCAGGGGCCCTTTTTCCCCTGATGGCTGCCAGCGGGTTTAAAAAGTGTGATCGGTGTAAGAAACTTATGTGTCTTACCGACACACAAGACTGCTGCCTCGGACCCGATCATGACCCGATGATCTGTGGTCCGTGTGGCAAGATGTCCTCAAAAGCGATGAGGAGTCGGCAGCATCAAAAAGAACGAATCTTCTCTGACTCCGGTCCTGAGCATCGTCGGAGTTCCTCTTGAGCGGAGGTCTCCTGCCCGGGAACATCATAGGAAGAAGAAACCCGCGAGGGTGGCGTCGGTGGATGCTCCTGGTTCCTCGAGGGCCAGGTCGCATAGCCCCGATAGCCGTCCCGGGTCCTCGGAGTCGGAGAGGCCTTAGAAACATCCTCGTCTCGAGATGGAGTCTCCTGGACACGTGAGTACTGTAGTCCTCGTGGACTCGCCTCCGAAGGAGCCGACGTCGGGCCCGACACCGTCGGGACCCGAGTCGGGGGCTGCTGGGTCTCCTGAGCTCGGACTCAGGTTGACGGCCTTGGAGAGCAGTTTAGCTGCCTTCATGGACCAGCAGCAGGCATTGATCGCTGGCCTCGACGGTGCATCTGCCCCGACCGCCGGGACGTCGATGTCCAAGTCGACCCCGGAGACCGAGCCGATCCTCGAGTCCATGCAAGCTCGAGTCGATCCTTGGTCACGGCCTCCCTCGGCCTCCCGTTCGGGACCGAGGTCGTCGACGCCGACACCCTCGACGTCGGGGCGGAGGGCATCGGTGCCCACCCGACCGGAGCCGCTCGATTCCTCCTCTGAGGAATCAGCCTGGGAGACGGAGGACGAAGAGTCACCCGGTACTTTTCGGACTCGGTGCATCCCATCGGACTCGCCCGAGTCCGAACCTCGGAGACGGTCCCCCCCGGAGGACACCCGGTTCTCGGACTTCGTGTGAGATATGGCCAAGGCCTTGGCATTCCCCACGGATCCCGAGGAGGAGCCTCGAGCCGAAGAGCTCGATGCCCTCCAGTATGACTCTCTCCCCCAAAGGAGGCCTTTACTGTACCGGTTCCTCCGATGCTGGAGTGACTTCTCTTCCGCATGTGGGAGAGCCCGGCGTCAGCGCTGGTGTTAAGCAAGCGGGTCGATTCCATTGATCGAGTCCGCAAGAGCCCCGGGTTCCAAAGGGCACAACTACCGCAACATTCCATGGTGGTGGAATCGGCCATGCATCGACTCAAGAGTCAGAAGATGCACTCCTCGGTGCCTCCCGGCCGGGAGGCCCGGAACCTGGATGCCCTCGGTAGGAAGTGCTTCCAGGGCTCTATGCTTGCTTGTCGAGTCCAGACCTACCAGCTCTATATGGGCATGTATCTCCGAGACCTGGCAAAAGAAATTGCCGGGTTCTCTGCTGGTCTCTCCGAGGAACCTTTGCAGAGGTTCCAGGCCTTGTCCACTGGTATTCGAGAGTGCTCAAAGTTTATTTCTCGAGCAGCCTACAATGGCTTCGAAGCATCGGTTCGAGTAGCCGGAGCCGGCATCGGTGCCCGCCGACAGGCTTAGCTTCAGTCATCCGACCTCGAGCCATGGGTGCAGGACAAGTTGGTCGATGTCCCCTGCAGAGGTGAAAACCTCTTTGGCAAGCCCATGGCTGAAAAGGCTGCACAGATCGAGACCGAGACTCTGACCAGGACTCGGCTGTCCAGAAAGACCTCTGCCCCTTCTCAGAAGAAGAAGGGCTCGGGGAAAAAGCCCTTTTACCCAAGGAAGGTGGCTGCCTATAAACACTACCCTCATTATCAGGCCTCAGCAGCTCCCCAGCAGGGTCAGCAGGCCAAGGGACGGGGTAATGGGTCCCGTAGGCAGCAGGCCCCCAAGCCCACAACACCGGCCCCTGCTCAGCAGGGTGGGGGTTTTTGACTCCGTCAGCATAGCCTCTTCCCCTCCGCTGGTTTCTCTCAGCACAGGAGGCCGGCTGGTCCACTTTGCCCACAGGTGGTCAGCCATCACATCAGATACCTGGGTGCTTCATATAGTTCAGAAAGGCTACCTCCCTCCTACTTTCCAGGGGAGCCTCCAAGACTCCCTCTGCACAGGGACTTACTCCTTCAGGAGTTGGCAAGTTGTCTTCAGGAACAGGCTGTGGAACCGGTGCCCCACCACCTGAGCGGTCACGGCTTTTATTCCAGGTACTTTCTGATACCAAAAAGAACAGGAGGCCTCAGACCCATCCTGGACTTGCGAAACCTCAACAAGTTCCTGGCAAGGGAAAAGTTCAAGATGCTTACCCTTAGAGTCCTGCTGCCCTACCTCCCGCAGGGAGACTGGCTATGCTCCTTAGATCTAAAGGATGCCTATACTCACATCCTTATTCATCCAGACCACAGACAATATCTCAGGTTTGTTGTGGGAGGAAATCATTACCAGTACAGAGTACTGCCCTTTGGCCTATCCTCCGCCCCCAGGGTGTTCACCAAATGCCTAGCAGTGGTGGTGGCCTATCTAAGACTTCAAGGCCTTTTTGTGTTTCCATACCTGGACGACTGGCTCATCAGAGCCCAGTCTTCCCAAGAGGCCACTCAGGCCACTCATCGCACTGTGACTCTGCTCCAGCACTTGGGATTTGTCGTAAACTTCGCAAAGTCCACTTTGCTCCCCTCTCAAAATCTCGAATTCATAGGCGCCAGGTTGAACACACTTGAGGCGCGGGCCTTCCTGCCTCTAGACAGGGCCCACAGGCTCATTGATCTCGCCAGCCTCTTTCACAGCAATTCCCTGGTCTCTGCCAGGCAATTTCTGAGACTGCTCGGCCATATGGCTTCCACGGTCCATATGACCCCCAATGCCCGCCTGAACATGCGACCTGCTCAGTGGTGCCTTCGCACTCAAAGGCATCAGGCCACGGGGAGCCTGGCGGACTCAGTACCATGGAATGGTGGGGCAGCTGAGTTTTTTGAAAACCAGGACAAGGAGGAACTCAATACATGGTATCGAGCCTACGAGAATGAGAAGTGGTGAGTGGTGTTTCCCACATCCTTAGCAGGAGATCATGCAAGATCTCATGAATAGGCAAAGTAGCTGCCTCTTTGGGAGCTTTAGGATACTGTAAAATCTCCAATTCCTTCGCCCTAGGCTCTGTTTCAGGAGCCACTGTGATGGAAAGTCTTCGAGCCACAACCGGAATAAAATCCTGAAAGGATATATCCTCTGGAGGAGACATCCTACATTTAGGAGAGGAAGAATCCTCAGGAGGAAACACTCTGGTATCGACAGAGCTGTCAGAGTCCTCAGACTCGGAGGATTCAAAGTATCTCCTGTCCGGGTAATTGTGCAACGCACGATACCAGTACCGATCGAAGTCAGTATTGACAGGGTCCAGTACCGACTAGTCAGTACCGGAGGGCATAGCATGCGTCGGTACCGGTAGTCCACCTGCTGACGTCGATGCAATTGACTCCGGTACCGATGTAGGTGCCGGTACCGGTTTAATTGTCTGAAGCGGTTTCGGGGGCATGGATGCCGAGAGAAGAGCCGCCAGACTGCGTTCAATAGCCATAAATCTCTGGTCTATCAACACCGCCGATGCCTGGGTATCGGTACCGGACGAAGTGGCCGGTACCCCAGAGCATGGCACCAGTAGTTCTGCCGAGGTTGGGGCCTCGAAAATATCCTGCAGCCCCGATGATGCTTTGGAAGCTGAAGCCTCCCGCCAGGGCAATTTTTGCTGGTGTGAGTCCCTCAAGGGCAATGTCAGAGGCATCTCGATACTTGGAAGGAGATCTACCCTTTGAGGACCAGCCAGACTTATGTTTAGTTACCTGAGATCCATGGGAGGAAGACGAAGCCCTGGAAGATGCTGATGCCACAGATGCTGCATCGGAGGGAAAAAGGGTGCTAAGTTTAGCAGCTCGGTTTTGCTGACCCCTCTTCGACATCATCCCACAGGCAACACACTCCGAGATAGAGTGGTCAGAACCTAAACATTTGAGGCACCACTCATGGGTGTCAGTGATGGAGATGGTACCGCCACACTTGGAACACTTTTTAAAACCCGAAGTGGGTTTTTGCATTGTAGAGGAAAGTTGGGCCTAGTGCCCAAAATGGCGCGTGGCACCAAAGGAGAAAAAAGCTGGAAGACTCCAGGAAAAGTATATATATATTTTTTTGTTTTAGGAAAAGAAAAAAAGAACCGGCGGTACCAGTGTAGCGTCAAAGGAAGGCAGACGCGACCACAAATAAGAGAATAAATGGAATATTTTCTGCGGTGACACGAAGTGCGACCTGCCGGCTCCATGGAAAACAAAGAACTGGAGAGAGGCAGTTGGGAAAGGCGGGAAGGCAGCACGCAGGTGCTGTGGGGTGCTTCCAATAGCTTCCTAATTGGACGCTGGGAAGCGTTCCCGCACAGGCTCCGTTGGTAAGAGTAGTTACTCACCTGTAACAGGTGTTCTCCAGGAGCAGCAGGAATCAGTCCTCACATATGGGGTGACGTCGGCGCCGACGGAACCCTCGCGGAGCAATTTCCCCAGCTTTCAAAGAAAGCCTTTAGGAATTGCAGCGCGCATGCGCGGTCCCCTTCCCACCCAAGGGTGCCATCTTGCCCAGTCTGATGACATAGCTAAAAGACAGCAAAAAAATTAGCAAAAACGAAATGATAGGACTGCAACTCCAAGGGGAGGAGGGAGGGTTGTGAGGACTGATTCCTGCTGCTCCTGGAGAACACCTGTTACAGGTGAGTAACTACTCTTTCTCCAGGACCAAGCAGGAAGTCAGTCCTCACATATGGGACTCCCTAGCTTAAGGCTACCGGAGACCTCAAGCGGAAAAATGAGCTCCCTCAAGCTCAGTAGCACAGAAGGAAGGAATCTTCTCTAAAAACGCCCCTGACCGGTAGCCCAACACCAGGGCCGGAGGGTAGGAGTTGCCTAAACCTCAAAGAGATTATGGAGGACTGCCTGTCCGAAAGCACTGTCCCTGCGGGACTCCCTCTCCAGGCAGTAATGGGCCTCAAAAGTCTGGCTTGAAGACCAAGTAGCAGCCCGGCAGATGTCTGCCAACGGAGCAGAGCGGAGATGAGCCACTGACGCAGCCTTCGCCCTCACACGATGAGCCGTGACTCGACCCTCCAATGAGAGGCCGGCCACCCCATAAGCCCAAGTGATGCAGTCAGCAACCCATATGGACAAAGTACGCTTGGAGACAAGGAGCCCCAACTTATTGGGGTCAAAAGAAACGAAGAGCTGAACAGCCCTCCTACAGTCAAGGTAGAAGGACAAGGCCCTCCTACAGTCCAGGGTATGCAGGACCATCTCAGCCCAGCTGGCGTGCGGCCTGGGAAAGAAGGTCGGAAGAACCACCTTCTGGTTGAGATGAAAAGGAGAAATCACTTTTGGAAGAAACTTAGGGTGAGTCCGTAAGACTACCCTATTCCTGTAGAACCTAGTGTAATTAGGATCAGACACTAGGGCCTGCAGTTCTCTAACGCGCCTAGCAGAAGTAAGGGCTACCAAAAACAATGTTTTCCAGGAGAGAAAACGAAGAGGGCAGGTAGCCATTGGTTCAAAGGGCGGACAGGTAATCCGCTGTAAGACCACATTCAGATCCCACTCCGGAGCTGGTGGGCGCAAAGGAGGCTTAAGGAGAAGGCGGCCTCGGAGAAAACGAGCCACCAAAGGGTGGTTGGAAAGAGGCCTGCCGTCCACCGGTGCGTGATGCGCAGAGAGAGCACTGAGGTGGACTCTGACAGAGTTGGACTTAAGGCCAAGGTTGGAGAGGTAAAGCAAATATTGCAAGACCACTGCCACCAAGCAGGAGAAGGGATTCTCAGACTGCTGAGCACACCACACGGAGAACCGACGCCACTTAAGAGCATAGGACTTCCCAGTGGAGGGCCGCCTGGAGGCCAAGACGACCTCTTCCGAGGCAGCAGGAGGGGAGCAAGGACTACCCTTTTAGTAGCCAGGCCATCAGATGAAGGGACCGGAGGTTGGGGTGTAGGAGAGTCCCCTGATCCTGTGACAGGAGATCGGGTTGAAGCCCCAGAGGAAGAGGAGTGTCCACCACCAGCTGCATTAGAAACGGGAACCAGGGTTGTCTCGGCCACCGGGGAGCCACTAGGATCATCGAGGCTCTGTCTCTGAGAACTTTGAAGAGCGTCCGAGACACCAGTGGCATGGGAGGAAAGGCATACAAGAGGCCCGTGGACCATGGAATCAGAAAAGCATCCGCCGCTACTCTGAGAGGATGCGGTTGTCGAGAGCAGAATCTATCAGGGGACTGGCAAAGAGATCCATGGTGGGGAGGCCCCACTTGAGAAATATCTGCTGAACCACCAACGGATCCAATCTCCACTCGTGAGGTTGGAGGATCCTGCTCAGCTTGTCTGCCAGGTAATTTTCTTGACCTGGGAGATAGACAGCTTTGAGGAGGATGCCATGTAGGACGGCCCAAGAGCACAGTTTTTGTGCCTCCTGACAGAGAAGGAAGGAGCCTGTGCCTCCTTGTTTGTTCACGTAGAACATTGCAACTTGATTGTCCGTCTGGACCAGCACAGACTGGTGAGAAGTGAGGTGGGAGAAGGCTCTCAGAGCTAGTCGAATGGCTCTGAGCTCCAGGAAGTTTATCTGCTGAGCAGACTCCCAAGGAGTCCAGAGGCCTTGAGTACATGTCCCTTGGCAATGTGCTCCCCAACCCAGGAGAGAAGCATCGGTTGTCAGCACCTGAGAAGGCGGAGGAGATTGAAAATCCACTCCCAGCACCAGGTTTGGCAGATGAAGCCACCACCGCAGAGAAGAGACCAGCAGGTCGGATACCCAGCAGGTGGAATCAGCTATGAGAAGGATCAAGAGTGCAAAAAGACATGCATCTAATCCTCCAGGACGTGAATGTTAAACTCTTGATGCCTTTGGGCGTCGAACCTTCCAGGCCTCTATGCTTTCTGCCAGGATTAGTTCCTGCATTCTATATATGGGAATGTTTCTTAAGGAAGTTACAGGAGATCTAGAGCTTATGAGCCCTCTTCTTCCTGATGATAAGAGACAAGATTATCTTGCACTTATCAAACATGCTCAGGATGTTTCCAAATTTGTAAATCGTGCAGCTTTTGATTGTTTTGAGTGCATAAGCCGAATTTCTGCTATTGCCATAGGCGCACGTAGGATTGCCTGTCTCCAGGCATCTGACTTGGAACTTTGGGTGCAGGACAAATTGGGGAATATTCCTTGCACAGGAGAGAATCTCTTTGGCAAAAATTGGCAAGAGAAAGCTAATGAGCTAGATGCTGATAATCTCACCTTGGATAGATTATCAAAATCTACAGCTGATCCTGCAAGGAAAAAGTCCTACAAAAAACATTCTTCACTAGAAAGAAGTTCTACCCCTCCTATACCCAGCAAGGGCATCGTTCAGGTCAGTCTGCCCTAAAGGGTCAGCAGCAACCAAAACAAAGAAAAAAAAAGGCTGCTAAGCTTCAACCAGCTGAGCAGACTCAGCCTCCACAGGGGCTTTGACTCCCATCTAGAGAACTTTGGCTTCCTGGCCCTGAACGGGCCAGAGCCTTCCACCATTCCAGGAAGGTTATGTTATTTTGCCCCCAGATGGGGCAGATAACAGCAGAAAGTTGGACTCTGTCCATTGTAAGAGAGGGATACAAGCTTCACTTCCTCAGCATGCCCCTCCCCCCCTACAATGGTAAGACAGTTCAATTCTCAGACCTCTCTCAACTCCCAGTTAGATCACGAGGCCAGTCTGCTTCTTGCCCAAAGGGCAATAGAAGAAGTTCATCAACAGGGTTCAGGGTTCTATTTCTCCTTTTTCCTTATTCCAAAGAAAACAGGAGGGCACAGACCCATTTTGGACCTCAGAGAATTGAACAAATTCCTGTTCAAAGAGAAATTCAAAATGATTTCTCTGGGAACTCTACTGCCATACCTTCAGAGTCAGGACTGGCTTTGTTCTCTAGATCTCAAGGATGCATACACTCATGTTCTCATCCATCCAACTCACCGAAGGTTTCTTTGCTTTCTATTTCAAGGGAAGCACTACCAATACAGAGTTCTTCCTTTTGGCCTGGCCTTGGCACCAAGGGTGTTCACGAAATGCATGGGTGTGGTGGCAGCATTCCTCCGCACCCTAAAAATATTCGTCTTCCCTTACTTGGACGATTGGCTCATTCGAGCCCCATCAGAGCCAGGGGCCAGGATTTCTCTATCTCACACAATGCGTATCCTTCAATATTTGGGACTTGTCATAAACTTCCCAAAATCCAACCTAGCTCCCACTCAGTCTCTAGAGTTCATAGGAGCCCTGCTGGATACCAGACAGACAAGGGCCTATCTTCCACAGTCCCGCTGCCTTCGCATTGTGCAGTTAGCTTCCCAAGCAATGTTAAAGTCTCACCTCACTGCTCGGGAAATGTTACAATTGCTAGGCCACATGGCATCCACCGTGCATGTGGTCCCTTATGCCCGCCTCCATATGAGGGCAGCCCAGTGGACTCTATCCACGCAGTGGACTCGGGCGTCAGGTTGCCTGTCGGACAAAATAGCAACCTCAGATCGTCTTATTTTGTCTCTCCAATGGTGGTAGTCACCCCAGAATCTGTTGGTGGGGTCCCCTTTTCAGCAACCTCCACCTCAAGTAACTCTAACAACAGGTGCCTCACAGGTGGGTTGGGGAGCCCATTTGCAAGGCCTCTCTACCCAGGGTACCTGGACTCCACAGGAGACCGATCTACACATCAATCTCCTAGAGCTCAGAGCAGTCTTCCTTGCTCTTCGAGTGTTTCACACCCAGCTCAGCTACAAAACTGTCCTAATCCAAACGGACAACCAGGTAGCCATGTTCTGTCTGAACAAGCAGGGTGGGACAGGCTCTCTGTCGTTCTGCAATGAAGCTTTGCGACTTTGGGCCCTCGCCAGAGAGCATCAGATTCATCTCCTTGCAGTGTATCTTCCAGGCCTTCAAAAATCTTGGGCAGACAGACTCAGTCGAGTTCTGCTTCCACACGAATGGTCTCTCCATGCAGACCAGGTTGCCAAAAGTTTCCAATTTTGGGGAACCCCGGACATAGACCTCTTTGCAAGTCTGCTGAATGCCAGACTTCCCCGGTTCTGTTCCAGGATTCCGGCTCAGGGTTGTCAGGCCACGGATGCCTTCCTCCTCCACTGCGGTCGGGACTTTCTGTATGCCTTCCCACCCATTCCCCTAATCACAAAATCCTATTCAAGCTTCAGAGAGACATAGGCCGTATGATTCTCATAGCCCCACATTGGCTACAACAAGTGTGGTACCCTCTGCTCTTACATCTCTCTCAAGCTCTATCTCTGGAGCTAGAATCTGCTCCAGATCTCCTATCTCAGGAGGACGGGATGCTGTGGCATCCCAGTCCCCAGTCTGTACATCTCAGGGCCTTGTTGCTGAAAGCCTAGAACTTTATGGTCTTAGCCTTTCTCGGCAAGTAAAGGATATCCTTTATGCTTCCAGGAAACCATCCACAAGACGCTCTTATGCTTTCAAGTGGAAAAGGTTTACCATATGGTGTTCGCAGAAGGGTCTTAACCCTCTTGCAATATCTTTGGAATCATTACTGGAATATCTCCTTCATTTGTCTAACACAGGGCTTAAGACCAATTCAGTGAGAGTTCATCTGAGTGCTATTGCAGCTTCTCTCAAACCTTTAAATGGGCAACCTATTTCCTCTCATCCTATCATAGCTAGATTTATGAGAGGCCTTCTTCTAACCAAGCCTCCCATTAAGCCACCACCGGTGGCATGGGATTTAAATCTGGTTCTTGGCCAGCTCATGAAGCCGCCTTTTGAACCATTAGCTACTACCTCTTTGAAATTCCTTTCCTGGAAGGTTATTTTTCTTATTGCAATCACATCAGCACGTCGCATTAGTGAATTGCAAGCATTGGTGGCTGATCCTCCTTATACAAGGTTCCATCATGATAAGGTAGTCCTTAGGACTCATCCTCACTTTATGCCAAAGGTGGTTTCACCTTTTCATTTAAACCAATCAGTTTACCTTCCTGTTTTTTTCCCAAGGCCTCATGCCTCTAATGCAGAAAGGAATCTTCATACTTTGGACTGTAAAAGAGCTTTGGCCTTTTACTTGCAAAGGACTCAGCAACATAGAAAGTCCTCCCAACTCTTTGTTGCTTTTGATCCTAGTCATTTAGGGCTTCCAGTCTCCAAAAGGACACTGTCCAACTGGATTGCGCAGTGTATATCTTTTGCCTATCGGAGTAAGAACCTTCCTCTTGAAGGCCATGTCACAGCGCACAATGTGAGAGCCATGGCAGCCTCTATGGCTCATCTTCACTCTGTGTCTATCGACGACATCTGTCGAGCAGCTACCTGGGCCTCGGTTCATACCTTCACAGCCCATTACTGCTTGGACAAGGACTCCCGCCGGGATGCCTTGTTTGGTCAGGCTGTTCTTCAACACCTGTTCCATACTTAATCACCTCCTACCCACCATCCCTGGTAGGATGCCAGAGATCCATGGGGGAAGTGGAGCCTTTCGAAAAGGCACACAGCTTCTGGGGTTTCTCCCTGGCATCTATAGCTAGAGAGTCCCCATATGTGAAGACTACATTTCTGCTTGTTCCCGGAGATCACCTGTAACAGGTGATCTCCGGGAACAGCAGGATTTTAGTCTTCACAACCCATCCACCTCCCCTAGGAGTTGTATCTCTCTATCTCTCTTCTTCTCTTTCCCTCTCTCTTTTTGTCTCAGCTTTAAACTCAACTGGATAGAGGCAGTAGGGAAAGGCGGGAAGGCAGCACACAGGCACTGTGGGGTGCTTCCAAAAGCTTCCTAATTGGACGCTGGGAAGCGTTCCCGCGCAGGCTCCGTCGGTACCGACGATACCCATATGTGAAGACTAAATTCCTGCTGTTCCCGGAGATCACCTGTTACAGGTGAGTAACTATGCTTTTCTGAAGGAGTAAAGCAACGCAGAATAGTGTGACAAATGGAAACTGTGTTAATGACCACAAAAGAGCTAGCCTAAAGTTATCTGGATAATTATCCAGACAGAAGTCTCAATTTCGCTGCTAACTGGATAATTCCAGCGATTGGTGCTATATCTGGATCTGGCTTTGGCGGAGGCTTTGGATGATACTTTTTATATCCCGTGACATCTGAGGCAGGGCCAGCATTGGTGGCCCGAAACGTGCACGTGTGTGACGGAGTATGCGGGGTCCATTTAGGATCAGAGTTCCGTCATTCAGGTAAGTGTGGTGTTGAACTAAATTGATTAAAAGGATACAGCGATTAGGGAGTGTGACATTGTCCATTCCTCACCGTGATATCCGACAAAAAATATTGCACTGCTCTTTTATTTCGAGGAGGTTTTCTTTTATATTGACATATCTGGATCTTCAGCGATAGTCGCTATCCGGATAGCAATGCTGAATATCAGAGTTATTTCTAAACACTACAATGGTCATTTAAAAAAAAAAAAGCGCTGACCATAATGTTATAGTATCATTCCCTATGTTTTTTAGATTCAGGAGTATTAGTAAACAAACAGGAGACACTAGCCTGTACTCCAGCAATAAGATCCATAGGAAAAAAAATTGGAGATTATAATCCTGAAAATTCCTGATGCTGGGCATTTCATTTTTTAAATATTTTTTTGTTGGCAAATCTGAATGCTTTCAATTATACAAACAGTTAACATTTACATATATGAGCAGCAACTTTCATGCCATGCTCACATTTAAGAAAATAGATTATGGGTTGTGTGAATTTTCTATCAATAAGAAAAATATATTTTTCTGTAGTGCTATTCATTCCCATTCATGTACTGTGCCTATAATCTGCTTTTGTGGCTTCTGCAACTCCCTTATTAACCTTTTCAGTTGCAGTTTTAAACATTTGATTGCCATTTACTGCTCCAGTTGCTTTTGGGTTGTTATCTTTGAAAACAATCAGTCTACCTTTTTCCATATACTATTAAAAATGACTTTGTTTTCATGGTGTTTTTCCATCCACTTATAAGAAGCTCTTTAATTGCTGCTATTACCCCTATTGAAACTAATTTTCTATAATACAATTACAGTTCTAGTATTTTGGTTGTCTTTCCCAAATTAAGTTTCTTATCAAATAAAATCTGATTCTGAATAGTCTCATATACAATACTTTCCAAAAAGTATCTTATCACTTAGCGCAAAATAATGTATAAATAAATCTTACTGCACACTTTATTTTGTAATTTAACTTTTATTCATTTTTTGTTCTGACAGGATAATAATCCTGCACGTCTCCAAAACAGAGACCAAGCTTCACAGCTTATGTAAAACATATCTATTAGATATATCTCCTCGCTCCCCACCCTCTTTTCTCCCTCCACTCCCACTTAATATAGATTTTAACAGATCGAAAGACAGTTCATTGAACATATCCTATCGCTTACGCCACCAGGACCAGTAGTTACTCCATATAGTTTTCATCTTCCCTCCTCACCTCTGTAGTATAGTTGTAAGTTTGTTCAAGCTATAGAGGTTATGCAGTCTTTCAGAAAAACCCTTTAGCATTGTGAATTGTTTATAGTTCGCTGCTCTCTCTCCTCGAGCAGCCACAATCACAGATTTCACAAAGTCTTAATAGTTCTTCTGCGCCATTGGGGAGTATTTATGCCACAAAAACATTTTATGATCTCTATTAAGAGTAAGCCCCACAATATCTTCCATAATAGAAATACATTTAGCCCAATAAGATTGGACTCCTGGACCATTCTCACCACGTGTGGAAATATGTCCCTACCTCTCCCACTTCCACAATAAACATTTATCATCCCCCTGTCCTTTTATTTTATACAATTGCTCTGTTATGAGATTCAACCTGCAAGCAGCTTTAGATCTTTTCTACTACATTGGCAGCAATTGATATCGGATGGATACTCATAAAAATCTTCTATCATTCTCTCAGGTCAAACATAACCCCCTGATCCAGTTCACACTGCCGTAAATGTCATGGGAGGGAGTCTGAGGCACCCTGTTATGCCCTGTATATCTTTTGAAATAATTCCATTATCTCTCTATCGCCCTTCGCACTAAACTCCCAGGAAGGTCTTATAAGGTCCTTCCCAGTACTACTCATTGTAGCATAATGCTTCACTTGAAAGTACCTATACCTGTACCAGTATCTGTACTTAACCCAAATTCCTTCAAGTTTTCAGATGAAACCAACTCTCTGTGATCAAAAAATTGCCCCAACCTATTGAGTCCTTTCTCTTCCCATCTTTTGAAAAGTGGACCAACAAACCCTGGTGGAAAGTCAGCATTGTACCAAAGGGGGTATTGGAAAGGAAATCATCTAAGCTTCCCCTACACCACCACCTTAAAACGAGTATAAGGATAAGATATTCTATTAGCCCGAAAATGAAAGTCTCGTGCCCAAATCTTATACTGTATTACAGTTTTTCCTGCCCCTTGAGCCCTTGCTCTATACAGATCCAGGGTTAGGCCACCTGCTTCACTCCTAGACAGCTTTCAGATTTCCAGGAACAAGCAGGAATGTAGTCTTCACATATGGGTGACATCGGTGTACCGATGGAGCCTGCGCGGGAAGCTTCCCAGCTACCAATAGGAAAGCCTTTGGGGGCACTCCACCACGCCTGCGCCACTGCCTTCCTGCTCTCCCAACTCCCTTTCCTTAGTTATTCTTTTCCCGCAAAGCCAGCAGGTCAAAATCCTGTCACTGGAGAAAGAACTTAAACGTTTTTCCAAAGGGCTTCTGCCTTATCGCCAGTGGTTTCGTCCTCTATTCCTCTATCAATTTTTCTTTTGATTTATTATATAAAAATATATTTTTTGTTTTCTTTAAATTTTTTTTCATATTTTTTCCTCAGTGCCTCATGCCTCCTCTGCCTTGGCCTACCATCTTTACGATGGACAAACGCTCGAGTGGATTCAAAAAATGTACCAAGTGCTCCGGCACCATTTCGGTTACAGATAAATAAGATTGGTGTCTGAAATGCCTTGGTCCTGGCCATATTCCCCGTCTGCTCCCTCTGTAAACAGAGGGGCCTAGGGAACTGGGGCCAAAATGTTTGGAGAACTATTTACAACGGACTCAATGTCACTAGTCTCGACTTGGTCGAGAGCATCTTAATTCTCTCAGGCTTCCAAACCCTCCAAGGGTTCCAAGCACTCTGACTAGAAAAAGGATAAATAATCCAGGTCTCCCTCGAGGTCTTCCAAAGACAAGTAGAAGCCTTGAGAATCCATAGAGGGGTTGAAGGAATCAAGAGAGAAGTCCAACGATTCGTCAGAAAAGTCACAGGAGTTGGGAGAAAGTTCCCACTCCAAGCATTGAGACTCTCCCAGGACCTCTTAGGACTCTGGCCATCAGGCCATCAGTCCAAGCATCTCCAGCAGGAGGACTTGTCCTTCAAAGCCTCGGTGGGGAAGTGGGAAGCTTCTGTGGCCTTGACCTCTGGAGAGCCGCCGATGCCATGTTCTGGTACAGTGGCGGAAAGCCCTGTTTTCCGGGAATAAGTAGGAAGTCAGTCCTCACATATGGGTGATGTCTGCACCGATGGAGCCTGTGATAAGGAAGCTTATCATAGCTCAGGAAGGAGCTATAGAAAAGGTGAAGTGACTCTGAACAAGCAACCTGTCAGTTCTGGTAGAAATAAGAAAACAGAATTTTCCCATAAAAGACTACCAGTCCCAGAATGCACCAGGTTTCCAACAGCCATTAGAGGAGCTGAAGTGGGGAAACGTGTGTTCAATCAGGAGGGCTATGAGGTAATCCCCAAGCACTCATCTCAAAGGGCAGGGCCTGATTCAGCACAGCTGCGCTGTATTAGGGAGGAGCACTCATCTAAGCAGAATAAAGGTAGAGTTTATTCTACAGAGAATTATCCTCATTATCCTGAGCATCAGCTTGAGCTTGATCAGTTTCATCTGAAGGATCATCAGAAGCAGAAGCCAAACCGGACGGACAGAGAGGGAAAGAAACCCTTTGGAAGAAGGAAGAGAAAAGCCTTTGAGAAGTCTAGAAGAGTCCAGAGCAGTACGTATACTGGGAGTCATTCCAAGGGCCAGCATACACCATTGGACTGGGGAAAGCCAGAGGAATGGTGCTGCAGAGCTAGGAATCTCCAGACGGTACCTCTGAGAGAGACGGCTGCACGTGGAAGGGACCCTAAGACCCGTGCCAGAAGGTATGTGAAGAGAGATCCAGTGTCCAGGGATCTGGATTGGAAGGCTGGACATAAGAACTGGACTACATACTGGCCAGGCTATATAGAGAGGAACTCTAACAGCAATGGAAGCTCAGGTATGAACACTGATCTATGCCCTACCTATAACCTTGAAAGACAGCAGGGAAACAAGTATTCTCCTGAAAGTGCTCCATTGAGAGATTCATCTGTGCCAATCCATGATATTGAACCCATGCTTGTTGAAGAAGGGGGAATGATTGCAGATGAAGAATGTGTTTATATGGACTGCTCTCTGTCCAAACTCCTTTGGTGATTTTCTGTTATAAAGTACAGCAACCATCACAAAGAAATACAAACTTGTTCTTTAATCTACTCAGAAAAGCTCCTGAAGCAGGATTTGACCCACACAGTAGAACGCAAGCCAGCTAAGGGGTTTCAGCTGGATAACTGCTAGCAATTGAGCCTTACCTAATTGCTTGTGAGCTAGGAGAGAATCACTTCTGAATCTATGTGGGAAGATATAAGAAGTTAACCTGAAAAGAACAGGTTTTTTTCTCTTTGTAGCTTTTGGTTTGTTGTTTGATACTTGCTAAGAGGATATTAGCTAAGCCTACAGAAAAAGACCAGTTTGTTATCAACCAGGTCTTATTTCTTTTGCTTTAATTGCCTGACAAGTTTAAAGGTTGTTTTCCTTATTTTGTTTTTTCAAGTTTAACACTGAAAGCAAGTAACCTGATTTATGTGCTACTAAGCATATCTGCATTGGGAGAAATAACCCCATAAATAAATATCTTATTGGTTTTAACACTTGAGCACAACTAAATTATTGTCAGCAGCTGTGTCTGGTGTGAATGAACTGCATTGCCCACAATCCCTTGCAAATCATATAGATATATGCACTTGCCAAGACTGTGAAGATTCTCACCCAGGCAGCCGTCTGACAAGCCCTTGTGGAAGCATCCCCTCAGTTTTCAGAAAGCCTTTGGGAGATGCCACCACACATGCGTGGTCCCCTTTCCACCCAAGGGTGCCATCTTGCTCAGTCTCCTTTTTTCCACGGAGCCCTTCAGACGTTGTCTGGCTTGTCCTAGGAAACAGTTGATAATTTTGTTCCCCGAGTTTCCAACTCACCTCCGGTATTGCACCGATACTCTTCCCACCTACCAACCTCGGTGCCTCAGCGTCGGGTTTGGTTTAATTTTTGTAGTCTTTTTGTTATTTACTTTTTCTGGCACCTTTCGCACCTTTTCTCTCTTGCTGGCAGCCTGGAGGGTCTTCGACCTTGCAGGGGTACTTTTTTCCCCCATGGCTGTCAGTAATTTTAAGAAGTGTGATCGGTGCTCTAAAATCATGTCTTTGACCGAGGCACACTACTGCTGTCTAAGTTGCCTCTGGCCAGATCCTGACCTGGTGGCCTGTGGTCTCTGCAAGAGGATGTCCAGCAAGGCCCTCAAGAGCCACCAGCAGCAGCGCAAAAGGTTTTCCCCCAAGTCCCCGAAAGGGGGGTCTCCCTTAAAGGAACACAGGAAGAAGAAACCCTCGAAAGCGGCATCCTTGGATGGTTTCGACCGGCCGGGAGCTCCCCGGGCCCAGTCTCGCAGTCCGAGACGCTTGTCCGAGGCATTGGAGAAGGAGCAACCAGCGAAGGTCCCTCAGAAGGATCCGGCCACGGACCAGCCTCGGTCCCCAGATACCATTCTCATTGAAGATTCCCCTTCGGGGAAGCTGGCATCAGGCCCGAGTCCCTTGGTGGTCTGTAGTCCTAGAGAACTTAGTCATCCTGCCCTTGAAAGGTCCAGAACCTCTCACCATCCCTGGCAGACTTTGTCATTTTGCCTGAAGATGGCAACAAATAACATCAGAAAACTAGACTCTTTCCATTGTACAAGAGGTGTACAAACTCCATTTTCACAGTATGCTCCTTCCCACCATAACAAGATGACAGTTCAATTCTCAGGACCCTTCCACCCCTCTCTTGTCTCAAGAGGTCACCTCACTACTTGCTCAAGGAGCAGTAGAGGAGGTACCCATATCCCAACGGGGCATGGGTTTCTACTCCCTTTTCTTCCTCATTCCAAAGAAACCAGGGGGATACAGACCCATACTGGACCTCAGAGAGTTGAACAAGTATCTGTTCCGAGAAAAATTCAAGATGATCCCCCTTGGAACACTTCTTCCTTACATTCAGAGTCAGGATTGGCTATGTTCTCTAGATCTAAAGGATGCATACACGCATATTCTCATCCATACAGATCACAGGAGGTTTCTTTGATTCCTTTTTCAAGGAAGTTATTACCAGTACAGGGTTCTTCCCTTCGGACTGGCTTCTGCCCCAAGAGTCTTCACAAAATGCATGGCAGTAGTAGCAGCATTCCTGAGAACTCTGGGAATATTCGTCTTCCCCCTACTTAGACGACTGACTCATCCGAGCATCAACAGCTCCAGAAGCCAGCTTCGCTCTTTCTCACACAATGCAAATCCTGAAGTATCTGGGACTGGTCATAAACCTCCCAAAATCTCATCTCACCCCTTCTCAATCTCTGTAGTTAATAGGGGCTCGTCTAGACACAAGGCAGTCAAAGGCTTTCTGTCACAACCACGTTGTCTTCAAATACTCCAGCTGGCCTCTCAAGCAGCTATGAAAACACTAACTGCTCGAGAAATGCTCCAGCTGTGGCATATGGTATCCACTGTCCATGTGGTTCCCTATGCTCGCTTTCACGTGCGAGCAGCCCAGTAGACCCTAACCTCGCAGTGGACACAGGCCCCGGGTCGCTTGACGGACAAAATCAGAAACTCAACACCTCTCATTTCATCCCTACAGTGGTGGCAATCCCTGGAAAACCTTCTCATAGGCTCTCCTTTCAAGCAGCCACTACTCCAAGCCACCTTGATGACAGATGTGTCCAAGTTAGGCTGGGGGGCTCACTTTGACAATCTCTCCACTCAGGGTCTCTGGACCCAGCAAGAGACTTGTCTCCACATAAACCTCCTGGAACTCAGGGCCATCTTTTGTGCTCTTCAAGTATTTCAGGCCCACCTCAGCTACAAGACAGTTCTGGTCCAGACCGACAATCAAGCAGCATGTTCTAAGTGAACAAACAGGGTGGGACGGGGTATGCAAATGCTAGAAGTCTAAAAAATAAGGTGGGGGGGGAGTTAGAATATATAGCACTAAATGAGAGGTTAGATATGATTGGAATCACAGAGACATGGTGGACACTGTGATACCTGGGTACAAACTATATCCTAATGATAGAGCTGATCAAATTGGTGGAGGGGTTACGCTCTGTTAGAGAGGGCATTCAGTCAGAAAGGATTAAAATTTGGCAGGAAACAAAATTTGCTGTAGAATCTCTATGGATTGAAATTCCTTTTAAAAAGGGAAGGCGATGGCAGTGGGTGTGTACTATCGACCGCTTGGCCAGAATGAACAAATGGATGATAAAATGCTCAAAGAAATCAAGGAAGCAGGAGCAGAAGAACCGTACATCTCAACACACTCTGTGTCCCTACCAGCATGAGATCTGTTAAAACAGAAACAAGCAACAGAGCATTCACCTATGCAGCGCCAATCCTCTGGAACCAGCTCCCTTCTGAGCTCCGAATGTCGAATAGCCTTAATGAATTCAGAAAGAACCTCAAAACTCATTTATTTCAGACATACTACAACCCGACCTAATTGCAGCACCTTACCACAATAAGCTCTCTTCTAATGTCACTCAGAACACACGCAGCATTCGATGACCGTTAGGTAACCATGTATATATGTATATTTTACCCCCCTCCCTCGCACCCTTTAATCGAATGTTTATTTAGATTTGTAAAAGCATATAATCTCTATTTCGTGTGTTATGTAAATCATTGCCCAAATCAAAATTGTATTCCTAGAAATTCATTGTATTGTACGTTACACGATGATTCTATACAGTAAACCGCGGCTGATCGTAGGAAGCGGCGGTATACAAATGTCTACTAAATAAATAAAAATAAATAAATAAAGGAAGCTAACAAAAGCTACAGCACAGTAATAATAATGGGTGATTTCAATTACCCCGGTATCGACTGGATCAATGTCACGGCAGGACAAGCAAGGGAGATAAAGTTCCTAGATGAAATAAATGACTGCTTCTTGGAGCAGCTGGTTCATGAACCGACCAGAGGGGAAGCTATATTGGACCTAGTCCTTAGTGGAACACCAAATCTGGTGCAAGAGATAAGGTTGTTGGGGCCACTTGGCAATAGCGATCATAGCATGATCGTGTTTGATTTAATTAGTGGAGGAGGGATGGTAAGGAAATCCACAGTACTACTTTTTAACTTTTGAAAGGGAGACTATGATAAAATGAGGAAAATAGTTAAGAAAAAACTTAAAGGAGCAGTTGCAAAGGTTAAAGACTTACATTAAGCTTGGGTGTTGTTGAAAAATACAATCTTGGAAGCCCAGACCAGCTGTATTCCACGCTTTAGGAAAAGTGGAAGGAAGTCCAAAAAACTGCCAGCATGGTTTAAAGGTGAGGTCAGAGAGGCGGCTGTTGCCAAAAAAGCATCTTTCAGGAAATGGAAAAAAGAGCCAAGTGACGAAAACTGGAAACAGCACAAGCACTGGCAAGTTAAATGCAAGCCATTGATAAGGCAGGCAAAGAGAGAATTTGAGAAGAAACTTGCTGCAGAAGCAAAAACGCGTAATAAAGACTTTTTCAAGTTCATTCGTAGCAAAAAACCTGTCAGAGTCAGTTAGACCATTAGATGATAGAAGGGTAAAAGGGGCAGTAAGAGGGGCAAGGCTATAGCAGAGAGAGTGAATGAATTCTTTGCTTTGGACTTTACTGAGGAAGATGTAGGGATGTGTTACCCATGACTGACATGGTATTTAAAGTTGATACTGCAGAAGAATTGAAAGAAGTATCACTACACCGGGAAGATGTATTAACACTATTTGATAAACTGAAGAGTAGCAAATCACCTGGACTGGATGGTATACATCCAAGAGTGTTGAAAACTGAAATATGAGATTGCTGACCTGCTATTAGTAATCTATGAACTATCGTTAAAATCTCTCTGTAATACCTGAAGATTGGAGGATGGCCAATTTAACGCCAATTTTTAAAAAGGGTTCCAGGGATGAGCCGGGAAACTACAGACCGGTGAGCCTGACATGAGTACTGGGGAAAAATGGCAGAAACCATCATAAAAAACAAAATAACTCAGTATGTAGATTGTCATGGCCTAATGGTAGACAGCCAGCATGGCTTTAGACAAGGAAGATCTTGTCTTACTAATATGTTATGTTTTTTTGAAGGTGTGAATAAACAGGTAGACAAAGGTGAGTCGGTTGATATAGTGTATCTGGACTTTCAGAAAGCCTTTGACAAGGTCCCTCATCCAGAGACTTTTAGCAAAACTAAAACATCATGGGCTAGGAGGCAGTGTACTATTGTGGATCAGGAACTGGTTAAAAGATAGAAAGCAGAGGGTAGGGCTAAATGGCCAATTTTCCCAATGGAAAAAGGTGAATAGTGGAGTACCCCAAGGATCTGTGCTGGGTCCGCTGCTTTTTGACACATTTATAAATGACCCGGAAAAGGGAATAACGAGTGAGGTTATCAAATTTGCAGATGACACAAAACTATTTAATGTTGTTAAAACCCAAGAGGATTGTGGAAAATTGCAAGAGGATCTTGATAAATTGGAAAACTGGGCATCCAAACGGCAGATGAAATTTAATGTGGACAAGTGCAAAGTTATGTACCTAAGAAAGAACAATCCAAACTATGGTTACATGATGCAAGGTTCCACATTGGGAAGCACCACCCAGGAAAAAGATTTAGGCGTCATTGTGGATAACATGTTAAAACTTTCCACCCAGCGTGCAGCGGCGGCCAAGAGAGCAAATAGAATGCTAGGTATCTTAAGGAATGGAATGGAAAATAAAACAAGGGATATTATAATGCCTCTGTATCGTTCCATGGTGCGACCGCACCTTGAATATTGTGTGCAGTTCTGTTCACCGTATCTTAAAAAGGATATAACGTTATTAGAAAAGGTACAGATGAGAGCCACCAAAATGGTAAGAGGCTAAAAAGGTTAGAGCTCTTCAACCTGGAAAAGAGATGGCTGAGGGGAGATATGATCGAGGTCTTTAAATTAATGAATGGAGTGGAACGGGTAAATTTAGATCGATTGTTTACATTATCATAATATGGAAAGACTAGGGAACATGCAGTGAAGCTACAGGGTAACCTACTTAAGACTAATAAGAGAAAATATTTTTTCACTCAACGTGTAATCAAACTCTGTAATTTGTTACGGGAGGCTGTTAGTGTAGCTGGTTTAAAAAAAAAGGTTTGGACAAGTTCCTGGAGGAAAGGTCCATAAACCATTATTAAAAAGGGATCCAGGATTTCAATGCTTGACCCAATACAAGCATTGTGGAACCTGTGTCTTTTGGGGAAACTGCTATGTACGTATGACCTAGATTGGCCACTATTGGAAACAGGAACCCAGTATGGCATATCTTATGTTCTTATTATTGGTACCGACATGTACCAAGACAGCAGACTCCTCCCCAGCACTATCTAAGACCTTGTCTAGGTGGCGCGTGAGGTCTGCTACATTCGCACCAGGCAGGCATGTTACCAGGTATCCTCGCGTCCACCAGCCACCCAGCTATCTACATGCTTAATGATCGAATCACCAGCTATAATGGCTGTCCTAATCCTTGTCCCTGGAGAAACTTCCTCGGTGCGAGAGGGTTTTACATCATCTGGAGGACAGGTCCTAGCTACAGGATCACTTTCTGCCACCCCAGGGTGATGCTCTCCTGTCACGTGACCTTTCTCCTCCGTGGCAACAGGGATGCTGCCAGACTGGAGGTGGGACTTCAGGACTATATCCCTGTAGGTCTTGTCTATGTACCTCTCTGTCTTATGTCCTCCAAGTGTGCTACTCTTACCTCCAGAGATCGGACTTGTTCCCTGAGAACAAAGAGCTCCTTGCACCTAGTGTACACATAAGATCCCTCACCATCTTGGAGAAAATCATACATATGACACTCGATGCAAAAGACTGGAAAGCCCCCATCTCGCTGCTGGACTGCTGTCTGCATCTTAGTTTTTAATGTTGTGTTTAGTTATTTAAGTTCTTAACTTACTCAGGTTTGCTGAGGATACTTATACTAATAAAACTATACCTAAAATGTTTAATGTACTTTGTTCACCTAAAGCTTAATTAATCTTTGGTCCTTAATGTATGCCCAATGAGGATAAACAGATACACCTGCGAGTCAATATAGCACCTCCTTTCCTTTAAGAGGTTTAAGCACCTATAAAGCTACAGTTATTAACAGCTGTTTGCTACACAGTACCCTGTCCTGTGCTTCTAAGGTAATCTGTGACCAATTTCTAGTGGGAGTCCCACAGCTTTTGCTTGGATAGAGGGAATCTTGGATTCTAAATTTAATGAGAAATTTCTCTGCTGTGTTTTAAATTTAAACTGAAAGCTCTTTGCTGCTACTAGGCCCTGACTGATATAACAGATACACTGGATTCACAGATTAATCAGCTTTAATCAAAAGAATTCCTTTTCCCCCAGAATTTAGAAACGTTCCCAGAAGTAAATACTTTCAATTACAGATATTTCTCTAGAAGTAGCAGTCCCCTTTTGTAGTCCTTCAAGACACAGAATCACAGAACTCTGTTTGAACTCTTGTTGCCTGTGCTTCTGAGGTAAGATGTGACCAATTTCTTGGGTGATTAACACAGACCTTGCCTGGATAGAGGGAGTCTTTCAAAATGGCCCTATGATCTGCCACCTGGCTTTAACACCTATTTTAAAACTTTCACACATCTTTTGCCCCCTGTGTAGACGGCCTCTTTATAAAGCTCTCTAGAAATAATTTATTGCTCAAAGAATACTGACCCTGTTTTGCCTTTTATGCTAAGTTATATTCTGATTTTATTTAAATTAAAGCTCTTTGCTGCTACTAGGCCCTGACTGAGTCTTAAATTTAAACTAGAAGCTCTCTGCTGCGTTCTAAATTTAACTAGAAAGCTCTCTGCTGTGTTTTAAATTTAAACTTGCTGGGTTCTCGGCTGGTCTCTCCGAGGAACCTTTGCAGCGGTTCAAGAATCTGGCCAAGGCCGTCCATGAGCGCTCCAAATTCATGTCTCAAGCAGCTCATGACGAGTTCGAGAAGGCGACCCAGGTAGCTGATGCTGGCATCGGTGCACGTCACGAAGCTTGGCTTCAGTCATCCGACCTCAAGCATGGGTTCAGAACAAATTAGTCGTCCCATGCCTAGGAGAGAACCTCTTTGGCAAACCCATGACTGACAAGGCTGCAGAGCTGGAGACTGAGTTAATGATGAGGACCAGGCTCTCTAAGAAGACCCTTCCCTGACGGGAGCCCTTTTACCGGACGTACATGGACGAGACCTACAGGGATATAGTCCTGAAGTCCCACCTCCAGTCTGGCAGCATCCCTGTTGCCATGGAGGAGAGAGGTCACGTGACAGGAGAGCATCACCCTGGTGTGGCAGGACGTGATCCTGTAACTAGGACCTGTCCTCCAGGTGATGTAAAACCCCTCTCGCACTGAGGACGTTTCTCCAGGGCCATGTGCCCATGAGGGAAGGGTTAGGACAGCTGTTATAGTTGGTGATTCAATCATTAGGCATGTAGATAGCTGGGTGGCTGGTGGACGTGAGGATCGCTTGGTAACATGCCTGCCTGGTGCGAAGGTAGCGGACCTCATGCACCGCCTAGATAAGATCTTAGATAGTGCTGGGGAGGAATCTGCTGTCTTGGTACATGTCGGTACCAATGACATAGGAAAATGTGGTAGGGAGGTTCTGGAGGCTAAATTTAAGCTTTTAGGTAGGAAGTTGAAATCCAGAACTTCCAGGGTAGCGTTCTCCGAAATGCTTCCCGTTCCACGTGCAGGACCCAAAAGGCAGGCAGAGCTCTGGAGTCTCAATGCGTGGATGAGACGATGGTGCAAGGATGAGGGTTTTGGATTTGTTAAGAACTGGGGAACATTCTGGGGAAAGGAGGGGCTCTTCCGAAGGGATGGGCTTCACCTTAACCTGGATGGAACCAGATTGCTGACATTAGCCTTTAAAAAGGAGACAGAGAAGCTTTTAAACTAGAAAACAGGGGAAAGCCCAACAGTTGCCCAAGAGCGCATGGTTTGGAAGAAGGTATCCTTGAAGGATACTACCAAAAGCAGTGAGGTTCCAAAAGAGTAAAGTAGCCCAAATGCCCTTGAGTATGGTGCAGACAGAGCGTAAAGACTCCAAATTACCCATGCCTACCAATAGCCAGATTAATACTAATAAAATACAGTCTCTAAAATGCTTGTATGCAAATGTTATGCTGCTTAAGACAAATAAAAGAAAATATTTTTTCACTCAACGTGTAATCAAACTCTGGAATTTGTTACCGGAGGATGTAGTAAGAGCTGTTAGTGTAGCTGGGTTTAAAAAAGGTTTGGACAAGTTCCTGGAGGAAAGGTCCATAAACCATTATTAAAAAGGGACCCAGGATATCAATGCTTGACCCATTACAAGCATTGTGGAACCTGTGTCTCTTGGGGATACTGCTAGGTACGTATAACCTTGATTGGCCACTGTTGGAAACAGAATACTGGGCTTGATGGACCTTGGTCTGACCCAGTATGGCATATCTTATGTTCTTACCTGAGGAAGGGGGGCTGCTTAACAAACCTACCCACCCTATCAGGCCTCCCTGGCTCCCCAACAGGGTCAGCAGGCCAAGGGACATGGGCATGGCCCACATAAGCAGAATGCTCCAAAACCTCAGGTACCAGCCCCGGCCCAGCCAGGGGGGAGCTTTTGACTCCTTGAGCATTGCCTCTCTATCCCAAGGAGATCAGCAGCCCACAGGAGGACATCTGGCCCACTATGCCTAGCGGTGGGCGGCCATCACCACCGATTCCGGGGCACTAACGGTATTCAGGGAGATTTATCTCCTCCACCTGGCTCAGACACCTCCCTCTTATTTCCTGCGAAAAAGGTCTCCCCTACACCAGGATCTTCTTCTGAAGGTGTTGGCACGTCTTCACGAGGACAAGGCGATGGAACTGGTGCCCCACCACCTCAAGTGCAAGGTGTTCTAATCCAGATAATTCCTCATCCCAAAGAGGATGGGTGGGCCTAAGGCCCATCCTCGACCTGCTGAACCTCAACAAATTCCTGGTGAGGGAGAAGTTCAAGATGCTCTCCCTTTGATCATTGTTGCCATATCTCCAGCGGGGAGACTGGCTATGCTCCTTAGACCTCGCTTATACTCACCTCATTATCCACCCCAACCACAGGCAGTACCTGCAGTTCGTAGTAGGGGGCAGGCATTTTCAATACAGGGTGCTCCACTTCGGCTTAGCCTCTGCCCCAAGGGTCTTCAAAAAATGCCTGGGGATCTTCATTTTTTCCTACCTGGACGACTGGCTCATGAGGGGAGGCACAGCCTCAGAGGTGCAGCAGGCCACCACACGCACCATCCAGGTTCTGCAACACTTGGACTTCGTCATAAACTACTCCAAGTCTCACCTCCTCCCGACACAGTGCCTGGAGTTCATCAGGGCAAAGATCGACACACTCCAGTTGAAAGCCTTCTTGCCCAAAGACCGAGCCAATTCTATCGGATCTCTAGCTTGGGATGTGCAGTCTCTCATTGCCTGCCTGGCTGCTTTTGTGCCTCCTCGGGCACTCTGCCTCCATGGTCCATGTTACCCCAGATGCTCGCCTCCATATGAGGACGGTGCAGTGGTGTCTTCGAGACCAATGGTCTCAGGCCACAGGCTGCCTCTGAGACAGAGTTTTGGTGATCTGCCGGTTGGTGGACTCCCTGGTCTGGTGGCAGTCTCCCCAGCATCTCAAAATATGCATGCTTTTTCAGGCCCCCCCAAGCCACTCGAGGGTCCTCAACACGGACACCTCCCTGCTTGTCAGGGGAGCCCACTGTGGAGATCTCCACACTCAGGGCAACTGGTCGCCAGACGAGAACACCCAGCAGATCAACCTCCTGGAGATCCAGGCCATACACCTTGCCCTGCAGGTCTTCTGCCACCACCTGCGTCACCAGCCAGTGCTGGTCCAGACGGATAACCAGGTGGCGATGTTCTGCATGAAGAAACAGGGGGGTATGGGGTCTTGTGCCTATTTGTCAGAAGGCACTTGTCCTCTGCTCAAGCACAATCCAACAGGGTACCCTCCTACGGGCAGTATACTTGCCAGGCCAGGACAACCTGCTGGCTGACAGCAGAATTCTCCAACCACACCCCAGGGTAGCCATTCTGCTTTTCCAGCTCTGGTGGGAACCTGTGATGAACCTGTTCGCCAGTCTGGACAACTTTCAGTTGCCCCGCTTCTGCTCCCGGCAGGCCCAACCCTCCAGTGGCAGTGGACACCTTCCCTGTCTCATGGTCTGAAGGCCTCATGTACGCCTTCCCTCTGATGCTGCTTATCGCCAAGACCTTGTTCAGGACCCTCTGTGACAGGGCCTCACTCATCCTGATAGCTCCTCGGTGACCCAGGCAGCCGTGGTTCCCGCTGCTTCTGCAGTTGACGGTGGAGGCCCCTATCCCCTTGGGGACTGTACTGGGACTCCTATCTCAGGAGGGGGGGCTCTCTCCTGCACCCCAACCTGGGGCCCTCTCTCCTGCGTCCCAACCTGGGGCCCTATCGCTGACAACGTGGCTGCTGAGAGGGTGACTCTGGCCCCTCTCAGCCTTCCGGCTGAGGTGGAGGGCATTCTACTAGCCTCTCACAAGGCCTCTACTAGGAAGGCTTACGCCTTCAAATGTCGCAGGTTCTCTGCTTGGTGTTCCTAACATGGGGCTGATCCTTTCTCCTTCCCGGTGACTCTGGTGTTAGAGTACCTTCTCCACCTCTTTCAGTCCGGGCTCAAGTCTAACTCTGCCTGAGTGCACCTGCGTGCCCTGGCAGCATATCACCATCTGGTGGATTGTAAGCACCTCTCTGTCCAGTCATTGGTGACCCGTTTCCTCTGGGCCCTGCTCTTATCGAAACCCCCGGTTCACCCTCCGTCAACTGAATGGGACACCTCTAGCGCTTAGAACTTGCTACCCGTTGTTTGCCTAGAACTTGGTGCCCACTACCATGGCCCCACATCACATTGTCCTTCCTCATCCTCCCCCAACTGCCTCCCCTCCTACCAACACCCTCCTTCCTCTTCCCCCTCCCCTCCCCCTACCTTCCTCACTTCTCTCTCCATTCTGCCCCCCTAGCCTAGCATCTGCTCTTGAGATTCATCACACCATCCCCCGCATTCAACCAGCCCCCCTCTATTTAAGGCAACCCCACCCTTGCTTCTGACGTACTATCTCCACTTTACCACGCTCTCTAATACTCATTCTCCTTCTCTCATCAGGTAATAACTGCAACCCTGGCGCCCCCCTCCCCCCCCCCCAGATTTCTTTCTCACCATAAAAAGAGCTCTTTACGTACCCTATCTAATCTCATCCACATCCCGCTTCTCACCCCTTCCACCCTCCCTCATTCATCCCACAATCACTCATCCATAGATATCAACTCCAACCCTATCTCCAAAAATAAATCCACACATAACCTACCTGATACCATCAATTTACCCCTCACTTCCCCTCCCTCACGTCCCTCTATGAGAGCACACACACCCAGACATACCCACCCACACCCTGCTCCCTCTAAATCTTGTTATTACCCTAGAAATAGACCCCCACACTACTCTGATATGAAATCCACACGTAACTTATCCAACTTTATCCATATCCCTCTCCTCCCCCCCTCCACTCTCCCTTTTTCTTGAGCCCTATGGAACGCATGCTCAGTCATTAAAAAGAACCCTTTTATTCACAATCTTTTTATCTCTAATGCCCTATACCTTCTTGCCATGACCGAGACCTGGCTCCCCCCAGACAACACCGCATCCATTGCCTCTTTCTGCTATGGGGGCTACCAGTTATCCCATACACCTCGATCTACTGGTCGCAGTGGTGGCGTTGGCCTCCTGCTCTCTCCCTCCTGCCACCCCAACCACACCTCCCCCTCTCCTTCGAAGTCCACTCCATTCGCCTCCTCACACCACTTCCCCTCCGAGTAGCTGTTATTTATCGCCCACCCGACAAATCCATATCAACCTTCCTCACCGACTTCGACTCCTGGCTTTCTGCCTTTATGGGTCCCTCCTCCCCCACTCTTTATTCTTGGTGATTTCAACATTCACATCGACAACCCCTCTGATCCCCATGCCTCAAAGTTCCTCGCTCTTACCTCTTTGTTTGACCTTCAACTTTGCTCCACTGCCCCCACACAACTACACGGCCACTGCCTTGACCTAATACTCTTCTCCAATTCCTCCCTCAAACTTCAGCAATTCAATCCTCCCCTCATATGACCATCACCTTTTAACATTTACTCTTCAGCTTCCCCCGTCCCAACCTCGTCCTGTCTTCTCTGACCTATTTAGAAACCTTCATAATATTGATCCCCTGACCTATTTAGAAACCTTCATAATATTGATCCCCTGACTCTCTCCTCCACCATTTCTACATCTCACATCCTCCAAGTCCGTCGACGAGGCATTATCTGCATACAATGCTACACTATCCTCAGCCCTTGACACTCTTGCCCCTCCCACCCCACATCCTGTGAAACGATCTACACCCCAACCCTGGCTTTACATAAGAACATAAGATATGCCATACTGGGTCAGACCAAGGTCCATCAAGTCCAGTATTCTGTTTCCAACAGTGGCCAATCTAGGTCATATGTACCTAGCAGTTTCCCCAAGAGACACAAGTTCCAGAATGCTTGTACTGGGTCAAGCATTGATATCTTCGGTCTCTTCTTAATAATGTTTTATGGACCTTTCCTCCAGGATCTTGTCCAAACACCTTTTAAACCCAGCTACACTAACAGCCTTTACTACATCCTCCTCCGGTAACAAATTCCAGAGTTTGATTACACGTTGAGTGAAAAAATATTTTCTTTTATTAGTCTTAAATAGTTTACCCTGTAGCTTCATTGCATGTCCCCTAGTCTTTCTATATTCTGATAACGTAAACAATCGATCTACCCGTTCCACTCCGTTCATTAATTTATAGACTTCTATCATATCTCCTCTCAGCCGTCTCTTTTCCAGGTTAAAGAGCCCTAACCTTTTTAGCCTTTCTTCATAGGAGTATCCTTCCATCCTCTTTACCATTTTGGTGGCTCTTCTCTGAACCTTTTCTAAAATCGCTATATCCTTTTAAGATACGGCGACCAGAATTGCACAGAATATTCAAGGTGCGGTCTCACCATGGAACGATATAGAAGCATTATAATATCTTTTGTTTTATTTTCCATTCCTTTCCTTGTGATACCTAGCATTCTATTTGCTCTCTTGGCCGCCGCTGCACGCTGGGCCGAGGGTTTTAACATGTTATCCACAATGACGCCTAAATCTTTTTCCTGGGCGGTGGTTCCTAATGTGGAACCTTGCATCGTGTAACCATAGTTTGGGTGGTTCTTCCCTAGGTGCATAACTGTGCACTTCTCTACATGAAATTTCATCTGCCATTTTGATGCCTAATCTTTCAATTTATCAAGATCCTCTTGCAATTTTCCACAATCCTCTCGGGTTTTAACAACTTTAGGTTTAAATCTGTTTTTATTAATAACCTGCAGCAATAACCATACAAACAGTAAGCAAACAATAAAGCTAATACAAGGCAGCAGAACAACAACACGATTAGCTTAATGAACCAGGGCGAAGTAAGTTAGAGGGAATAGCAAATGCACGTACAGATGTAAAAGTATAATATAGTCATAATATGGAGTTTTCCCCCTCCCCCCCAACCCACAAAGGAAAACAGCCCACAATACTTGCTCTGCATCACCAGACACAAAGAACCAATATGAGCCAAAGCTGGTATGATAGTACCCCCCCCCCCCAAAATAAATAAATTAAAATAAAAATAAAAATATAAATATAAAAATATACACCCACCCTCCCCCCAATCACACTTGCGGCCTGATATAACTGGGCTCGAAAACAGACAGATCCAGAGTGTGTTCTTCTCCCGGATCCGTCCCCAGTCCACTAAGAACAGCGGAGCCCCTCCCCCCCAGGGTCTCCCCCCCTCTTTCCCCCGTTCCAGTCATCCTTCCCCTCCCACCCCACCCCTCCGCCCCCCCACCCGCCCCCCATCCACCAGGAGATCAAACAGATAGGAGAGTATAGACTGATTAAACTAGATGACTAAACACCTGCAAGGGGTGTACCAAAAGAGAGGAGCACCAGGCCGGTAGTGAGATATAGAAATAGAAATGAAGAAAGAGAGAAAAGGACAAAAAGCAGACAGCCCATTGCCCTGTCTGATTACCAAATTGCCCTAGAAGCAAGTTTGCGTACCATATAGACACCCAACCGAGAAAACTACCAACAGCGTTCATCACCTTAGAGACCCCCCAAGACTCGACGACGTACGCCAGCGGGAGCCAGCTGTAGATGAGGTCCCCATCCACAAAGAAAGCGGGCCCAACGACGCTCATTGCCGGCCGCGTCGAGGCGCTCCATAAGAAGAAGTCTATGGATCCTAATGCGCCACATCCCAAAAACCGGGCCTCGAGTATCCAGCCATTGCTGCAGGAATGTCATGCGTGCAGCCATCAACACCAGGCGTAACCAGCGCAATGTCCAGCCCCCAACGAGAGCCGCCAAGTATCGTCCCACATGTCCAATACCAAGTGGCGTGCGGTAAGAGATGCCAATTGCGGTATACATTGGTAAAGGTAGGAGATAACCCGGCCCCAGAACAACTGGGCCTTGGGACATTGCCAAAACATGTGGCCCAGTGTCGCTCTGTCGGCCCCACACCTAGGACAACAGTGACTCGCTACAATTCCAGCTTTCCAGGCTCGAACAGGAGCAAAATAGAGGCGTCGCATAAGACGATACTGAGTATCGCGGTGAAGAACCTGAATGCTCACAGTAGGAATAGCCACCAATCCCTCCAAAAAGGACTCCCCCCCAATCTGCTCGCCCAACTCTGCCGTCCAGGCCGCCGCCAAAGTATCAACAGCGCATGGCAGCATGTTTTCCCATAGCATCTTGCAGAGATACGACACCCCAATTGATGAAGTACCCCCCAAAAGGGACATCTCAAGTTCGGAACATACTGTCCCTTGAAGGGCGTCTCCGGGAATCGAACTGAGGTAACTTCTGAGTTGCATATGTTGGAACACATCCCATCTTTCTAGGGGTTATTGCCGACAAAGATCCTCGAAAGCTACCAACGCATCCCCGGGAGTGAGTACATGTTCCAAGTTTACCAAGCCCAGACCCTCCCAAAAGTTAAAGCGTGTTTGTCCTATGCCAGCTACAAAGTCAGCATTCCCCCGTAGGGGAAGATAAGGTGTATGATTCGCGGAAATTCGACGGCCTGCACAGAAAAAACTGCCACGCCCTCCGAAGGGGATACAAAAAGAGTCCACGTAAAAGCGGCGGTACCTCCCGGAGTGTACGAGCGTGTAGCAAATACCGCGGGTGGGAGGGCGCCAACAAGGCTGCAAACTGCTCCGTCGGAGTCCAATCGGATAGGTCCCACAACCAATCCCGAACGTGCCGCAATAAGCAAGCCATATTATACCGCCGAACATCGGGAAAGCCCAATCCACCAAGAGATCGGGGTTGTTGTAAAATAGCCAGGCGAACCCGAGGTCTGCGGCCCGCGCCAGAGAAAGCTGTTAAAAAGACGCTCCAACTGCCGCAGGTCCACCCGTCTAAGAGCCAACGGGAGGGTCTGGAGAGGGTACAAGATCTTGGGGAGAAGCGTCATTTTACAAAGGGCAATTCGTCCCCCCAGGGACAGGGGTAGATCACGCCATCTATCCACACATGCCGAAACCTCGGCCAAAATCTTGCGCACGTTTGAGCGATAAAGTTCCTCTAAGCGGGCCGGCAAGTAGACACCTAAGTATTTAAAGTGACCATTCGCCCACCGCAGGGGGAACGGTCCCTGCCAGCCCGGATGTCCATCCGGAGTCAAGTAAAGCGCTTCTGATTTGTTGAGGTTGAGCCGTAGACCGGAGGGGACACCGTATTCCTGAATAAGCCCCAGCAGTTTTGGCAGACCCGTTTGAGGATCCCCCAAGTGCACCAGCAAGTCGTCTGCAAAAGCTGCGACGCGAAATTCACTATTCCCCAGTCGGATGCCCTTAAATTGGGAAGTGGCTCGAATGCGTTGGAGCAGGGGCTCCAGCGACAATACAAAGAGTAAAGGCGACAACGGGCAACCCTGACGTGTCCCTTTCCGAATCGCAAAGGCTGAGGACATAACTCCGTTTACTATAATGGCCCCGAGAGGGTCCGCATACAACTTAATTACATCAACAAAGAAGCCCTCGAACCCCATCACTGCTAACGTTTGATGCATGAAACCCCAGCTAACGCGATCAAACGCCTTTTCGGCATCGAAGCTGATGAGCAGCGAGGCCTCTCCCGCCAGACGTCCAACACTGAGGGAAAGTAGGATCCGCTGCAGGTTGTAGGCCACCTGACGTCCCCGAACAAATCCCACCTGATCCCGGTGGATCAGAGTCGGCAAGATGTTCGCTAAGCGGTCCGCCATTATTTTAGCTAAGAGTTTTATGTCTACGTTAAGTAGAGAAATAGGGCGATAAGAACCAGGCATAAGAGGATCCCGTCCTGGCTTAGGCAAGGCAGTAATCAAGGCCTTGTTGGGTGCAAACGGGAACCTCCCACGACCCACAAGATCCTCAAAATATCCAACTAGTGGTGGTATAATTGTGTCCCTCAAAGTCTTGTAGAATTCCCCCCGGAAACCATCCTCACCCGGAGCCCGCCCATTCTTGAGGTGCCGAATGGCTGCCTGGACTTCTTGGCCAGTTAGGGGCATATTAAGGGTCGACAATTGCTCCTCTGTCAGCCTGGGGAGTTCGCAGCCCTCAAGAAAAGAACGTCCCACTGAGGGCGCCACCTTCTCACATGCGTATAATTGCTGAAAAAATTCAATGAAAGCCTTTTCAATGCGGGTCGAATCACGGGTCACAGTACCATCTGATTGCCGAATAGCCCCTATCCGCCGGGCGGCACCCGAGGGTTTCAATAGTGAGGACATCAGTTTACCGGCCTTATTCCCAAATCGATATAGCTTATGACGATAGTACAACAGTGACTTACAGGCCCGTTGATGTAATAGCGATTCCATTTCCGTCTGCAGCTCCCGGAGCCTTCGCAAATGTTCTTCCGAGCGTGGGCCAGCCGCGATCCGGCGTGCACGGCCCAATTCCCTTTCCAGGGCGAGAATCCGCTGGTTTAACTGCCGGCGCCGACGGCTCTGATAGCTGATAATGTCTCCCCGGAGCACCGCTTTCCTGGCCTCCCAGAGGAGAGCGGGGGGGACATCCGGGGAAGCGTTCAGGAGTTCATACTCTTTCCAGCGCTCTTTTAAGAAAGACTCAAAACTAGCATCACCACAAAGCTCCAAGGGGTACCGCCATACTCGACCAGAAGAGGGTTGAGTCCCCCGTATATCCAATACAACCATAGCGTGATCGGAAATAACGAGAGGTCCAATATTAGCCTGAGAGACCCAATTAAAGACCGATTCAGCCACCAAAAAGAAGTCTATACGAGACCAGGTGCCGTGCGCCCGAGAAAGGTGTGTGTAGTCCCTGTCGCTCGGATGTAACACTCTCCAGATGTCAAGAAGGCCATGCGCTTCGCAAAGACCCCGTAGCCGACGACGCGCCCGGGGATTTCCACTCTCTGAGGGGCCGGACTTATCCAAACCACCATCTAAGGCAACATTAAAATCCCCACCAATGAGAACCGCGTATCCACTAGCCGCATCAAGCACCTTGGAGATATCCTGAAAAAAGGCAGCCTCGTAGACATTAGGGCCGTATACAGAACAAAGTAAAACTTTCCGCCCGGCCAGACGCCCCCACACCCCAACATATCGGCCCTGCGGATCAATAACAGTCTTTTCTTCCTCCCATGGAGTGGCCTTGGTCACAAGTATAGCCACTCCTCTTTTCTTCCCCACGGCAGGGGCCCCATATACATGGGCCTTAAAACCTAAGCCCAGTTTTTGATGTTCCGCCTCCGATTGATGAGTCTCCTGCAATAAGACAACATCCGCTCGCTGACGGCGCAAATGCTGCAAAACCTTGGAGCGCTTCACCGGAGAGCCCAACCCACATACATTCCACGAGATCACTCGAGTATCAGCAGCCATAATAATAAAAAAGGGAGCTATAAAGCCAACAGCAATCCGATAAATGAGCTACTCTGAAGGGGCCCCCCCAGCCTAGAGCCCCCCCTCCGGAAATTCTTGGTCCCACTACAGTTGCTTCCAAGAGCCACCTCCCACCCAGGACAGTGGGGTATCCCCAACTCTCTTCTTCCCCATGCAAGTGCTCAAATGTGCCGAGTATCTCTTGCACTACCTTAATTACGTCCTCACGATCTCCTATCCTCCCCCCTCTCCCTCCTCCCCCTCTCCGATCGTCCCCCCCTTCCCCCCCCCACCACCCCCCCACCCAGACCTTCCCCCCCAAGCACTGCCCCTATCCTCTCTACCAACCCTATCCCAGCCAAGGCTGGTCCCACCTAGACTTCTATGGCATGTGGGCCCCCGCCCCTCCCCAGTCACCCTGAGATCAGATCGCTCTACCACCCCCCGACCACCCCAATAGTACTCTTAACAGCGTTCCTATCAATATTCTTAACAGGAAGGTGGGGCAGGATTATAGGGGTAAGAGTATGGGAGCGTGGGGGAGCTTTCTCCCCATAAAGCAACCGGTATCCCCATCCAGCAGAACATCCCCAAGCAACAAGCCCATCCCTCTTCGGTTTGTGGAGCTGGCTGTGGGAGGGTTAGACCCACTGGCAGGAGCTGATCTGTGTCACGGCTCGCAGCTCTCCCCCTCCCGCTCTGGGCCTTCGCCCGCAAGCAGCTGAGGCAAGAACATTGAGAGAGACCAAAGAAAATAGCAGCGAAGCCCGGGAAGCCCATGACAGCTCTCGCAAACCTTGAACCCCAGTGCGCTCCACCTAAAAATTTTCTTTTAATGCAATAACCCACCAGACTACAGTATACTGTGTATTGTGCCCCGTCTACCCGTTGAAATCAATCTGTAGGCCAGAGGGAACGGGATCAAGACACAGAGCTCAGGGCAGTATGCACCCCCTTCCCCATTCACAGCTACCAAGGTGTGATCGTCATCTCCCCCCCCTCTTCCCCCCTACAGCCTACACAGTTCGGGTTCTGCCCCCCCCCCTGCTTCGTGAACTGCCCCACCTACCAATTAAATAATCCCCCCGCACTTGACATCCAGCTATACCAAGCCCACAAACTTAATCCCCCTTACATTCATAGCTGTGTAACCTGCAAGTATTAGATGCATACATACACCAAAACTGGGAAACCCCGAATTGTTGCAAAAGGTAACCAACCCCGATTCCAGTCCCAGGGTCTACAATAAAACAGATTGGTAACAGAATGTAACAAAGTGTAACTGTTCTCAGATTGAGATTCCGCAGTGTAAAACCTGAAACAGTCTCACAGCAGACTGACTGCGCTCAGGGAAAGTGTCCCGGAGGTCTCCCGCTCCCCCCCCCCATGTTCAGGGCCGCTTAAATGCGGTTGGCAACAAAATGGCGAGGGGTAACCAGAGAGCAAGAGAGCCAGCACAAGGTCCGGGCCCCCATGAAAAACGCCCCAGGCTCCAGTGGGGACAGTAACAGTCAGGACCCAGGCCTCGACAGGAGCACAAGCCAACCCTCTCAACCATACAAAAATTCAAAAATATTTTTCAGCCGTGCATGCTGTTTGTTAGCCAAGTCCTCGCTGGGCCACATCAACGCAGATTGTTGCAGTAATCCTTGGCTTCTTCGGGGATATGAAAGACCCGGGTCCCTTGGGCGCCATAGACCCGCAGAATGGCAGGGTAGGCAAGGGTGAATCGAACTCCCCGCTCTATAAGTTGACTGCACAGATCTTTATACGCTTTCCTCTTCAGGGAGACGCTTGCGGAGTAGTCCTGAAATATTAGGAGCGATGGATTGGAAGAGTCCGTCCGCCGCAGTTGCCGAGAGGCCCTCAACACCTCCTCTTTCTGCGCGGAGTTGAGAAAGCGGCCTATCACCGCCCGAGGTCGACGATCTCCCGCTCGGGAGGGCCCCAACCGGTGAGCGCGCTCCAGCATTATGCGTCCAACATCCTCGGGTAAGGCCAAAGTGGACATCATCCATTGTTCCAAATGGCGTCGCAAGTCACGATCTGCCACGGATTCCTCCACTCCGATGAACCGCAGATTGTTTCTACGGCTGCAATTTTCCAAATCTTCTAGTTTGTCGTGATGTTGGGTGAGCGTCGCCTCCAAGCTGTGTATTCTAGCCAAGTCCTGCACATGCTGATCCTCGAGGGAGCTAATACGGGTTTCGGCGTGATCTACTCGTTTAGTAAAATCAGCCACCGCCTGAACTACCTCTTGCATCTGGGTAGACAGTCCCCCCAATCGTTCTTCCAAGGCTCCCACCACCGCCCTGGACACCTCTGCCACCAACGCGGGGGTTTCTCGGGGGCTCAAGGGTTCTCGTCCACCTTCCGCCATTTTGTCGTCCCCTCCGCGTGTCCGAGTTTTGCGGGGGATCTTCGTGGCCATAAACCGAGAGGCGGGCAGACAGATGATGGTATAAATTCTCCGAGCCTCTGCAAAGTTACTCCCCGGCAATATCGCTAAAAAGATTTAGTTAGGCTGAGCTTTTCGGTATGGGGGAGGGTACGGGCTCCGGAGCCGAAACGAACACGTCCGTTCAGCTCACCATGCCACCGGAAGTCCCAACAACTTTAAATAGGTTTGTGTCATCTGCAGATTTGATAACCTCACTTGTTATTCTCTTTTCCAGGTCATTTATGAATATGTCAAAAAGCAGCGGACCCAGCATGAATATGTCAAAAAGCAGCGGACCCAGCACAGATCCCTGGGGTACACCACTATTCACTTTTCTCCATTGGGAAAATTGGCCATTTAGCCCTACCCTCTGCTTTCTATCTTTTAACCAGTTCCTGATCCACAATAGTACACTGCCCCCTATCCCATGACTTTTTAGTTTTGTCAAAAGTCTCTGATGAGGGACCTTGTCAAAGGCTTTCTGAAAGTCCAGATACACTATATCAACCGACTCACCTTTGTCCACCTGTTTATTCACACCTTCAAAAAAAACATAACAGATTAGAAAGACAAGATTTTCCTTGTCTAAAGCCGTGTTGGCTGTCTCCCATTAGGCCATGACTATCTACATGCTGAGTAATTTTATTCTTTATGATGGTTTCTACCATTTTTCCCGGTACTGACGTCAGGCTCACGAGTCTGTAGTTTCCCCAATCACTCCTGGAACCCTTTTTAAAAATTGGCATTACATTGGCAATCCTCCAATCTTCAGGTATTACAGAAGACTTTAAAGAAAATTCACAGATTACTAATAGCAGGTCTGCAATCTCATATTTCAGTTCTTTCAACACCCTTGGATGTATACCATCCGGCCCAGGTGATTTGCTACTCTTCAGTTTATCTAATAGTTGTAATACATCTTCCCGATGTATAGATATTTCCTTCATTTCTTCCGCACCTTTAAATACCACTTCAGTCATGGGTAGCATCCCTACATCTTCCTCAGTAAAGACCAAAGCAAAGAATTCAGTCTCTCCGCTATCGCCTTGTCGCCTCTTAGTGCCCCTTTAACCCTTCTATCATCTAATGGACCAACTGACTCTCTCACAGGTTTTTTGCTACGAATGTACTTGAAAAGTCTTTGTTTCACGTTTTTGCTTCTGCAGCAAGCTTCTTCTCATATTCTTCCTTTGCCTGCCTTATCAATGCCTTGCATTTGACTTGCCAGTGCTTGTGCTGTTTCCAGGTTTCATCGTTTGGCTCTTTTTTTCCATTTCCTGAAAAATGCTTTTTTGGCAACAGCCGCCTCTCTGCAATGCAATGTGTGCCTTCGAGTCAGTCCTGACTCCTGGCGACCCATAAGCTCCTGGGTTTTCTTGGCAGTGTCACCGGAAGTAGATTGCCAGGCCTTTGTTCCGAGGCAATGGAGGGTTAAGTGACTTGCCCAAGGCCACAAGGAGTGCTAGTGGGAATCGAACCCTGGTTGCTTGGTTACCAAGCCCGTGTTCTAACCACTAGGCTACCCGCCTCTCTGACCTCACCTTTAAACCATGCTTGCAGGTTTTTGGACTTCCTTCCACTTTTCTTAAAGTGTGGAATACAGCTGGTCTGGGCTTCCAAGATAGTATTTTTCAACAACACGCAAGCTTGATGGAAGTCTTTAACCTTTGCAACTGCTCCTTTTAGTTTTTTCTTAACAATTTTCCTCCTTTTATCATAGTCTCCCTTTCGAAAGTACTGTGGATTTCCTTACTATTCCTCCTGCACTAATTAAACCAAATGTGATCATGCTATGATCACTATTACCCGGTGTTCCACTAAGGATTAGGTCTAATATGGCTTCCCCTCTGGTTGGTTCATGAACCAGCTGCTCCAAGAAGCAGTCATTTATTTCATCTAGGAACTTTATCTCCCGAGCATGTCCTGCTCTGACACTGACCCAGTCGATACAGGGGTAATTTAAATCACCCATTATTATTACTGCGCTGAAACGTTTGTTAGCTTCCTTGATTTCTTTGAGCATCATCCATTTGTTCATTCTGGCCATGCGGTCGATAGTACACCCCCACTGCCATCGCCTTCCCCTTTTTACATGGAATTTCAATCCTTAGAGATTCTACAGCAAATTTTGTATCCTGCAAAACTTTAATCCTTTCTGATTCAATGCCCTCTCTAACATAGAGCGCAACCCTCCACCTATTTGATCAGCTCTATCATTACGATATAGTTTGTACCCAGATAGCACAGTGTCCCACTGGTTGTCCTCCTTCCACCATGTCTCTGATATTCCAATCATATCTAACCTCTCATTTAGTGCTATATATTCTAACTCTCCCATCTTATTTTTAGACTTCTAGCATTTGCATACAAGCATTTTAGAGACTGTATTTTATTCATTTTAATCTGGCTGTTGGTAGACATGGGTAATTTGGGATCTTTAAGCTCTGTCTGCTCCATACTCGAGGGCATTTGGGCTTTTTTACTCTTTTTTGGAACCTCTCTGCTTATGGTAGTATCCTTCAAGGATACATTCTTCCGAACCATGTGCTCTTGGGCGACTGTCGGCTTTCCCCTATTATCTAGTTTAAAAGCTGCGCTATCTCCTTTTTAAAGGCTAATGCCAGCAGCTTCATCGGACACAGAATTCCTACTGTGGTCTGTGTACATGCGGAGCATGTGGTCTCTGTGGTCTGTGCTGCTGCTTGTGTCTCCCTGTGAGGGAGCCTCTATTTTTTCCTATGGGCCTGTAGCTGAATAGTCCCATATGTGAGGACTGATGTCCTGCTTCTTCTCTGAGAAAGCGTAGTTCTCCAGGAACAAGCAGGAAGTCAGTCCTCACTTATGGGTGACGTCGGCACCGATGGAGCCCTCGCGGAGCAATTCTCCAGCTTTCAAAGAGAGCCTTTGGGATTGCTACCACGCATGCATTGTCCTCTTCCCGCCCAAGGGTGCCATCATGCTCAGTCTTCCTTTTTCCGCAGAGCCCTTCGGACACACGTCCTCTCGTCACTTGGAAAAGAAATTTTGTTTCCTAGCCTTGACAGGCTCTCATTTCTTTTTTCTTGTTGCACTGGTCCTCTACCCGTCTTCCCCCTGTTCTCTTTTGGAGCTTACGAGACTACCTTTTCTAAATTTTTTCTTTTCAGGCTTCGCGCCCTTTTTACTTCCCAACCACTGGCCGCGTGGGTCTTCGACCTCGCAAGGGCCGTTTTTGCCCCCATGGCCACTGGGTTTAAAAAATGCAATAGATGCTCTAGGGCAGAGGTTCCCAACTCCAGTCTTGGAGGGCCAAACACCATTCAGGTTTTCATGCTATCCCTAATGAATATGCATGAAATACATTTGTATACAATGTGGGCAGTGTATGCAAATGCATCTTATGCATATTTATTAGGGACAGCCTGAAAACCTGAATGGTGTTTGGCCCTCCAGGAGTGGAGTTTGGAACCTCTGCTCTAGGAAAATGTTGCATACGGACACTCATGACTTTTGTCTACGGTATCTGGGAGCCAACCATGACCCAAAGCTCTGTTCGCTCTGTCCTCTTAGGCCCTGCTCAGCCATAAGCAGAAGTCCGAAGACATTTTTCGAAAGGCTGCTTCAGAGTCCCCGGTGGCACCCTCGGTTGTCTCCCCTCCGGTGGGATCTCCCCCTGCGGCACTGTGTTCCAGACGGCATTCTGACCAGGGTTCCCCTGAGGTGGAACGGCGCAAAAAGAAAGCAGCCTCGAAGTCTGTTTGGGGCCCTGGACAAGCACGAGCGCTCCCGCTGCTGGTCGCTTACCCCCCTTCGGCGTTCTCGAGAGTTGGACAAGGAGTGGTCCTGCATGGTACCTCGCAGAGAAATGGAGGCCTCCGGCAAAGGTGCCCAGTCTCCTGAGGGCTATCCTGGTGAGGACCCCCTCTTCTCCTCGACGCCCGATCCGGTGACTCCAAGTCCATGTCCAGTATGCTGGCACTGGAACGCAATGTTTCTGCGTTCATTGCTTCCCAGCAGGCGCTCACGGCCAGCTTCTCTGACTTGTGCCTGGAGACCGCTGGTCCCTGGCATGGGACACACAAATCCGTCCAGGTAACCCCTTAGAGCCATGGTCCTCTCGGGGGCGAGATAGTCCAGGGCCTCCGGATCCAGGCCACTGGAGAGGGCAAACCGCCCGGATCGGATCCCTCGACCGACTTCTCAGACTGGGAATTTGATGGGACACATCCCCGGAGACACGCACTCACCGGGATCTTCCGTCAGAACCCTCTCTGCCTGGTCTCCAGCGGCGGTTTTTATTCGGGACATGGCTCGGTTCCTCAACCTGAAGAACTCAATATTCTTTAGTATGAGCCCCTGCCCAGTGAATCCCTCACCATACTAGTGCTGCCGATCCTCTCCCGGTTATTGCTCCGCATGTGGGAGGCCCCGGCCTCCGTTCCCATTGTGAGCAAGCGCCTTGACACAATGTACAAGGTGCAGCAAGGGCCAGGCTCCCGAAAGACCCAACTTCCACACACCGCGATGGTGGGGTAATCAGCAGTGAGGAAGCAGAAAAGCCCGAAGTCTCACTCATCAGACCCGCCGGGCCAAGAATCGAGAGCCCTTGATGCCCTGGGCTGCAAGGCCTATCAAGGTTCCATGCTCTCTTGTCACATCCAGGCATACCAATTTAAGGGCAAGCCCCTAGACAGGTTCCGTACCCTGTTAAAATCAGTGGCTGATTGCTCCAAGTATATCTCTCGAGCCTCCTATGATAGCTTTGAGAAATCGGCTCGGGTGGCGGCCGCGGACATCAGAGCCCGCAGCTAGGCTTGGCTCCAATCTTCGGATTTGTAGCAGTGGGTGCAGGAGAAGCTCCTGGACGTGCCCTGTCTCGGCGAACAACCTTTTGGTAAGCCAATGGATGAGAAGGCTGCGGAGATGTATGTTACTAGGACCTGTCTCTCCCACAAGACCTCGATGCTGCCTCGGAAGAAGCAGCCTGCCAACAAGCCCTTTTTCCCTAGGAAAGGCCTTCAGTACCGTGGCTACCCGCCATATCCGGCTACCCACGCGCTGACCACTCCCGCGCAGGAGAAGCCTGGCCAGGGTCACCGTAAACCAAAGGGCCTGAAGGCCCAGACGCTGGCTCTCCCCCAACTCCCTCGGGTTTTGACGCCAGCGGCATAGGCCCTCGTCCTCTGGCGATACAGCAGCCTGTAGGGGGACGCTTGTCCTGCTTTGCCCTGTCATGGGCGCTTATCACTTTGGACAGGCTTCCACCCCCTTTCTCCCCGGCGGAGCCTTCTTGACTCCCCACACACCAGCTTTTGCTGCAGCGGGAATTACGCTCCCTCCTTGCCCAGCAGACAGTTGAGAAGGTCTCTCCCTACTTCGGAGTCAGGGCTTTTCTCCAGGACCAAGCAGGAAGTCAGTCCTCACATATGGATATCATCGGCGCCGATGAAGCCCCAGCGGAGCATTTCCCTTCCCGCCTAAAGGTGCCATCTTAACTCAGTCTCTTTTTCTCCGTGAAGCCCACCGGACGTGTGTCCTGTTCTCCCGGTTAAAATTAGATTTTTTCGGCGATTTTCGCTATTTTTTCTCCTGGTTCGATGCCGGTTCCCCTCCCGCTGGGTTCGGTACACCGGTATCGAGCCCGATTCTTCTTTTTCGGTTTTTGCCCTTCGTGGCTGGCGTTCGCGCCCTTTTTTCCATTTTTCCCTGGAAGGCCGGTCCTTTGACCTCGCGGGGACTAATTTTTTCCCCGATGGCTTCCAGCCGTTTTAAAAAGTGTGATCGGTGTAAGAAACTGGTGTCTCTCACTGACACACACGACTGCTGCCTTCGGTGCCTCGGCCCCGACAACGACCCTAAGTCGTGTGGGCAATGTGGAAAGATGTCTTCCAAGGCACTCTGAAGTCGCCAGCAGCAAAAAGAAAGGCTTTCTCGGACTCAGCCTCCGGCTGGGCCCGGACCTCGTCTGAGGCCTCGACATCTCAGGATTCCAATCCCGAGCGCCGTCGAAGCTCCTCGGACAGGGGGTCCCCCGACCGGGAACGCAAGAGGAAGAAGTGGCTCGCGAGGGCGTCATCGTCGGAGGTCCCTGGCTCCTCGAGGGCCAGGTCTAAGACCCCAACCGTCGCCCCGTGCCCGTGGAACACGAGAAGCCTGCAAAAGTTCCTCACGTGGAGCCGGAGTCTGCTGGACACGTAATCCCCGTAGTCCTCGAGGACACTCCTCCCAGGGAGCCGACATCGGGCCCGGCGCCGCCGGGGCCCGAGTCGGTGGCTGCTGCGTCTCCCGAGCTGAGTCTCAGGATGACAGCCTTGGAGAGCAGATTGTCTGCCTTGATGGAGCAGCAGCGGGCACTGATGGCCAGCCTGTCTGGCGCATCTGCCCCGACCACTGGGACATCGACTTCGAAGTCAACCCTGGAGACCGAGCCGATACTCGAGTCCATCGTGGCTCGGAGTCGACCTCGGTCGCGGTCTCCCGCGACCTCCCGTTCGGGACCGAGGGCGTCGACGCCGGTGCCGAGGGCGTCGGGGCAGGTGCTCCAGGGCCCCCCGGAGTTGGACCCTGACTCCTCCTCGGACGAGTCAGCTTGGGAGACGGAGGACGAGGAGTCTCCTGATACCTTCAAGACTCGGTGCGTCCCTTCGGACTCACTGCAGTCTGAGCCCCGGAGTAGGTACCTCCTGGAGGATACTCGGTTCTCTGAGTTCGTCCGGGATATGTCCGCTGCCTTGGCTATTCCGGCGGACCCCGAGGAGGAGCCTCGAGCTGAAGAGCTCGAGGCCCTACAGTATGACTCTCCTCCGAAGGAGGCCTTTACTGTTCCACTTCCTCCTATGCTGGAACGGCTCCTCTTCCGTATGTGGGAGGCACCGGCCTCGGCGCCGGTTCTCAGCAAGGGAGTCGATTCGATCTATCGACTCCGGAAGAGCCCTGGTTTTCAAAAGGCACAGCTACCACACCATTCTATGGTTGTGGAATCGGCCATGCATCGTCTGAAGAGCCAGAAGATGCACTCTTCGGTGCCCCCTGGCAGGGAGGCCCGGAACCTCGATGGCGTCGGTAGAAAGTGCTTCCAGGACTCGATGCTTGCTTGCCGTGTCCAGTCCTACCAGCTGTACATGGGCATGTACTTGTGGGATCTGGCCAAGGAATTGACCAGGTTCTCTGCTGGTCTCTCCGGGGAACCCTTGCAGAGATTTAAGTCCTTGTCCTCGGGGATTCGGGACTGCTCGAAGTTCATGTCCCTCGCCGCTTTGAGGCTTCGGCCCGAGTTGCGGCAGTCGGCATCGCGGCTCGACGCCAGGCATGGCTGCAGTCATCGGACCTCGAGCCATGGGTTCAGGACAAGTTGATCGATGTCCCTTGCCGAGGTGAAAACCTTTTTGGCAAGCCCATGACCTAGAAGGCCGCTCAGCTCGAAATTGAGCACCTCACACGGACAAGGCTGTCGAGGAAGACCTCTGCCCCTTCTCATAAAAAGAAGAGCTCGGGTAAAAAGCCCTTTTACCCAAGGAAGGGCACTGCCTACAAAAAGTACCCGCAATATCAGGCAGCCCAAGCTGCCCCCCACGGTCAGCAAGCCAAGGGCCAGGGTAATGGGCCCTGTAGGCAGAGGACCCCCAAGCCTCAGGCCCCTGCTACCACTCAGCAGGGTGGGGGGTTTTGACTCCTTGAGCGTAGCCTCTCCTCCACTGCTCTTCCAACACGGCACAGGAGGTCGCCTCGCCCTCTTTGCCCACCAGTGGCCCCTTATCACCGGGGACAGTTGGGTGCTAGATAGTCCACAAGGGCTATGCCCTCCATTTTCACCAACTGCCTCCACCATATTTTCCAGGGGAGCCTCCAAGGCCTCCCCTGCACACAGACCTTCTTCTACAAGAGCTTCATGGTCTGTTGGTGGACAGGGCGGTGGAGCCTGTGCCTCCCCACTTGCAAGGTCACGGTTTCTACTTCAGGTATTTCCTGGTGCCCAAAAGAACCGGTGGCCTTCGACCCATTCTGGACCTAAGGAACCTCAACAAGTTCCTAGTGAAGGAGAAGTTCAAGATGCTTACTCTTGTGGCACTTCTGCCCTACCTCCAGCAGGGAGATTGGCTATGCTCCTTAGATCTAAAGAATGCGTACACTCACATCCTCATTTATCCAGATCACAGAAAGTACCTCAGATTCATTGTGGGAGGAAACCATTATCAGTACAGAGTGCTGCCTTTCGGCCTCACCTCCGCCCCCAGTCTTTACAAAGTGTCTAGCAGTGGTGGCGGCCTACCTGAGAAATCAGGGAATCTTTGTCTTCCCCTATCTAGACGACTGGCTCATCAGGGGTCAGACCTGCCAAGAGGCCAAACAAGCCACCCTCAGGACTATTGCTCTTCTACAAAGCCTGGGGTTTGTTATAAACTTCGCAAAGTTTACTTTGCTCCCCTCCCAAAACTTGGAGTTCATAGGGGCAAGGCTGGACTCTCCGCTGGCAAAGGCGTTCTTGCCAGTAGACAGGGCCCAAAGGTTGATGGCCTTGGCAAATCAGTTTCTCAGCAGGTCCCTGGTCTCCGCCAGGCTCTGCCTGAGGCTTCTAGGCCACATGGCTTCGACAGTACATGTGACCCCCAATGCCAGGCTCTATATGAGGCCTGCACAGTGGTGCCTTCGGGCTCAGTGGTCACAGGCCACAGGCAGCCTCAGAGACAGGATAAAGGTGTCCAGACCGTTTCTGCACGCCCTCACCTGGTGGCTTCACCCACCCAATCTTCTGAATGGGGTGCCTTTTCAGATTCCAGGGTACACAGTAGTGGTGACCACAGACGCCTCCCTGCAAGGCTGGGGAGCTCATTGTCTGAGCAAGTGCACCCAGGACCTGTGGTCTCCCTGGGAAGCTACACAACAGATCAATCTCCTGGAACTCAGAGCTATTCAGTTAGCACTCAAAGCTTTCACTCCTACCCTGGCTCACCAGTCTGTCCTGATTCAGACAGACAACCAAGTTGCCATGTTTTATGTGAACAAACAGGGCGGAACTGGGTACAGGATCCTTTGTCGGGAGGCTCAGGACCTTTGTTCGTTTGCCCTCAAGCACAACATGCTCCTCAAGTCTGTGTACCTTCCAGGCCAGGACAACTACCTGACAGACAGATTAAGCAGAATACTGCAGCCCCACGAGTGGCAGCTGCATCCTTCAGTAGTTCAGAAGATCTTCCTGAAATGGGTCTCCCTTTGATAGATCTCTTTGCCAGCCCCATGAACAAGCAATTGCCAAAGTTCTGCTCCACGCAACCGCATCCTCTGCGGATAGCAGCGAATGCTTTTCTGATATCCTGGTCTCAGGGCCTCCTGTATGCGTTTCCTCCCACGCCCTTGGTGGCCCGAACTCTCTTCAAGATTCTTCAGGACAAGGCCTCGGTCCTGCTGGTGGCTCCCAGGTGGCCAAGACAGCCTTGGTTTCCTCTTCTGCTCCAACTGGTGGTGGATCCTCCACTACCTGTGGGGTTGCAACCCGACCTTCTCTCACAGGAGCAGGGTTCCCTTATGCACCCCAATCTCAAAGCTCTCAATTTGATGGCCTGGAGGCTGCAAGGGTAGTCTTGGCTCCCTGGGGCCTGCCTCAGGATGTTGAGGAGGTCGTCCTAGCCTCTAGGAAACATTCCACAAGGAAAACCTATGCTCTCAAATGGAAAAGGTTTTCTGTGTGGTGTCAGCTACATACAGTTGATCCTTTCTCCTGTACTGTGCCAGTAGTCCTTCAGTACTTACTGCACTTGTCAAATCAAGGCCTTAAATCAAATTCTGTTTGGGTCCACCTCTAGCAGCTCACCACTCTCTGGTGGAGAGACATTCTCTATCTGGTCACCCCTTGGTGTCCCGCTTTCTTAGGGGCTTGCTTTTGCTCAAGCCTCCCATCCATCGTCCTGCCCCTGAGTGGGAGCTGAATGTGGTCTTGCAGCAATTGACTCGCCCAACTTTTGAGCCGATGGCTACTTGTCCACTACGCTTCCTCTCCTGGAAGACACTCTTCCTGATAGCCCTTACCTTGGCTAGGCGTGTTAGTGAGCTTCAGGCCCTAGTCTGTGATAGGGTAGTCCTTAGGACTCATCCCAAGTTTCTCCCTAAGGTTGTCTCCTCTTTCCACCTCAACCAGGAGGTGGTTCTTCCAACATTCTTCCCTAGGCCTCATGCAAGCCAGGCTGAAGCAGTCCTGCATACCCTGGATTGTAGGAGGGCCTTATCCTTCTACCTTGACCGTATGCAGGGGCTTAGAAAGGCTACACAGCTCTTTGTCTCTTTTGACCCCAATAAGTTGGGGTTGACTGTGTCCAAGCATACCTTGTTCATCTGGGTAGCTGACTATATCACCTGGGCTTATAAGGCGGCTGACCTTCCTTTGCAGGGTCGGGTTACGGCCCACCGAGTCAGGGCAATGGCTGCCTCAGTGGCTCATCTCCGCTCTGTGCCCTTGGTAGACATCTGCAGGGCTGCAACTTGGTCTTCAAGCCAGACATTTGCGGCCCATTACTGCCTGGAGAGGGAGTCTCGTAGGGACAGTGCTTTTGGCCAAGCAGTACTCCGGAATCTCTTTGAGGTTTAGGCAACTCCTGCCCTCTGTTGGGCTTCCGGCGGAGGTTGTGTCCTTGAAATGCCTTTCTTTGCTGCTGAGACTAGAGGGAGTACTCTTGTTCAGCCTGGGTTCCTCGGTAGCCCAGAGCTTGGGAGTCACCCATATGTGAGGACTGACTTCCTGCTTGATCCTGGAGAAAGAGTAGTTACTCACCTGTAACAGGTGTTCTCCAGGAGCAGCAGGAATCAGTCCTCACAACCCTCCCTCCTCCCCTTGGAGTTGCAGTTGTACATAGTTTATTTTTTCATTTTTGTGTGCTGTTCTTAGCTATGTCATTTGACTGAGGTAAGATGGCACCTTTAGGCGGGAAGGGAACCGAGCATGCGTGCCTGCATTCCCAAAGGCTTTCATAGAAAGCTGGGGAAATGCTCCGCTGGGGCTTCATCGGCGTCGATGACACCCATATGTGAGGACTGATTCCTGCTGCTCCTGGAGAACACCTGTTACAGGTGAGTAACTACTCTTTATTCCCATTACTTCCTCGTCCTGAAAAAGACGAGGGGTCTGTGGCCCATCCTCAACCTCCACAGGTTAAACAAGTTCCTGGTGCGGGAGAAATTCAAGATGCTATCTCTTGGTGTGCTGCTGCCCTTTCTCCGGCAGGGCGACTGGCTGTGCTCCTTGGATCTAAAGGACGCTTACGCCCATATCTTGATCCACCCCCAACACGGGCATTACCTGCATTTCAGGGTGCAGGCAGAGCACTTCCAGTACAGGGTGCACCCCTTCGGCCTTGCATCTGCCCCACGGGTCTTCAAGAAGTGCCTCGCCATGGCCTCTGCTCACCGTTGGCGCCGGGGCATTCTGGTGATTCCCTACCTCAACGACTGGCTCGTTTCAGGCTCTTCCGTCAAGGAGGCCTGGCAAGTGGTGTCACCCACTGTCCTCCTCTTGGAGAGCTTGAGGTTCTTAGTCAAGTACCCAAAGTCTCACCTCGAGCCGGCACAGGCTCGCAAGTTCATCGGGGCGCGCCTCGATACTCTGCAGGCCATGGCCTTTTTGCCGGTGGATCACTCCACCCACCTCTGGCTCTGGCAGCTTGCATCCAAAGCGCCCACCAGGACACTGCTCGGACACTGTTATGTCTCCTGGGCCACTTGGCCTCAACCGTGCATCGGTCACAATCCTCCCTCCTTTCCTTGAAGTTGCTACTTTACCATCTTCTGTTTTTGCCGTCTTTTAGCTATGTCATCTGACTGAGCAAGATGGCACCCTTGGGCGGGAAGGGGACCATGCATGCTTGGTGTCATCTCCCAGTGGCTTTCTTTGAAATCTGTGGGGATGGTTCCGCGAAGGCTCAGTCGATGCCGATTTCACCCATATGTGAGGACTGATTCGTGCTGTCCCTGGAGAACACCTGTTACAGGTGAGTAACTACGCTTTCTTTTGGTGGACCAGACGCAGGCAATCTCCTTGGATCAACGTATGCTATCCTTGGAGTGAACTTTAGTGGCCCTCCTCGCAGCATCAGTTCCACTTACACCGACAGCTGATGGACCGCAGATCTTGACATCGATATTGCCACCGGTCCAGCCTGCCTTTTAAGGTCTGATGCCCCGATATCGGTCTCGGTGACAGGCACCTCTTGGGCGCTGCCTACTGGGCTTGACCCCCAAAGGTATCTAATAGCATCTGCATTGACTGTATCAATCACATCAGCATCGACATCGTCAATACTCTCCCATGTCGGACTCCAATACTTCTGATTCTGACCACCGCTCCTTCTATTCAATGGACTTCCATGATGTCTTTTAGCCCTCACCTCCAACCACTAGTACTCGGAGGAAATCACCACCAGAGGACATGTCCTTCCAGGAATTTATCTGGGACATGGCAGCTGGCTTATCTATCCTTGTTTCAGCAGAGCCAGAACAGAGGGCATTGGAGCTGGAGATCTCCAGTATCCTACAGCCCTGAAAGAAGCGGCATTGCAGACTTTACAATGATGATCTGGATGTGGGAGACCACTCTCACAGTGTCACCTATTAGCCAGCAGCTCAATGCCATGTACAGGGTACCGGAATGTCCTTCTTTTTTTTTTTTAAGACCCACAATTACCAAACCAGTCCATGGTGGTTGAATCGGCATTGCTTTGGATCAAGAGTGGCTAAAACCACTCTTTGATACCCCCAGGATGGGAATCAGGAATCTCAGTTCCTTTGCTCGCCACTCCTTTCAGGCTTCCATACGAACCAGCAGGATCAACACCCACACCCTCTATATGGGAATGTTTCTTACGGAAAGAGTGGTGGATCCATGGAATAGTTTCCCAATGGAGGTGGTAGAGTTGAGGACGGCATCTAATTTCAAAAAAGCATGGGACAAACACAGAGGATCTCTTAAGAAAAAATGGGGACTATTGTAGTTGATATGGAAGGATATAGGCCATGTGGTCTTTTTCTGTCATAATTTTTCTCTGTTTCTATGTTTCATTAAGGACTGGGAGGGATTTCTTACCTTTCCTCTCCAAGGAAAAGAGGCCTACCTTTCAGGCTATGCTTGCACACAGCCAAAAAGTTTCAAAATTTGTAAACAGGGTGGCCTCTGACGCCTTTGAATCCACCAGTAGGACCTCAGCTTTTGCCATAGGAGCTCGCAGATTAGCATAGCTTCAAGCATCAGACTTGGAACAGTGGGTCCAGGACAAACTAGGTAACATCCCCTCTACAGGGAAGAACCTCTTTGGTAAGAACTGGAGTGAGAAGGTTGGTGAGCTGGAGACGGATGATACAATTCTCACAAGGCTTTCGAGGAAGACTGCTAACTCGGCAAAAAGAAGGCAGCAGTTAAAAGACCCTTCTACCCCACGAAGAGGAGGTTCTACCTCTCCTATTCTTAGCCTGCTTATCAGCCTCAACGAATACAACAGGGACCCAAGCAGGCCAAAAAGCCTAGAATAGCCAAACCATAGCCAGCCACTCAGGCGCCAGAAGCACCTAGCTTTTGACTCCGGTCTAGGGAGCTTTGCCAACCTGTCCCTGCAGATCCAGGAACCTCCAAACATTCCAGGAAGGCTCTGCCATGTCTCACACTGGTGGCATTCCATCACCACTGAGCAGTGGACTCTATCTATAGTCTCAGGAGGTTACCGATTAAATTTTGAAGAACTCCCTCCCCATCATTTCAAGGGGGATTATCCCACCCAGCCTTCCCTCAATGCCCTGCTCAAAAAAGAGGTCACCAATCTCCTTTTCTAAGGAGCCATAGAAGTAGTTCCTCAAAACCATCCTCTAAAGTGCTTCTACTCCGCCTGCTTCCTCATTCCAAAGAAATAAGGGGTTTACAGACCCATTCTCGACCTCAGAGAACTCAACAAATTCTTAGTCAAGGAGAAGTTCAAAATGATATCTCTGGGAACTCTCCTTCCTTATCTGAAGGAACAAGACTGGCTGTGTTCGCTAGACCTCAAATAGGCCTACACTCGCATCCTGATACATCCAGACTACAGGCAGTATCTTCGCTTCACCTGTCAGGGCACCCATTATCAGTATAGGGTCCTCCCCTTTGATCTCGCATCTGCACCAAGAGTCTTCACAAAGTGTATGGCCATAGTGGCAGCATATCTTCGAAACAACAAAGTCTTTGTCGTCCTTTACTTAGACAACTTGCTGATAAAGGCAGACTCTCCTGGAGAACTTGGCTCATCTCTTCAGCAAACTCCTTGTACTATTGCAACACCTGGGATTTGTCATAAATTTCCCAAAGTTCCATCTCACTCCAACCCAAAGGTTGGAGTTCATCGGTGCTGTCATAGATACTCAGCAAACCTTGCCTTCCTCTAGACCACATGAACAGATTGGTGGAACTAGCCACCAACATGCGCCAGCAAAAGATTGCAACAGCTCAAGCTTTTCTGTGCCTTTTAGGCCACATGGCATCCACAGTTCATGTAATACCATATGTAAGACTGCATATGCAACTAATGCAATGGACCCTCTCATCCCATTGGACCCAGGCCACAGGGAATCTAAGGGATTCAAGTAATACGCCCTCTGGCCGAATCACTCCTCTGGTGGTGTACCCTAGCAAATCTCATAGGGTCACCTTTTTGGATGCCTCATCCTCAACACACCCTGGCTACAGTTGCGTCCAAACTCGGTTGGGGAGCCCATCTAGGTTTCATTCCCACACAATGACTGTGGACAACCCAGGAATCAACTCGACAAATCAACCTCCTTGAGCTTCAAGCAATCATGAATGCCCTCCAAGTTTTCCAGCACCACCTTTCCAACAGCCAGATCCTAGTCAGGACAGACAATCAGGTGGAAATGTTCTACGTAAATAAACAAGGGGGGGGGGACTCTTTCCCTATGCAAAGAAGCCTGTCACCTATGGAACTTCACCATTCTCCATTGCATTTACCTCCGTGCAAGATATATTCCAGGAGATCTCAATCAATTGGCAGTGGACCCTAAATTCAAGCACAGTGGCACAGATCTTCAAAATCTGAGGGACCCCAGTCATCAATCACTTTGCCACTCCACAGAACCCTCAATTTCCACAGTTCTGCTCCAGGGTATCATCTAAACTCAGCCTGGCATCCGATGCCTTTCTGATTCACTGGGGTTGGGAACTACTTTATGCCTTCCCCCCCCCCCCCCTCATACCCCTGATCCCGAAGACCTTCCTCAAACTCCAAGCAGACAAGGGAGCTATGATCCTCATAGTCCCTTGCGGGCCCCATCAGCCTTGGTTTCCCCTCCTACTTCGTCTGACACAGACTCCTCCGATCCCATTGGGATCCAACCCGGGCCTTCTGTCCTAGGACAACGGAACAGTCTTACATCCCAATCTGTGGTCTCTCCACCTGACTGCATGGATGCTGAAAGGATGCTGATTCAACATCTACAACTTTCCGCAGCAGAGTAAGACGTCCTCCTTTCATCCAGAAAGCCCTCTACCAGATGAATATACTCTTTTAAATGGCATAGATACGCTTTATGGTGCTCTCAAAATAACCACAATCGTTTTGAGGCATCAGTACCTATGCTGCTTCAGTATCTTTTACATCTGTCCTCTTTGGAACTCAAAACAAATTCAGTACATTTTCACCTTAGTGCTATTTCAGCTTTTCATAAACCTGTTGATGGTCAACCCATCTCCAGAGTTCCTCTAATGGCACGTTGTATGAGAGGCCTACTCCTCTCCAAGCCACCTCTTCGACCTCCCTCAGTAGTGTGGGATCTTAATGTGGTATTGGCACAGTTTCTCAAACCTCCGTTTGAGCCTTAACAACTACCCACCTATGATACTTGTCTTGGAAAGTTATATTCCTCATTGCTGTGACCTCAGAAAGGCACATCAGTAAATTGCAAGCCTAGTTAGCCCATCCACCATATACCAGGTTCCATCATGACACATCCACACTTTCTACCAAAGGTGGTGTCACCTTTCCACATTAATCAATCTGTAATCCTTCCAGTTTTCTTCCAAAAACTTCACGCCTCTCGTGCAGCGGCAACTCTGCCCACACTTGACTGCAGAAGGGCTCTGGCCTTCTATCCCCAAAGAATCAGTATCTCTGAAAATCCTCACAATTATTTGTGTCCTTTGACCCCAACCATTTGGTTCTTCCTGTAATGAAACGCATGCTCTCCAGATGGATAGCAGACTGTATATCATTCACATATGACAAAGCAGGCTTTACCCTCACCCGGCACATTACTGCTCATAATGTCTGAACCATGGCAACATAGATAGCAAACCTACATTCAGTAATCACTGACAAAATCTGCCAGGCTGCAACATGGTCCTCCATCCACATCTTTGCCGCCCACTACTGCTTGGACCAGGACGCCTGCCCGGATGCAGCCTTCAGCCAGGTGGTCCTTCCATATCTTTTTGGAACATAATGATAACTCCTACCCTCTGCCCTTATATTCTTACCAGATCTCCTTGACGGGGAAGTCTACATTTACCTGCCCTTGTCCAACTTTCTGACCCAGTCTGTCTCCTGAGATCTGGGAGCTAGGGAGTCCCATAAATGAAGACTATTGCTGCTTGTTCCTGGAGATAGCATAGTTACTCACCTGTAACAGGTGATCTCTGGGAACAGCAGGAATTTAATCTTCACAACCCACCCTCCTCCCTTTGGAGTTGTAGGGTTGTTTTTTTTACTCCTCCTTTTCAGCTACAAACTCAACTGAGTTGAGTTGGGAGAGCAGGAAGGTAGTGGTGCGGGTGCGGTGGAGTGCTCCCAAAGGCTTTCCTATTGGTATCTGGGGAGTTTCCTGAGTGGGTTTTGTCAGTACCCAATGTCACCCATATGTGAAGACTAAATTCCTGTTGTTCCTGGAGATCACCTGTTACAGGTGAGTAACTACGCTTTGTGCTGCCAAGAAATAGTGTGTCAAATCTGGAACTCTTAAGCCCCCTTGCAACTTTGACAAGCTCAAGATCCATTTAGCTACCGTTGGTGGGCACCCCTTCCATATACAATGAAAGAGCTTTCTATTGCATGTACAAAAAACCCATCCAGAATTGCTATGGGAAGTATATGAAACAAAAACAGCCTCGAGAACACACCACCATTTTAACACTGGCGATATGTCCCAGCCAGGACAGGTTCAATTTATTCCACCCCTTCAATTCCCCTAGTAGCTTATCCCACATTATCTTATATTTTGCCTGATACAACTTTGAATAGTCTAGCGTAAGCTGTAACCATAGATACTTAACACTACGAGGGGACCATTTGAATGCAGATTTCTTCCTTGAATTTGGGAGATATCCAAATGGATAATATCTTAGACTTTTGCATATTGATTTTAAACCTGGCCAGCTTCTTGTATGCCTCCATTTTCCATACTATGAAAGGAAGTGATATGTGAGAACATGTCATCTGCAAATAGGGTTATATGATAACACAGGTCTGCGACTAAAAAGCTGTTTGATTATTTTCATCTAATTTCCATGTATTTTGGTGTGCTGAAAGCAAATAAAATATTTTTAAAAACTCCTAGACGTCATGATTTGCCACAACATGCAAAATTGTCTTCAAATTTATCAAATTTTTTCAAATTACTATTAATTAATTCAAATCACTATTAATTCACATAAGTGCATTTAAGATATAAAATGCCAAAAAACCCTTAAAGGGGTTGTCCGAGTTATGTAAAAAAAAAATGTAGCACTGTAAATCTGATGGTCAGCAATATATACATAAGCTAAGCAAGTTTTAAGTCCGTGCTTCTAATGGTAGAAGGGGTTAATCTTTCCTGAAGAATCCAGTGGGAGGGAGACACAGGGCAGATAGCAGCAGCTCCTCCGGTCAGTGCAGGGGGGCATGGCCAGCACTGTGACGTCTCGTGTACAGACACAGAGCTGCTCTCTCCTGCATGCCACACTTGTGCATGAATCATCATCAGGTTCTTGGTTCTAGGCTGTTCACACTTTTTCATCGCAATTCGTGTTAGCTCGTCATTCTTCAACCGTTAAGTTATGGCTCCGCGAAAGTATATTAATTCGCCAGACAGTTTCTGTTTCATCTGTGGTGAATATACAGTGTTGAAGCAACAGCAGAATATTACAGACTTTGTGAAAAAAGTATGCTTTGCATACTTTGGACTAAAAATTGGAGATCAAGATAAAGTCTGGGTTCCTCATAAAGTGTGCAAATGGTGTGTTGAGGACCTCCGAAACTGGTTCAAGGGTAAGAAAAAATCTTTCCGTTATGGGATTCCTATGGTATGGCGAGAGCAAAAGAACCATAGTGACGACTGTTACTTTTGTTCATGCGATGTGAAAGGGTTTAATTCCAAATGGAAGCATTCCATTTCATATCCCACTCGGCAATTCGTCCCATCCCCCATGGCACAGATATATCAGTACCCAAGCCCCCTGCTACCTTGAAAGAGATACCTAGCTCCGATGAAGGTGAAGTCATACTTGAACCAGATAACGAATCAAGTTCTGACTTTGAAGATGATACAAGACCAAAATTGTTTTCTCAGGAGGAGATGAATGATTTGGTAAGAGACTTGAATCTTCCCAAAGATGCCGCTGAGTTACTTGGATCAAGGCTGAAAAGCAGGAATTTATTGTTGCCAGGAGTGTCATCTTCATGGTTCAGACATCGTGAAAAGGAGTTCGTTCCTTACTTCGCCCAGGAAGACAAGTTGGTTTATTGCATCAATGTCGAAGGTCTGATGGGTCAATTTAAAATCCAATATGATTCAGAGCAATGGCGTCTTTTTATAGATTCTTCAAAAAGAAGTCTCAAAGCAGTTTTACTCCACAACGTTTTTTACGCTTCCATACCTGTAGGTTATTCCGTACACTTGAAGGAAACCTACGAGAACTTGGAATTGGTTCTTTGTAAACTTAAATATGAAGACCATGGTTGGCAAGTGTGTGGGGACTTGAAGGTCTTGTGCATGCTGCTCGGGCAACAAGCTGGGTATACCAAATATCCTTGTTTTCTGTGTCTATGGGACAGTCGAGACCGACAAAATCACTGGACCAAGAAGAGTTGGCAGCCGAGGGTGCTAACAGTCGGTGAAAAAAATATCCTCTGAGAAACTTTGGTACCTTCCCATAAAGTTCTTCTACCACCTCTCCACATAAAATTGAGATTGATGAAGCAATTCGTAAAATCACTTCCAAGAGATGGAGAATGCTTCAAATACTTGGTCACCAAGTTTCCAGGCCTGTCGGAGGCAAAATTGAAGGAAGGTGTGTTCGTCGGACCAGACATTAGAAGGCTTATAGTTGATCAAGAGTTTGTCAATACCATGACGGATCCTCAAAAAGAAGGGTGGATTGCATTTGAAGAAGTCGTACAGAAATTTTTAGGCCAAACAAAGATCCTCACTACAAAAAGATCGTCGGACGAATGCTGAAAGCATTTCAAGCTTTAGGTTGCCTGATGAGTTTGAAAGTGCATTTCCTCCAGTCCCACCTTGACTACTTTCCTGAAAATTTGGGAGCTGTGAGTGAGGAACAAAGTGAACGATTCCACCAAGACATTAAACAGATGGAAAGGAGATACCAGGGAATATGGAGCATTACAATGATGGCAGACTACTGTTGGATGCTTCAGAGAGACATTCCAGATGCTACTCACAAGCGTAAATGCACCAAGAGGAGCCTCACAAGGAAGAAGAATCGACTTTAGCGTGTGTAGGCGAGCTCATTTCAGTTCAAAAAAGGATTTTTTTTTTTAAACTTTTTATTTATAAAATTTTCACATACTTCAATCAATAGATATTACAAGCAAAAGAAAATACACATATCTCATATCTCACACGAAATACATATCATAACTAGTCCACATCAAGAAGGGGTGCGGTAATTTAATATTAAATATTAAAGAGCCTGGAGGGACCCGAATAATATACTTAAGTCTCCTTTTACTAACTAAGAGTCAAGAAAACACTTAAAAAATAAGAAACAAAAAACTCTAATTCTTACTATCCAAAAAAGTCAATAAATGATCCACCTCAAAAAATACATATCTTTTACTTTGAAACCAAATATGGCACTTGCATGGAAATTTAAGATAAAAAGATGCCCCCAGAGCTAAAACCCGAGGGCGCAATTCCAGAAATTCCAAAAAAGGATTTTCATGAAAATATTGTAATAAAACTTTAATTTTATAAGTCTATTTCCATTTATTTTGAGGTATTGTCTTATTTAACATAGTTACCTAAATTGTCAGGAAACGTGATGTCCTATGACAAAATGGAGGTCATTTTCGGATTCAGCGCACCAAAAAACATAAAGATTACGTGGAATTACCAAAACAGCTCTCGAAAAAATTTTTTTTGCAGACCTGTGTAATTCACCTCCACCACTCCCCAGTCTCTATCCCCCTGCTTTCGGCACTCATCCTAATTCATGCAGCCAGTGGTTCCATAGAAAGGGTGAAGAGCAGCTGGGACATTCACTTTAACACATGCTGTAGGGCGTTTCTACATTGCCCAAACCCAGCCTAAGAAAATAAGACCAAGTCCATCTTCTCTAGAGTCTTAAATATGAAAGATCGACTAACTTGGTCAAACGTTTTCATGGCATCTATGGAGAGGAGCAAAGATGGTGATTCTCTCCCCCCTCGCCACCGAAATTTAATTTAGAATCTTGTGTAGGTTGTCTCCCGCCTGCCTTCCCTGCATAAAGCCAGCTTGATCTGTGTGTATCAGGAAAGTAATAACCTTATTCAGACAGGTAGCCAATATCCTTGCAAAAATGTTTTATATCTGTATTCAACAAAGATATTGGGTGGCAAGAGAATCTTTTCTTAGTGTTCTGCCCCTCCTTAGGTATTAATGATATTCCTGCCCACCCCATGGTCTCTGCCAAGTCTCCTCCCTGCTTAACTTGATTAAACAATATCACCAAAGGTCTACAAAGCAATCGATAAAGATCTTATAAAATGTATCCGATAGGCCGTTGATACCCGAAGATTTGTCAGTCTTTAGAGAGCTTATCACTACTCAGATCTCCTCCACAGTTATGTCCCTACCTAACTCTTCCACTTCCTCAGCAGAAGGGGCATTCAAAACCACAGAATCAAAGTAGCATTCTATATCCCCAGAGTGAGCTTCCAATTGACCTTTATATAAAGTTGCACAAAAATGCTGAAAAGCATCCCCTAATTTCCTTAACATTCGTTGTAAGACCCCACGAGTTGTAAGACGCCTTAGACCCCACGAGTAGACTCCTTCTGTTGCTGCCCTCGCCATTTTCTCAGCCTTGTGACAAGCCTGCGACATGCTTTGTACCCATGTTCATAGAAAATCTGTTTAACTTGCAGCATTTCCCAGTTAATCTCGGTCATCAATTCCTCCCACAACCTATTTCTCAATAATAGTACTTTAGCTTGCTTGCTCACCTTCAGACTACATTTGACCTGATTTTCCAATTACTGTATGGTCTCCCTCAAATGTTCCACTTTCGACTTCTACTCCCACTTCTTTTGGGCTCCCCACCTTAATAATCTCCCCTTATCAGAGCTTTAAAACTATCCCAGACTGTTGCAACCAAGATCTCCTCAGTCTCCAGGAACAAGCAGGAATGTAGTCTTCACATATGGGTATCGTTGGTACCGATGGAGCCTGCGCGTGAACTCTCCCCAGCGTCCAATTAGGAAGCTTTTGGGAGCATCCCACAGCGCCTGCGTGCTGCCTTCCCGCCTTTCCCAACTGCCTCTCTCCAGTTCTTCGTTTTCCGCGGAGCCAGCAGGTCGTCATTCCTGTCACCGCAGAAAATTGTTTCCTTATTCTTTATTTTTTGTGGTCGCGTCTGCCTTCCCTGACATTATACCGGTACCGCTGGTTCCCTTTTCTTTCTTTCTTTCTTTCTTTCATTTTAAAAAATAATATTCTTATTTTTTTCCAAACCTTTCTTTCCAGGTGCCTTAGGCCCAAAATTTTTTCCATTATGGAAAAACCCGCTTCGAGTTTCAAAAAGTGCACCAAGTGTGGCGGTACCATCTCCGTCACCGACACCCATGAGTGGTGTCTCAAATGTTTAGGTCCTGACCACTCCATCACCGAGTGTATGGCTTGTGCCATGATGTCCAAGAGGGGTCGACAAAACCGAGCTGCTAAGCTCAGCGCCCTTTTTCCCTCCGATGCAGCTTCTGTGGCATAGACGTCTTCCAGGGCTTCGTCTTCCTCCCATGGATCTCAGGTAACTAAACATAAGTCTAGCCGGTCCTCAAAGGGTAGATCTCCTTCTAAGCATCGAGATGCCTCTGGCGTTGCCCTTGAGGGTTCTGTACCGGCAAAATTGCCCCGGCGGGAGGCTTCGGCTTCCAAAGCATTATCGGGGCTCAGGCTTCCAAAGCATTATCGGGGCTCCAGGATGTTCTCGAGGCCTCGACCTCTGCAGAACTACTGGTGCCATCCTCTGGGGTACCGGCTGTCTCCGGTACCGATACCCAGGCATTGGCAGCGTCGATAGACCATAGGTTCCTGGCTATTGAACGCAGTCTGGCAGCTCTCCTTGCGGCATCGATACCCTGGGAACCACATCAGACAGTTCAACCGGTACCGATGCTGGTACCGGTACCGATAGCATCAGCATTGACATCAGTGTCGGCTTTGCTGGCACCCAGTCATTCGATGCTTTCTGGTACCGATACACCGGTGCCTATTCCCCTCGGTACCGACTTCGGTCGGTACGGGTATCGGGCTCTTCAAGAGCATCCGGACAGACGGTACTTCGAATCCTCGGAGGACTCTGAGGATTCTGACAGCTCTGTCGGTACCGGTATACTTCTCCCGGAGGAGCCTTCCTCTCCTAAACGTAGGATGTCTTCTCCAGAAGATATCTCCTTTCAGGATTTCATCAGGGGGGTGGCTCGAGGTCTGTCCATTACTGTGGCTCCTGAAACAGAGCCCAGGGCTAAGGAGTTGGAGATTTTGCAATATCCCAAAGCTCCTAAGGAGGCAGCTACTCTGCCTATCCATGAGATTCTATATGATCTCATGTTGAGAATGTGGGAGACACCTCTTACCACCTCTCCTCACTCTTGCAGACTGGATACCATGTATCGAGTCCCTCCTTGTCCTGGTTTCCAGAAAACTCAGCTTCCTCACCACTCTATTGTAGTGGAATCAGCTATGAGAAGGATCAGGAGTGCAAAGAGGCATGTCTCTAATCCTCCAGGACGTGAGTGTAGAACTTTGGATGTCTTTGGACGTCGTACGTTCCAGGCTTCCATGCTTTCTGCCAGGATCAGTTCCTATATTCTATATATGGGAATGTTCTTTAAAGAAGTCACAGGAGACTGGAAGTTTTAAGCCCTCTCCTTCCTGAGGACAAGAGGCAGGATTTTCTCACACTAGTTAAACATGCCCAGGATGTTTCTAAGTTTGTCAATCATGCAGCTTTTGACTGTTTTGAGTGCATAAGCAGAACCTCTGCCATTGCCATAGGTGCACGACGAATTGCCTGGCTCCAGGCATCCAATTTTGAGCTCTGGGTGCAGGACAAACTGGGAAATATCCCTTGTACAGGTGAGAATGTATTTGGCAAGAATTGGCAAGAAAAAGCCAATGAGATGGATGCTGACAACTCCACTTTGGATAGGTTATCCAAAGCCACAGCTGATCCTGCAAGAAAAAAATCTTTCAAGAAACCTTTCTTCTCAAAAAAGAAGAAGTTTTATCCCTCTTATTCCCAGCAGGGACGTTCCACAGGTCAACTTGTCTGAAAACGTCAGCAACCACCTAAACAAAGGAAAGCAAAGTCTGCCAAGTCTCAACCGTCTCAGCAGTCTCAGCCTCTACAAGGCCTTTGACTTTCATCTAGAGCACTTAGCCTTCCTGGCCCTCAAGGGTCCAGAGCCTTCCACCATCCCAGGAAGATTATGTCACTTTGCCCCCAGATGGGGGCAGATAACAGCAGAACATTGGACACTCTCCATTATAGAAGAGAGGTACAAGATTCACTTTATGTGCATGCCCCCTTCCCACAATGGTAAGACAGTTCAATTCTCAGACCTCTCTCATCAACCTGTTAGACGAAGAGGTCACTCTGCTTCTTGCCCAAGGGGCAATAGAAGAAGTACACATTCATCAACAGGGTACAGAGTTTTACTCCCCCTATTTCCTTATCCCAAAGAAAACAGGGGGACACAGACCTATTTTAGACCTCAGAGAATTGAACAAATTCCTATTCAAAGAGAAATTCAAGATTTCTCTAGGAACTCTGCTGCCATACCTTCAGAGTCAGGATTGGCTTTGTTTTCTAAATCTCAAGGATGCGTACACGCATGTTCTCATCCATCCAACCCACAGGAAGTTCCTTCGGTTCCTGTTTCAAGGAAAGTACTACCAATACAGGGTGCTTCCTTTTGGCCTGGCCTCAGCACCAAGAGTGTTCACGAAATGCATGGCTGTGGTAGCAGCATTTCTCCGTACTCTAGGGATATTCGTCTTCCCCTACTTAGACGATTGGCTCATTCGAGCCCCATCAGAGTCAGAGGCCAGGACTTCTCTATCTTGCACAATGCGTATCCTTCAGTATTTGGGTCTGGTCATAAACATCCCAAAATCCAGTCTAACTCCCACTCAGTCTCTAGAGTTCATAGGAGCTTTGCTGGATAACAGAAAAGCGAGGGCCTATCTTCCCCAGGCCCGTTGCCTTCACATGGTGCAGTTAGCTTCTTAAGCAGTGCTGAAACCCCATCTCACTGCCCGAGAAAAGTTACAACTACTAAGCCACATGGCATCTACAGTGCATGTGGTCCCTTATGCTCGCCTCCATATGAGAGCAGCCCAGTGGACCTTATCCACGCAATGGACCCAGGCATCAGGGTGCCTGTCAGACAAAATAGCAAACACAAATCGTCTTATTTTGTCTTTCCAAGGGTGGCAGTCCACTCACAACCTGTTGCTGGGGTCCCCGTTTCAACAGCCTTTACCCCAGGCAACTCTCACAACAGATGTTTCTCCAGTGGGTTGGGGAGCTCATCTGCAAGTCCTCTCCACCCAAGGCACTTGGTCTCCACAGGAGACTCATCTACATATCAATCTTTTAGAACTCAGAGCAATCTTCCTTGCTCTTCGAGTGTTCCACACCCTACTCAGCTACAAGACAGTCCTCATTCATATGGACAATCAAGTAGCCATGTTCTACGTGAACAAGCAGGGAGGAACAGGCTCTCTGTCACTTTGCAACGAAGCTTTGCGACTATGGGCCCTCGCCAGAGAGCATCAGATTCATCTCCTGGCAGTGTATCTTCCAGGCATACAAAACTCTTGGGCAGACAGACTCAGTCGAGTTCTGCTTCCACACGAATGGTCTCCACATGCAGACCAGGTGACCAAGATTTTTCACATTTGGGGAACCCCGGACATAGACCTCTTTTCAAGTCTGTTGAATGCCAAACTTCCCCGGTTCTGTTCCAGAATTCCGGCTCGGGGTTCTCAGGCCAGGGATGCCTTCCTCCTTCACTGGGGTCAAGACTTCCTTTATGCCTTTCCACCCATTCCCCTAATTCCCAAAACCCTGTTCAAGCTTCAGAGAGACAGAGGGCGTATGATTCTCATAGCTCCACATTGGCCACGGCAAGTGTGGTACCCTCTGCTTCTACATCTCTCTCAAGCCCCCTCCCTGGAGTTAGGGTCTGCTCCAGATCTCCTATCACAGGAGGATGTAATGTTACGACATCCCAATCCCCAGTCTCTGCATCTCAGAGCTTGGTTGCTGAAGGCCTAGATCTTCATGGTCTTAACCTCCCTCAGCAAGTAAAGGATGTCCTTTATGCTTCCAGGAAGCCTTCCACTAGACGCTCTTATGCTTTTAAGTGGAAGAGGTTTACCATATGGTGTTCGCAAAAGGGTCTTAACCCCCTTGCGATACCTCTGGAGTCATTACTTGAGTATCTCCTTCATTTATCCAATGCAGGACTTAAAACTAACTCAGTAAGAGTCCATTTGAATGCTATTGCAGCTCCTTTCAAGCCTCTAAATGGACAACCTATTTCCTCCCATCCTCTTATAGCAAGATTTATGAGAGGCCCTCTTCTAACTAAGCCTCCCATTAGGCCACCACCAGTGGCATGGGATTTAAACCTGGTTCTTGGTCAGCTCATGAAGCCACCTTTCGAACCCTTAGCTACTACCTCATTGAAATTCCTTTCTTGGAAAGTTATCTTTCTCATTGCAATCACATCAGCACGTCGCATCAGTGAGTTGCAGGCACTAGTGGCTGATCCATCTTATACAAGGTTTCATCATGACAAGGTAGTCCTTAGGACTCATCCACACTTTATGCCAAAGGTGGTCTCACCTTTTTATCTTAGGTCTACCTGCCTGTGTTCTTTCCAAGACCTCATGCATCAAATGCAGAAAGGAATCTTCATACTTTGGACTGTAAAAGAGCGTTAGCCTTTTACTTGCAAAGAACACAGCAACATAGAAAGTCCTCCCAACTCTTTCTTGCTTTTGATCATTCTCATTTGGGACTTCCAGTCTCCAAGAGAACACTGTCCAACTGGATTGCACAGTGCATTTCCTTTACCTATCAGAGTAAGAACCTTTCTCTGGAGGGCCATGTCAGAGCTCACAATGTGAGAGCCATGGCAGCTTCAATGGCTCATCTGCACTCTGTGACTATCGACGACATCTGTCGAGCAGCCACTTGGGCCTCGGTTCATACCTTCACAGCCCATTACTGCTTGGACAAGGACTCCCGCCGGGATGCCTTGTTTGGTCAGGCTGTTCTCCAACACCTGTTCCATACCTAATCAACTCCTACCCACCATCCCTGGTTGGATGCTAGAGATCCATGGGGGGAAGTGGAGCCCTCTCACAGGGGCACAGAACTTCTGGGGTTCTCTCCCTAGCATCTGCAGCTAGGGAGTCCCCATATGTGAAGACTACATTCCTGCTTGTTCCTGGAGATAGCATAGTTACTCACCTGTAACAGGTGATCTCCGGGAACAGCAGGAATTTAGTCTTCACAACCCACCCACCTCCCCTAGGAGTTGTAGCTCTCTCTCTATCTCTTTCTCTTTCCCTCTCTCTCTCTCTCTTTGTCTCAGCTGTAAACTCAACTGGAGAGAAGCAGTTGGGAAAGGCAGGAAGGCAGCACGCAGGCACTGTGGGATGCTCCCAAAAGCTTCCTAATTGGATGCTGGGGAGCTTTCCCGTGCAGGCTTCGTCGGTACCGACGATACCCATATGTGAAGACTAAATTCTTGCTGTTCCCGGAGATCACCTGTTACAGGTGAGTAACTATGCTTTATTATTGAACTCAAAATACTCATTGCCTTATTCTGTATCTTGTTCCACTTTAGGGACCCTTATTTATCCTCCAAAATCTATGCCCACTTTCCTCCTCAGCACAGTCCATACTGGTGCATGATCTATCCATGTTATGCTTCCTATCTGCACCTTCCTCACTCTGGACAGCACAGTTTATGAAGCTATCAGCAAGTCTATGCGTGAGTAGGAGCAATGAGGCCCTGAAAAGAAGGAAGTTCTTTCCAATAGGGTGCAGCTGTCCCAAGACATACATGAAGCCATGTCTTCATAGACCCCTTCCGCCACTGCCTATCCTCCTCCCTCCCCTCCTCCATTCTCGTGCTATCAAGGGCTGGATTTGAGGTTATATAAACACCCCCCACCACTATTACAATCCCACTCCCCATCTCCAGAGTAATTTATCCGCTACGGCTGTAAAGAAGATCCATTGACACCCATTAGATGCATACACCTTTACAAAAATGAATTTTCCGGGAACAAGCAGGAAGTCAGTCCTCACTTTTAAATAGTTAAAATGTTATCTGTTATCTGTATACACTGTTGATATTTGACATTGCAAATAGTTCTGAGGAAACCTTCCATGTAAGCAAAGTTATGTTCTCTGTAAACCGCCTTGAGAATCTGAAACGCGGTATATAAAAAATGTTAAATAAATAAACATATGGGTGACACATGCGCTGACGGAGTCCATGCAGAAGCATCTCCCCAGCTTTCAAAGAAAGCCTCTGGGAGATGCACCACGTATGCATTGTCCCCTTCCCGCCAAAGGGTGCCATCTTGCCTCAGGCTCCTGTTTTTCCGTGGTGCCCTCCAGATGTCTGTCCAGTTTCCCCCGGAAAAAGTGTTTTGTTTTTTTTTATACCTTCTGTCTGGTTTGCGTACTGGTTCCTTTCCGGCCCCCCCCCCCCCCCCGAGCCAACTCGCCTCTGCATCGCTCCTCGGGTTTGTCCCTTTGTTTTTTTATTTTTTCTTCGAGGTATCCCTCGACCAGCATTCATGCCTTTTTCCTGTCGAAGGCCTTGGTTTCCTGCCTGGCGGCAGGGCCTCCTTTTTCCTGATTGCCTCTAGCGGCTTCAATAAGTGCAATTGGTGCAGCAAGATGATGTCCCTCACCGATCTGCATGACTGCTGCCTTCGGTGCCTTGGCCCGGAACACAACTCGGACTGCGAACTTTGCTGGACCATGACCCCAAAGGCCCTTAAGAGCCATCAGCAGCAGGAGGAAAATTTTTTCCAGAAGTCTGACTCCACACTGGAGTCTCTGGTGATACCCCGCTTCAGGGCCCCCCTCCAGTGCCTTGATGCCGCGCGAAGCCTGGGCTTCCTTGGAGTCCCACAGTTGCAGTTCCTCCGAGATGAAGTCCCCGGAAGTGGAATGCAAGAAGTCAAAGTCCTTGAAGACCACTTTGGAGATCGGGTCTGGGGAGATGGGAAAATCCCACTCCAGGCCCCACAGTCCCCGGTGTGAGTCAGAGAAGTTGGAGCAGGAGCGGCCTCACAAGCTACCCCGAAAGGAGTCATCTGTATCCATCGGTCCGCCTCTGACACCTGAGGCCATCATAGTCAAGGACTCCCCTTCGATGGAACAGATGCTGGACTTGAAACCCTCGACGTCCGCGTTGAAGACTGCAGAGCCACCTGGCATGGAGACCTGGATGGCAGCCTTAGAGCGCAGTATCTCTGCTCTTGTGGCCCAGCAGCAGGCGTCCATGTCCGGTTTGTCCAGTTCATCTGCCCTGACAGCAGGACCCTCGACATCAAGGACATCCCCGGAAGTTGAGCCGATCTTTGAGCGCCACCAGCCTCGAGATACTCATCGACATTGGAGGAGGTCCCAGTCCTCATTCCTCAGGTCACCAATCCTCGGCAGCAAGCTCATGCGGCTCGGACCGCAGGTCCTCCAGAGGCCCTGGCCCCTCAGCTCAGACCTCGACTGTGGTGACCACAAAGCCTTGGATTCGACCTCAGACTTCCAGTCCGATTGAGAGTCTGAGGACAAATAGCCCCTGGACACTCGGCACCACTAAGACATACCTTTGGACCTGTCCCCCTCAGTGTCCCGGTGCTGTTTCCTGCCAGAGGATGTTGCACTCCTCGACTTTGTGCGGGCCATGGCTAGGGCGGTCTCCATTGAGACCGAGGCGGAGGAGGATCTTCGCTCAGAGGAACTGGAGATCCTCGATTATGAGGCCCCTTCCGAAGGAGGCCCATACTATACCCGTTCCACTGATCCTACAACACCGCCTCCTCTGCATGTGGGAGACACCAGCGTCGATGCCCATTGTCAGCAGGCAACTTGATTCCATGTATTAAGTCCGCCAAGGTCCTGGGTTCCAAAAACCCCAATTTCCCCACAACTGAATGGTCGTTGAGTCCACCATACGCAGACTAAAGAACCTAAAGACCCATTCCTCAGTGCCCCCTGGCAGGGAGGCCTGGACCCTCGATGCCCTCGGCCAGAAGGCCTTTCAGGGCTCTATGCTGACATGCTGGATCCAGTCCTACCAGCTCTACATCAGCATGTACTTCAAAGAGCTACCAAAGGAGCTTGGTGGGTTCTCGTCAGGCAGTCAAACAGTGCTCGAAGTTCCTGTCTCGTGCCACTTACAACAGCTTGGAGTCATCAACCAGAGTGGCTGCTGCTGGCATCGGGGCCTGATGCTAGGCATAGCTGCAATGGTCTTGACGTCAAACAGTGGGTTCAGGACAAACCTATTGATGTCCCGTGCATCAGAAAGAACCTCTTCGGGAAACCCATGGCAGACCATGCAGCAGAGAATAGAGACTGAGTTCCTCACAAGGACCAGATTTTCAAAAAAGACCTCGATGCAGCCCCTAAAGAAGGCCTCAGGGAAAAAGCCCTTCTTCCCGAGGAAAAAGGACAGCTTTGGCAATGCCTCGCAATTCCAGGCCTTCTCTGCCCCATAGCACAACCAACAGCACAAGGGGCAGGGGCACGGCCCCTGTAAGCAAAAGACCCCCCAAGTCCCAGGTGCCAGCCCTGGCTCACCCTGGGGAGGGAGCTTTTGACTTCCTGGGCATGACCTACTCTCTTCCAGGAAGTCCCCTACAGTCCACAGGGAGGCGGCTGGCCCTGTATGCCCACAGGTGATCCACCATCATCACCAATACCTGGGTCCTACAAGTGGTCAAGGAGAGAGACCTCTTCCACTTACGGCAGATGCCACCCTCATACTTTCCAGGAGAGCCCATAAGATCTCTCCTTCACCAGACCCTGCTTCTCACTGAGCTCGCAGGTCTCGAGGACAAGGCGGTGGAGCCAGTGCCGAAACATCTCTGGGGCACCAGCATCTACCCCAGGTATTTCCTCGTCCCCAAGAGAACAGCCGGGGCACCAGAGACCGCCTCCCAAGCCTTCCACTGCCCAATCGGGGCAGGCAGCACCTTGTTTAAAAGAGCGCCGACGTCGGGCGCGCCCGCGCCTGAGGGCCTCGCCAGAGGGCCCTTTGGCTTGGCCTTTAGGCGCGGGCCCAAAGGAGAGGGCACACGAAATACCTGCTCCTGCTGTCCCTGCCTCATTCAGCAGCTATCCAGCTCCAGACAGTGACCACCCATACCACTCCCACTCTACAGCAATGAATGCATGAAACCACTTTCAGTCCACCCTACCTAAGGAAACCAACCTACCTATCAAGCTGCCTACAGACCTGTAAGATCACAGCTAGAGTCACTAGGCCCTGTTCAGGCCCTACTGTCCTCAACCGACCCCCATAATCCACTGACGTACCATTGCAGTCTACTGATGTCTTGAAGAAGTCTGAGTCCTCTACCTGATCACAAGGTAACCATCTGCTCAAAAGAGTACTGTCCTATTGCAACAAAGTAACTTAAGCGAACGCTAAGCAACATTGTAACTGAGCGACCATTAGTCATTATTAGATCGTTTTGATCTTTCTCAACAGCCTGTATTTTAAGAGCTTCTCCAGATTGCCAAATGCTTATTGCTGACCTTTTGCCTAATACTTTATTTGACCTTTTGCCAACTATCTAACCAGCTACTCTCGCTACCGCACCAGTCCCATTTTCCACACTTGCATTCATTCTGAGCCCCACCCATCTCCACTAAGCAATTCAGGAACGCCCCAAGATGGTTCTATTCCTATCATTAGTGGCCATCTTCCTCACTTCGGTGCTCCCCAGCATATCGCATGCTTTCAATCCTCGCACTAACTACATCCCGATATTTCACAGCAATGGAAGAAGATGGTCAGAAAACCTCTACCACACCACATCAAAAACCTCTAATACATTTCATCCGCACTTACTCCACATCCCCCTACAGAACATAAAGAATAATCAGTCTGAGAAGCACCAGCCCCAACAACTCATGAAATGTGCACTCATAAACGCCAGGTCAACTCGCTCAAAATGGCCAGCAATCACTGACCTGATAACACTCTATGACCTTGATATCTTAATGATCACCGAGACATGGCTGTCCAACTGTGACAACGTAATTATCAATCAGATGATGCCAGATGGTTTCTCACTTTTTGCCTGCCACAGAGCCAACCAGAAGGGAGGAGGAACACTCATCCTTGCTAAGACAAAACTACAATTTAAACTAAATGATTCCACCACCTCAACCCACCTGGACACGATCACCATATCAAATGGTCACTGTACCATCAACCTACTCTATCGAGCCCCAACATCATCTGAAGACCTACCAACAATAATTAACCTTGCCTGCAATTCAAGCAACCCACGCTCCGCAAATTGGCTGTTGGGAGACTTCAATCTCCCTTCCCTACAAAACACACAAGCGAAAACATTCCTTGAAGCACTAGATGAGCGGGACTATAAACAACTCATTGACTCTCCCACACACACGAAGGGGAGTATCCTAGACTTGATTTTTGCCCCTCAGTCCGAGGTTGACACCATCCAGCACCTACCGATATCTATAACTCCAGTACCCTGGTCTGACCACAACCTGCTCAGATTTTACATACCTGCCACCCGTGGCCACATGAACAGCAGCAAAATTCATGCCCTTTCCGCTAGAACTCCAACAACACGCTTTCGCCCCTTCGTCAAAGATGAAATCCTGGAGAAGCTACTCCCCCTCCTCACTGACACAGCCCTTGACCCAGATGAGATGGTAGCCAACTGGAACAGCAGCCTCAGTGCCGTAGCTCACCTCCCCCCTGTCAACAAAGAGTCAAGGAGACGTGAACATGCACCATGGTACTCCGAAGACCTACGAACATCACTCCTTCATCTACGCAAACTAGAGAGACAGTGGCGCAGAACCCGATCTGCTGAAGCACACACTGCGCATACAACTCCCACCTGTTAATACACAGAGAGAAAATAATGGAAAAGAGGAAGCAGCATCACACAGATATTCTAAAACGATCCTTAAATAAATCACATTATCTGTTCAATATTGTAAAATCTTTAACAGGTGACCCAGCTCTAGCGCATCCGCATATGCCCCAACCACAGGACTACTCTGACTACCTTCAATCAAAGATGATCCAGACCAGTATTAACTCAACCTCCTCCAACATCACCAACATGCACACTATGCCACAGCCAACACCATTTCTCAAATTTTGTGAAATATCCACCAAAGAAATCGAGCACACTATTGCCGCGATCAACCTCACCACGGCACCTAACGATCCCTGTCCAGCCAGTTGGATAAAAGAACTATGATGCGACCTAAGCTACACTCTGTGCAAAATACTAAACCAATCAATATCAACAGGATCCTTCCCTCAGAATCTCAAACACACATCAATCAGGCATTTGCTAAAAAACAGTAAACTCGACCCATCCAAAGTCGATTCCTACAGACCAATCTCCAGTATCCCCCTACTTGCCAAGATCTTTGAAAAGACTGTTCTGCGTCAGATCCAACAGCATGTCGACGCTGAAGCACCCCTCGACCCATCTCAACATGGATTCAGGGAAGCACATGGTGTGGACACCATCCTAACGACCCTCTTCAACGATTTAATCACAGGACTTGACAACGTACACCAGGGATTCGTTCTCATCTTCATGGACATTGCAGCTGCATTTGACTCGGTGAACCATGAGATTCTTCTACAACGGCTCCAAGATAAAGGGATACAAGGCACCGCTCTACAATGGTGCAAATCTTACCTGATTAACAGATGGCAACAAGTTAAGACGGGTACCTTGACATCCGAGCCGTTTCTTCAGAAACAGGGGTTACCCCAGGGATCATCCTTATCAGCACTGTTGTTTAACATTTACATGCAGCCCATCTGCACCCTGATCCGTTCCTTGAACGTGCATTGCCTTGCCTATGCAGATGACATCCTGCTATACATCCCATTCAGGACTGACCGGCCTGACTTTTCACCCATTACAAGATGCTTTGAAGTAGTAGTCAGGTCTCCCTTTTACATACATGGATCAATAAAGTATTGGTGAGAGCCTACACCTGCCTACGTTTTTGTACTGTTTGCTGTTTGCCTGCGTGGCAGTGTGCTGCCTAGTTTGGTATCACAAGATTGGAACATTACGCCTCCTTCGACCACTCCTGGACTTCACTGACTACCGGACTATATTTCAAGCCCTAGTTATCCCACACTTAGACTTCGCCAACATCATCTTCCATGGGCTTCCACAGTCAACTCTAAATCCACTCTGACTTGCCATGAACTCGGCCGCTAGAGTACTTGTAGGTGTGTCAAGGTCAGATCTCCAGGAACAAGCAGGAATGAGTCTTCACATATGGGGGTTCGTCGGCGCCGACGGAGCCCGCACGGGAATGCTCCCCAGCATCCATTCAGAAGGCTTTTGGGAGCATCCCTCGCGCCTGTGCGGTAGCTTCCCGCCCTTCCCACTGCCTCTCCCCAGTTTTCGTTTTTCCGCGGAGCCGACAGGACGTAACTCCTGTCACCGCAGAAACTTTTTTTCTCCTTTTTTTTTGTTCCTGTGGTCGCGGTTTTTTCCCCCGCTGGTGCCCCTTTTTTCCTTATTTTTTTGTTTTCCTTTATTTCCTTCGAGGAGCTTCCTCCTCGTGTTATTCTGAGGCCTACCGGGCTTTCCAGTATGGAGCCTTCTTCCCCTAAGAAGTGCTCCCACTGTGGAAACGTTGTCTTCTGCTCCGACTCCAACGCCTGGTGTCTCTCCTGTTGGGGCCCTGACCCCTTCTCCTCCGGTTCCCCGGGCTTCAGCGTCGGGAGAAGACCCTCCCTGTTTCGAGTGTCCCTCGATGACGTCTTTCCCTCTGAGGAGCGGTCGTCGGCGTTCTCTCCTCGCCAGGATCAGGTAACCCAACAACAGTCTGTTAAGACTAACCGAGCCTTGAGGGGTGAGTCTCATGTGCCACATGACGACGGCTCTGGCCTTCCCCTCCAGTCCCTTACACCCCGGAGGGAGTCTTCGGGCTCCAGAGCCTCCGCGGGGTTTCGGGTTGTTCCTGAGGTTCGCTCCTCACAGAACATTCTTGAGCCATGCAGATCCATCGGCGCCGGCGTCGAATGTTCCACTCTTCGCCAGGGACTGTCGACTGGCGTCCTCGGTGCCTTCGGGGCCGATCGACCCGACCCAGTCTGGCTGTACGGCATCCCGGCCCTGCGCGGGGCGGTACCCGCTGTCGGCGGTGCCGATTCCCCGGCATCGGTGTTGAGCGTTCCACTCGTCACCAGGGATCGTCGGACCAACCTGACCCGGTATGGCGTGCCCACACCCCTACCATGCGCGGAGGTGGTGACCGCTTCAAGCAGGACCAGGTCCTCGGCATGGGCATCGGAGTCGGTGGCCCCACTCCCCGCCGGGGATTGGCACCGGGTGCCCTCGGCTCTGCCGAGGCCGATCAACTCGCCCCCGGCTTCCGGGGGGCGGTACTAGCCTTGAGCGGCTCCGCCCCTCCCGCGGCGGTCTCGAGAACAAGGGCCCCGTTCTTCGCCAGGGGTCGCCTCCGAGCTCCGCCTGCGGAGCCGATCGATCTATCCCGGTCGGGCAGGTCGGCACCCCCACCCTGCGTGGGGCCGGGGCCTCCCTCGGACATCACCGACCTCCCGGCATCTGCGCGGGCGTCGAGTGTTTCACTCATCACTATTTGCCCGCGGGACACGGGACCTTCGGTCGAGTCGACCCACAGAAGCGCCGCGGCCGCGGAGCCGGGGCGGTGCGTCTCGCCCCCCGCCGGGGCTCGTCGACGGGTTACCTGGATACCCTCGAGGCAGCGTAGTGCGCCCCGTAAGGGTTTCCCACTCAATAAAACGGGCGCGGGAAGAGCCCAGGCGTCTAGAAGGGCCTCTCTCCCGACATCGGAGCCGAATCCGGGTGTTCCCCTCTTCGCCGAGTTTCGGCCTGGGAAGCCCTCGTTGCCCTCGGCACCAATCGTCGTGGCCCCGACTCCACTCTCGGGAGTGGCAGCACCGGTGCGGCCGCCGACTCCGGGGCCCCCTAAGGAGGCGTCGCTCGGTTCGATGCCCAGCCTCGAATCGATCTCCAGTCTGGAAAGCGTGGCCCCGACGCATTTAGGATCCGACCCTGATCTCTTCCGAGGGCGCGGTGCTGCGCTCGCCTGCTCTCCAGCGGCCTCGGCGCCACTCCAGCCGCCCTTGCGGATTGCCCCGGGGGCGGCCCCGCCCCCGGAGTCGGGACCGAGGCCAAGTCCCGCAGGCCCGTCGGGGACGTCGCTCCCTTCGATGCCCCGCTTGGAATCGATCTCGGGCTCTGACGATGCAGTCCCAACTACCTCGAATTTGGACTGTCCGTACCCTCCTCTGTTTAGAGCGATTCCTTCCGTGCACCAGCACGGGGGGTCCCCTGGTGTCCCAGCGTGCACCTACACCTCGGCCTCCCCCGGGATAGCTCCTCTGGGAGAGCCGTCTTTTCAGGACTTCCTCCTTGACATGGCGGACTTGCTCGCCATTCCTATCCCGGGCCCTTCGCTAAGTCCGGGTCCTGCAGAACAGGCAGCCATAATGCTTCCTTTGCATCCCTCCCTGCGGGATCTCCTGCTCGGGATTTGGCGCTCGCCCTTACAGGTACCGGCGCCGCCTACGGCCATGCATGCCCTGTATAGGGTGACCCGCTCTCAGGGTTTCCAGACGCACCATCTTCCCCATCGTTCCTTTGTGGTGGTATCGGCCCTGAGGAAGGTCGGTAGCAAGAAGAAGCTCTCTTCCTGCCCCCCGAATCGTGCGGCTAAAGCTCTGGACAACTTTGGGCGGCGAACCTTCCAAACGTCCATGTTGGCCTCCAGGATTCTCTCATATATTTTCTATATGAGCCTGGCGCTTCGAGAGGTTATCCCTCTTGTCTCCCTTTGTGTCGGCCCCTCGGGCCCCTGACTATTCCTTGCTTCTTTACCATTGCAGGAATATCTCTTGGTTTATTTCTCGCGCTGCCATGGACTCTTTCGAGTCAGTTAGCAGGTCCTCTGCTGTCGCCATAGGGGCGCGTCGTATGGCCTGGTTGCAGGCTTCCGACTTGTGCAGCTTGGTGCAACATAATCTGAGTAATTCCCCGTGCACCGGGGAGAACCTTTTCAATGGCGAGGCCTTGCGTCAGGTTGCTCAGTGCGCCGCCGACCTGTTTGGCGCTGGCCGCCCACGGCCCTCCCCCTCTCCCGGGGGTAGGAGATGTCCTTCCCGACCCTCCTTTCCGAAGAAGAGGAAGTGTCATTCCTCTGCCCACCTGCTGGGTGCGACAATGCCGGGGACATCTCACGCCGGTCGGCGGTGCCTGAGCTCACACCAGGCTGCCCTTGCCAAGCAGCCTTAGGCTCCGGTATGCGGCAGTTTGCACTTAACTCCTCTTACCGGAAGTTATTGTCCAGTTCTACATTGCGGTTCTTTTCAGTCTGACAAGTGGCTCGGCCGCTTGATTGGAGGTTGGGGCCCCCTCCCCCGGGGGGGGGGACCCTTTTTTTCCCACACTAGGTTAGCCTGGCTCCTCAGGGCCATGCTAGTCGTCTTCGGACTTACCCTCGGGTACGTCCCTCGACTCCCCTCTGCCGGGTTCTCCCGGATTGAGGGGATCGCGCACCGAATCTCCTACTCCCAGTGTAGGCCTTGGCCGCTACTCTCTGAGAGTGGGCCTCACTAATCCTTGACAGGGCCGGACCACCCCCGCCCTCGGGTCGGTGCCTCCGCTCTTGCAATGCAACCCCTGGGTCCGTCGGGTTATGGGGGACAGGAGTTCCACTGACCCAGGTCGATCCCCGGCTCCGCTCCATGCATTCTTCGGAGCGGCGGAGGGCATTGACCCTACCCCCGAGGGGTGTTTTTATATATGCCGGGGATGACCCCCACGGTCACACCGTGGCTGTAGGTTTTTTTCTATCCTCCTGCCTCCCCTGTGGTACGGAGGACACATTTTCGGCATGGCTGTCAGGCAGACGCCTCAGGGGCCTACGTACTCCTGATGTGCTCCTTCCCAACTGATCTGACGGTCACGCAACCATACTGCTACTCTCGCCGATCGGCCTGCCCCACGCACATCGGCCCATCATTTGATGGTCCTTTCCCTTGCCACCTTCCTGGTGGGCTCCCTCCTCTGGATCAAGGGCTGGTCCGAGTTGGCAGTATCGTTCTCCCGTGTGCATACTGGGTTAGTAACCTGGGTGGGCGTTCCCGGGCCCACCTATAGCCCGATATACATCTATACCTGTCATTGGATATATATCGGTACAGGTGGGCGCTTTTGGGAAATATTATAGCGCCCTGTGTCTTACCGACTCTTCCTATGGTCGGTAATGACGTTCTGTTTTTTCTTACAGGGTCCGGCCGGCCCGCTTGCCTGCGTCCTGCGGCTCGGGTGCTCGGACTGGTTGTGCTTAAACTTGCTGTGAAGTCAACAGCCCCTTGGTTTACGCCTCCTTGTCTTGAGGTTTTCAAACCCAATGTCTCCCTATCCCTGGCCGGCTAGGGTAGGCAGTGTACCCCTCCATATCCCGGGGTACACTCTTGTTCTTCTCCGGGCTGGGTTCTCCCAGATCGGTCAGTCTTCTGCTTAGTCCTCCGGTTTGGGGACTCTGCTCCTATGGGAGTTCTCAGCTTCTCTTAGAGCTCCTCGTGAAGACCTGCCATCTTTCCGGTGCCGGTTGACACCTGCGTCTCCAGCCCGCCCGGACTGGGGAACTTCGTCCTCTCTGCAATGAAGTCCCCTTGAAGACTGCGCTACTGCACCTACGGTACCCGTTGCAGCTCTGCCTTCTACAATCCAGTAGGTAAGCTCTAGATTCTGCTAGATCATTAACGGTTAATGATGTCAAAGTGGTTTTGAAGACTCCACCTGTAGTCTTAGGTTGCTGTGCCTTTGGCGACTCTTCTCAACTCCTACCCTCCATCCCTCAGGGGATGCCGGGGTTCCAGGTTGGGCGATGCCGCCCTGTCCAGGGGCGCGCATTCTGGGATCTCCTCTGGCACCCTCAGCTAGGGAGTCCCCATATGTGAAGACTCATTCCTGCTTGTTCCTGGAGATAGCACAGTTACTTACCTGTAACAGGTGATCTCCGGAACAGCAGGAATTAGTCTTCACAACCCACCTGTCTCCCCTAGGAGTTGTAACTCTCTCTCTCTCTCTCTTCCTTCCTCTCCTCTCCTTCTGTCTCAGCTATGAAACGCAACTGGGGAGAGGCAGTGGGAAGGGCGGGAAGCTACTGTGCAGGCGCGAGGGATGCTTCCAAAAGCCTTCTGATTGGATGCTGGGGAGCATTCCCGTGCGGGCTCCGTCGGCGCCGACGAACCCCCATATGTGAAGACTAATTCCTGCTGTTCCGGAGATCACCTGTTACAGGTAAGTAACTGTGCTAACACATTACGCCTGTGATGAATGAGCTCCACTGGCTATCCCTACAAGCTCGAATCCACTACAAGGCACTCGTCATGACATTCAAAGCACTGAGGAACCAGCCCCCCTCACCCATCAGTAAATTAATCAACATCATGCCTGACAACAGGATCAGAAGATCTGCAATGCAGAATGCATTAGAAATCCCTTAGATAATGACAAAATTCCTGAAAGTTACAGCCAATAGGGCTTTTTCAGTTTATGCACCCACATCCTGGAATGCCCTCCCCTCCAAAATTCGATCTATCACGAGCCTTACCCTATTCAGAAAAGTGATAAAATACTACCTATTCCAAAAACACTACCCAGAAGGCAACCCAGGGAAACATGTAATAGGCCCCCCGACCCCCCTCCATATCTGCCCCAATACTTTAAGCCAACAAGAGAATAGATAATCTGCGCTTCCCTTGGCTTAAACTTGTGCCATCAATCCTCCTCAATGGTGAATATTCTGTAACTTTGTAAAATGTGCTGTAAATAGTTCTCACCCAAGTTATTACCCTGTTCATTGTTCATTGTAAGCACAATGTGTTTTTGTTACATTGTACTATTGTTCTGTTCGCTGTAAACCGCACTGATCTTAATAGCGCGGTAAATAAATAAATAAATAAAAACAGGGGGCCTTGGACCCATCCTGGATCTGCGGGATCTGAAAAGGTTTCTGGTAAGGGAAAGATTCAGGATGCTCTCCTTTGAAACATTGATGCCATTCTTCCAGCAGGGAGATTGGCTATGCTCCTTAGACCTAAAGGATGCTACACACACATCGTAATCCATCCGAGCCACAGAAAATACCTCCAGTTTGTGGTGGGAGGAGAGCACTACTAATTCTCCAGGACCAAGCAGGAAGTCAGTCCTCAGATATGGGTGACGTCGATGCTGACGGAGCCCTCGTGCGGAGCATTTCCCCAGCTTTCAAAGAAAGTTTTTGAAAATGCAGCGTGCATGCGCAGTCCCCTTCCCGCCCAAGGGTACCATCTTGCTCAGTCTTCTTTTTTCCGCGGAGCCCGATGGACGTGTTTCAGTTTCACCCGAGAAAAAAGTTGATTTTTTGCGTAGATCCGTGTTTCCTTCGGTTCGATGCCGGTTTTCCCTTTCCCACCTGGGCCCGGTACACCGGTATCGAGCCCGGACTTCATTTTTCGTTTTTTGTCTCTTGTGACTAGCGTTCACGCCATTTTTCTATTTTTCACTGGCAGCCCTGTCTTTTGACCTTGCAGGGGCCCTTTTTCCTCCGATGGCTGCCAGCGGGTTTAAAAAGTGTGATCGATGTAAGAAACTTGCGTCTCTCACCGACACACATGACTGCTGCCTGCGCTGCCTCGGGCCCGATCATGACCCGATGGTCTGTGGCCCGTGTGGGAAAATGTCCTCGAAGGCATTGAGGAGCCGGCAGCATCAGAAGGAAAGAATCTTCTCTGCCTCCACGTCCGGCTGGGCCCGGACTTCGTCAGAAGCCTCGACGTCTCGGGACTCCGATCCAGAGCATCGCCGGGGTTCCTCTGAGATGGGGTCTCCCTCGCGGGAGCACCGCAGGAAGAAGAAACCTGCGAGGGCGTCGTCGGTGGACGCACTTGGCTCCTCGAGGGCCAGGTCGCATAGCCCCGAGCTCTGTCCCGGGTCTTCGGAGTTGGAGAGGCCTGCTAAACAACCTCGTGTGGAGACGGAGTCCCCGAGTCACGTGAGTACTGTAGTCCTCGTGGACTCTCCTCCGGGGGAGCCGACATCGGGGCCCGAGTCGGGGGCTGCTGAGTCTCCTGAGTTTGGACTCAGGTTGACAGCCTTGGAGAGCAGCTTGGCTGCCTTCATTGAACAGCAGCGGGCACTGATCGCCGGTCTCACCGGTGCATCTGCCCCGACCACCAGGACATTGACATCCAAGTCGACCCCGGAGGCCGAGTCGATCCTCGGCCAAGGTCTCCCTCGGCCTCCCGTTCGGGACCGAGGTCGTCGACGCCAGTACCCTCGGCGTCGGGGCGGATGGCATTGGTGCCTGCCCGACCGGAGCCGCTCGATTCCTCCTCCGAGGGGTTGGGCTGGGAAACGGAGGACGAGGAGTCCCCGGACACCTTCCAGACCCTGTGTGTCCCTTCGGACTCACCGGAGTCCAAGCCTCGGAGACCGTCCCCCCCGGAGGACACCCGGTTCTCGGACTTCGTGCGGGACATGGCCAAGGCCTTGGATTTCCCCGCAGATCCCGAGGAGGAGCCTCGAGCCGAGGAGATCGAGGCCCTGCAGTATGACTCTCCTCCCAAGGAGGCCTTTGCTGTACTGGTTCCTCCGATGCTGGAACAGTTGCTCTTCCGCATGTGGGAGGCACCGACCTCGACGCCGGTTTTGAGCAAGCGGGTCGATTCAATCTATCGAGTCCTCAAGAGCCCCGGGTTCCAGAAGGCACAGCTACCGCACCATTCCATGGTTGTGGAATCGGCCATGCATTGGCTGTGGAATCGGCCATGCATTGGCTGAAGAGTCAGAAGATGCACTCCTCAGTGCCTTCCGACTGGGAGGCCCGGAACCTGGATGCCCTCGGTAGAAAGTGTTTCCAGGGCTCTATGCTTGCTTGCCGTGTCCAGACCTACCAGCTGTACATGGGCATGTACCTTCGAGACCTGGCAAAGGAGATTGCCGGGTTCTCTGCTGGTCTCTCTGAGGAACCTTTGTAGAGGTTCACAGCCTTGTCAACAGGGATCCGAGAATGCTCGAAGTTTGTCTCGAGCAGCTTATGATGTCTTCGAGGCTTCGGCCCGTGTAGCTGCGGCCTGCATCGGTGCACGCCGTCAGGCCTGGCTACAGTCATCGGACCTCAAGCCATGGGTGCAGGGCAAGTTGGTCGATGTCCCCTGTCGAGGTGAAAACCTGTTTGGCAAGCCGATGGCTGAAAAAGCTGCAGAACTCGAGTCCGAGACTCTCACCAGAACAAGGCTGTCCAGGAAAACCTCTGCCCCTTCTCAAAAGAAGAAGGGCTCAAGAAAAAAGTCCTTTTACCCGAGGAAGTCATCTGCCTACAAGACTTACCCTCATTTTCAGGCCTCTGTAGCTCCCTAATAGGGTCAGAGGCCAAGGGGCAGGGACATGGGCCCCGTAGGCAGAAAACCCCCAAGCCACCAGCTCCGGCTCCTGCACAGCAGGGAGCGTGGTTTTGACTCCAGTGGCATAGCCTCTCCTCAGCTGGCCCCTCTCAGCACAGGAGGCCGGCTGACCCTATACGCCCACAGGTGGTCAGCCGTAACAAGGGATATCTGGGTGCTAAGCATAGTCCAGAGGGGCTATCTGCTCCACTTCCACCAGGTACCCCCCTCCTACTTTCCAGGGGAGCCTCCAAGACTCCCTCTGCACAGGAACCTACTCCTGCAGGAGTTAGCAAGTCTTCTAGAGGAACAGGCGGTGGAACTGGTGCCCCAACACCTGAGAGGTCAAGGCTTCTACTCCAGGTACTTCCTGGTACCAAAAAGGACAGGAGGCCTCATGCCCATCCTAGACTTGCGAAATCTAAACAAGTCCCTGGAGAGGGAAAAGTTCAAGATGCTTACCCTTGGAATACTGCTGCCCTACCTCCAGCAGGGAGATTGGCTATGCTCCTTAGACCTAAAGGATGCTTATACTCACATCCTTATTCATCCAGACCACAGGCAGTATCTCAGATTTGTGGTGGGAGGAAACCATTTTCAGTACAGGGTACTCCCTTTTGGCCTAACCTCTGCCCCCAGGGTTTTCACCAAGTGCCTGGCAGTGGTGGCGGCCTACCTCAGGGTTCAAGGGCTCTTTGTCTTTTCATACCTGGACGACTGGCTCATCAGGGGTCAGTCTGCACAGGAGACCAATCAAGCCACCCTCCGCACTATCTCTCTTCTCCAGCATCTGGGGTTTGTCATATACTTCGCAAAGTCCACTTTGCGTCCCTCACAGAACCTGGAGTTCATAGGAGCAAGACTGGACACCCTTCAGGCAAAGGCTTTTTTACCTGTGGACAGGGCCCACAGACTGATGGATTTGGCCAGACAATTCCGCAGCAATTCTCTGGTCTCCGCCAGACAATTCCTGAGGCTCTTAGGCTACATGGCATCCACGGTCCATGTAACTCCAAATACCCGTCTGTACATGAGGCCAGCTCATTGGGGCCTCAGAACTCAGTGGCTGCAGGCCACCGGAAACCTGACGGACAAGGTGAGGGTGTCCCAGCTCCTAGCATCTTCTCTGCAGTGGTGGCTTCATCTTCCGAATCTGGTGCAAGGAGTGCCTTTTCAGGCACCTCCACACTCCCAAGTGCTGACCACCGATGCTTCTCTTCACGGTTGGGGTGCACATTGTCAGGGAGCATGCACTCAGGGCCTTTAGTCTCCATAGGAGGCCGCACAGCAGATCAATCTCTTGGAGCTGAGAGCTATCCGATTAGCCCTGCGGACTTTCTCTCATGTCCTCTCTCACCAGTCCGTCTTAGTTCAGACGGACAATCAAGTTGCTATGTTCTATGTGAACAAGCAGGGGGACACAGGGTCCCACCCTCTCTGTCAGGAAGCACAGTACCTGTGCTCCTGGGCAGTCAATCATGGCATACTTCTCAAGGCGGTCTATCTCCCTGGGCAGGAGAATTGCCTGGCAGACAGATTGAGCAGGATCCTACAGCCACATGAGTGGCAGTTGAATCCTTTGGTGGTTCAACAAATCTTCCTCAGATGGGGTCTTCCAAAAATAGATCTCTTTGCCAGTCCACTGAACCGTCAACTGCCCAGGTCCTGCTCCAGACAACCGCATCCTCTGAGTAGCAGCAAATGCGTTTCTCATTCCGTGGTCTACAGGCCTCCTATGTGCGTTTCCTCCCACGCCTCTAGTGGTCAAGACACTTCAAAGTGATCCGGGACAAGGCCTCAGTGATTCTGGTGGCCCCCAGGTGGCCAAGGCAACCGTGGTTCCCACTTCTTTTGCAACTGGCGGTGGACACTCCTCTTCCTCTGGGGATGCAACCAGATCTCCTGTCTCAGGAACAGGGATCTCTCTTACACCCCAACCTCCAGTCCCTCAATCTGATGGCCTGGCTGCTGAAAGGGTAGTTCTAGTGCCCTTACTGCTGCCTAGGGAAGTGGAGGAAGTGGTCTTGGCCTCTAGGAGGCAGTCCACCCAAAAATCTTATGCCTTCAAGTGGCGTAGGTTCTACTTGGTGCGCTCAACACAAGGAAGATCCTTTTTCATGCCTGGTACCAGTAGTGCTGCAATATTTGCTTCACCTGTCCAACCTAGGCCTTAAGTCCAACTCTGTTAGGGTCCATCTCAGTGCTCTCTCAGTGCACCACTCACCGGTGGAGGGCCAGTCTCTCTCAAGTCACCCTTTGCTGACTCGCTTCCTCAGAGGCCTGCTTTTGCTTAAGCCTCCAATTCGTCCACCTGCCCCTGACTGGGATTTGAATGTGGTCTTGCAGCAGCTTACTTGCCCACCATTTGAGCCTATGGCTACTTGCCCTTTGCGTTTTCTCTCCTGGAAAGCATTGTTCTTGGTGGCTCTTACCTCACTAAGGCGAGTGAGCGAGATTCAAGCCCTGGTGTCAGATGCACCATACACTAGGTTCTATAGGAACAGAGTAGTCTTGCGGACTCACCCTAAGTTCCTTCCAAAGGTTGTCTCCTCCTTCCACCTCAATCAGGAGGTGGTTCTTCCGACTTTCTTTCCCAGGCCGCATGCCAGCCGGGCTGAGATGGTCTTGCATACCCTGGACTGTAGGAGGGCGTTGTCCTTCTACCTTGACCGTACGCAGGGACACCAAAGGGCTGTGCAGCTCTTCGTCTCTTTTGACCCTAATAATCTGGGGTTGCCTGTCTCCAAGCATACCTTGTCCATCTGGGTGGCAGACTGTATCGCCTGGGCGTATAGGGCAGCCGGCCTCTCCTTGCAGGATTGAGTCACGGCCCACTGTGTCAGGCAAAGGCCGCGTCGGCTCATCTCCACTCTGTTCCGTTGGCAGATATCTGCCAGGCCGCTATTTGGTCTTCAAGCCAGACTTTTGCGGCTCACTACTGCCTCGAAAGGGAGTCCTGCAGGGACAGTGCTTTCGGGCAGGCGGTACTCCGTAATCTCTTTGAGGTATATGCAACTCCTACCCTCCAGCCCTGGTGTTGGGCTACCATACGGGGGCAATATCAGAGAAGATTCTTTTCGCACATGCTGAGGCTCTAGAGGGAGCTCATTTTTCAGCTTTGGGTCCCCGGTAGCCTTAAGCTGGGGAGTCCCATATGTGAGGACTGACTTCCTGCTTGGTCCTGGAGAAAGCGTAGTTACTCACCTGTAACAGGTGTTCTCCAGGAGCAGCAGGAATCAGTCCTCACAACCCTCCCTCCTCCCCTTGGTGTTGCAGTCATATAATTCCTTTTTGTTTTTTGCTGTCTTTTAGCTATGTCGTCAGACTGAGCAAGATGGCACCCTTGGGTGGGAAGGGGACCGCACATGCACGCTGCATTCCCAAAGGCTTTCTTTGAAAGCTGGGGAAATGCTCCGTACAAGGGCTCCGTCGGCGCCGACGTCACCCATATGTAAGGACTGATTCCTACTGCTCCTGGAGAACATCTGTTACAGGTGAGTAACTACGCTTACCGGGTGCTGCCCTTTGGGCTGGCCTCATCACCAAGGGTGTTCACAAAATGTCTCACGGAGGTTGCAACCCACTTCTGCCTCCAAGAGGCCTTCGTCTTTTCCTACCTGGACGCTGGCTCATAAGGGGAGGCACAGCTGCAGAGGCATAATGTGCCACAGGGTGCACCATAACACCCTGCAGCATCTGGGGTGTGTCATCAACTACCCCAAGTCCCACCTTTCTCTGGGTCAATGCACCTCAACTCCTAGAGTTTATAGGGGCTCAGCTAGACACCCTCCAGGCCAAGGCCTTCCTCCCTCAGGAGAGGTCAGAAAGTCTCAGCAGGCTAGCCACAGAGGTACAGCGACGCCAATTGCTACCCGCCTGGCTTCTTGTCCGCCTGCTGAGCCACATGGTCTCAACAGTTCACGTGACCCCATACGTCGGACTGCATATGAGAGTGGCCCAGTGTGCCTCCGTTCTCACTAAACACATTTCTTCATCATTGTACTCCACTCTTTCCACAAAAATAAACCAGCCGCACATCCCTCATGCACCATAGTCTTCCACACAAGTTATTCACACTCAGGTCTGTGTTGGCAGAACCTATATCCGCTGCACAAAAAACAGTTTGGGATTTGTTTGAATCTGCTGGATTGCTATCTGATGCATAAATTGCAGTATTATTCTGCGCAGAACAATATTGTTTATTAAATTTGATATACCACCCTTTGTAAACAGCAGGGCGGTTTACAGTGAAACTCAGAAAGGAAATTCATTGGTGAATTGGAAAGTGTTATTGCTGTTCATGCGCCAGATAGCATTCCAACACATGCGCATAATATAGTTCCAGGAAAACCAGAAGAAAGTTGAGGGTGCTGTATGCCAAAGAAACTGGCATAAATTCTTCACCAGTATTAACAGCAGACCTATGAACTAGCCCTTAATGCCTCCACAGACTTTACCTTAAAATCACAGCATTGAGTTCAGGCTTCTGGTCTTCTGCATACTTTTCTGCATAGCTAATTGCTTTATTCTCCAGGACCAAGCAGGAAGTCAGTCCTCACATATGGGTGACATCGGCGCCGACGGAGCCCTCGCGGAGCAATTTTCCCCAGCTTTCAAAGAAAGCCTTTGGGAATTGCAGCGCGCATGCGCGGTCCTCTTCCCGCCCAAGGGTGCCATCTTGCTCAGTCTTCTTTTTTCCGCGGAGCCCTACAGACGTTGCCTGTGACTCCCCGCAGAAAAGTTGATTTTTTCTCTATTTTCCTCTTTTTTCTTCGGTTCGACGCCGGTTCTTTTCCCGCCCGGACTCGCGACGTCGGTTGCGAGTCCGTTCCTTATTTTTCGTTTTTTTGTCCTTCGTGACAGATTTCGCGCCTTTTTCCCTGACAGCCCGGTCCTTCGACCTCGCAGGGGCCCTTTTTCCCCCGATGGCTGCCAGCGGCTTTAAAAAGTGTGATCTCTGTAAGAAACTCATGTCTCTTACAGACACTCATGACTTCTGCCTCCGCTGCCTCGGCCCAGATCATGACTCCCTGATCTGTGTGCCCTGCGGCAAAATGTCCTCAAAAGCTTTGAGGAGTCGGCAGCACCAGCGGGAGCGTATCTTCTCTGACTCCGGCCGAGCTCGGACCTCGTCAGAGGCTTCGACGTCTCGGGACTCTGGTCCTGAGCATCGTCGAAGTTCCTCTGAAAGGGGGTCTCCTACCCGGGAACATCATCGGAAGAAGAAACCCGCGAGGGCGGGATCGGTGGACGCTCCTGGTTCCTCCAGGGCCAGGTCGCATAGCCCCGATTCCCGTCCCGGGTCCTCGGAGACGGAGAGGCCGTCAAAACATCCTCGACTCGAGGTGGACTTGCCTGCTCACGTGAGTACTGTTGTCCTCGTTGACTCGCCTCCGAAGGACCCGCCGTCGGGGCCCGAGTCGGGGGCTGCTGGGTCTCCTGAGCTCGGACTCAGGTTAACGGCCTTGGAGAGCAGTCTGACTGCCTTCTTGGACCAGCAGCGGGTACTGATCGTTGGCCTCGCCGGTGCTTCTGCCCTGACCGCCGGGACGTCGACCTCCAAATCGACCCCGGAGACTGAGCCGATCCTCGAGTCCATGAGGGCTCGAGTCTATCCTCGGTCGAGGTCTCCTTCGGCCTCCCATTCGGGACCGAGGTCGTCGACGCCGACTCCCTCGGCGTCGGAGCGAATGGCATCGGTGCCCGCCCGACCGGAGTCGGCCTGGGAATCTGAGGACGAAGAGTCACCTGGTTCCTTTCGGACTCGGTGTGTCCCCCTCGGACTCCCCCGAGTCCAAACCTCGGAGACGGTCCCCCCCGGAGGATACCCGGTTCTCGGACTTCGTGAGGGATATGGTCAAGGCCTTGGCCTTCCCCGCGGATCCCGAGGAGGAACCTCGAGTCGAAGAACTCGATGCCCTCCAATATGACTCTCCCCCGAAGGAGGCCTTTATTGTACCGGTTCCTCCGATGCTGGAACGACTTCTCTTCCGCATGTGGGAGAGCCCGGCGGCGTCGCCAGTGTTGAGCAAGCGGGTCGATTCCATTTATCGAGTCCGCAAGAGCCCCGGCTTCCAGAAGGCACAACTACCGCACCATTCCATGGTGGTGGAATCGGCCATGCATAGACTAAAGAGTCAAAAAATGCACTTCTCGGTGCCCCCTGGTAGGGAAGCCCGAAGCCTGGATGCCCTCGGTAGGAAGTGCTTCCAGGGCTCTATGCTTGCTTGTCGAGTCCAGACCTACCAGCTCTACATGGGCATGTATCTTCGAGACCTGGCTAAGGAAATAGCCGGGTTCTCTGCTGGTCTCTCCGACGAACCTTTGCAGAGGTTCCAATCCTTGTCTACTGGTATTCGACAGTGCTCCAAGTTTATCTCTCGAGCAGCCTACGATGGTTTTGAGGCGTCGGCTCGAGTAGCTGCGGCCGGCATCGGTGGACGACGCCAGGCTTGGCTTCAGACGTCCGACCTCGAGCCCTGGGTACAGGACAAGTTGGTCGATGTCCCCTGCCGAGGTGATAACCTCTTTGGCAAGCCCATGGATGAGAAGGCTGCACAAATCGAGACGGAGACTCTCACCAGGACTCGTCTCTCGAGGAAGACCTCTGCCCCTTCTCAAAAGAAGAAGGCCTCGGGGAAAAAGTCCTTTTACCCGAGGAAAGGTGCTGCCTATAAATACTACCCTCAATATCTGGCCTCAGTGGCTCCCCCACAGGGAAAGCAGGCCAAGGGACGGGGTAATGGGTCCCGTAGGCAGCAAGCCCCCAAGCCTGCACCACCGGCCCCTGCTCATAGGGTGGGGGTTTTTGACTTCCTCAGCATAGCCTCTCCCCCTCAGCTGGCTTCTCTCAGCACAGGAGGCCGGCTGGTCCACTTTGCCCAAAGGTGGTCCACCATCACCACCGATACCTGGGTACTTCACATCGTTCAGAAGGGTTATCTTCTTCACTTTCACCAGGTACCTCCCTCCTACTTTCCAGGGGAGCCTCCCAGACTGCCTTTGCACAGGGACTTATTACTTCAGGAGTTAGCAAGTCTTGTTCAGGAACACGCCGTGGAACCAGTGCCCTACCACCTGAAGGGCCAGGGGTTTTACTCCAGGTACTTCCTGATTCCAAAAAGAACAGGAGGCCTCAGGCCCATCCTGGACTTGCGAAACCTCAACAAGTTCCTTGCAAAGGGAAAGTTCAAGATGCTTACCCTTGGAATTCTGCTGCCCTACCTCCAGCAGGGAGACTGGCTGTGCTCCTTGGATCTGAAAGATGCATATACTCATATCCTCATTCATCCGGACCACAGGCAATATCTCAGATTTGTTGTGGGAGGAAATCATTACCAGTACAGGGTACTGCCCTTTGGCCTATCCTCCGCACCCAGGGTGTTCACCAAGTGCCTCGCTGTGGTGGCGGCTTATCTGAGACTTCAAGGTCTGTTTGTGTTCCCATACCTGGACGACTGGCTCATCAGAGCCCAGTCTTCCCAAGAGGCCACTCACGCCACTCAGCGCACTGTGGCCCTGCTCCAACACTTGGGTTTTGTCATAAACTTCGCAAAGTCCACTTTGCTCCCCTCTCAAAATCTCGAGTTCATCGGCGCCCGGTTGGATACACTTCAGGCGCGGGTCCTCCCTCTGGACAGGGCCAGGCGGCTCATGGACCTCGCCGGCCACTTTCACAGCAATGCGCTGGTCCCAGCCAGACATTTTCTGCGACTGCTCGGCCATATGGCTTCCACGGTCCATGTGACACCGAATGCCCGACTGAACATGCGTCCTGCTCAGTGGTGCCTTCGCAATCAATGGCATCAGGCCACGGGGAGCCTAGCGGACTCCATGCAGATCTCCGATCAGCTGGTCTCTTCTCTACAATGGTGGCTTCATCTGCCCAACCTAGTACTAGGAGTGACTTTTCAGCCCCCTACGCATTCTCACGTCCTGACGACCGATGCTTCTCTCCTAGGTTGGGGTGCACATTGCCAGGAGACCTGTACTCAAGGCCTCTGGACTCCTTGGGAGTCTGCTCAACAGATAAACTTCCTAGAGCTCAGAGCCATCCACCTAGCGCTCAAAGCATTCTCTCACCTGGTTTCTCACCAGTCGGTGGCTGATACAGACGGACAATCAGGTTGCCATGTTCTACGTGAACAAACAAGGCGGAACAGGCTCCCTCCTTCTCTGTCAGGAGGCACAAAAACTATGCTGTTGGGCTGTCCACCACGGCATCATCCTCAAGGCTGTCTATCTCCCAGGTCAAGCAAATTACCTGGCCGACAAGCTCAGCAGGATCCTCCAGCCACACGAGTGGAGGTTGGACCCGCTGGTGGTTCAGCGGATCTTTCTCAAGTGGGGCCTCCCCACCATGGATCTGTTTGCCAGTCCTCTGAACCGGCAGCTGCCCAGATTCTGCTCTCGTCAGCCACATCCTCTCCGGGTAGCGGTGGATGCTTTTCTAATTCCATGGTCCACCGGCCTCTTGTATGCCTTTCCTCCCATGCCACTGGTGTCTCGGACGCTCTTCAAGGTTCTCCGAGACAAAGCATCGCTGATCCTCGTGGCTCCCCGGTGGCCGAGACAACCTTGGTTCCCGCTTCTGATGCAGCTAGCGGTAGACACTTTTCTTCCACTGGGATTTCAGCCCAACCTCCTGTCGCAGGATCAGGGGACTCTCCTACACCCCAATCTCCGGTCCCTTCATCTGATGGCCTGGCTGCTGAAAGGGTAGTCCTTGCTCCTCTGCAGCTACCTCCAGATGTGGAGGAGGTCGTCTTGGCCTCCAGGCGGCCCTCCACCCGGAAGTCCTACGCTCTCAAGTGGCGTCTGTTCTCCGTCTGGTGTACTCAGCAGTCTCAAGATCCTTTCTCCTGTTCCGCATCAGTGGTCTTGCAGTACTTGCTCTCTCTCTCCAACCTTGGACTTAAGTCCAACTCGGTAAAAGTCCACCTCAGTGCTCTTTCTGCGCATCACCTGCCAGTGGATGGTAGACCACTTTCCAGCCACCCTCTGGTGGCTCGGTTTCTCAGAGGCCTCCTTCTCCTTAAGCCACCTTTACGCCCACCAGCCCCGGACTGGGATCTTAATGTGGTGTTGCAGCGGATCACCTGTCCGCCTTTTGAGCCTATGGCTACCTGTCCGCTCCGTTTTCTTTCGTGGAAAACCTTGTTCTTGGTAGCCCTCACTTCGGCTAGACGCGTCAGTGAGCTGCAGGCCCTGGTTTCTGATCCTCCTTACACTAGGTTCTACAAGAACCGGGTAGTCCTACGGACTCACCCTAAATTTCTTTCCAAAGTGGTTTCCCCTTTTCACATCAACCAGGAGGTGGTACTTCCGACCTACTTTCCCAGGCTGCACTCCAGCCGAGCTGAAATGGTCCTGCATACCCTGGACTGTAGGAGGGCGTTGACCTTCTACCTTGACCGTATGCGGGAGCACCGAAAGGCTGTTCATCTCTTTGTGTCTTATGACCCCAACAAGTTGGGGCTCCCTGTCTCCAAGCGTACTCTGTTCATCTAGATTGCGGACTGCATCGCTTGGGCTTACGAGGCTGCGGGCCTCGTGCTGGAAGGTAGAGTCACAGCTCATCGTGTTCGGGCGAAGACTACGTCAGTAGCTTACCTCCGCTCTGTTCCATTGGCAGACATCTGCCGGGCCGCTACTTGGTCTTCAAGCCAGACTTTTGCAGCCCATTACTGCCTGGAGAGGGAGTCCCGCAGGGACAGTGCTTTCGGACAGGCAGTCCTCCGTAACCTCTTCGAGGTATAAGCAACTCCTACCCTCCGTCCCGGATGTTGGGCTACCGGTTGGAGACATATTCAGAGAAGATTCCTTCCTTCTGTGCTACTGACCTCGAGGGAGCTCATTTTTGTGCTTAGGGTCTCTGGTAGCCTTAAGCTTGGGAGTCCCATATGTGAGGACTGACTTCCTGCTTGGTCCTGGAGAAAGCGTAGTTACTCACCTGTAACAGGTGTTCTACAGGAGCAGCAGGAATCAGTCCTCACAACCCTCCCTCCTCCCCTTGGAGTTGCAGTTATATGTTTTCGTTTGCTAATTTTTGCTGTCTTTTAGCTATGTCATCTGACTGAGCAAGATGGCACCCTTGGGCGGGAAGAGGACCGCGCATGCGCGCTGCAGTTCCCAAAGGCTTTCTTTGAAAGCTGGGGAAAATTGCTCCGCGAGGGCTCCGTCGACGCTGACGTCACCCATATGTGAGGACTGATTCCTGCTGCTCCTGGAGAACACCTGTTACAGGTGAGTAACTACGCTTTACCATCCATTTGAATGCATGGTGTGGTGCATTGCTGTTAATTTTTGCACATTAATTATGCTCACGTTAGATTCTTTCCTGCATTCTGTGCCCATGTTAGTGCGGAAAATGCTGCATGACACTGTGCGATTGCCTGTGCTAATGGCAGCACAGTTTGATACATCATGCTGTCAGTTGGTATGCACTTCACTTAATGGCTGTGTAATAAGGATATGCACAGGCAAACTGCTTCATTTTCTTAGAATGTTTACAGATTTTTGGGTGGTATTTCAGATATTTGTATAAAAACCTTTTGAAATGTGTAGTACTTTTTAACACATGTAAATTGATTTTGTGGACATTTAGTTAAATTTTGCATGCACCAAATTTTTTTAAGGCACACTAATGAATCTAATCTGAGTTCACAAATGCACATCCCTATTGTGTAGGCATCAGCGAATGAGATGTGGTGTCTTAATCAAATTTCATGACAATTATTGACCTGGGGCCAGTGGACCTTTGCCAAAATTGATTAGATGGAGCAACTTGACAAAAACTGACTTTTCTTGGTCATCTTATAATTTCAGAATGCTTCTCAGGTGCCAAATAATTCTTCATGCTGTGCTGCAATGTGCGTCACGGAGGAGATAAAAAGGCCGATTGGGTGTAGAAGTGGGGCCACTTTAGAACACACAGTTAGCATGATTTCCTGTCTTTTTATCTAATGCTGAATTTACATCGCCTTTTTATTTGGCTTAGCCACTAACCTGTGTTTTGGAGAGCGGAACGTGTACACATCAGAGGTGCTAGCTGTGGTGATGCAACAGCTGATGGAACAGAATCCTTTGCCCATTCTGCTGATGAGGACAGTCATTCAATCCCTGACAATGTACCCACGCCTAGGTGGCTTCGTCATGAACATTCTCTCACGCCTCATCATGAAGCAGGTAAGATCTCGTTCCTTTTATTTTTGAGAGATGATATGAGCAAGTATAATCTCCAGGAACAAGCAGGAATGTAGTCTTCACATATGGGTATCGTCGGTACCGGGCGTCCAATGGGAAAGCTTTTGGGAGCATCCCACAGCGTCCGCGTGCTGCCTTCCCACCCTCTCCAGTTCTTCATTTTCCGCAGAGCCAACAGGTTACATACCCTGTCACCGCAGAAAAATTTGTCTTTAATCCTTGTTTTTGTGGTCGTGTCTGCCTTCCTTCGACGCCATACCGGTACCGCCGGTTCTTTCTTCTTTCTTTAAAAAAAAATTATATATATGGAGAGAGCAGAGAGGCGGCGCAGAGGTCCGGTGAGGCAGGCACCTGCTCCGGCGGTCCCAACGTCATCGGGGGCCTGGTGAAAAACTGGAGCAGTGGGAGAGTTTGCCTGGGAGAGAGCAGAGAGGCGGCGCAGAGGTCCGGTGAGGCAGGCACTTGCTCCGGCGGTCCCGACGTTATCGGGGGCCTGGTGAAAAAACGGAGCAGTGGGAGAGTTTGCCTGGGAGAGAGCAGAGAGGCGGCGCAGAGGTCCGGTGAGGCAGGCACCTGCTCCGGCGGTCCCGACGTCATCGGGAGCCTGTTCAAAAGGTTCCCTGGGTTGGCGCAGCCGGAGGAGCTAGTCGGGGCAGCGATAGAAGGGGCTAGATACAAGGGGCATTTCACGCCCCTTGGGAGCCCCTTGGAGCAACGAAGGAGCAAAGAGCCTGGGTCGTCGTCCTCTGGTTGTGGGGATTGAGATGGGAAAACGTAAGAAGAAGATTGAGCCAGCTGTGGCAGCTGAGCCTGCGGTGGGCCCTATGGACAAGCATGTTAAGGTACTGTCTGGTGTGGATGCTACGCTTGACCCTGACTTTCTTGTGCTCCGGCCCTCTCCGGTGTCCTTGAGCTCTCCTGACCGGACACCACCTTCTCCCCCAGTCTATGCTTCTCCTCCTTTGTCCATCTCAGAGGGTATGCGGTTTCAGCAGAGTACCCCGGTGGTAACCGGGGGATAACTGAAGCCTGTGGTATGGGTACCTGTTCCAAATGAAGCCAGTTTAGTGCCTGATGCGCAGGTAACTCTGGCTGACATTTGGAAGGTGGTTACCCGTATTGAAAGTTCTTTAGTGCCTACTGTTGTGCAACTTTGCAGTTTCTCTTCGGAGATTACTGCTAAGTTGTCTGAGGTGAATAATAAGGTGGAGATTGTTTCTAAGCAGATTACTAATTGTGAAAATCAGTGTCAAGCTCTTAAAGCTGTGAATGCTTCTCATATTAAAGATAGTTTAGTCTTACACCACAAAATGGAACAGTATGATAATTTGTCTCGTGCAAAGAATGTTAGGATGTTGAATTTTCCTTATTGTCGGTTGCTTTCAGCTGAAATACTTTTGCGAAAGTACTTTAGAGAGGTTTTGGGATTGGCTTCGGCTGATTCCATCTGTCTCTCTAAATTTTATTATTTGACTGGTAGAGTTCTGTCTCGGGGTTCCCCTGGGGGCTTTGATGAGGTTCAAGGTGGTGTTGACCTTGTTCTCACCAAATTCCTGGAGGACTCACAAGATAATATTTCTTCTAGAGCCACTTTGGTGGTTTCATTTCTTTCCGATCAGGATAGAGCTTTTGTATTTCGTAGTTATTTCAAGAATATGTCTGTACCTTTTTGTGGTGCGAAAGTGCAAATTTTTCCGGATGTCTGTAGGGCGACTCAAACTAGGAGACAGGGTTTTTTGGCCCTTAAACCTAGAGTGATTGCCCTCCCGGCCACCTTTTTTCTTCGTTATCCTTGTAAGTGCTTGTTAACGTTTCAGGGATCTAGGTTTGTTTTCCTTGATACTACTCAACTTGAGTCATTTCTTTGTGATAAAGAGGGGCCTGGCACGAAGGGACTGGGATAGGTGGTTTTTGTTAATTTAGCTGTCTAGAAATTCAGGAGTTGTGACTCTTGGTTTTTCCTTTTTGATTGTTATTATGGTTATTATATTCTCCCCATATTGTGGGCTAGGTATGATGTATTGTTATTTTATATATTTTTTCTGTTCTGTATTCTTTTCTTAATGAATCATCAGTATGTTTCTTTATGCTTGCTTTGTAAGTTTGCAAAAAATTTCAATAAAAAAAAAAAAATTTATATATATATAATTTCTGAGGTGTTTTACTTTAGAAAAGTTTTTCCTTGGTGCTAGGCGCCATTTTGTGCACTAGGCCCAATTTTTTCCTTAAAAATGGAAAAACCTACTTCAGGCGGTACCATTTCCATCACAGACACCCATCATTGGTGTCTCAAATGTTTAGGTCCTGACCACTCTATTTCAGAGTGCCTCTCCTGTGGAATGATGTCAAAAAGGGGCTGGCAGAACCGAGCTGCTAAACTTGGCACCCTTTTTCCCTCAGATGCGGCGTCTGTTGCATCGACGTCCTCCAGGGCCTCATCTTCCTCCCATGGATCTCAGGTAACTAAACATAAATCTAGCCGGTCCTCTAAGGGTAGATCTCCTTCTAAGTATCGAGATGCCCCTGGTGTTGCCCTTGAGGAATTTTCACCGGCAAAACTGCCCCGGTGGGAGGCTTTAGCTTCCAAAGCACTAACGGGGTTCCAGGATGTTCTCGAGGCCTCAACCTTGGCAGCACTACTGGCGCCATGCTTTGGGGTTGCGGCCGCTTCTACCGGTACAGACACCCAAGCATCGGCAGCGTCGATTGACCAGAGATTCCTTGCTATCGAATGCAGTCTAGCGGCTCTTCTCACGGCTTCGGTACCGTTGAAACCGCTTCAGACACCTCAACCGAAACCGATACCAATTGCGTTAACATCAGCGGGTATGCCACCCATACCGAGTCATGCATCTGTCTCCGGCATCGACAGATCGGTACCGGAACAACCCGATGCCGACTTCGATCGATAACGGTACCGTGCTTTGCATGATCACCGGGATCGGAGGTATTTTGAATCCTCTGAGTCTGAAGACTCCGAAGACTCTGCCAATACAAGAGTACTTCTCCCCGAGGATTCCTCTTCTCCTCTTCGCAGAATGTCTCCGCCATAGGATATGTCCTTTCAGGACTTTATCCGTGATGTGGCCCGAGGTCTTTCCATCACAGTGGCTCCTGAAAAAAAGCCTATGGCAAAGGAGTTGGAAATTCTCCAGTACTCTAAGGCTCCCAAAGAGGCAGCTACACTGCCTATTCATGAGATCTTACATGATCTTATGCTAAGGATGTGGGAAACACCTTTAACCACATCTCCTCATTCTCGAAGACTCGATACCATGTATCGAGTTCCACCTTGTCCTGGCTTTCAAAAAACTCAATTACCACACCATTCAGTGGTGGTGGAATCAGCAATGAGAAGGATGAAAAGTGCAAAGAGACATGCATCCAATCCTCCAGGTCATGAATGTAGGACTCTCGATGACTTTGGGCGTCGATGCTTCCAAGCTTCCATGCTTTTAGCTAGGATCAGTTCCTATATCTTGTATATGGGAATGTTCCTTAAAGAGGTCACAAGAGACTTGGAACTTATGAGCCCCCTCCTTCCTGACAAAAGGCAAGACTATCTTACTCTAGTCAAACATGCTCAGGATGTTTCCAAGTTTATAAATCGTGCAACCTTTGACTGTTTTGAGTGCATAAGCAGAGCCTCTGCTATTGCCATTGGTGCATATCGGATTGCCTGGCTTCAGGCATCTGACTTGGAAATTTGAGTACAGGATAAATTAGGAAACATTCCTTGCACAGGAGAAAATCTCTTTGGCAAGAATTGGCAGGAGGAGGCTAATGAGAGAGATGCTGACAATATCACTTTTGATAGATTGTCCAAATCTACAGCCGATCCTGCAAGGAAAAAATCCTCTAAGAAAACATTTTTCAATAAGAAAAATAAGTTTTATCCTTCCTATACCCAACAGGGACACCGTCCAGGTCAGCCTGCCCAAAAGGGACAACAGCAACAACCTAGACAACAAAAGAAGCCCAAAGCTGCAAAACCTCAGTCAGCTCAGCAGGCTCAGCCTCCCTCAGGGGCTTCTTCCTAGAGAACTTTGTCTTCCTGCCCCTGAACAGTCCAGAACCCTCTACCATCCCAGGCAGGTTATGTCATTTTGTCCACAGATGGTACCAAATAACAGCAGAAAATTGGACTCTGTCCATTGTACGAGAGGGGTACAAGCTTCATTTTCACAGCATGCCCCCTCCTACAATTGTAAAACAGTTCAATTCTCAGACCTTTCTCGACAGTCTCTTAGGTCAAGAAGTCACAATGCTCCTTGCTCAAGCAGCAATAGAGGAAGTACCCATTCCCCATCAGGGTACAGGGTTCTACTCCCCCTATTTCCTTATTCCAAAGAAAATAGGAGGACACAGACCCATTTTAGACCTCAGAGAATTGAACAAATATTTGTTCTGAGAGAAGTTCAAAATGGTCTCTCTAGGAACTCTGCTGCCATACCTTCAAAGTCAGGATTGGCTTTGTTCTCTAGATCTCAAGAATGCGTATACTCATATTCTCATCCATCCAAATCACAGGAGATTCCTCCGATTCCTGTTTCAAGGAAAGCACTACCAATACAAGGTTCTTCCCTTTGGCCTAGCTTCTGTGCCAAGAGTGTTCACAAAATGCATGGCTGTGGTGGTAGCATTTCTCCGCACTCTGGTAATATTCATCTTCCCTTACTTAGACAACTGGCTCATCCGAGCCCCTACAGTGCCAGAAGCCAGCTCTGCTCTGTTTCTCACAATGCGAATCCTTCAGTATTTGGGACTGGTCATAAACCTCCCAAAATCCAATCTTGCTCCCACTCAGTCCCTAGAGTTCATAGGAGCTCATCTCGATACCAGACAGACAAGGGCTTTCCTTCCGCAGCCCCGCTGTCTTCACATAGTACAACTAGCTTCCCAAGCAGTGCTCAAACCTTGTCTCACTGCTCTGGAAATGCTACAATTGCTAGGCCACATGGCATCCACCGTGCATGTGGTTCCTTATGCTCGCCTCCATATGCTCGCAACCCAGTGGACTTTATCCACTCAGTGGACACAGGCCTCAGGCTGCCTGTCAGACAAAATAACAAACTCAGACCATCTTTTCTCCAGGACCAAGCAGGAAGACAGTCCTCACATATGGGTGTCATCGGCACCAATGAAGCCCCAGCGGAGCATTTCCCCAGCTTTCTATGAAAGCCTTTGGGAATTCTGGCACGCATGCGCGGTTCCCTTCCCGCCTAAAGGTGCCATCTTACCTCAGTCTCTCTTTTTCTGAGAAGCCCATCGGACGTGTGTCCTGTTCTCCCGGATAAAAGTGATTTTTTTCTTCGGCGATTTTCTCTATTTTTCTCCGGTTCGACGCCGGTTCCCCTCCCGCCGGGTTCAGTACACCGGTATCGAGCCTGTTTTCTTCATTTTTCGGTTTTTGCCCTTCGTGGCTGGTGTTCGCGCCGTTTTTTCATTTTTTTCACTGGAAGGCCGGTCTTTTGACCTCGCTGGGGCTATTTTTTCCCCGATGGCTTCCAATGGTTTCAAAAAGTGTGATCGGTGTAAAAAAATTATGTCTCTCACAGACACACACGACAGCTGCCTTCGGTGCTTCGGCCCTGACCACGACCCCAAGTCGTGTGGGCCATGTGGGAAGATGTCTTCCAAGGCGCTAAAGAGTCGACAGCATCAGAAGGAAAGGTTTTTCTCGGACTCTGCCTCCAGCCGAGCCCGGACCTCGTCTGAGGCCTCGACATCTCGGGATTCCGATTCTGAGCGCCGTCGAAGCTCCTCGGACAGGGGGTCCCCCGACCGGGAACGCAAGAGGAAGAAGCGGCTCGTGAGGGCGGCGTCAGAGGAGGTCCCTGGTCCCTTGAGGGCCAGGTCTAAGACCCCCGACCACCGTCCCGGGCCCGTGGACCAAGAGAAGCCTGCAAACGTTCCTCACGTGGAGCTGGAGTCTGCTGGACATGTAAGCCCCGTAGTCCTCGTGGACTCTCCTCCCAGGGAGCCGATGTCGGGCCCAGCACCGCCAGGGCCCGAGTCGGTGGCTGCTGCGTCTCCCGAGTTGAGTCTCAGGATGACAGCCTTGAAGTGCAGACTGTCTGCCTTCATGGAGCAGCAGCGGGCACTGATGGCCAGCCTGTCTGGTGCATCTGCCCCGACCACCGGGACGTCGACTTCAAAGTCAACCCCGGAGACTGAGCCAATACTCGAGACCCTCGTGGCTCGAAGTCGTCCTCGGTCGAGGTCTCCCTCGACCTCCCGTTTGGGACCGAGGGTGTCGATGCCGGTGCCCCCGGCGTCAGGGCGGGTGCCTCGGGGCCCCACGGGGTCGGACCCTGACTCCTCCTCGGACGAGTCCGCCTGGGAGACGGAGGACGAGGAGTCTCCCGATACTTTTAAGACTCACCGCAGTCTGATACCCAGAGTAGATCCCCTCCGGAGGACACTAGGTTCTTGGAGTTCGTGCGGGATATGACCGCTGCCTTGGCTATCCCTGCCGACCCCGAGGAAGAGCCTCGAGCCGAGGAGCTCGATGCTCTACAGTACAACTCTCCTCCGAAGGAGGCCTTTACTGTCCCGGTTCCTCCGATGCTGGAACGGCTCCACATCCGGATGTGGGAGGCACCGGCCTCGGCGCCGGTTCTAAGTAAGCGAGTCGATTCCATTTATCGACTCCGCAAAAGCCCTGGTTTCCAGAAAGCACAGCTGCCACACCATTCCATGGTTGTGGAATCGGCCATGCATCGTCTGAAGAGCCAGAAGATGCACTCTGCGGTGCCCCCCCCCCCCCGGCAGGGAGGCCCGCAACCTCGATGGCGTCGATAGGAAGGGCTTCCAGGGGTCTATGCTTGCTTGCTGTGTCCAGTCTTACCAGCTGTACATGGACATGTACTTGCGGGACCTGGCCAAAGAGTTGGCCGGATTCTCTGCTGGTTTCTCCGGGGAACCCTTGCAGAGATTTCAGACCTTGTCCTCGGGGATTCGGGAATGTTCAAAGTTCATTTCCTGTGCTGCCTACGATGGCTTCGAGGCTTCTGCCCGAGTAGCGGCTGCCAGCATCGCGGCTCGATGCCAGGCGTGGCTGCAGTCATCGGACCTCGAGCCATGGGTTCAGGACAATTGGTCGATGTCCCATGCCGAAGTGAGAACCTTTTTGGCAAACCCGTGACCAAGAAGGCCGCTCAGCTCGAGACCAAGCACCTTACCCGGACAAGGCTGTCGAGGAAGACATCTGCCCCTTCACATAAGAAGAAGGGCTCGGGTAAAAAGTCCTTTTACCCGAGGAAGGGCACTGCCTACAAACAGTACCCTCAGTATCAGGCTGCCCAAGCTGCCCCCCAGGGTCAGCAAGCCAAGGGCCAGGGTAATGGGCCCCGTAGGCAGAGGACCCCCAAGCCTCAGGCCCCTGCTGCCACTCAGCAGGGTGGGGGTTTTTGACTCCTTGAGCATAGCCTCTCCTCCACTGCTCTCCCAACCCTGCACAGGACGTGTCTTGCCCTCTTTGCCCACCAGTGGCCCCTTATCACCGGGGACAATTGGGTGCTGGAGATAGTCCACAAGGGCTATGCCCTCCACTTCCAACAACTGCCACCCCCATATTTTCCAGGGGAGCTTCCAAGGCCTCCTCTGCACACAGACCTTCTCCGTCAGGAGCTTCAGGGTCTCTTGGTGGACAGGGCGGTGGAGCCTGTGCCTCCCCACTTGCAAGGTCACGGATTCTACTCCAGGTATTTCCTGGTGCCCAAAAGAACCGGTGGCCTTCGTCCCATTCTGGACCTCAGGAACCTCAACAAGTTCCTAGTGAAAGAAAATTTCAAGATACTTACTCTTGGAACCCTTCTGCCCTACCTCCAGCAGGGAGATTGGCTATGCTCCTTAGATCTAAAGGATGCGTACACTCACATCCTCATTCATCCAGACCACAGAAAATACCTGAGGTTCATCATGGGAGGAAACCATTATCAGTACAGAGTGCTGCCTTTCGGCCTCACCTCCGCCCCCACAGTCTTCACAAAGTGCCTAGCAGTGGTGGCGGCCTACCTGAGAAATCAGGGCATCTTTGTCTTCCCCTATCTGGACGACTGGCTCATCAGGGGTCAGACAGGTCAGGAAGCCAATCAAGCCCCCCTTAGGACCATTGCTCTTCTACAACGCCTGGGGTTTGTCATAAACTTTGCAAAGTCCACTTTGCTCCCTTCCCAGAACTTGGAGTTCATAGGGGCGAGGTTGGACTCTCTCCTGGCAAAGGCATTCTTGCCAGAAAACAGGGCCCAAAGGTTGATGGCCTTGGCAAGTCAGTTTCTCAGCAGGTCCCTGGTCTCCGCCAGACTCTGCCTGAGGCTTCTAGGCCACATGGCTTCGACAGTACATGTGACCCCCAATGCCAAGCTCCATATGAGGCCTGCACAGTGGTGCCTTCGGTCTCAGTGGTCACAGGCCACAGGCAGCCTCAGAGACAGGATAAGGGTGTCCAGACCATTTCTGCACTCCCTCAACTGGTGGCTGCACCCACCCAATCTACTGAAAGGGGTGCAAGGGGTGCCTTTTCAGATTCCAGGCTACACAGTTGTGATGACAACAGATGCCTCCCTGCAAGGCTGGGGAGCTCATTGTCTGGGCAAGTGCACCCAGGGCCTCTGGTCTCCCTGGGAAGCTGCACAGCAGATCAATCTCCTGGAGCTCAAAGCTATTCAGTTCACACTCAGAGCTTTCACTCCTACCCTGGCTCACCAGTCTGTCCTGATTCAGACAGACAACCAAGTTGCCATGTTTTATGTGAACAAACAGGGCGGGACTGGGTCCAGGATCCTTTGTCGAGAGGCTCTGGACCTTTGGTCTTTTGCCCTCAAGCACAACATGCTCCTCAAGGCTGTGTACCTTCCAGGTCAGGACAACTACCTGGCAGACAGATTAAGCAGGATACTGCAGCCCCACGAGTGGCAGCTCCATCCTTCAGTAGCTCTGAAGATCTTCCTGAAATGGGGTCTCCCTTTGATAGATCTCTTTGCCAGCCCCATGAACAAGCAGCTGCCAAAGATCTGCTCCAGGCAACCACATCCTTTGCGGATAGCGCCGGATGCTTTTCTGATATTTTGGTCTCAGGGCCTCCTCTATGCGTTTCCTCCCACGCCTTTGGTGGCCCGAACCCTGTTCAAGATTCTTCAGGACAAAGCCTCGGTCCTGCTGGTATCTCCCAGATGGCCGAGACAGCCTTGGTTTCCTCTTCTGCTTCAACTGGCAGTGGATCCTCCACTACCTCTGGGGTTGCAACCCGACCTTCTCACACAAGACCAGGGTTCCCTTCTGCACCCCAATCTCAAAGCTCTCAACTTGATGGCCTGGAGGCTGCAAGGGTAGTCTTGGCTCCCTGGGGCCTGCCTCAGGAGGTTGAGGAGGTTGTCCTAGCCTCTAGGAAACAGTCCACTAGAAAAACCTATGCTTTCAAATGGAAGAGGTTTTCTGTGTGGTGTCAGCTACGTACAGAAGATCCTTTCTCCTGCATTGTGCCAGTAGTCCTTCAGTACTTACTGCACTTGTCAAATCAAGGTCTTAAATCCAATTCTGTTTGGGTCCACCTCTCAGCTCTAGCAGCTCACCACTCATTGGTAGAGGGGCAGTCTCTCTCTGGTCACCCCTTGGTGTTCCTCTTTCTCAGGGGCTTGCTTTTGCTCAAGCCTCCCATCCATCCTCCTGCCCCTGAGTGGGAGCTGAATGTGGTCTTGCAGCAGCTGACTCGCCCACCTTTTGAGCCGATGACTACTTGTTCACTACGCTTCCTCTCCTGGAAGACACTCTTCCTAATAGCCCTTACCTCGGCTAGGCGAGTAAGTGAGCTTCAAGCCCTGGTCTGTGACAGGCCTTACACCAGGATTTACAGGAACAGGGTAGTCCTCAGGACTCATCCAAAGTTCCTCCCTAAGGTTGTCTCCTCTTTCCACCTCAACCAGGAGGTGGTTCTTCCAACATTCTTCCCTAGGCCTCATGCTAGCCAGGCTGAAGCCGTCCTGCATACCCTGGACTGTAGGAGGGCCTTATCCTTCTACCTTGACCGTACGCAGGGGCATAGAAGGGCTACTCAGCTCTTCGTATCCTTTGACCCCAATAAGTTGGAGATCGCTGTGTCCAAGCGTACCTTGTCCATCTGGGTGGCTGACTGTATCACCTGGGCTTACAAGGCGGCTGACCTTCCTTTGCAGGGTAGGGTCATGGCCCATCGTGTCAGGGCAATGGCTGCCTCAGTGGCTCATCTCTGCTCTGTGCCCTTGGTAGACATCTGCAGGGCTGCAACTTGGTCTTCAAGCCAGACTTTTGCGGCCCATTACTGTCTGGAGAGGGAGTCCCGTAGGGACAGTGCTTTTGGCCAAGCAGTACTCCGGAATCTCTTTGAGGTTTAGGCAACTCCTGCCCTCTGTTGGGCTACCGGTGGAGGTTGTGTCCTTGAAAAGCCTTTCTTTGCTGCTGGGACTAGAGGGAGGCCTCTTGTTCAGCCTGGGTTCCTCGGTAGCCCAGAGCTGGGGAGTCACCCATATGTGAGGACTGACTTCCTGCTTGGTCCTGGAGAAAGAGTAGTTATTCACCTGTATCAGGTGTTCTCCAGGAGCAGCAGGAATCAGTCCTCACAACCCTCTCTCCCTCCCCTTGCAGTTGCAGTTGTACATAGTTTGTTTTTACATTTTTGTGTGCTGCTGTTAGCTATGTCATTTGACTGAGGTAAGATGGCGCCTTTAGGCAGGAAGGGAACCGCGCATGCGTGCCTGCATTCCCAAAGGCTTTCATAGAAAGCTGAGGAAATGCTCCGCTGGGGCTTCATCGGCGCCGATGACACCCATATGTGAGGACTGATTCCTGCTGCTTTTGGAGAACACCTGTTACAGGTGAGTAACTACTCTCTTTCGTCCCTCCATTGGTGGCAATCACCCAGAAACCTTCTGGTGGGGTCTCCTTTCCAGCAACCCCTATCCCAAACCACCCTAACAGATACATCACAGGTGGGATGGGGAGCCCACCTGCACGATCTCTCTACCCAGGGTACCTAGACTCCACAGGAGGCCTGTCGTCACATCAACCTCCTGGAGCTCAGAGCAATCTTCTTTGCTCTTCGAGTATTTCTTGCCCAGCTCAGCTATAAGACAGTTCTAGTTCAAACAAACAATCAGGTAGCCATGTTCTATGTGAACAAGCAGGGCGGAACAGGCTCTCTGTCGCTATGCGACAAAGCTTTGTGACTATGGGCCCTCGCCAGAGAGCATCAGATTCATCTCCTTACGGTGTATCTTCCAGGCATTCAAAACTCTTGGGCAGACAAACTCAGTCGAGTTCTGCTTCCATACGAATGGTCTCTCCATGCAGACCAGGTTGCCCAAATATTTCAGATTTGGGTAACCCCGGACATAGACCTCTTTGCAAGTCCGCTAAATGCCAAACTTCCCTGGTTCTGTTCCAGAATTCCGGCTCGATGTTGTCAGGCAAGTGACGCCTTCCTCCTTCAGTGGGGTCAGGACTTCCTATATGCCTTCCCACCCATTCCCCTCATCCCCAAAACCCTATTCAAGCTTCAGAGAGGTAATATTATCCTTATAGCTCCACGTTGGCCATGGCAAATGTGGTACCCTTTGCTCCTACATCTCTCTCAAGCTCCGCCTCTGGAATTGGGATTCGCTCCAGATCTTCTCTCCCAAGAGGACGGGATGCTCTGGCATCCGAATCCCCAGCCTCTGCATCTCAGGGCCTGTTTGCTGAAAGCCTAGAACTTCAGGATCTTAATCTTTCCCAACAGGTAAGGATATCCTTCATGCGTCTAGGAAACCCTCCACAAGACGCTCGTATGCTTTTAAGTGGAAAAGGTTTGCCATATGGTGCTTGCAGAAGGGTCTTGACCCTCTTGCGATACCTCTGGAATCGATACTGGAATATGTCCTTCATTTGTCAAATGCGGGTCTCAAGAAAAATTCAGTAAGAGTCCATCTTAGTGCTATTACAGTTTATACAAGCCTCTAAGTGGACAACCAATTTCCTCTCATCCTCTCATAGCGAGATTTATGAGAGGCCTTCTTTTAACAAAGCCTCCCTTTAAGCTACCACCGGTGGCATGGGACTTAAATCTGGTGCTCGGGCAGCTCATGAAACCGCCCTTTGAACCATTAGCCACTACATCTTTGAAATTCCTTTCCTGTAAAGTCATCTTCCTCATTGCAATCACATCAGCACGTCGCATCAGTGAATTGTAAGCGTTAGTGGCTGATCCTCCTTATACAAGGTTCTACCATGATAAGATAGTTCTTAGGACTCATCCACACTTTATGCCAAAGGTGGTGTCGCCTTTCCATTTAAACCAAGCAGTTTACCTTCCTGTATTCTTTCCAAGGCCTCATGCCTCCAGTGCAGAAAGGAACCTTCATACCTTGGACTGTAAAAGAGCTTTGGCCTTTTACTTGCAAAGGACACAGCAACATAGAAAATCTTCTCAACTCTTTGTTGCTTTTGAACCTAGTCGTTTGGGACTTCCAGTTTCCAAAATAACTCTATCTAACTGGATTGCTCAGTGCATATCCTTTGCCTATGAGAGTAAGAACCTTCCTCTTGAAGGCCATGTCACAGCTCACAATTTGAGAGCCATGGCAGCCTCAATGGCTCATCTTCTTGTAGAATTACCTATAAATCTTTAGTTACAACGTTCAAGATCTTTAATAATATAGCACCACCTTTCCTGGCTACGTTTATCAACACCCCACATGAAAGCAGGTCAAGAAGAAGAGTGAACCTACACATGTTATTATTTCCGGATACCATTCAAAAGACAAGGCGGAAGACAAGCAACACTGCTTTCTCGTTCTTCGCACCTATATTGTGGAACAACCTCCCATTCGAACTAAGAGAAATTAAAGACCTTCAATCATTTAGAAAGGAACTAAAACCCTATCTACAGTGGTGTACAAAAGTCTGGAATCACTTGTAAATTTGACATTTTTTCAACTTTGTGACCTTATATCTTTCCTTTTTCCTGCCAGTGGCTTTTTCTGTGTATCTCATTATAAGTGATAGATTTGGCTATTAGGGCCAACTTTTAGTATTGGTTTGGCCCTTATTTTCTGAGTTTGTTCCCCATAGTTGTCCTGTTGATAGATTTTCTGTGAAAATTGCGTAATGTACATCGTTGGCCAACGATATATTATTGTAAGTATGCTTTAAAATATTATGGACGCACGCCAGGTTTCTTTCAAATTAATGTATGTGGCCTTGAAAAAGGCTGTTTTTATGAGTCAGTGATGGCTCAGTATTTGATGGGCCACCCTTTGTTCTTGATCACCTGATGACTGCACCTTGTTGTCATTGAATGAACCAGTCTGACAAAGTGATCGTTGGTGACGACGCGGTTCCAAGCTCCAATGAGTGACTCAATCAGCTCACGCTTTGATGTCGGATGCCTCTTGGATATTTCCAAGGCTACCTTGTGCCACAGGTTCTCGATTGGATTCAGATTCAGAGACTGGGCAGGCCAGTCCATTGACTTGATGTTCCGCTGCTTCCATCTGATGACCTGTCTGGAGCAATGGCAGAGTGCATTGTCATCTTGGAACAGGAACTGGCCAGGAAACAGCTCGTGTGCTGATGGCACCATGCACTTTTGCAGTATGGTGATGTACTTGGCCCCGTTGACCATTCCATTGACGATGTGAAGACGTCCAACGCCACTGGCAGCCATGCAGCCCCAGACCGTGACCTTCAAAGGCTGCTTCACAGTGAGGTTGGGACACTCAGGCTTGAATTCCTCTCCAGGAAATCTCCTCACATAGGTGTGGGCCTGGTTACCAAACAGGCAGAAGGTGCTTTCATCGCTGAATAGCACCTTTTCCCACATTTCAGTTGACCAGGTTGAGTGCTTTCTCACCCACACGATCTGGTTGCGCCTTTGTATGTCAGTCATCAGTGGCTTATTCCGTGCTTTGTAGTCCCGGAGTCCAAACTGCAGGCACCGGCGACGAACTGTTGATGAGCTGACACTGACCTCACTCTTGTCTGACCACTCTCGAAGTAGCTGAGGAGAGGTCAACTTGCAATTAGTCAGTGAAATGCGTCGTAGTGCGCAGTCCTGGCGTGATGTTGATGCACGTGGATGACCTGAACGAGGCTTGTCCACCACTGAACCTGTTTCTTTCTTTCTTCTGTACAATCTTAACAACAGCGCTCTGACTGCAGCCAACTTTCCTGGCTATCTGACGGCTTGAAAATCCTTCCTCGCTCATAAAGGACACATGAACTATATACAAATAACTCTGTATATAGTTAAATTCTGTTCATTTGTACAAAGTTCACTAATTGTTAATGGTTACCTGTAATTTCCAAGTTTCAAATTGTTATATGTAAAAACAGCTCGCTCTGTTTACTGTTGTTCTATGGGAACCGCATCTGATCAATGGAAGGAGCGGTATATAAAAAATCTGTTAATTAAATTAAATTAAATTAAATGAACATGCTCCTCCAACGTCTGGGTCTGAGTCATCGTCATGGTCGATCCAGAAAGCGTATGAAATTCAGAAATTCTGCGCGTTTTTATAGCTGCACTGTTGGCTAGATATCTGCATTGTGATTGGTTAGTGAAACCAGCCTCCTGATTGGTCAGAAGTAACATGTGCATATTGGATAATCTCGATCCAGTTTTGACGCAGGATCCACAAAAATTGCAATAGCTATCTCCCAGTGTCTGTAAAGTATTTAAATTGGGAACAAGGAATGCAAAAAAATTCAACTCTTAATAGCCAAATGTATCCCTTTTAACGTGGTAGAAAGATGAATATGCTGGGCTAATGCAAAATTTAAAAAAAACGTTAGAAAGTATGAAAAACGCAAAGCTGACAAGTGATTGCAGACTTTTGCACACCACTGTATTTACCCAGCACTATCACACCCTTCAACATGATGATGATGTTATTATTATTATTATTAAAGACTTATAAAGTGCCGCAACATACGAAGCGCTGTACAAACATAGAAGAGAGACAGTCCCTGCTCATCAGAGCTCACAATCTAATAAGACAGAAAACAAAATAAGTTACATAATACAAATAACAAAAATTTACAGGACAAAGTAAGCAAATGTTGATAGATCAAGATAGGTTAAGACAGGAATGGAAAGCAATAGTGAAGAGGTGGGATTTTAGTCTGGACTTGAAAATGGCCAGGGAGGATGCCTGGCGCACAGAGATAGGAAGACTATTCCAAGCAAAGGCTGCTGCCAGTTGGAAGGAGCGAAGTCTGGAATTGGCAGTACGAGTAAAGTGCACAGATAAACGAAGACTGTTAGAAGAGCGAAGCAACCGAGAGGGGGTGTAAGGAGAGATGAAAGGTACTGGGGGGCAGAAGAGTGAATACATTTATAGGTCAGGAGGAGAAGTTTAAATTGGATACGGAGATGGATGGGAAGCCAATGAAGCGACATGAGGAGAGAAGTGATGTGGGAAAAACGAGACTGGCGGAAAATGGAGTGGAGGAGTAACCTAGTGGTTGGGGCAAGGTACTTCAGGTCGGTGGTCCAAATCCCACTAGAGGACAGCAACCTTGGGCCGGAAGGACTGGGGTTTCTAGTCCCACAGGTGCTCCTTGTGGTCTTGGGCAAGCCACTTAACCCTCCATAGCCCATGTTCCCTGTAAAATAGTTATCTCCAAGTTATAATGCCCTGTTCAATGTAATTTCAGTTTGTTCAATGTAAACCGCACTGATGCAGAATAGCGCGGTATATAAGAGAATGTAAAAATAAATAAAAATGAGTCGAGCAACGGAGTGTTGAATTGACTGAAGAGGAAAGAGGTGGCTTGCAGGGAGGCTGGCAAGGAGAACGTTACAATAATCAAGACGGGAGGTGATTAAGGAGTGGACAATCAATTTAGTGGTGTCAACAGAGATTAAGGGGCAAATTTTGGAAATATTGTATAAAAAGAAACAACAAGTTTTAGCAATGAGCTGGATATGTGACGAGAAAGAGAGAGAGGCATCGAAGATAACACCAAGGTTACATGCTGAAGAAACAGGGAGGCGTACAGAGTTATCAACAGAAAGAAAGGGGAAAGAGGAGGGGAAGCATTCGGGGGAAAGATAAGAAGCTCAGTTTTGGCCATGTTCAGTTTTAAGCGGCGGTGGGACATCCAGGCAGCAATGTCAGAGAGGCAGAGTGAGATCTTAGACTGGATATCAGGAGAGATAACAGGTGCAGAAAGATAGACTTGAGAGTCGTCGGCATAGAGATGATAGTGAAAGCCATGGGAAGAGATAAGGGTGCCAAGGGATTGGGTATATAGAGAGAAGAGGAGTGGACCGAAGACGGAACCCTGAGGAACTCCTACAGATAGTAGGGTTGAAGAGGAGGAGGAGCCATCGAAGCACACACTGAGAGTGATGGGATAGATAGGAGAGAACCAAGATAGTACAGAGTCTTTGAATCCAAGTGAGGATAGGGTGATAAGAGGAAGGTTATGGTGAACCGTGTCGAAGGCAGCAGAGAGATCAAGAAGAATGAGGACAGAGTAAAAGCCTTTGGACTTTGCCAAGAACAAATCATTTGAGACCTTAGTAAGAGCAGTTTCAGTGGAGTGTAGGGGACGTAAGCCGGATTGTAAAGGATCCAAGAGGGTATGAGAGGAGAGGAAATCAAGACAATGGTGATAGACTGCACGCTCAAGTAGTTTAGAGACGAAAGGAAGGAGAGAGCTGGGACGATATTTAGGACAAGTGGGATCAAGTGAAGGTTTTTTGAGGGGTGTAACCACAGCATGCTTGAAAACAGAAGGGAAGGTTGCAGTGGAGAGAGAGAGAGGTTAAGAATATGAGAAATAGAAGGGATGAGAGATGAAAAGATGGAGCTAAGGAGGTGGGTGGGGAAGGGGTCAGAAGGGCAGGTATTAGGTTTGGAGGAAGAGAGAAGGAGTGATGTTTCCTCATCAGACCATAGGGAAGGAAGAAAGGGTGGCAGAAGTTTGGGGAGGGGAGAAATGGGAAATAGGGGGGGGGGGAGAGGGGGAGGAGGGGAACTGGAGGGTGATTGTGTGGATTTTGTCATGGAAGTAGTTAGCCAAGGTTTGGGCAGAAAGGGAGGGAGGAATCAGGAGTGGAGGCACACTGAGGAGAGAACTGAGTGTGCTAAAGAGACGACGAGGATTAGAGGAAAGAGTTAGACTGAGGAAATAAATTTGTTTGAAAAGCGCAATGGCTGATTGGAAGGAGGAGAGCATGAATTTAAAGTTGAGAAAGTCAGGATAAGAGCGGGATTTGAGCCAGGCACGCTCAGTAGAGCGGGCACAAGAGCGCAGAAAGTGGGCAATAGGGGAGAGCCAGGGCTGAGGAGAAGAACGCCTAACAGGACGGGGGATGAGGGGGGCAAAAGTATCAAGGGTGGAGGAGAGTGCAGTGTTATAAGAGGTCACAGCCTCATCAATAGAATTTGAAAGCAGAGTGGATGAAAGAGATAAGGAGAGAGAGGAGGAGAGAGCTAAAGGATCAATGGCAAGAAGGTTTCTAAATAGGTTAGTGCAGACAGGATGAAGCTGGGGTGGGGGATGATGATGATTAAAAGCTGATGGTCAGATAAGGGAAGGGCAGAGTTACAGAAATTGGAAGGTGAGCAGTAAGAGAAGACAATTAAGTCAAGGCAGTGACCATGTCGGTGAGTGGGGGCAGTGGAACAGAGTTGAAGGTTATGTGAGGAGGTGAGGGAGAGAAGCTTTAAAGCAGGGGGATCAGAAGGGCTGTCAACATGAATGTTGAAGTCACCAAGAATAAGAGTGGAGAAGGAAGGGTGAAGAAAGGTAGAAAGCCAAGAATCAAAATCAGAAAGAAAAGTAGAGACGGAAATGTCAGGAAGATGATAGATAACAGTGACTCGGAGTGGAAGAGGAGAGAAGAGGCGGATGGAGTGGAATTCAAAGGAGAGAGGGGAATGAGAGTGAGTAGGCAAGAGGATCTGGAAGTGACAGGAGGGAGACAACAGAAAACCAGTACCTCCACTGCGACCAGTAGGATGAGGAGTGTGGGAAAACTTATAGCCGCCATGACATAGAGCGGCAATGGATGCAGTGTCATCAGAAAGAAGCCAGATCTCAGTTAGGGCAAAGAGGTGAAATGAGCGGGAAATAAAAAGGTAATGAACAAAAGCAAGTTTATTAGAGATAGAAGAACGTTCCATAAGGCACAAGAGAAGGGGAGGGCAGACGGGGAGATAGGAGGATTCAGAACAAGGTTAGATAAGTTGCGAGAAGGCCTAGACCTAACGTGAGAGAAATAATTAGGGAGCTCAGGAAGCCTAAGAGAGTGAGAAGTACGTCTAGGGAGACCAGAACTAGGGAAGACGTAGATAAGGTTCGCTATATTACGTAAAGGCCTCATTGTAACAATATAAGACTTGGGAGTAACGTACCCGAAATGAGGAAGAAAGGAGGAGCAAAGTACGAAAGAGACAAGAAGGGCAAATCAAATGTAAATAAAGAATCAAATATAGGGATGGGAGCATATAGAATCAGCAGGTTAGGGAACATGGGAAAGTCACAAAGTAGAGAGAGCATAGTTCAAGTTGTCCAGCATACCAGTGGAGTAGATGTCGCTGGAAGTGGCTAAGGGCCATGCCAAAGGGCCCTTTGCTGTGGCCCTTTGGTGCAGGCGCGCCTTCTGGCGCTGCAGTTCAAAAGATGCCGATCAGCTGGGCTGGGGGAGGGGACTCACTTCCGGCTCCTAATCAGGCGATCAGCTGGTGTGCACTGATAGAGTAGGACATAAACCGTCCTCTGGCGCTGATGTTCAGAATTCACAGACCAGCACTGACCAACAACCATACTCTGATCCTACCTAGACAAAGCACACACTCACACTTCTTACACAGCTATATTGCCATCTGGATCACCCAGCTTCAGATATACTTGTTGCCACTTATGTAAATAGTTACCTGATGTAATTTTGAATGTAATTAGTTATAGGGCGTGGCATTAATTTGCCACCAGTTCCATCTGTTTCATGTTAAGAGTTAAATTGTTAAAATGTTCTACAATTGTTCTTTGTAAAAATAATAGCTTGCTGCTATTAACATTTTGTTATCTGTAAACTGCCTCTGATCTCTGGACGAGGTGGTATAGAAAAATATATAAATAAATAAATAAAATCTTCACTCTATTGACGACATCTGTCGAGCTTCGGTACATACCTTCACAGCCCACTACTGCTTAGACAAGGACTCCCGCCGGGATGCCTTTTTCAGACTTAATCAACTCCTACCCACCGTCCCTGGTAGGATGCCAGAGATCCATGGGGGGAAGTTTGGTCCTTTCACAAGGGCTAACAACTTCCTGGGGCCATCTCCCTGGCATCTGCAGCTAGGGAGTCCCCATATGTGAAGACTACATTCCTGCTTGTTCCTGGAGATAGCGTACTTACTCACCTGTAACAGGTGATCTCCGGGAACAGCAGGAATTTAGTCTTCACAACCCGCCCACCTCCCCTAGAAGTTGTATATATCTCTCTCTCTCTCCCCCTCTCTCTTTTGTTTCAGCTATAAACTCAACTGGAGAGGGACAGTTGGAAGGGAGGGAAGGCAGCACGCAGGCGCTGTGGGATGCTCCCAAAAGCTTTCCTATTGGACGCTGGGGAGCGTTCCCACGCAGGCTCCATACCGACGATACCCATATGTGAAGACTAAATTCCTGCTGTTCCTGGAGATCACCTGTTACAGGTGAGTAACTACACTTTCTCGGATATTGATGATACATAATATACATTTCTTGAGGGGGGTTTTTAATCATCTGAGTTCATAGGACCTAAATTTCAACTAAAAGCAAGTGTAAAGGCATGGCTTCAAATTTCTGTTATCTTGTAACTTCTTCAGTGTGTCTTTGGGTAAAAGATGACAGCTTATCGGTAGTTGCTCCTTCCTTACTCCCAACTTCTTTTTTTTTTTAAATACTTTATTTATATTCCACCAACAAACAGCAACAAACAATAAACAAACATCTCCAAGGGGGGTGTATTCTGATTCCCTCCCGGAGAACTGTCACAAAGAGAAAAAAAACAGGTGAGTTATAGCATTTTATCCCGTCCCCCTACCCTCTCCCCTCCCCGCCCCCCACAGCCACACTCCCCCTACCTACTCTATAAGGTCGTATACCAGCAGCTACTTCCACTCCACTCCATACTCACCCACCAACATATCCTCCCTCAACTACCTACCTGTAAAATCTCATTACGACAACAAGCCCCTAGCTGTTGAATATAGGGTTCCCATACCAGCATAAAAGCTGTCCAACGCTTGACACTGCCCCGTGCTATCCATCGCTCCGTTAACATCATTTGATGAAAACAATTGCGCCATTCCCTAAAAGTAGGTGAATGGTGCTCTCTCCATAGACGAAGAATCGGCCCCTTCCCCACCAGACAGGCCTTCCGCATTAGCAAACGTTCCCCTTCGCAGGGCATGGGGGATCAATCCGATCCAACACCACAAAGGAGACAGACCATCTCAATCTCTGCTGCAACAATCCACTTAGAAAGGTACATATCTTAGCCCAATAGGATCTCAGAACCCTACATCCCCACCACATATGCAGCAAAGTCGCCAAAGGCTCCGAATATCGGGGACAGCGGCCGTCAGTTGTTAGCCGACTACGCAGTGCCTGCCGCTGCGAAAAATGGGCCCTAGTTATGCATTTGAATTGTATCTCTCTCCAACGTGTCCCCTGCGCAACTCCCACTATCCTTCTTAAGGCCTTACGAACCGTCCCTGGGAACACTTCCCCACCCAATTCTACTTCCCAGGCCGCCTCTACCCCCCCCCCCCCCGATAATCAGGGACCGCCCCAAAGTGATCTAGTCGAAGCTTTAAGTCGGAAATCGACGGCGGACTGTCCCCCCCTTACCCAAAAAATTCCAATATCTGCGCTGACCGTTCGATTTGCAGCGCTTCTCGTGACAAGGAAGACACATAATGAGAGACCTGCATGTAGGCAAAGCAATGTCTAGGAGGCAAATCGTATTCCCAACTTAATGTCAGAAATGATTTGCATTTTCCTGAAGGGTCCACTAGATGTCCTATATTCCTTATTCTGCGAACACGCCAATCCCGAAAAATCGCCGTCTCTGATCCAGGAAGAAAGTTAACATTCCCTTGTAATGGTAGCCAGCTAGAGACACTCCACGATGCGTTCCAAAACGTATTAAGTTGTTTCCAGGTTCTCTTAGCCGAACCAAGCAACTCACTATGCACTACATTACTTGGAAGATCGCGGTTCGCCCCATGTAAACCCCCCAGCAATGTTAGCGGGGCCACTAGACACTCCTCCAGAGCCCTAGGCGTGTATATGTCTGTCCCTCCCTACCAATCCCCAATGTGTCTAGCCTGACATGCCAGGGTGTACACCCTTAAATCCGGTAGTCCCATCCCCCCTCACGCCATTTCCCCAGCAACCGAAGCCACGGAATACACGCCCTGCTCCCCTTCCACAGGAATACTCTAAGAGATGCTTCCAAATGGTGCATATCTCGACGTAACAGCCAAACCGGCAGAGTCTGCAACCAATACAAAATCCGTGGTAGTATGACAATTTTAACCGCCGCCTCTCTCCCTGACAGGGAGAGCGGAAGAGGTCCCCATGCCTTCAACTGAGTTTGCAGGCGCCATAGAGTACGTTCCAAGTTGCGCACGTAAATCGCATGAGGCTGCCTAGTCAGCACTATGCCAAGATAGATAAAATCGTCAGCCGCCCATCTGAGAGGGAAAACCCCCTCCCAAGATCCTCGTAAGTGACCCGAAATATCTAAAGCCTCCAATTTGTCTTTATTGATGCGCAGCCCTGCGAAACGACCAAATCTCATGAATTCCGCCAACAGCCTCTGCAACGAACGAACAGGGGAAACCAAGTGCACCAGAAGGTCATCCGCGAAGGCCGAGAGCTTAAACTCCCGAGACCCTATCCTCACTCCCTGTATCTCGCGTGAGGCCTCGATGGTCCGTATCAAGGGGTCTAGAGAGAGAACAAACAATAGAGGAGAAAGAGGACAACCCTGTCGCGTGCCCCGTTCCAAGGAAAAAGCTTCTGAGAGTACCCCATTACACAGAACTCCAGCCGTCGGTTGTGAATACAGGCTTTCCACCATCTTTCAAAAATAGGCTTCTAAGCCATACTGTGGCAAAAGGCACCGTAAATATTGCCAATTCACCCTGTCAAAGGCCTTTTCTGCATCAAAGCTGACAAGCAGCGAAGGCAACTGTTGGGTATGCACCCACTCCAATGAAGCCAGAATTTTACAGAGGTTCCAAACCGCATATCGCCCTTTGACAAATCCCACCTGTGAGTCATGCACTAAGTGTCCTAGCACCCCTGCTAAACGCATTGCCAGAATTTTCGCAAGCAGTTTTAAATGAAAATTAAGCAGAGAGATGGGACGATACGAGGCTGCCATCACTGGGTCCTTACCCGGTTTAGGAATCAGTGTAATATGTGCGTGGTTACGCCCCCACCGAAAGGCCCCTTGTTCCGCTCGTCTACTAAAGACCTCCACCAGCACTGGACTTACATACTCTCTAAGAATTTTATAAAATTCTGCGCCCAGACCATCCGGTCCCGGCGTTTTGTAACAACTGGCTGCAGAGATTGCGGATTGTATCTCCTGTGGGGTTATGGGTTGTTCCAACAACCTCCTCTGTTCCTCAGTAAGCTGGGACAATTCCAAGTCCTTCAAGTATTCGTGCATCTCCGTACCGGACGCAGGCTCCGCCGCGTATAAAGATTGAAAAAATTTGCGAAAGACACAAGCAATTTCCACACTCTCCTTTTGTAATCTTCCCTTGTCATCTCGGATTTGCCGCCACTAAAGATGAACCCCGCTGGCCTCTCAAACATCGAGCTAACAACTTCCCCGGTTTATCCCCATAACAGTGCAATTGATACTGATAGTAAAGAACAGACTTCTTGGCTCTCTGATGCAAAAGTTCATTCAGGTCCACCTGGGCTTCCCATAACTTTTTCTTATTTGTGGCCGTCTGCGTGTGAGCACATATACGGCGTAATCTAGTAACCTGTCGCTCAAGGCCAATTATTTGCTCTGCTATCATCCGGGGTTTCCGGGCTGCGAAACCAATGATATCGCCACGTAATACCACTTTAGCCGTCTCCCAGACTAATTCAGGATCCTCCATATGGCACTGATGATCGCTCTCAAACTCCCGCCAATGCTGTTGTATAAAATGCCGGAACCGAACGTCGTGATACAGCCCCAGGGGGAACCGCCAAAGCCGCGTCCGTGTAGAGTCCCTCCCCCACTGCAACTCCGTCCAGACCATCGCATGGTCCGAGATTTCCAGGGGACCAATTTGAACATCTCCCGTATGAGCAAACAAGTCCCCCAACAACAAGAAGTAATCAATATGAGCGCTAGTGCCTTGTGCTCGAGATTGATGGGTAAAATCCTTCTCTAAAGGATGTAACAATCGCTAAGGATCTATCAGACCCAATCTCTTACGAAAACGCTGCAACATCCGAGTCGTCAAAACCCTGTCCCTCACCCCCCCCCCCCTAGAAGTATCGAGGTCCACATCTAAGACCCCATTAAAATCCCCACCGAGAAGCAAAGGGCATTCCGGTAGTTGCTCTACTTTGGAGGCCAGGCCGCTATAGAAGCTGGAGTCCAGCACATTAGGACCATAAAGATTCCCAACGATCACCGGCTTCCCCTCCAAATGACCATATAACAAAAGAGATCTCCCATCCTCATCAGCTATAACAGTTTCCACTGCAAATCGGACCCGTTTGTGGACCAAGATAGCTACTCCCCCTTTTTTCCCCTTGGCAGGAGAACCCCACACTTGCCCCACCCAATTCCTATGTAGTTTACAATGCTCATCGGCCGTCTGGTGAGTTTCTTGCAAGAGTGCAATATCATACTGCTGTCGGGCTAGTGCCTGCAGTACTTTGTCTCTTAATTGGGTTCCCCAGCCCACAAACATTCCAGGTAATGACCTTCAGAATTGCGGGGCAGTGTCAAGGTTCATCCAAACAACAAACTCTAGTCGCACAAGAGGAGCTCCCCCAGCCTGGATCCCCTCTCTATCTCTAATCAGGAGAATACGGACCTGCCAACTATAAAATATAGGAGTGTGAGCTATCCCTCCCCCTAAATTCCCCCCCCCTCCCGCCCAACCATCCCTCCTCTGCCACCCCTCCCCTAATCCTTCTAGTCCACCCATCAGGTCGGACAACCTTCCTATGGCACTCGGGACTACCCCTTGCCCAAGATCACCTTATTCCTAATCTCTATCACCCTAAGAATTCTGATCCCAAGCCCACCACCTCTCAGTTAATATCACGGGTCAACCCCCCTACCTCCCCGCTACTTCCCTCTGATCCAAAGCGCCCCGAATTAAACACAAATCGGGGGACTGTCCCTCCCTACTCACACACCTAGCACTAAGAGGAGCCCCCGGAAGCCTACGCTACCCACGAACAAGACCCGTAGCCCGTGGCACTACTTCCATACCTCATCCCAACAGTCTTCTTAGGGCATCACCCCCCAGAAGTCATTAAACCCCCCCTTACCCCATTATAGATCTACCACCTCTGATTCTGGCCTGGGCCACCCTACCCAACTCCCACTGTGCCGGCTCTCAAGAACCTCGGGAGCCGGACCACGAAGCCCTCCATGGGGAACCTACCTTACTTCCCACTAGACAAAGCACATACTGTGCCTGAGAAACTCCGCGTAAACAACTTAGTCCCTCCTCCCCGCTCCCTACTAATCAAATGAACACAACACCCCTTTACCCATATCTTAAAAGGAAGCCTATAACCAGGGCGTTATAAGCCCCACTATTACAATAAATAAAACAGTTGCAAAACGTTGCTAATTGTATCAGTAGCAAACATAGCAAACTTCACATATCTATATATACAAACTGACACTCATACAGCTATTCAGCCCACCAGCATCTTTCCCCCAGAACAAGCTACAATCAACCCAGTCTACAATATCAGTCTCAAAAATGCAGGGCGCAGTAGCATCAGATCTTGCCGGTCCAAGGCCTCCTGGCCTTTCCCCTCCGTCAGAAGTGCCAAACTCCATCGAGGCTTCTGTCGCAGTACTCATGGGGTCGATTCAGAGTGATCACTCAAGGTGACCAACAAAGAGAGAGCATCCACTGGTGTCAACAGGTAGCATGTCTGTCTCTGGAAATCCACACATAACCGGACAGGGTGTAATAAAGAAAAAAACGCACCCCTTTCCCTACTAATCAAATGAACACGGCATCCCTTTGCCCATAGTTTAAAAGGAAGGACTGTAGCCAGGGCGCTGTAAGCCACATTAATACAATGAATGAAACAGTTGCAAAACGTTGCAAATTGTATCTATACCAAGCCTAGCAACCTCACATATCTAGATATACAAGCAGACACTCACACATCCACTCAGCCCCATGCACCAGTCACCCATAACTTAACTAAAAGCAACCCAGTCTGCAATATCCGTTTCAGGAGTGCAGGGAACCGCATCATCAGTCCTTGCCTGCACGCGGCCACTGGGCCTTCCCCCTCGGTCCGAAAGGCAAGACGCCATCGTTGCTCCTGTCGCAGTCCTCAAGGGGTCAATTCAGCAGGATCATTCAAGGTGTCCAAAAAAGAGGCAGCCGCCACTGGTGACAGCAGGTAGCGTGTCCAGCCCTGAAAATCCACACGTAGTCGGGCAGGGTATAACAAGGAAAAACGCACCCCTTTATTCAGCAGCTGGGCACAAAGAGTGGAGAAGGCCCGACATTGTCGGCTAACTAAGACAGAGTAGTCTTGGAACACTAAAATTTGTTCCGAATCTAGCTTTTGCAGTTTACGGCCCCGAGCAGCCCTTAACACTTCTTCTTTCTGTCGATAATCCAAAAAGCGTGCAATAACCGCACGCGGTCTCCTTGCCTGCTCGTGTTTAGGGCCAAGCCTGTGCACGCGCTCCAGCTTTACTGGGCCTTCCCCCTTACCGCTCAGCAATTTTTCTATCCAGGTAAGCAAGAAGCCAAAAAGGGCGCCATCTGCCACGCTCTCCGGGATCCCAACGAACTGGAGGTTCTTACGCCGCCCACGATTTTCAAGATCATCTAGTTTTTCGCCTTGCTGTTTTACAAGGGTCTCCAGGGCCTCCACTTTGGCTTGCATGGAATGCTGGGCATCCTCCACATCTGAGATGCGTGTCTCCGCCTGCTCCATCCGCCCTGCAAAGTCATTAAAGCGCTGGCTAGCATTGTGCATCTGCTCTGCCAATTCCTGGAAACGAGCATCGAGCGCTTGCACCACCGCAGCACTTACTTCGGCCACCAGACCCTGGCTGCCACCCGATTTAGGGCTGTTAGGCGCTCCCTCCACCATTTTGACCTCAGGGACTCGCGGCTTCTCCCTCCATGGGGGCTTCGATGCCATCGGGCTGTTTTCCGCTTTGTAGCTGTTCACTTCTAGGGCTGACAACCTCCTCAACGCTTACACAGGGATATTAGTGGTGATTCCCAACCTGTGTAGAGATTTGTTGCTGTTTTGCGGGGTAGAATACCCGGAGCTGATCGTAACCTGTCTGATCAGCTCATTGCCAAACCGGAAGTCCCTACTCCCAACTTCTTAATCATTGTCCTGCCAGTCTTGCAGCTAATTTAACTTATTGCTGTTCATATGTACTTTCTTATCCTACTGGCAGTTGCTGATGTTTGACTTGCAGCTCATATTCGCCATACTGTTCTCCTCGCATATTACATCAAAAGCAGCACCAGTCGTTGTCCAGCTTCTCTTACTGCTTATCTCCAGGAACAAGCAGGAATGCAGTCTTGACATATGGGTGAAGGGCATCGACTGAGTCTGCACGGGAACACTCCCCAGCGTCCAAAGGAAAGCCTTTGGGAGCCTTCCCAACTCCTCTCCTTAGTCCTTCATTTTCCGCAGAACCAGTTGGACGCATCGTCCTGTCACCGCCGAAAATTTTTAATCTTTTTTTGTGTGGAACATTGTGCTTCTCCCTTCCTTTCGGCGCCAGTTCCATTGAATTCGACATTGGTTCCAATAATTCTTTTTTTTTTCTTTTCAAATTTCTTTCTTTTCTATTCATTTTCACCGTTTCTTTCACTGCTAAACTAGGCCTCTAGGCCTCAATAGCTTTATCTTTAATCTCAAAGATAACCTTTTTAAGAACATAAGAACATAAAATATGCCATACTGGGTCAGACCAAGGTCTATCAAGCCCGGTGTCCTGTTTACAACAGTGGCCAATCTAGATCATAAGTACCTAGCAGTTAACCCAAAAGACACAGGTTCCACAATGCTTGTATTGGGTCAAGCAGTGACATCCCGGGTCCCTTTTAATAATGGTTTATGGATCTTTCCTCGAAGAACTTGTCCAAACCTTTTTTAAACCCAGCTGCTACACTAACAGCTTTTACTACATCTTCCGGTAACATATTCCAGAGTTTGATTACACGTTGAATGAAAAAATATTTTCTCATTAGTCTTAAATAGCAAATCCTGTAGCTTCATTGCATGTCCCCTAGTCTTTCTATATTTTGATGGTGTAAACAATCGATCTACATTTACCCCTTCCACTCCATTCATTAATTTATAGACCTCTATCATGTCTCCCCTCAGCCGTCTCTTTTCCAGGTTGAAGAGCCCTAACCTTTTAATCCTCTCTTCATAGGGGTATCCTTCCATCCCCCTTACCATTTTGGTAGCTCTTCTCTGTACCTTTTCTAATATTGCTATATCCATTTTAAGATGCAGCGACCAGAATTGCACACAATATTCAAGGTGTGGTCGCACCATGGATTGATGCAGAGGCATTATAATATCCTTTGTTTTATTTTCTATTCCTTTCCTTATGATACCTAGCATTCTATTTGCTTTCTGGGCCGCCGCCGCTGCACACTGGGTGGAGGGTTTTAACATGTTATCCACGATGATGTCTAAATCTTTTTCCTGGGTGTTGGTTACTAATGTTGAACCTTGCATCGTGTAACCATAGTTTAGGTTGATCTGTCCTAGGTGCATAACTTTGCACTTGTCCACATTAAATTTCATCTGCCATTTGGATGCTCAGTCTTCCAATTTATCAAGATCCTCTTGCAATTTTCCACAATCCTCATGAGTTTTAACAACTTTAAATAGTTTAATGTCATCTGCAAATTTGATAACCTAACTTGTTGTTCCCTTTTAACTTATGCTGTTTCCAGTTTTCGCCATTTGGTTCTTTTTTTCCATTTACTGAAAGCTGCTTTTTTGGCAACAGCAGCCTCTCTGACCTCACCTTTAAACCATGCTGGCAGTTTTTTGGACTTCCTTCCACTTTTCTTAATGCGTGGCATACAGCTGGTCTGGGCTTCCAAGATAGTATTTTTAAACAACACCCCAGCTTGATGTAAGTCTTTAACCTTTGCAACTGCTCCTTTTAGTTTTTTCTTAACTATTTTCCTCATTTTATCATAGTCTCCCTTTTGAATTTAAAATGTAATACTGTGAATTTCCTTACCATCCCTCCTCCATTAATTAAATCAAACGGGATCATGCTATGATCACTATTGCCAAGTGGCCCTCAACACCCTTATCTCTTGCACCATATCTGATGTTCCACTTAGGACTAGGTCCAAAATGGCTTCCCCTCTGGTCGGTTCATGAACCAGCTGCTCTAAGAAGCAGTCATTTATTTTATCCAGAAACTTTATTTCCCTAGCATTTCCTGCCGTGACACTGACCAAGTCAATACCGGAGTAATTGAAATCACCCATTAGTTTTTACTGTGCTTTAACTTTTGTTAGCTCCCCTGATTTCTTTGAGCATTTCATCATCCATTTGTTCATTCTGGCCAGGCGGTCGATAGTACACCCCCATTGCCATCGCCTTCCCATTTGTACATCGAATTTCAATCCATAGAGATTCTTCAGTAAATTTTGTTTCCTGCAAAACTTTAATCCTTTGTGACTCAATGCCCTCTCTAACATAGAGCATAACCCCTCCACCAATTTGATCAGCTCTATCATTATAATATAGTTTGTATCTAGATATCAGCGAACCACTGGTTGTCATCCTTCCGCCATGTCTGAGATACCAATCATATCTAATCTTTCATTTAGTTCTATATATTCTAACTCTCCCATCTTATTTTTTAGATTTCTAGCATTTGCATACAAGCATTTTAGAGGCTGTATTTTATTCATATCAATCTGGCTATCGGTAGGCAGAGATAATTTGGAATCTTTAAGCTCTGTCTGCTCTGTACTCATGGTATTTGAGCTACTTTTGTCTTTATTGGAACATCTCTGCTGATATGCGACTGTTGGCTCGCCCCTATTATCTAGTTTAAAAGCTGCTCTATCTCCTTTTTAAAGGTTAATGCCAGCAGCCTGGTTCCATCCCAGTTAAGGTGAAACCCATCTTTTCGGAAGAGCCCCTCCTTTTCCCAGAATATTCCCCAGTTCGTAACAAATCCAAAACCCTCATCCTTGCACCATCGTCTCATCCACGCATTGAGATTCTGGAGTTCTGCCTGCCTTTTGGATCCTGCGCATGGAACGGGAAGCATTTCAGAGAATGCTACCCTGGAAATTCTGGATTTCAACTTCCTACCTAAAAGGCTAAATTTAACCTCCAGAACCTCCATACCACATTTTCCTGTGTCATTGGTACCAACATGTACCAAGACAGCAGACTCCTCCCCATCACTATCTAAGACCTTGTCTAGGTGGCGCATGAGGTCCACTACCTTCTCACCAGGCAGGCACGTTACCAGGCAATCCTCACATCCACCAGCCACCCAGCTATCTACATGCCTAATGATCGAATCACCAACTATAACGGCTGGCCTAACCCTTCCCTGCCAGATTGAAGGTGCAAATAGGGTGAAGGCTCTTATTGCATGTTTGTTGTTTGCATTTTGTTTTGAGTAGTGGGATGGAGAGTAGGTTCTGGTTGAGACATCTTCTAGATCTAATTTCCATGGCTTTGTTTATTAGGGTCTTCAGGCTGGTAGCAGACTAACCTTGTAGTATCTTGAAAATAGTGATGATGACTTTGTATTTTGATCTGAGTGATATTGGTAGCCAGTGAAGGTTCTTCAGCATAGGTGTGATGTGGTCGGATCTGGATGCATCTATTATTATGGAAGCAGTATTTTGTGCCATTTGTAGAGGTTATAATGCATGTTTTGGGAGGTCTTGGTAAAAGATATTGCAGTAGTCTTAAGTGGGATGTTATGGTCTGGAAACAGACTCTCTATCGCATTAATCACGGCGACCAGAATATACTGCAGCACTAACGCAGGTAGTACTGCTGAATATCCCTGGGTGCTACCACTAAATGCTCCGATGCTAGCTAGTACCGGTGGATAACCGGGTGACAGCGATATTCAGCCACTGCCATGTTCTCCCTAAGCGGTGAAAGTTAGGTATCTTAAAGGCCTGCCTAACTTTCATCACAGAAGCTAACAGGGCAGTGGCTAAATATTACTGCTGCCCAGTTAGCTTCGCCACTATCCGACTGACCCATATATTCAATGCTGGTAGCTAGATATGGCCCCAGCCTTGAATATTCCGGTTTTAAGCCTAGTGGCGATACAAGGGCTTGCTGTTGCTGCTGCTGAATATCCCCCCTTTAGTGTCCTCTTTGTGTTGTGGGTTTCAGATACTGATAATGCTTTTCTGGTTAATAGTCATCAGTATATTTGTACCTTTCTTTTTTTGCCTTCTTCTCAGGTGTGGAAATACCCAAAAGTCTGGGAAGGGTTCATTAAATGTTGTCAACGTACCAAGCCTCAGTCCTTCCAGGTTCTTTTGCAACTGCCCCCACAGCAGCTCTCTGCTGTCTTTGAGAAGTGTCCTGAGCTTCGTGAACCACTGCTGGCCCATGTGCGCTCTTTCACACCACATCAAGTAAGTCCCCAGTCCATGAACGTTATCCAAGAAAACACCATACTTAGAAAACTAGTATTGTCAGTCTGGAAGGTTTCCTGTAGCGCCTGACAAGGAGTGGGTAGAGCTGTAGTAAAACACTGAATGATGTCTTATGTTCTGTGCACTTTTTAGTATTTACCACTGTGCAGTGCATTCACTCTGCTGCTCCTCACAGAGTTACACTACCCCTCAGAATTTGGCTGTTGGTTGGCTTTTGCTTAGTGGGCTGGTGAGAGTAGGGACAACAGTCACGACATCTGCTAGTGTGGACTAGAAGGGAACACTTCACCAGCCCATGTGGGAGGACAGAGGATTTGAGAGAGGGTGAAAAACAGTGATAGAGAAAAACTATGGGGAGAGTAGAGAGAGACTAGAGAAGAAAGTGAGATGGGGAGGGAGAGCATGGGTATAGTTTGTAGGGAGGTGAGGGGGGCACTGTGTTGTCACCCCCCCCCCCCCTGAATGAGCTGCCTACTGATTCGGTACCAGCCTACCCCTCCCTCCACCCGTGCTGCTGCTTATCCGTGCCTACTGTGGCAGACTGATCTACAATTAAACAAAACAAAAAACTTGAAAAACTTGCAGGCTCTTGCTAAGAAGTCTGGTCTGGTCCTGCCCCCTCTGACACATACTTAGTTTTAGAGGGGGAGGGAGTAGACCATCCTTCCTCACCAGGAAGTGCTTTGAGCTGCGGTTTTGTTTTTAAATGGAGGCCGGACTGCCATTGTTGCTGCAGGCAGAGATAAAACAGTGGCTGGGGGAAGGGAGGGGTGGAAGGCCAAAGGGACATGCTGGGTAGATGGACACAAGGGGGAGGGGTTAGAATGGCTGGTAAGGAAATGTTGGATACAAGGGAGGGCAGGAAGTGTGGAGGGCATGACATAGGGCAGATGCTAGATACAAAAGGAGGTTGAAGGGCAAATATTGAACACACAGTGCTGGGGGTGGAAAGCAGATGCATGATACGGGTAGGGGGTGGTGGGCAGATGTTGGATGTAGACTGGAAGGGGGGGATACAAGGAGATAGAGAGTAGATTGTAGATACAGATTGGGGGGGTATAGAAAGCAGATGCTGGACATGGGGTGGAGAGCAGAGACTGGATATTGAGGAGGGATCTTAAAGGAATGGATGACAGATTCTGAATCACAGGGTAGGGGTTATAGGGGGATAAATTGCAGATGTTGGACATTGGGTAGGGGGGATATAGGGCAGAGGCTGGACATACAGTGGGGGAGTGAAGGGTAGGTTCTGGAAATGGAGTGAGAGAGAGGAGATAGCATGAGGTGGGGAGAGGGGGATCCTGGATGGGGTACAGTGAAATGGGGAAATGCTGGAGACGGAGTAAGGTAGAGAGAGGGAGTGCTGGACATGGGGGGGGGGAATAGGATGTGAAAAAGGGGAATGCCGTGAGCCTGTTGTCAGTACTGGGCAAAATGGTAGAAACCATTATAAAAAACAAAATTACTGAACATGTAAATAAACATGGTTTAGTGAGAGAAAGCCAAAATAGATTTAGCAAAGGAAAGTCTTGTATTACTAATCAATTATATATTTTTTTGAAGATGTGATATAGTGTATCTGCATTTTCAGAAAGCCTTCGACAAGGTCCCTCGTGAGAGACTCTTGGCAAAATTAAAAAGTCATAGGATTGGAGTCAGTGTAGTATTGTGGATCAGAAACTGGTTAAAAGCTGGAAAACAGAGTAAGGCTAAATTGCCAATTTTCTCAGTGGAGAAAGGTGAATAGTGGAGTACCCCAGGGATCTCTGCTGGGCCTCCTCTTACAGGAGTTGGCCGGTCTTCTAGAGGATCAGGCAGTGGAGCCGGTGCCCCACAGCCTGCTAGGACTCCAGGTATTTTCTGATACAAAAGAGAACAGGAGGCCTCAGGCCCATCCTCGACCTGCGAAACTTAAACAAGTTCCTGGCGAGGGAAAAGTTCAAGATGCTTTCCCTTGGAATATTGCAGCCTTACCTCCACCAGGGCGACTGGCTGTGCTCTTTAGACCTGAAGGTTGCTTATACGTACATCCTCATACATCCAGACCACAGACAATTTCTCAGATTTGTAGTGGGAGACAACCATTTTCAGTACAGAGTACTTCCATTCGGCCTAGCCTCTGGCCCCAGAGTATTTACCAAATGTCTGGCGGTAGTGGCGGCCTTCCTCAGGAACCAGGGAATTTTTGTCTTCCTGTACTTGGACGACTGGCTCATCAGGACCCCGTCGCCTCAAGAAGCCCAACAGGCCACAACTCACACTATCAGTATACTGCAGCATCTAGGCTTTGTCATAAATCAAGCAAAGTCCACTTTGCTCCCCACTCAAAACTTGGAGTTCATAGGGGCAAGACTAGAAACCCTTCAAGCGAAGGCTTACCTGCCAGAGGGCAGAGCACACAGGCTTCTGGAGCTAGTACACCAAATCAGCCACAAGTCTCAGATATCAGCGAGGCACTTTCTGCGCCTTCTGGGACACATGGCCTCCACGGTTCATGTGACCCCAAACGCCCATCTCCACATGAGGACAGCTCAGTGGTGCCTCAGAGATCAGTGGACACAAGCACAGAAAGACTCCGAGACAGGATCAGAGTGTCAAAACGACTACTGAAGTCATTGACCTGGTGGTTTCAGCCATCCAACCTGCTCGAGGGAGTGCCTTTCCAGCCTCCCTCGTACACAAGAGTGCTGACGACAGATGCATCTCTGCTGGGCTGGGGAGCCCATTGCCTGGACTTATGCACTCAAGGGTTGTGGTCTCCTCAGGAGAGGACACAACAAATCAACCTCTTAGAGCTCCGGGCAATACGCCTAGCTCTTCAAACCTTCTCTCATGTTCTCTCACATCAGTCTGTCTTAGTACAGGCAACCAGGTGGCTATGCTCTACGTGATCAGGCAGGGAGGGATGGGGTCCCGCCTCCTGTGTCAGGAGAGACACTGGACCTCTGTTCCTTTGCAATCCGAAGGGGAAGGCTCTCAAAGCAGTTTATCTGCCAGGTCAGGAGAACTGCCTAGCAGACAAGCTAAGCAGAATTCTCCAACCTCTTGATTGGCAACTGAATCCGGAAGTAGCCCAGCAGATCTTCCATTGCTGGGGACATCCAGCCATAGATCCTTTTGCCAGTCCATAGAATCATCAGTTGCCCAACCTTTGCTCCAGACAGCCACACCCCCAAAGGATGGCTGCAGATGCTTTTCTAATCTCCTGGTCCGTGGACCTCCTGTATGCGTTTCCTCCCACGCCTCTGGTGGCCCGAACTCTATTCAAAATCCTTCGAGACAAGGCCTCTGTCATCCTGGTAGCCCCCAGATGGCCAAGACAACCTTGGTTTCCGCTTCTCCTCCAGTTGGCAGTGGAAACCCCACTCCCTCTGGGGACGCAGCTCGACCTCCTGTCCCAGGAGCAGGGCTCTATCTTACACCCCAACCTCAGGTCCCTCAACCTGATGGTTTGGCTGTTGAAAGGGTAGTGCTGGCTTCTCTCCTCCTGCCTAAGAACGTGTAAGAAGTGCTACTGGCCTCAAGGAGGCAGTCCACTAGGGAAACCTATGCCTTTAAGTGGCGTAGGTTTGAGGTGTGGTTTAGCCAGCACAACAAAAACCCTTTCTCTTGTCTAGTCCCAGTGGTGTTGCAGTACCTGTTGCACCTCTTAGAATTAGACCTCAAATCTAACTCTGTCGGGGTCCACCTGAGTGCTTTGTCAGCATACCACTCTCCAGTGGAAGGACAACCTCTTTCGGTTCACCCCTTGGTGTCCAGATTCCTCAGAGGTCTTCTACTGCTAAAACCCCAGGTTTGTCCTCCGGCAGCAGAGTGGGATTTGAATGTGGTCTTGCAACAGCTTACTCGCCCACCTTTTGAGCTGATGTCCGCTTGCCATCTGCACTTCCTCTCCTGGAAGGTGTCCTCTTCCTGGTGGCACACACATCTGCCAAACGAGTGAGGGAACTACAAGCTCTTGTGTCAGAAAGACCATATACACGGTTCTATAGGAACAGGGTGGTTCTGAGCACCCACCCCAAGTTCCTTCTGAAAGTGGTCTCTCCGTTCCACCTCAACCAAGAGGTGGTTCTTCCGACATTCTTTCCCAGACCGCATGCTAGCCGGGCAGAGGTGGTTCTGCATACCCTTGTTTGTAAAAGGACTTTAGCCTTCTACCTGGAGTGTACGCGGGGACATCGAAGGGCTACTCAGCGCTTCATCTCTTATGACCCCAGTAAACTGGGGCTACCTGTCTCCAAGCGCATGTTGTCCACCTGAGTGGCAGACTACATTGCCTGGGCATACAGGGCGGCCGACCTCCCATTGCAGGATCGAGTCACGGCCCACCGTGTCAGGCCACATCAGTGTCTCACTTCTGCTCTGTTCCACTGGCAGACATCTGCTGGGCCACAACCTGGTCTTCAAGCCAGACTTTTGCAGCCCATTACTGCTTGGATGGAGAGTCCCGACGGGACAGTGTTTTCTGCCAGGCGGTACTTCGTAACTTATTTGAGGTTTAGGCAACTCCTACCCTCCGGGCCCTCTGGTATCAGGCTACCGGGGGGTGTTGCGCCTCCGCTGAATTCCTATCACAGCTGCTGCGGCTCTTCTAGAGGGAGCCATTTTTCAGCTAGGGGTTCTCGGTAGCCTATAGCTAGGGAGTCCCATATGTGAGGACTGACTTCCTGCTTGTTCCTGGAGAAAGCGTAGTTACTCATCTATAACAGGTGTTCTCCAGGGACAGCAGGAATCAGTCCTCCCGACCCTCCCTCCTCCCTTGGAGTTGCAGTCCTATTGATTTTTGTTCTTTTTGCCGTCTTTTTAGCTATGTCATTTGACTGAGCAAGATGGCACCCTTGGGCAGGAAGGGGATCGCGCATGCGCGATGCAGTCCCAAAGGCTTTCTTTGAAAGCTGGGGAATTGCTCCGCACGAGGGCTCCATCGGTGCAGACGTCAACTGGCGGGATCCCTCACCTGGTGGCAAAAGCTACACCACCTACAGGCGGGAATGCTGTTCCAGGCACCCGCACCGCAGAGGACCCTGACAACGGACGCCTCACTCCTGGGGTGGGGGGCACATTGCGGGGACTGCCGCATGCAAGGCAGCTGGTCCCAGGAGGGGTCCCTCTTGCAGATCAATCTCCTCAAACACGGGGCAATCTTCCTGGCTCTGCGAGTGTTCCGCCATCACCAGGTGGCCATGTTTTATATCAACAATCAGGGAGGCACGGGCTCATACTCCCTCTGCCAGGAGACAGTGACCCCCCCCCCCCTCTCCTTCGCAGTACGCAACAGCATGCTCCTGTGAGCGGTATACCTGCCAGGCCAGGACAATTGTTTAGAGTCCTTCGCCCACACAAGTGGTGCTTGAACCCCAAGGTAGCGAAGAAGCTCTTCCACCATTGGGACAGGCCCGTGATAGACCTTTTTGCCTCCCCAGACAAAGCAAAGCTACCACGCTTCTGCTCTTGCCAGCCACACCTGGGGAGAGTGGCAGCAGATGCCTTCCTAATCTCGTGATCGGAGGGCCTACTATATGTGTTGCTACCAACACCCTCCCCTCCCCCCTGGTCACCAAAACCCTCTTCAAGGTCCAGAGTGCAGGGACGTCAGTCCTACTGATTGCACCCAGGTGGCCCAGACATCCCTAGTTCCCTCTGCTGCTGTCCCTGTCAGTGACATTCCCAGTCCCATTAGGCCGGGCCCCGGACCTCCTGTCCCAGGAGGAAGACTCCTTTCTGCACTCCATCCTGGGGTCATTAACGCTAAAGGCGTGGCTACTGAAAGGGTAGCGCTGTTCCCTTTCAACCTTCCAGGGGAAGTTGAGGAGATCTACTGGTCTCTTGAAAACCCTCCATCAGGCGTGCCTACGCCTTTAAGTGGAGATGGTTCTCTCCTCTCATATGCAGCTGGTTCTTCAGTACCTACTACACCTGTCGCACACCGGGCTAAAATCCAACTCGGTGAGGGTGCATCTAAGTGCCATAGCCGCGCACCACCTCTCTATCGAGGGAAAGCCCCTCTCTAGCCAGCCCCTGGTCTCTAGGTTCCTCCAGGGCATCCTGTTATCTAAGCCCCCTCTCTGCCCTGTGGCAGAGGAATGGGACCTCAATTCAGTGCTCTCCCAGCTCACCAAACTGCCATTCGTGCCACTTGCCACCTGAGAATACCTATCTTGTAAAGTGGTCTTCCTGGTGGCCCTCACTTCTGCTCGAAGGGTGAGCAAACTCCAGGCCCTGGTGGTGGACTCACCATATATGAGGTTCTATAAGAACAGGGTGGTGCTCCACACACACCCCAAATTCCTCCCGAAGGTGGTATCCCTTTTCCACCTCAACCAAGAGGTGGTCCTCCCCACCTTCTTTCCGCGGTCTCATGCCAGCAGGGAGGAATTAATACTTCATGCACTAGATTGCAAGCGGGTCCTGTTCTTCTGCTTGCAATGGACTCAAAGCCATCGGAAAGCTTCTCAGCTTTTCGTGTTGTATGACCCCAGTAGACTGGGGCTCCCTGTGACTAAGCGAACCTTGTCCTGTTGCCAAAGCCTATGAGTGAGGTGGCCTCTCCATCGAGCACTGGATCACGGCACATCGCGTGAGGTCGATGGCTGCGTCAGTGGCCAATCTCCGCTCGATGCTGGTGACAGAAATCTGCAAGGCCGCCACATGGACTTCAGTTCATACGTTCACAGCTCACTACTGACTGGAGAGTGAGTCCCGCAGGGACAGTGCCCTTGGCCAGATAGTACTTCATAACATTCTCAGGGTGTAGGCAACTCCTGCCCTCCGACCCTTCTATGTTAAGGCTACCAGAGTGATAGTGTCGCTGGACGCTAGGGTCTTGCCGTCTCTAAATGGGGAATTAGCTTCTGCAACTCGCAGCTACCCGGAAGATCACCCCTGGTGCTGTCATGGCTCAGTCTTCGAAAGCCTCCATGGAGTTAGGGAGTCCCATATGTGAGGACTGACTTCCTGCTTGTTCCTGTAGTAAGTGTAGTTACTCACCTATAACAGATGTTCTCCGGGAACAGCAGGAATCAGTCCTCAAAACCCTCCCTCCTCCCCTGGGAGTTGCCTCCCTACCTTGTTTTAGCTTTCACTGTCATCCTAGCTATGTCATCTGACTGAGCAAGACAGCACCCTTGGGCAGGAAAGGGACCACGCATGCGTCATAGCATGACCCAAAGACTTTCTTTGAAATCTGGGGAAATGCTCTGCGCAGGCTCTGTCAGCGCCGACGTCACCCATATGTGAGGACTGATTCCTGCTGTTCCCAGAGAAAACATGTTACAGGTGAGTAACTACGCTTTTTCAGTTTAATGACTGGAATATGTCAGTTTGGGGATTTTACACTGGTGATGGTACCCTTACAGTTCAACTCCTTAACGTCCAATATCACCTTAAAAAAAAAAAAGTAGCCAGTGAAATGGCTTTGGATTATATATGCGCACATAATTGACATATAAAAGAATCAAATAAAGCAAGACCAATTAAAAAAGGAAATAGTATAAAAACTGTGACATTGCCAGGACATGATTATTCACACAAAAAAATGTTTGTCTAAACAATGACACAAACCAGAGCACTGGTCATTATAGAAGCCTTCCAACCCACAGAGCACACTGAATCTGCTACAGCATCCGTTCTAATGCCCTTCTGTACTTCTCAAATCAATGCAAGTGAAAAGTGAAACAGGATCAATGTTAGAAGCGGAATATCAAACTTATCTGCTTCATTCCATTGCCATTCTATGCACAGTCACTAGTTTCATGCCAGCTTCTTCAGGATTCTTATGCAAACAGTGCTGTGTGGGATGAAAGGTACCATTTTAACATTTTTATCAGATTTTCCTCTTTACCTAAAATTCAAATAAACTAAAACTTGAACCCACTGTGTCATCCATGTAGGAAGCAGGAGACCACAGACACCAACAGAAATTCCTTATCGTTCCTCCAGTTTAGTCCTCCACCTCTGGGTTGTGCACCACCTCCTGCAGCTTGGAGACTGGGCATGTCAAAGTCGTGACATAACTGGATATAGCCTGCTGGTATCTCCCATCAGCCCCCAGTGTGTGTCCAGTCTCAATGCAGCAGGAGGACGTAGTGAGCCTAGCTTCTGGGCTCACTTGGGGGGAACAGATAAGGAGCATTTAGTGTGACAAATTCTATTCTGATTTTACTTTTGATTTTTACTTTTAATTTTACTTTTAATTCAGTTACCTTTGGTTAATTGGCAATCAGGGATTAGTTCCCTTTAGTTATTTGGAACAAATTTCCTTATATTTACAGTAATTTTAAATTTGAGCCTGGCTGTTTAAATTAGTAGCAGCTCTCGCCTTCCCTCCTTGTCAGTTATTTTCACTTGCTGCAGGTATTCGCCGGTGCGGATCTCTCTCCCTGGACAGTACGGGAGAGAGCTCCGGGACCCGTACAGCCACACTGAAGCTGTGTGAGACGGAGCCTCTCCGTTGCTGCGGGATTTTAATTTTACTCTGTGGAACCAGCTGAGCGGTCCTCGCCGCGGCTGACAGGCGCATCAGCGCGGCTTGAGGATCGGAGGAATTCAAGGTGGTAGGAGCAGGTTGCGTGGCTTTCAGCCCTGCAGGTAAGGCCTTTGGGCTCTGTCAGTCTGCTGAGGCCTCCTTTTTGCAGCGGCTGTTCTTGGCGCCAAAATTCATTGGCGAAGGGGCGGCCATTTTCTCTCTAGGTATTTGGACCGCATGGCGAGAGTTGCAGGGAGCTGCCTGTGTGAGGAAGACAACAGGCAGAATTAGCTAGATTTTTGGGCCTAGTGTTTCTTTCTTTTGTTTGTAGGTTTTTTGAGGCTCGGGGGGTTCCTCAGCCTTAAGGGGGCTGTTGTCAGTCCTCTTTATTTTTAAGTTTATTCTTAGTTTTATAGGACAGCAGTTTTGGCATTGATCTCTGATACCACATGTTCTTTCCCTCCTAATCATGTCTCTGAGGAGCATCTGTTAAGTCCCAGGATATTAGGCAAATTGCCAGCTTTTAGGTTCAAGAGCAGAGCCCTAACTTGTAGTTGGAAGGAGGGACAAGCTGGAAGTGTGCCTTTGTGTATTCTATAGTGAAAGTTGCCCAAATGCCTGTGGTTTCACAGGGACAGGTTTAGGAAACCTTAGGATATAAAAAAGTATATAACAGTTAACTGTCAACTAAGAAGTGCCTGTGCTACGGTCTCTGGCCACGAGAGGGCAGCTGGTACACTCATTAGTGCCTTTCTGTGACCGTGTGTATGCAGCCATATCAGATTGATCATTCTCTGCAAGTCAGGGAAGAAATAACCACAGGGCCACCTCATGGGCTCTCAGGGGTTAGTGACTAAACAAGCAACTATAATGTCAAATCAAGATTATATGACCAAGATTTAAAAACCCTTTCCAGGCCGAGCCCAAAACTCTCGGGATCCAAAATTCTGATTAAATATTCCTATCAAATGGTATATAATACATGACCATAGCAGAAGGAAAATCACTATTAGAACATATTGAATAAGACGGGTACAATTTTCCTGAAATTTGCAACAATTAACACGGCTGCAGAATGTGGATTAAAAATTTAAAGTAGGCCTTCAAAGGGTTAAAGCTCTTAACTTCTGTATCGTTTGTTGGGCTCTGGTGTTCTAAAGGCCACCGGATGGCAGCGCTGCTCATGAATCACATATAATATTCAGTGCCCCTATCCCTGGGGGGGGGGGGGTGGGTGGTAAAATACAAAATCGTATTACTCATCAGGTTCACACAGGCAGCAACCTCTAAGACCTCTATTTGCAAGGTTGTCGGTGTATCCCACTGCTATTTCTCTGACTGCAGGAAGGCCGGGGGGTGGGGGGGGGGGTGCCTGTGTGTTTCATAGCTCCACTTAGCAGGCCCTTCCCAGGAAATTTTCATCTATTTCTAGAGCAGGATTTCATTTCATTTCTCTGGTTATGGTTAACGCTGTGCATTAAGGGGCTGTGTTCGAAGGCTTGGGTCCCACGGACTTCGGTGGGATTTCAAAAAGAAACTCTCTTTAGTGAGAGATAGCCTTGTTCATTTTTAGCAAACACTGTTGATTTATTCGGTGGCCTTTTGCGTCCTGAACCCCAAGGTTTGCTTCCAGGGGTTCTACTCTCTATTTCGCTCTTCATCTCCCTGGCAGACGCAGCAGGCTGGCAGGGGTGTGCAACGCGTCCTGCAACGCTGAATCCCTCAGGATAAGGGGAGGAGGAAAGCTGGGTGCAGCGGGGACTGGTAGCTTCTTGCAAAGCTATAGGAGCAGTTCGGGTAATTTTAGCTGATCTGCTTTGATTTCATTGGAGTTGGCGGAAACTTGGTTTTTGGAGTCCTATTCTTTAAAAACAAAAAAGGGCATAGCTATGTTGATTTACAAGAATCTCCTTCCACTGTCCATAGAAGGTCCTATAAAGCATTAGTCGGTTTATATGGCAGGGTAATATTTTGGCTTAGCTGCTGTGATATTAGCGCTATGATCCGCTGTAAACATATTCAAATCAAAAGGAATTATGGTGATAACTCTCTTGGACAGTTGCAACAGGTGATTGGGTGAGTGCCAGATGTGGAATGCTCTGCCATAAGCATTATGTCATGAGAGGGGTTTTATAGTTGTGTGGTTTCTTAATGGAAAATATTCCCGTTTTGTTTGGCTTTGCCCAAATTATAAGATTTTACGGTAGATTTGTAATGTCTTAATTTTGGCTATATGTGGTTTCATTTTACATATGGAAAAGGCAGCTCAGCGGAGAGAGGTTGCAAAATAGAACTCTGGCCTTTGAAGCTATATATGCTCTCATTCCATTTATCAGAGGTTCTCCAGTACGGAGAGTATCTGCTAGTGTTCAGCGAATGCCTTAATGGGGGCCAGAAGAACGCAGCCAGGCTAGTTCTCTAGCAGCAATAGCAGCAGCTCAGATTCTAGTAGGCATACATCATATGCTGGGCTTACAAGATGGCTTCCATGCTGATCTGCATCAGCCAAGATGGCTGCCGGTTTAGACTGTGAATGTGGAGGCAGCCTGGATGAGGGACCTTGCGTTCTTTGGAAAATGCCCTGCATACACTGAATCATTTAAATTCGATCAGCTACTGGCAGGACACAATGCACTCTCGCATGCTTTTTTGCTTTAGTGGTCTAAAAGTGGAGTCTTTTCCAGGTGGTATAATGGGAACTTGTCTGCAGTTTCTCGGCTTCTTCATTGCTGACTCAATTGCCACTGCGGAATGAGAAAGCTGTATTTCCTAACACCAGGTGCTAGTTGAACTTAAAATATAAAGTCCATCTTTGTGCAGTCAGACGGAATGGGGCGTTACTCTAGCAGGAAGGCCGTGGATTAGTATGCCTGTGATTGGGAGTTCTTTCTACTTCCTTCATATTGTTGGCACGGAAAGAGCTTCTCTTAACCAAAAATTCTGTCAGCCTATGTTAAGAGATGTCTTTGTGAAAAAAAAAAAAAATTCAGCTGTCCTGAATTTGCCTGTTCTTGATTGACATTTTGAGGCTAGGCAGGGGCAGGCCTGGGTACTATGTGGGTGGGTGCACACCTTGCACTACCAGGGGGTGTGGACTCACTGTATGGAAGAGAGCCCTAGCAATCTTCTTTAGCGCAAGATAGGAAAGTAGATGGTTCACTGAAGCGATCGTTGGGGGTAATGCTCTGTCCTTACAAGCTCCCATTTGTGGAGCCTGGGGGGGCGAGAGCATGCTTCAGGTGGTCGCAGTGTTTGCGGCAGTCTACTCGCCTGGAACAGGAAAGGATCAGGGAATTGAATTGACTAGAGCCTGATTTGCTTTATTTGGCAAATGTGCATTATGGTTTAATTCGAGCTCTAGCTAATATTATGGGCTTCCTTGGGTTTCACCCGGAGGTCTCTCTGGTGGAGGAATGGGACGGCTGATGGTTCGTCCAAGTCGAGGCTCAGTAAGCTCCCAGTTAAGTCTTAGTCTTTCCCCGTGGGCTCTCATAGGGCAAGTAGTTAGCGTATCGAGGCTTTCGGGGAAAGGTACGTAGCGCCCGGTTGGATGAGACGGCCGTACTAGGCTGATCTCATTCACCTACTCGACGGGCATTTCCTAGACGTTGCCGGTAGCGGGCGATCTGCTGCGGCTAGGTCCGCGACGAATGTCTCAGGTGGATCGGTGCCCGCCTACGGTTTGGCCTTTGAATGGGCGGGGCTGAAGAAGAAGGGTTATTCTGCGGCAGTCTTCGCCACCTTGTTGAGAGCAAGGAGGCAGGCTGTATCTGGTACATAGGTCCGTGCTTAGCGCCTTTTTGAAGGCTGCTGTTCACGGCAGCAAGTCTGGGCGACAAAGGTGTCTGTATCCTTGGTCTGAGTTCTCTGCAGGATAGTGTCTGAAGGAACTAGCGGCCAGTTCCTTAGAGGATCCAGATGGCGCTTGTTTCCGGCTGTAGAGGTTCTGTGGAGGGAATAGCGCTAGGTGTTCGGATCGAGGTGTGGCATTTCCTTAAGTTGTGACCCGACTGCGCTCCTCAAGGAGAGTTCGGGTGCCGCCGTGGGATCCTGATTGGGCCTTAGAGGCGTTAACTAAAGAGCTCTTTGATTCTTTACTCCAGGCTTCGGTAAAGGATTTGCTGTTATAGACAGTGACTTTGATAGCTCTTTGTTCGGCGCGACAAGTTTCGGAGTTTCAGGCGTTATCATGTAATGAGCCGTTTTCACCCTTTCTGGATAGAGGGTGGTGTTTGTGACCAGTCCCGTCATCCTTCCAAAAGGTGGTATCTGATTTTTCTCCTGGTTTCTCTTCCAGTTTCTCGGTTTTTCTGGAAGGGGAGGTTTTTATTCGTAGCTTACGCTGATAGGAAACATAAAATGCAGGGTGCGGCGTTCGTTTCTTTGTTTTTGTGTGTTTGGTTTTAGGTCCCCGCGAAGGGGAAGCAGCAGCGAAGGCGGCCATTTCGCACTAGGTTAAGGCGGTGGTTGCCTCAGCATTCTGGTGGCGAGGTTGTATGATTCCGGGGGGCTTTCTGACTCTTGCTACCAGGGCCCAAGCAGCTTCATGGGTGGATCACTGTGTCATTCCACCAGGGGGGATTGTTAGAGCAGCTTCCGGGTCGTCTCTTCATTCTCTCAGTAACCACTATTGCCTAAATGTTCTGGCAGTAAAGGATGCCTGTTCCGGGTCGACGGTGTGGTGAGTTGGCTGGATAGGTCCCTCCCAATGATTACTGCTCTGTTACATCCCAGAGGTGGAGGACTAATCTGGAGGAATGATAAGGAAATAGAAATTACACTTACCTGGTAATTGTCATTCCTTGAGTGACGACAGTTTAGTCCTCATTCCCGCCCAGGGGTGTGATTTCTTCAGAGTTAATTTTCAGGCGGAGTGGAGCATCATTCTCAAGGAGTAGACAGATCTTTTCAGATTCTAGATCGCAGTGAGTATCCCTCTCTTTCTTCCTTCTCTCTTATTTAAATGAGGGGATGGTATAGGAAACGTGTTTGCATAGGGGGGGACGTGAATATAAAGTTAAAAATATATATATATAAGACTGATAAGGTTAAAAAGGTTCCTCAGGTTGAGGAATGGAGAGTTATTTAAAGTTATGGTATAGTTACTTATTTGTTGTTCCTTTGAGTTTGCTTTGTCAATAGTACACTGGGGGCTGATGGGAGATACCAGCAGGCTATATCCAGTGATGTCACGACTTTGACATGCCCAGTCTCCAAGCTGCAGGAGGAGGTGCACAACCCAGAGGTGGAGGACTAAACTGTCGTCACTCAAGGAACAACAATTACCAGGTAAGTGTAATTTCTATTTCTCCAGGACCAAGCAGGAAGTCAGTCCTCACATATGGGTGACATCGATGCCGATGGAGCCCTTGTGGAGCATTTCCCCAGCTTTCCAAGAAAGCCTTTGGGAATGCAGGCACGCATGCGCGGTTTCCTTCCCGCCTAAAGGTGCCATCTTGCTCTGTCTCTCTTTTTCCGTGAAGCCCACCGGACGTGTGTCCTAGTCCTCCCGGAAAATAGTTAGATTTTTTCGTGATTTCTTCGCTATTTTTTCTCCGGTTCGACGCCGGTTCCCCTCCCGCCGGGTTCGGTACACCGGTATCGAGCCCGATCTTCTTTTTTTGGTTTTTGCCCTTCGTGGCTGGTGTTCACACCCTTTTTTTCTTTTTCACTGGAAGGCCGGTCCTTTGACCTCGCGGGGACTCTCTTTTCCCCGATGGCTTCCAGTGGCTTCAAAAAGTGTGATCGGTGTAAGAAACTAATGTCTCTCACAGACACACACGACTGCTGCCTTCGGTGCCTCAGTCCTGACCACGAACCTAAGACGTGTGGACCATGTGGAAAAATGTCTTCCAAGGCGCTTCGAAGTCGTCAGCACCAAAAGGAAAGGCTTTTCTCTGACTCGGCCTCCGGCCTCGTCTGAGGCCTCGACATCTCGGGAATCGGATCCCGAGCACCGTCGGGGCTCCTTGGTCACGGTCTCCCTCGACCTCCCTTTCGGGACCGAGGGCGTCGACACCGGTGCCTTCGGCGTCGTGGTGGGTGCTCACAGGCCCCACGCGGTCGTACCCCGATTCCTCATCGGACGAGTCCGCCTGGGAGACGGAGGACGAGGAGTCTCCCGACACCTTCCGGACTCGGTGCATCCTGTCGGACTCACCGCAGTCCAAGCCCCGGAGTATATCCCCCCCCCCCCCCCCCGGAGGATACCCGGTTCTCGGAGTTCGTCCAGGATATGGCCACCGCGTTGGCTATCCCTGCGGACCCCAAGGAGGAGCCTCGAGCCGAGGAGCTCAAGGCTCTACAGTACGACTCTCCTCCGAAGTAGGCCTTTACTGTTCCGGTTCCTCCGATGCTGAAACGGCTCCTCTTCCGGATGTGGGAGGCACTGGCCTCGGCGCCGGTTCTAAACAAGCGGGTCGATTCTATCTATCGACTCCGGAAGAGCCCTGGCTTTCAGAAGGCACAGCTACCACACCATTCCATGGTTGTGGAATCGAGCATGCATCGCCTGAAAAGTCAGAAGATGCACTCCGCGGTGCCCCCTAGCAGGGAGGCCCGGAACCTCGATGGTTTTGGTAGAAAGTGCTTCCAGGGCTCAATGCTTGCTTGCCGTGTCCAGTCTTACCAGCTGTACATGGGCATGTACTTGCGAGACCTGGCCAAGGAGTTGGCCGGGTTCTCCGCTGGTCTCTCCGGGGAACCCTTGCAGAGGTTCAAGTCCTTGTCCTCGGGAATCTGGGAATGCTCCAAGTTTATGTCCCGCGCTTCCTACGATGGCTTCGAGGCTTCGGCTCGCATTGCGGCAGCCAGCATTGCGGCTCGACGCCAGGCATGGCTGCAGTCATCGGACCTCGAGCCATGGGTTCAGAACAAGTTGGTCGATATCCCTTGCTGAGATGAGAACCTTTTTGGCAAGCCCATGACCGAGAAGGCTGCACAGCTCGAAACCGAGCACCTCACGAGGACAAGGCTGTCTAGTATGACTTCTGCCCCTTCTCACAAAAAGAAGGGCTCGGGTAAAAAGCCCTTTTACCCGAGGAAGGGCACTGCCTACAAACAGTACCCACAGTACCAGGCCGGCCAAGCTGCCCCTCAGGGTCAGCAAGCCAAGGGGCAGGGTAATGGGCCCCGTAGGCAGAGGACTCCCAAGCCTCCAGCCCCTGCTCCCACTCAGCAGGGTGGGGTTTTTGACTCCTTAGGCATAGCCTCTCCGTCCCTGCTCTCCCAACCCTGCACAGGAGGTCGCCTCGCCCTGTTTGCCCACAAGTTGCCACTCATCACTGGAGACAGTTGGGTACTAAGCATAGTCCACAAGGGCTATCTGCTGCACTTCCAGCAGCTGCCTCCTCCATACTTTCCAGGAGAGCCTCCAAGGCCTCCCCTGCACACAGATCTTCTCCTTCAGGAGCTGCAAGGTCTGTTGGTGGACATGGCAGTGGAGCCTGTGCCTCCCCACCTACAAGGGTTCTACTCCAGGTATTTCCTTGTACCCAAAAGAACCGGTGGCCTTCGGCCTATTCTAAACCTCAGAAATCTCAACAAATTCCTAGAGAAGGAGAAGTTCAAAATGCTTACTCTTGGAACACCTCTGCCCTACCTCCAGCAGGGAGATTGGCTATGCTCCTTAGATTTAAAGGATGCGTACACTCACATCCTCATTCATCCAGACCACAGAAAGTACCTCAGGTTCATTGTGGGAGGAAACCATTATCAGTACAGAGTACTGCCTTTTGGCCTCACCTCTGCTCCCAGAGTCTTTACCAAATGCCTGGCAGTGGTGGCGGCCTACCTGAGAAATCAAGGAATCTTTGTCTTCCCCTATCTGGACGACTGGCTCATCAGGGGTCAGACGTGCCAGGAGGCCAGACAAGCCACCCTCAGAACTATTGCTCTTCTTCAAAGCCTGGGGTTCGTCATAAACTTCGCAAAGTCCACTTTGCTCCCCTCCCAAAACTTGGAGTTCATAGGGGCAAGGTTGGACTCTCTGCTGGCAAAGGCATTCTTGCCAGAAGACAGGGCCCAAAGACTGATAAACTTAGCAAACCAGTTTCTCAGCAGGTCACTGGTCTCCGCCAGACTCTGCCTGAGACTTCTTGGCCACATGGCTTCGACAGTCCATGTGACCCCCAATGCCAGGCTCCATATGAGGCCTGCACAATGGTGCCTTCAGACTCAGTGGTCACAGGCCACAGGCAGCCTCAAAGACAGGATAAGGGTGTCCAGACAATTTCTGAACTCCCTCTGCTGGTGGCTGCACCCACCCCATCTGCTGCAAGGGGTGCCTTTTCAGATTCCTGGGTTCACAGTGGTGCTGACCACGGATGCCTCCTTGCAGGGCTGGGGAGCTCATTGTCTAGGCAAGTGCACCCAGGGCCTGTGGTCTCCTTGGGAAGCCGCACAGCAAATCAATCTCCTAGAACTCAGGGCTATTCGGCTAGCCCTCAAGACTTTCTCTTCAACCCTGGCTCATCAGTCTGTCCTAGTTCAAACAGACAATCAGGTAGCCATGTTTTATGTGAACAAGCAGGGCGGAACTGGGTCCAGGCTCCTTTGTCAGGAGGCACAGGACCTTTGCTTGTTTACCCTCAGACACAACATGCTCCTCAAGGCAGTGTATCTACCTGGCCAGGAGAACTACTTGGCAAACAGGTTGAGCAGGATTCTGCAGCCCCACGAGTGGCAGCTCCATCCTTTGGTGGTTCAGAAGATTTTCCTAAAATGGGGACTTCCATCCATAGATCTGTTTGCCAGTCCTCTCAACAAACAGCTGCCAAAGTTCTGCTCCAGGCAACCGCATCCTCTGCAGATAGCAGCAGATGCTTTTCTGATTCCCTGGTCTCAGGGCCTCCTCTATGCCTTTCCTCCCACGCCCTTGGTGGCCCGAACTCTGTTTAAGATTCTTCAGGACAAGGCCTCGGTCCTGCTGGTGGCTCCCAGGTGGCCGAGACAGCCTTGGTTTCCACTTCTGCTTCAGCTGGCAGTGGATCCCCCACTGCCTCTGGGGTTGCAACCCGACCTTCTCTCTCAGGATCAGGGTTCCCTTCTGCACCCCAATCTCAAAGCTCTCAATTTGATGGCATGGGTAGTTTTGGCTCCCTGGGGCCTACCTCAGGAAGTTGAGGAGGTTGTTCTAGCCTCTAGGAAACAGTCCACTAGGAAAACCTATGCTCTCAAATGGAAAAGGTTTTCTGTGTGGTGTCACCTACGTACAGAGGATCCTTTCTCCTGTACTGTACCAGTAGTGCTTGAGTACTTACTGCACTTATCAAATCAGGGACTTAAGTCCAATTCTGTTCGGGTCCACCTCTCAGCTCTAGCAGCTCATCACTCACTGGTGGAAGGACATTCTCTGTAGGTTCACCCCTTGGTGTCCCGGTTTCTCAGAGGCTTGCTCTTGCTCAAGCCTCCAATCCGTCGTCCTGCTCCTGAGTGGGAGTTGAATGTGGTCTTGCAGCAACTGACTCGCCCAACTTTTGAGCCGATGGCTTCCTGTCCTGGAAGACACTCTTCTTGGTAGCCCTAACTTCGGCTAGGCGAGTGAGTGAGCTTCAGGCCCTGGTCTGTGACAGGCCTTACACCAGATTCTATAGGAACAGGGTAGTCCTCAGGACTCATCCGAAGTTCCTTCCAAAGGTTGTCTCCTCTTTCCACCTCAACCAGGAGGTGGTTCTTCCCTAGGCCTCATGCAAGCCAGGCTGAAGCAGTTCTGCATACCCTGGACTGTAGGAGGGCCTTATCCTTCTACCTTGACCGTACGCAGGGGCACAGAAGGGCTACTCAGCTCTTCATATCTTTTGACCCTAATAATTTGGGGTTAGCTGCGTCCAAGCATACCTTGTCCATCTGGGTGGCTGACTGTATCACCTGGACTTACAGGACGACTGACCTTCCTTTGCAGGGTCGGGTCACGGCCCATCGTGTCAGGGCAATGGCTGCTTCAGTGGCTCATCTCCGCTCTGTACCGTTGGTAGACATCTGCAGAGCTGCAACTTGGTCTTCAAGCCAGACTTTTGCGGCCCATTACTTTCTGGAGATGGAGTCCCGTAGGGACATTGCTTTTGGCCAAGCAGTCCTCCGGAATCTCTTTGAGGTTTAGGCAACTCCTGCCCTCCTGCCCTCTGTTGGGCTACCGGTGGAGGTTCTGTCAGTGAAAAGCCTTTCTTTGATGCTGGGACTAGAGGGAATTCTCTTGTTCAGCATGGGTTCCTGGTAGCCCAGAGCTAGGGAGTCACCCATATGTGTGGACTGACTTCCTGCTTGGTCCTGGAGAAAGAGTAGTTACCTGTAACAGGTGTTCTCCAGGAGCAGCAGGAATCAGTCCTCACAACCCTCCCTCTTCCCCTGGGAGTTGCAGTTGTACATAGTTTATTTTTACATTTTTGTGCGCTGTTTTTAGCTACGTCATTTGACTGAGCAAGATGGCACCTTTAGGCGGGAAGGGAACCGCGCATGCGTGCCTGCATTCGCAAAGGCTTTCTTGGAAAGCTGGGGAAATGCTCCGCAAGGGCTCCATCGGCGTCAATGTCACCCATATGTGAGGACTGATTCCTGCTGCTCCTGGAGAAACACCTGTTACAGGTGAGTAACTACCCTTTACTGCCATTCCATTTACTTTCTCATACAAATCACAGTAGCATTGAGCACAGAACAATTTCAGCAGCGCTCCATAGGTTTCCCAAGATTACGCCTCACAGGCACACGACCACTGTGTTGTCAATGTAAGAAGCAGGAAATGACAGACACCAACAAAAGTTACTACCGTTCTACTTACTATCTCATACCAAGCGCAATAGCATCAAACACAGAATAGTTTTGGCAGTGCTCCAAGGATTTCTCAAAAGGACACAATGCCAGCACGCCTAATATAGCACACAGCACGCCCCCAGGGCATGACATGAACATGATTATATCAGGTTGAACAGAAGAACTACATTCCCATTACAGTAAACTTAGACGCACCTGTGATCAATTGTCAGTACTCAGATGGCTTGAATCAACCAATGAATGATGGCTCTAATGTTTAAAATGGCCACATTTACTCCCTGTTCTATTTTTGCAATGTTGAAGACAAGAGCTGACTGAGACGGTCAGAAAAGCCATCATCGTCAAATTTCAATGGGGTACAAAGCCATCTCCAAAGACCTTGGGATTCTTGTGTCTACAGTTCACAATGTTAAGATGTTTTCTGCTCATGGAACAGTCGAGAACCTCCCAGGATGTAGTGGGAAGAGGAAAATGAATCCAAGAAGTCTTCTAAGGTTAGTGTGTTCTGTTGGAGAAACACCATGTACAACATCCAAAGAGCTTAAGGCTGACCTGGAGTAATCTATAGTGGTGGTTTCAATCCACACCATATGCCACGCACGAAACAAAGGAGGACCTCATGGACAGAGGCCATGGATGACCCCACTGCTTAAAGGCAGACATAAAAAGGCACACCTGATCTTTGCCAAACCCATCTTGAGAAACCCCAGTCCTGGGAAAATATTCTGTGGACAGATGAAACCAAACTTGAGCTCTTTGGCAATGCAGACCAGCGATACGTTTACAGGCGACGGCGCTGGAGGATCACATTTCTGTGACAACGGCAACAACACTAAACTTAAACTGTGCAGAGGAAAAACCTGGCAGTCACAACAAAACAAATTGCACTATAGTGCTGGAAGATGAGACCCCCAGGTCAGAAGGCATTCAACTAGCTACTGGGGAGGAACATAAGATATGCCATACTGGGTCAGACCAAGGTCCATCAAGCCCAGTATTCTGTTTCCAACAGTGGCCAATCTAGGTCATACGTACCTAGCAGTTTCCCCAAGAGACACAGGTTCCACAATGCTTGTATTGGTTCAAGCATTGATATCCTGGGTCCTTTCTTAATAATGGTTTATGGACCTTTCCTCCAGGAACTTGTCCAAACCTTTTTTAAACCCAGCTACATTAACAGCCTTTACTACATCCTCCGGTAACAAATTCCAGAGTTTGATTACACGTTGAGTGAAAAAATATTTTCTTAGTCTTAAATAGTTTACCCTGTAGCTTCATTGCATGTCCCCTAGTCTTTCTATATTCTGATAAGGTAAACAATCGATCTACATTTACCCGTTCTACTCCGTTCATTAATTTATAGACTTCTATCATATCGCCCCTAAGCCGTCTCTTTTCCAGGTTAAAGAGCCCTAACCTTTTTAGCCTTTCTTCATAGGAGTATCCTTCCATCCCCTTTACCATTTTGGTGGCTCTTCTCTGAACCTTTTCTAAAATCGCTATATCCTTTTTAAGATACGGCGACCAGAATTGCACACAATATTCAAGGTACGGTCTCACCATGGAACGATATAGAGGCATTATAATATCTTTTGTTTTATTTTCCATTCCTTTCCTTATCATACCTAGCATTCTATTTGCTCTCTTGGCCGCCGCTGCACACTGGGCCGAGGGTTTTAACATGATCTCCAGGAACAAGCAGGAATGAGTCTTCACATATGGGTATCGTCGGTATCGAAGGAGCCTGCACGGGAACGCTCCCCAGCGTCCTTAAAGAAAGCTTTTGGGAACATCCCACAGCGCCTGCGCGCTGCCTTCCCGCCTTTCCTAACTGCCTCTCTCCAGTTCTTCTTTTCCGCGGAGCCAGCAGGTCGTGTTTCCTGTCACCGCTGAAGAATTTCTTATTTTCTTTTATTTTTCTTTAGTCGCGTGTCTGCCTTCTCGATTCCGCACCAGTACCACCGGTTCTTTTTCTTTCTTTAAAAGAAAACAGGGGGCTACAGACCCATATTAGATCTCAGAGAATTGAACAAGTTTCTATGCAAGGAGAAATTCAAGATGACTTCTCTCGGAACTCTCCTTCCATACCTCCAGAGTCAGGACTGGCTTTGTTCTCTAGATCTCAAGGATGTGTACACCCATGTTCTCATCCATCCAACACACAGAAGATTCCTTCGCTTCCTCTACCTAGGAAAGCACTACCAATACAAAGTGCTTCCTTTCGGTCTGGCCTCTGCTCCAAGAGTGTTCACAAAATGCATGGCAGTAGTAGCTGCATTCCTACGCACTCTAGGAATATTCGTATTCCCATATCTGGACGACTGGCACATCCGAGCCCCATCCCAGTCAGAGACCCAGACTTCTCTAGCCTGCACAAGGCGTGTTCTTCAGTATCTGGGTCTGGTAATCAACATTCCAAAATTCCATCTTACCCCTACTCAGTCTCTGGAGTTCATAGGGGCCTTACTGGATACCACAACTGCAAGGGCCTATGTTCCCCAGGCCCGTTGCCTACGCTTGGTGCAGTTAGCCTCCCAGATTCAATTAAAATCCCATTTAACTGCTCGAGAGATGTTGCAGCTTTTAGGCCACATGGCATCCACGGTGCATGTGGTTCCCTATTGTCACCAGCAGTGGCTGGACTGGGCGTAGGCAGCCAGACACACTGCTGGGCCTGACCCTTCTATATGAAAAGGAGTAGTTGAGACTGAGTGGTCAGGTTGAAAAAGGATTTTATTCCCCTCCCGGGGTTTGGATTTTCAAAACAGTACAAAACACAAGAACTTAAGAGGTAGCAAAACTGGCAAAACTGTGGATGAAAAGAAAACACAGCTTCTCACTTGAACAAAAACAGGGATTATAACAGAAACCAGGTAAAAATGCTGACAGTTTCCTCTGGGCACATTCAGCTCTCTACAAGGCACTCTTGTCTTCAGCTAGCGCAGAGAACTTATGTCAGTCATTACCAAAGAGCAGTCCATGTCTTCAATATAAGGAGTTAAACTACTTGGCTCCGTGATCATGGGCTCTTCAACCACCTTACTTTCTTTAGGGCAGAGAGTTTGGAACTTCCTTAAATCAGTCCCTGAACTTTCTTCACAGGCCTCTCCACAATATGGCAGGTAGTTACCAGATAGCTTATAAGACTGTCCTGTTCTGGACCTGGCAGACTTTTCTCTTTGCAGCCTTCTGCAGGGCTTTAAAGACACACATTCATCTTCTTCACTCATACAAATATCTTCAACTGAATTACTTTCCTTTTCCCAAGGTTGCAAGTATTTCAAACAGCTCTGCCTTTCTATTATATATATGGTTCCTTACCAGCTGCCTTCCGTTCCTTCCACTGAGCTCTGTGTCTGGGAAAATCTCCCTGCGTCAAGGGTGAGGGTTTCCTGTAATTAATCCCTCTGCTGGCAGATAGCTTTCTTTCCCTTTTCAAATCCCTCCTTGGCTTTCTGCTCCAGGGCTCAAATAAAACAGAGTCAGCATGGGAGTATTCTGAACCTCCGTCTGAGACCTGCAAGTCTTCTCTTACTTGCCAAGCTTCCTGTTCCTCGTGAACTTCCTGCTTGCCTCGGTCTCTCTGAGCTCCCTGCTCTTCCAGATCCAGCTCCTCCAGATCTCTCTGATCCTCCAAATCTCTCTGATCCTCCAAATCTCTCTGAGCTTCCAAATCTTCAAAACCTAACTCTGTTTGCTTTACACGTTTTTTATACAGGTTTAGGGGCATTTTCCTGCCCATGTGCAAACTGTTCTCCTGATTACTTGGGGAGTGTTTGTTAGCTAGGCGTGCCTTCAGACCTCGTGTCTCAGCCTGGTTTGGTTGCCCATGGTAACTGGGAAGCTTTTGATCTCCCTGCCTGTCAGAATCTGTGCTAAACCCAGCAGATTTCTGTGTTTTAAAGGCACAGGGCAGATCTTCGGTGTCACACAATGCTCGCCTTCACATGAAAGCAGCTCAGTGGACCCTATCCACCCAATGGACCCAGGCATCAGGTTGCCTGTCAGACAAAATAGCAACCTCCAGTCGCCTATTTTCGTCCCTCCACTGGTGGATGTCCACTCAGAATCTGTTGCTGGGGTCCCCCTTTCAACAGGTGTTACCCCAAGCAATCCTTACAACAGATGCCTCTCCAAAGGGTTGGGGGGCTCATCTACAAGATCTCTCGACCCAGGGCATCTGGTCTCCACAGGAGACATATCTTCATACCAACCTCTTAGAGCTCAGAGCAATCTTTCTGGCTCTCCAGAGTCTTCCACACCCTGCTCAGCTACAAGACAGTCCTCATCCACACGGACAACCAGGTAGCTATGTTCTACGTGAACAAGCAGGGGGGAACTGGCTCTCTGTCGCTTTGCAATGAAGCTCTGAGATTGTGGGCCTTCGCCAGAGAGCATCAAATCCATCTCATGGCAGTATATCTTCCAGGAGTTCAAAACTCTTGGGCAGACAGATTCAGTCGAGTTCTGCTTCCGCACGAATGGTCCCTCCATGGGGACCAGATAGCCAGAATTTTTCAGATTTGGGGTACCCCAGACATAGACCTGTTTGCAAGTCCGTGGAATGCCAAACTTCCCCGGTTCTGTTCCAGGATTCCATGTCAGGGAGTTCAGGCCAGGGATGCCTTCCTCCTTCACTGGGGGCAAGACTTCCTTTATGCCTTTCCACCTATTCCCCTAATCCCCAAGACTCTGTTCAAGCTTCAGAGAAACAAAGGGACTATGATCCTCATAGCACCACTTTGGCCACGCCAAGTGTGGTACCCTCTACTTCTGCATCTCTCTCAAGCTCTCTCCCTAGACCTGGGGTCTGCTCCAGATCTCCTCTCCCAGGAGGAGGGAACCTTGTGGCACCCAAATCCTCAGTCTCTTCATCTCAGGGCCTGGTTGCTGAAGGCCTAGACCTTCAAGATTTACAACTTTCTCAGCAAGTGAAGGATATCCTTCATGCTTCCAGAAAGCCTTCCACCAGACGTTCATATGCTTTTAAATGGAAAAGGTTTTCCATTTGGTGTGCAGAGAAGGGTCTCAACCCTCTTGCAATACCTTTGCATTCTTTACTAGACTATTTGCTGCATTTATCCCATGCAAGCCTTAAAACAAATTCAATCAGAGTCCATTTGAGTGCTATTGCAGCATCCCTTAAGCCTCTCAATGGACAACCTATTTCCTCTCATCCTCTTATAGCAAGATTCATGAGAGGCCTTCTTTTGACTAAACCTCCCATTAGACCACCTCCAGTGGCCTGGGACTTGAATCTGGTTCTTGGCCAGCTTATGAAGCCACCCTTTGAACCCTTAGCCACTACCTCCTTAAAATTCCTTTCTTGGAAGGTTATTTTTCTCATTGCAGTCACCTCCGCTCGCCGTATCAGTGAGCTGCAAGCTTTAGTGGCTAATCCTCCTTATACAAGGTTCCATCATGACAAGGTAGTCCTCAGAACTAATCCAAACTTTATGCCTAAAGTGGTCTCACCTTTTCATCTGAACCAGGAGGTCTTTTTACCTGTCTTTTTTCCAGGACCTCATGCATCAAGTGCAGAGAGGAATCTTCATACCCTGGATTGTAAAAGAGCACTTGCTTTCTACTTACAGGGGACACAGCAACATAGAAAGTCCTCTCAACTTTTTGTTGCTTTTGATCCTTCTCATTTAGGACTTCCAGTCTCTAAGAGAACTCTGTCCAATTGGATTGCTCAGTGTATTTCCTTTGCCTACCAAAGTAAGAACCTTTCTCTGGAGGGCCATGTCACAGCTCACAATGTGAGGGCCATGGCAACCTCTGTGGCTCATCTAAACTCTGTGTCCATCGACCAAATCTGTCGAGCGGCCACTTGGGCATCGGTTCATACCTTCACAGCCCATTACTTCTTGGACAAGGACTCCCGCCGGGATGCCTTGTTTGGTCAGGCTGTTCTCAAACACTTGTTCCATACCTAATCAACTCCTACCCTCCATCCCTGAACTGGATGCCTGAGATTCATGGGTAGAGGTAGAGCCCTTCCCAGGGACTCACAATCTGGGTGATCTCCCAGGCATCTCTAGCTGGGGAGTCCCCATATGTGAAGACTCATTCCTGCTTGTTCCTGGAGATAGCACAGTTACTTACCTGTAACAGGTGATCTCTGGGAACAGCAGGAATAAGTCTTCACAACCCATCCACCTCCCCTAGGAGTTGTATCTCTCTATCTATCTTTCCTTTCCTCTCTCTCTCTCTTTGTCTCAGCTTTAAAACTCCAACTGGAGAGAGGCAGTTAGGAAAGGCGGGAAGGCAGCGTGCAGGCACTGTGGGATGCTCCCAAAAGCTTTCTTTAATGACGCTGGGGAGCGTTCCCGCGTAGGCTCCGTCGGTACCAACGATACCCATATGTGAAGACTTATTCCTGCTGTTCCCAGAGATCACCTGTTACAGGTAAGTAACTGTGCTTTATCCACAATGACGCCTAAATCTTTTTCTTGGGTGGTGGTTCCTAATGTGGAACCTTGCATCGTGTAACCATAGTTTGGATTGTTCTTCCCTAGGTGCATAACCTTGCACTTGTCCACATTAAATTTCATCTGCCATTTTGATGCCCAGTCTTCCAATTTATCAAGATCCTCTTGCAATTTTCCACAATCCTCTTGGGTTTTAACAACTTTAAATAGTTTTGTGTCATCTGCAAATTTGATAACCTCCCTCGTTATTCCACTTTCCAGGTCATTTATGAATATGTGAAAAATCAGCGGACCCAGCACAGATCCCTGGGGTACACCACTATTCACCTTTCTCCATTGGGAAAATTGGCCATTTAGCCCTACCCTCTGCTTTCTATCTTTTAACCAATTCCTGATCCACAATAGTACACTGCCTCCTATCCCATGACTCTTTGGTTTTGCCAAAAGTCTCTCATGAGGGACCTTGTCAAAGGCTTTCTGAAAGTCCAGATACACAATATCAACCGACTCACCTTTGTCCACCTGTTTATTCACTCCTTCAAAAAAACATAACAGATTAGTAAGACAAGATCTTCTTTGTCTAAAGCCATGTTGGCTGTCTCCCATTAGGTCATGACTATCTACATGCTGAGTAATTTTATTCTTTATAATGGTTTCTACCATTTTTCCCGGTACTGATGTCAGGCTCACCGGTCTGTAGTTTCCCGGATCACCCCTGGAACCCTTTTTAAAAATTGGTGTTACATTGGCGATCCTCCAATCTTCAGGTATTAAAGATGATTTTAATGATAGTTCACAGATTACTAATAGCAGGTCTGCAATCTCATATTCCTGTTCGGTAATCCAGTTTAGTCCTCCACAATCGGGTAGTGCCCCTCCTCCTGCAGCCGGGAGACTGGACCAATCAAATCTTCTGTAGTATATATGCAGACGGAGCTCCCAGAAGCCCCCAGTGTGTCCAGTCTCCTTGCAGCTGGAGGACTTCTGTGCCCTTCTGGGCACGCTAAGTGACACTTGGAGGAGCAACACTAGTTAGTTAGTTCTTTTGGGGTTTTATTTCTGGTCTTTTATTTACCATTTCTTTGCTAGGTAGCTGTATCTTTAAAAAAGAAAAAAAGTAAAGAGCATTGCCACATGGCACTTCCTGGGGGAAGCCAGCACTGCTTTGGGTCCCTGCCTTCCTGCCTGGGAATCTCTGAAACCTGGGTTGAGCTCTCCCCAAGGCTGTACGGGGAAGAGCCATACCTGCTACAGCATTGCCTGACACTTGGAGAAGTTGGCTGAGTTCCTTGCTGTTCCCTGAGCTGGTAGGAATTTTCCTTGCTTTAACCTTTCAGCTCTCTGTTGTTTGCATGGTCAGAGGCTCTGTCGGCTCCCCTGGCTTCCCAATTGCACTTTTTCCTGATTTTTTTCGCTTGCCCTGTATTAGAGGGTCGTTTTCTTTATTTTCCATATTATTTGGTTACCTTTGTATTTTCGCGCCGTTTTTTACCGCGGGTGAAAAAGTGCGGCGGCCATTTTGAATTTCTAAAGTGTGCTTTTTAAGGGCACTTTTTAACACTTGTGCACGGGTTCCCCTGGCGTTTTGGGGTTTCTTTTGCTGGCGATTTTGCATAGGGCACCCCTAGGATTCTGGGGAGTGTTTTGTTTTCTGTAAAAAAAAAAAAAAAAAAAAAAAGTTTTAAATTTAAAGCTGTACTGATTTGAATAAGGTTAGTCCCTTTGGTGTGGGCTTCCCTATTCCTGTTTCCTTCTTTCCCCCTGGGAGCAGGTTGCCTTGGCATGGCTGCCGAACCTCAATGTGTGTTTTGTGGGTCCCGCAGAGGTGCCATGACTGACTCTGGCATCTGCAAGAGCTGTGCTGCAGTTTCTTCAGACCTGGAGCGTCCTATTGCAGTTAAGGAACAGCAGGTGCTTAGGGAACCTTCTCTTTCGGGGGACAGTGTCCCTTCACCGAGCGTCCTTCCTTCTAGATCGGGCTCGCCGTCTAATGCGTCGGTCCCTGAGCTCCAGCGGGCGGCTATAGTAGCGTCGCCTATGGACTTTTCCCCAGCTTTCGTTCTTCTCATGCCTCAGGCCTTCCGCTTAAGCCGGTCCGGTCAGTTGCCGGAGGCTTGGCCCCCCTCTCTCCCTCCAGATTCCGCAGGGGGGGTCAGCGGTCTTCCCAACCCGCTGTCAAGCGGCCCAGGTTGGTGGACCAGGATCAGGACACCCTTTGTCTTCCGGATTCCGAGGCGGAGGGGGATCCTGAGACTGAGGCGGAGGAGTTGGAAGACGGGGAGATCCCGGAGCCGGAAGATCAGGCTCGAATCATTCGGGTGTTTCGAAAGGACGAGCTGGTCCCTTTGGTCACGGAGTCTCTTTGAGCGCTTAACCTCTCTGCGGTACGGCCGCTGGAGGAGGTGGGTCTCGAGGATCCTCTCCTTCAGGCGGTCAGGGATGCCCAGGTAGTTTTTCCTGTGCACCGCGTGGTTGAGCAGATGATCCATGCGGAGTGGGAGCAACCGGAATCCGGTTTGAAAGGGATTCGGACCATGAATCATCTTTACCCCCTTGCCGACAAGAACAGGGACTTGTTTAAGTCTCCACGGGTGGATGCTGCCGTTTCGGCAGTGACCAAGTAAACCACCATCCCGGTTGAAGGGGCTGCGGCCCTCAAGGATGTTCAAGACAAAAAGGTTGATAATTTGTTGAACCAACGCCTTGTCTTTGCAAGCCTCTGTATGTGGGGCGTGGGTAGCTCGGGCTTGTTTGCGTGGTCACAGCACCTGCGCTCGGGGTCCGGTATGGACCATCAAGGTCTGTGGACTTTACCCACGTGGAGTCGGGTTCAGCCTACTTGGCGGTTCTGTTTTATGATTTATTCCGCTCCCTAGCTAATAGTATGGCCTCCAGGGTAGCGGCACGCCGGTCCATCTGGTTGCGCAACTGGGCGGCCGACGGTTCTTCCAAGTCTCGTCTCAGTAAACTGCCATTTGAGGGCAGGTTGTTATTTGGTGAGGCTCTGGATAAGTTGGTGAAGGATCGGTGAGTCTAAGGTTGGGCGGCTCCCGGAGGATAAGCCTAAGTTTAATAGGTCGTCCACCTCGGTGCGCGGCCAGTTTCGGGATGTTCGCATGTTTCGTTCTTCCCGACTGTGGACATCGCAGCGCGGTCGTTTTGGAACCCGTCATCAAGGGTTTCGTGGCTTCAGAGGAGCGGGAAGAGGCTTCTCCGGTGCCGCCTCTTCCTCGGCCTCTTCCTTTAATCGCAAGCCGCAATGAGACGAGGCGGGCTCTAGAGGGAGGCCCGGTTATCGGGGGCCGTGTGCGCGACTTTCTTCCTTCTTGGACCCAAATTGTGTCAGATCGGTGGGTGCTGCCGATTATAGAAGAAGGTTATGCCCTGGAGTTTGCGCACCCACTTCCGGATTCGTTTGTTCTGTCTCCCAGCAAGGAAGCTCAAAGGACGCGGGACATCCGCGTGACCCTGGATCGGCTACTCTCACTGGGGGCCGTGGGGCCGGTCCCGCCTTTGGGAAGAGGCGCAGGTCGCTACTCCATCTATTTTGTGGTTCCCAAAAAGGGCGGTTCTCTTCGTCCGATCTTGGATCTCAAAGGCGTGAATCGCGCTCTCAGGGTGCCGTATTTCCGTATGGAGACCCTGCGGTCAGTCATCGTAGCGGTGCGTCAAGGGAAATTTTTGACGTCCCTCGATCTTACCGAGACCTATTGACACGTTCCCATCCGGCCCTCCCATCAACGGTTTCTCCGCTTCGCGCTTCCGTGGGGCCACTTCCAATTCCGGGCCATGCCGTTCGGACTCGCCACGGCCCTCCGCACCTTCACAAAGGTGATGGTTGTCGTCGCGGCGGCCTTGCGCAAGGAGGGCATCCTCCTCCGTATCTCGACGACTGGTTGATTCGAGCAAGTCCAGTCGGGAGTGTGTGCAAGTCACGAGCAGGGTGGTGGATCTCCTGCGGTCCCTCGGATGGGTGATGAACGAATGCAAGAGTTGTCTGTTTCCGACACCGGATCTCGAGTATCTGGAAGTTCGCTTCGACACAGCACGGGGCGTGGTGTGACTTCCGGAGCGCCGCCTGCTGGCGTTGCGGGCTCTTGTCCGACTATTCCGGGGGATGCCAGCTCCGTCGGCGTGGTGGTACCTGCGGTTCCTCGGAACGATGGCAGCGACATTGGAGGTGGTGCCTTGGGCGCGCTTCCACATGCGTCCGCTGCAGGGTGCTCTTCTGCGCCATTGGTCCAACCAGTTCGACTCGTTGAACAAGAGATTGCCTTGCCCAAAGGCGGTTCGCCGATCCCTCCGGGGGTGGCTCTCCACCGAGAACCTGACGCGGGGGATTCCCTTGGAGCCTCCACTTTGGGTTCCGTTCACAACGGATGCGAGCTTAACCGGCTGGGGGGGGCCCACTGCGAGACCCGCTTTGCTCAGGGGGAATGCTCTCCCCGGGAGGCCTCTTGGTCGATCAACCGTCTCGAATTGCGGGCAGTACGGCTAGCCCTGGTGGCCCTGGAGACCCTGGTTCTCGGCCGACCGTTGCGAGTCCTGTCGGTCAATACGTCTACCGTAGCTTACATCAATCGCCAAGGGCGTACCGGCAGCGTGGCCCTGGAGGCAGAAGCGATGGCCTTGTTCGATTGGGTGCAAACTCGCCTTCCGGCGATCTCGGCAGCACACATTGCAGGCACAGACAATGTCCAGGCCGATTTTCTCAGCAGAGTGCGGGTGGACCCCGGAGAGTGGGAGCTAAACCCACAGGTTTACGCGCAAATCGTCCGGTGGTGGGGTCCACCCATCATGGATCGCTGGGGTCCACCCATCATGGATCGCTGGGCGACCTTTCAGTCAGCCAAGACAGGGCGCTTCTTCAGCAGACGAAGGGAGCGCATGTCCGAAGGGCTCGACGCTCTCATTCAGCCGTGGCCAACGTCCGGTCTTCTTTATGTCTTCCTCCGTGGGCTCTGATCGGCCGGGTCGTGCAACGTATCGAGAGCCTTCGGGGTCGAGTGTTACTGGTGGCCCCGGAGGCCCTGGTATGCCGATCGGGTCCGGCTGCGCGACGGCGTTCCTTGGCTCCTGCCCGCGCTGACGGATCTTCTTCTTCAGGGTCCCTGGCGGATGCCCCAAGTGGAGCGATTCTCGCTTACGGTTTGGCCATTGAGAGGGCTCGGCTGAAAAGGAAGGGCTTCTCCCCCGCGGTGATTACTACCCTTCTGCGGGCGAGGAAGACGTCCACTTCTCTTACTTACGTTCGGATTTGGAGGATCTTTGAAGTCTGGTGCTCCCGGCGGGGAGTCCGGGCGGCGAAGGTTTCCGTGCCCGTCGTTTTAAGTTTTCTTCAGGATGGTTTCGATAAGGGCCTTGCGGCTAGTTCCCTGAAAGTACAGTTGGCGGCTATCTCGTGTTATCGAGGCAAGGTTTTGGGTCGTCTTCTCGGGGCTCATCCGGATGTACGTCGATTTCTAACGGCTGTTTTTCTTTTGCGGCCCTCCCGCAGAGTTTTCGTTCCTCCTTGGGACTTGAATTTAGTACTGAGGGCCCTGGTTTGTGAACCTTTTGAGCCCCTGCGTAGGGCGTCTCTGAAAGTTCTCACGCTGAAGGCGGTTTTTCTTGTAGCCATCTGTTCGGCACGGCGCATTTCGGATCTGCATGCATTGTCCTGCCGAGAGCTTTTCTTGTCTTTTTCCGCGGATCGGATCGTTCTCTGTCCGGTTCCTTCCTTTCTGCCAAAGGTAGTGTCTCCCTTTCACATGAATCAGGCAGTGTTTCTTCCAGTGCTTTCTTCGCAATCTGTCGGGTCAACGGACAAAGGTCTTCTCCGGCTCGATGTGGGTCGCACGCTCCGTCGTTATTTAAAGGTTGCCGAGTCCTTTCGTAAATCTGACCGGCTTTTCGTGCTCTTCGGGGGTGCGCGTAAAGGAGAAGCGACGGCTAAAGCCTCCATTGCTAGATGGCTCAAGGAGGCGATCGCGTCCGCGTATCTGTTGCAGCAGCGGTCTATTCCGGAGGGACTGCGGGCTCGTTCCACTAGGGCTCGGGCGACCTCTTGGGCGGAGTATAGCCTGGTTCCGCCGGCAGATATCTGTAGGGCGGCCACTTGGTCGTCTCTGCATGCTTTCAGTAGACACTATCGCTTAGATGTGTCAGCGGCTCGGGATTCCTGTTTTGGTTCGGCGGTTCTGCGCGCCGGATGGCAAGGTCCCGCCCGGTCTTAACTGCTCTGTTACATCCCGATTGTGGAGGACTAAACTGGATTACCGAACAGGAAATGGAAATTACACTAACCTGGTAATTGTAGTTCCTGGAGGGTCCAGTTTAGTCCTCCTTCCCTCCCGACTATCTGATATGATAATGCGGCGCGCTTTCCGAACGGTTGCTCATAAGACGGTTCCTCTTGCCGTTCGGTCCCTTTTTTGCAGCCGCGTTTTTTGCTATGGCTCTTCCATTTCTCAGGTGTTCAGTCAGCTCCTGAGATTTCTGGTGGGGAGCGGTGTTTTGATTTCTGGGGCGTCGGTACCGGCGCAATGCAGTGTTCTGACTTCCTCGTTTGGGGAGTGGGTTGGATATTTCTTGGGGGGAACAAATTGTTCTTTAATTATGTCATTTTGTATATTAATCTAATGTGTTGCTTCTTTAAGTATGCTTTGTTACTAGTACACTGGGGGCTTCTGGGAGCTCCGTCTGCATATATACTACAGAAGATTTGATTGGTCCAGTCTCCCGGCTGCAGGAGGAGGGGCACTACCCGATTGTGGATGACTAAACTGGACCCTCCAGGAACTACAATTACCAGGTTAGTGTAATTTCCATTTTCAGTTCTTTCAACACCCTTGGATGTATACCATCCGGCCCAGGTGATTTGCTACTCTTCAGTTTATCTAATAGTTGTAATACATCTTCCCGATGTATCGATATTTCCTTCAATTCTTCCGCACCTTTAAATACCACTTCAGTCATGGGTAACATCCCTACATCTTCCTCAGTAAAGACCGAAGCAAAGAATTCATTCAGTTTCTCCGCTATCGCCTTGTCGTCTCTCAGTGCTCCTTTAACCCCTTTATCATCTAATGGACCAACTGACTCTCTCACAGTTTTTTTGCTATGAATGTACTTGAAAAGGTCTTTATTTTGTGTTTTTGCTTCCGCAGCAAGCTTCCTCTCAAATTCTCCCTTTGCCTGTTTTATCAATGCTTTGCATTTGACTTGCCAGTGCTTGTGCTGTTTCCAGGTTTTGTCGTTTGGTTCTTTTTTCCATTTCCTGAAAGATGCTTTTTTGGCAACAACAGCCTCTCTGACCTCACCTTTAAATCATGCTGGCAGTTTTTTTGACTTCCTTCCACTTTTCTTAAAGCGTGGAATACAGCTGGTCTGGGCTTCCAAGATTAGTATTTTTCAACAACATCCAAGCTTGATGTATGTCTTTAACCTTTGCAACTACTCCTTTTAGTTTTTTTTCTTAACTGTTTTCCTCATTTTCTCATAGTCTCCCTTTCGAAAGTTAAAAGTTAGTACTGTGGATTTCCTTACTATCCCTCCTCCACTAATTAAATCAAAGGCGATCATGCTATGATCACTATTGCCAAGTGGCCCCAACACCCTTATCTCTTGCACTAGATCTGGTTTTCCACTAAGGACTAGGTCTAATATGGCTTCCCCTCTGGTCAGTTCATGAACCAGCTGCTCCAAGAAGCAGTCATTTATTTCATCTAGGAACTTTATCTCCCTAGCATGTCCTGACGTGACACTAACCCAGTCGATACCGGGGTAATTGAAATCACCCATTATTATTACTGCGCTGTAACTTTTGTTAGCTTCCTTGATTTCTTTGAGCATTTCATCATCCATTTGGTCATTCTGGCCAGGTGCTCGATAGTACACCCCTACTGCCATCGCCTTCCCCCTTTTACATGGAATTTCAATCCATATAGATTCTACAGCAAATTTTGTTTCCTGCAAAGCTTTAATCCTTTCTGACTCAATGCCCTCTCTAACATAGAGAGCAACCCCTCCACCAATTCGATCAGCTCTATCATTACGATATAGTTTGTACCCAGGTATCACAGTGTCCCACTGGTTGTCCTCCTTCCACCATGTCTCTGATATTCCAATCATATCTAACCTTTCATTTAGTGCTATATATTCTAACTCTCCCATCTTATTTTTTAGACTTCTAGCATTTGCATACAAGCATTTTAGAGATTGTATTTTATTCATATTAATTTGACTATTGTTAGACATGGGTAATTTGGTATATTTAAGCTGTGTCTGCTCCATACTTGAGGGCATTTGGGCTGCTTTACTCTTTTGTGGAAACTCTCTGCTTTTGGTAGTATCCTTCAAGGATACATTCTTCCGAACCATCCGCTCTTGGGCGACTGTCGGCTTTCCCCTAATATCTAGTTTAAAAGCTGCTCTATCTCCTTTTTAAAGGGTAATGCCAGCAGCCTGATTCCATCCCGGTTAAGGTGAAGCCCATCCCTTCGGAAGAGCCCCTCCTTTCCCCAGAATGTTCCGCAGTTCCTAACAAATCCAAAACCCTCATCTCTGCACCATTGTCTCATCCACGCATTGAGACTCCGGAGCTCTGCCTGCCTTTTGGGTCCTGCGCGTGGAACGGGAAGCATTTCGGAGAATGCAACCCTGAAAGTTCTGGATTTCAACTTCCTACCTAAAAGCCTAAATTTTGCCTCCAGAACCTCCCTACCACATTTTCCTATGTCATTGGTACCAACATGTACCAAGACAGCAGACTCCTCCCCAGCACTATCTAAGACCTTATCTAGGTCTTTGATAGTAAAGCCAGCATTTTTGATGTGGTTGGATCAAAGCCCTCGAGACATCTGACTGCTGATGTAGCTGTGCATGAAATGAGTCAGAAGCTACAAAGATATCTTACATATTGGGACATGGAACATACGAAGCATTAACCAAGGAAAGTTAGAACTGGTCAAGAATGAAATGGAACTTGTACAAGTTGATCTGTTGGGTGTCAGTGAACTGAAATGAACTGGCATGGGGCACTTTGCATCAGATGATCACATGGTCTACTATGCTGGAAATGAAAGACAAAGAAGAAATGGTGTTGCATTTATAATAAAGAAGAAACTTGCAAGAACTGTAATGAAATACAATGCAGTCCGTGAACACGTAATCTCAATTCGTCTGAGGAATGCCTATCAACACAACTATAATTCAAGTATATTCCCCAACAATAGCTGCAGAAGAGAATGAAATTGAGTTCTACGAACAAGTTCAAGCTGAAATTGACAGAATATGCAAACAGGATATGCTGATAGTCATGGGTGACTGGAACGCAAAAGTTGGCAATAAAGAAGGCAGCAAAATGGTTGGAAAATATGGACTTGGAACAGAAATGAATCTGGAGATGTAGCGGCAGAGCGCAAACAATCCAATAATACCAGGAGTCTGTTCAGAAGGTCCAAATCATTTATTTGTGCACAAGACTCAAGCAGAATCACATTCAAAATGGCTGAGCAATGGCTGTTAGTAAAACAACAACTTTTATACTGTTCTTTCCCATTCTAGACATAGGCAAACTTTCCATTGGTCCCGGTAACCCCTTCTATTGGTCCCGGTACCACTACGTAGTTATCCAATGAGGACCTTGGTCTGGGCTCAGCACCTGCTTGCCCCCCTTACAGTCCCCACTACAATGGTCAGTTCTTAGACTCTTGATACAATTCTCCTCCAAGGTCACTGGCTAACCAAAACGTATGGGAAAGCAGGGCACTGTAAGGTTTTCACTCCTCTGGGCCTAACCACAGGCTTCATTTACAGGTCAAGCTGCTTAGGCCTGCCTGCTTAGTTTAAGCAGCGTGGATCATAGGCCTTCGCCTACCACAGAGAAAGACATAGAATTCTGCAAGACCAACGATCTATTCATCTCGAACACCTTCCAGCAACACAAGCGGAGATTGTACACTTAGACTTCACCCAATGGATTGTACAAAAATAAAATTGACTACATCTGTGTAAGTCAATAATGGAAAAGCTCTATAACATCAACGAAGACAAAACTTGGAGCTGATTGTGGTACAGATCACCAACTACTAGTATGCAAACTCAAGCTAAAGTTGAAAAAGAGCAAGCCACTCATGAATGTAGCAAAATATGATCTTTAGAATATATCACTGGAATTTAAAGACTGCCTGCAAAATCGATTTGCTGTTTTAGATACAAATGACAGATCTCCAGAAGAGTTATGGAATGACATCAAGAAAATTGTGTTGGAAGAAAGCGAGAAGTCTCTACAAAAGGTGAAAAAGCAAAAACGGCCAAAATGTATGACGGAAGAAGCTCTGAAAATTACCCAGAAACGCAGAGAAGCTAAAGCCAGAGGAGAAAGAGAGGCAATCACAGAACTCAGTAGAGATTTCCAATGTGCAGCAAGACAGGACAAGGAAAAGTACTACAATGACGCATTCAAGGAAATAGAAGCAGAAACTATTAGAAGAAGAACAAGATCGGCTTTCTTAAAACTATGAGAGTTAAAGAGAAAATTCCAGCCTCGAATTGGAATGTTACAGGGTGCTCAAGGATCTATGTTGAATGATGCTGAGAAGATCAAGAAAAGGTGGAAAGAATATTCAGAGTTTTTATATGATAACGATCAAGTGGACCAACAGCCGTTTCATCCTGTTCCTTATGCTGTTCAAAGGGTTGCAGAGCAGAGATGGCATCCATTTGTCCAAGAAAGGTTGACATGTCTTCAGTAGCAGACTGGCTAATTTACTGAAGAGGGCTTTAAACTAGATTCGTTGGGTATGGGTGAAGAAAACCCCCAGGTTAGTGAAAGCCCCCAGGTAAGTGAAATACTAAATACCTTTATGGAAATGGGTAAAAGGGGCAACATATGAAAAGCGGTATGTATAAATGCCCATAGCATGGGAAATAAGATCCCAGATGTTGAAGCTTTAATGGGAGTGACTGACTTGGATTTAGTGGCAGTTGCAGAAACGTGGTTCACAGAAAACCATGACTGGGATGTAACTATCTGTATACCAGGCTATTCAGAAAGGACAGGGTAGGATAAAGGGAAGGAGGAATGGCACTATATGTAAAAAAAAATTATATTTAAGCTTTGCAACTACAGAGCTTAAAAGGGAGAGAGGAGGCACTGTGGGTTAAATTAGGAAGATGGAAAGAGAAATCTATTTACATTGGCGTGATATTCAGGCCCCCCTCACAGGAGGAAGTGGTGGATGGAGAGTTAATTGAAGACATACGCAGCATTGCTAGGAATGGGGAAGTGCTACTGATACGGGATTTCAGTATGCCAGATGTTGATTGGCACATCCCTGCTGCAGTATCTTCTAGAAGTAAGGAGATCCTGGATTCTATACTGGGAGAACTATTCAGACAAATGGTAACAGACCCTACACGAGAAGGGGCCATACTGGACTTGGTGCTTACCAATGGTTAAAGTGTTTCTGATGTTATAGTGGGAGATCATTTTGCATCCAGTGATCACCAGATGGTGTGGTTCAGTATTAGGACTAGGGCTGTTAAAATCCATTCAAAAGCAAGGGTCTTGGACTTTAGGAAAACTAATTTTGCCAAGATGGGCCAGGGAGTCGTTAGCGGGATGGGAACTGCCGGAAGATGTAGAAAAACAGTGGGCAAGACTGAAAGGGGATATTTTAAGGGCAACAAACCTTTTTTCTTAAAATGGTAAATAAAGGTAAAAGGAAAAGGTGACCGTTATGGTTTTTGAAAGTAGTTGAAAAGGTGAAGAAAAAAAGGGAGGCCTTCATGAAATACAAGAGATCACAGAGAGAGGAAGACAGGCATCTATCTATATTTGGAAAAACACAGAGAAGCTAGTAAAGTAGTCAGGAAAGCAAAGATTCAAAAAGAGGAGGAAATGGCCAATGCAATAAAATGGGGGATAAAACATTTTTCAGATATGTTAGTGAGAAGAGGAAGGGCAGAAAACACCCACAAACAGGAACAAAAGCAAGGGGCATCTTGAAGAATTTTCAGAAGACTCTGTTCGTGAGAAACTAGCTAAAGTAGAAAAAGCGATGGGACCGGATGGGATACACCCTAGAATACTAAGGGAATTTCGGGATGTTCTAGCAGCTCCATTGACTGACCTTTTCAATAACTCGGACTCGGGAATGGTGTCATAGGACTGGAGAGAGGCTCCTGTGGTCCCTTTATACAAAAGCGGAAGTAAGGATGTGTTAAACTACAGGCCGGTTAGGTTAACTTCGGTGGTGAGTAAATTATTGGAAACGCTGCTGAACGAGAAAATAGTGAGGTTTCAGGAATCCAGCGGATTACAGGATCCGAGGCAGAATGGATTACAGGATCCAGAGGCAGGTCTTGTCAGACAAATCCGATTGATTTCTTTGACTGGGTGATCATGGAGTTGGACCGAGGGAGAGCCCTAGATGTGGTGTACTTAGATTTCACTAAAGCCTTTTACACTGTTCCTCACAGGCGACTTATAAACAAACTGAGCACACTAGTGATGGACCCTAAAGTTACTGCTTGGGTTAGAAATTGGTTGAATGGGAGGCGACAAAGGGTACAGGTAAATGGAGCTCACTCTGAGGAGAAGGAAGTTACCAGTGGTGTGCCCCAGGGATCTGTCCTTTTTCCGATTCTTTTTAATATCTTTGTTAGTGACATAGCGGAAGGACTGTTAGGTAAGGTTTGCCTCTGCGGATGATACCAAAATCTGCAATAGAGTAGCACCCAGGAAGTTGTAGATAACATGAGAAGGGATCTATATAAGCTTGAAAAATGGTTTAGAATTTGGCAGCTGGGATTTAATGTTAAAAAATGTAAGGTCATGCATTTGTGCTGCAGCAATCCAAGGGAGCGATATAGTATAGGGGGTGAAGTACTTTTGTCCACTAAAGAAGAGCGGGACCTAGGCATGGTTGTGTCTGATGATCTTAAAGTAACTAAACAGGTAGAAAAGGTGACAGCAAAAGCTAGAAGGATGCTTGGGTGCTGTGATGAGGAGAGTATGGCTGAGCCCATGGAATTGGTAGAAAATCAGACATTTACCTTTAAAGAAAGAGACAGGCAAGGAATCAGTAGCTCTCAAAGTGCAGGCAAGGAAAAAAAACACGCAGCTACTGAGGACAGGACACACCCAAGCTCTGCTAATCTGAGGGCAGGCTTGGAAACTAATGAGACACCCCTGGGGGAAGGGCAGTGCACGGTAGTTCAGAGACACTCTTATAAACACAGGGAAACAAAAGGAAGTCAGTCTCAGCCTCAGCTTGAGAGGGGCAGCACTACGAGAAGGCACCACACGAAGCAACACCCTGGAAAGGGAGAGACAGGGAAGCAGCATGCTGGAGAATTCAGTAGTGAGAGAAGCACCAGAGAAAGGCCCAGAGAGTTCACTGTGGAGGAGAACGGTGGAGACGTCCGGGGGATTCTCAGAGGTGAAAGCCCTAGTCAGAAACAAAGCCAGGTTTGCAAGGAAACTGCAATTGGTTTTAAAACTAGGAGAACTGTGTCAGAGAGAAGTGCTGACAAGGGTCAGGCTGAAGTGCCATCCGTTCCTGAACTAGCTAAAGAGCTGCAACTTCCAAAAAGGTGCGTGAATAAAAAGGTAGCCAAAAGTGCCATGAGCCAGTTAGAGGCATTGTGTCATTTGATGCAAGGAAAGAATCTCCACGTTCCTGGTGGAAACCCTGTGAATAGGGAAAAGCCTCAGTGGAGAAAGATTCTAAAACTTAAAGCCTGATTTACCGGACACAGGTCCTTAGGAAATGCAGATAAACTATTATGAATCTGATGAAGGGTCTGAAGATTCAGTAATGGATTGTTCTCTGTGCCAGAAGGCAGAATAAAAAGTTCTTGGATAAAAGAAGGGAAAAGCCTATAACCTGAATGTCCTAGAAGGCAGTGTGAAAACAGGGAGAAAATGTGTTTAGCCAGGAATGCTAAAGAACCCTGTTGCTGAAGAAAGGATATTGCTTTTGGGTTTGAAGAGAAACCTTGCTTGATTGCTGAATGATTTGAAAAACAGCGACACATATTAAAAAGCTGCATAAAGCAGTTTCATTGTTTTGTTTGGGATAAATGCCTATGGATTATTGTTTGGAGAAAGAATCCTGTTTAGCGTTAAGCCTTAATGCTCTTTAGAAAAAGAAATAAATTCCTGTGTTTTGCCTTGTAAACCCTCGGTCTCCACACTACTTGTTTTTCTAAACAACACAACTACAAATCCCAGCAGCCCCGGCGCTGGATGAGGAAGCAAACTCTTTAATTAAAGGACTAACAAGTGCAGCCCTAGGCTTATAGGCTGTTGCCTTGGGCCAGGGGCCTTCCACAGTGCATAGGGAGAGGAATGGCTAGCAGAAAAAAGGAGGTGATAGTGCCTCTGTATAATCTTTGGTGCAACCTCATTTGGAGTATTGTGTGCAATTCTGGAGACCGCACCTTCAAAAGGATATAAACAGGATGGAGTCAGTACAGAGGGTGGCTACTAAAATTGTTAGTGGTCTTCATTATAAAGCATATGAGGACAGACTTAAGGATCTTAATGTGTACACCTTAAAGGAAAGGCAGGATAGAGGTGATATGATTGAGATGTTTAAATACCTCCGTGGCATAAATGCACAGGGGGAGAGCCTCTTTCGATTGAAAGCAAATTCTGCTATGAGGGGACATGGGATGAGGGTGAAAGGGGATAGATTCAGGACTGACATGCGGAAATATTTATTTATGGAAAGAATGGTGGATCCGTGGAATTGTCTCCCAGTGGAGGTGGTAGAGATGAGGATAGTATCTGAATTCAAAAAAGCATGGGACAAACACAGAGGATCTCTAAAGGAAAAAAGGGGACTACTGTTGATATGGAAGGACAGACTAAATAGGCTATGTGGTGGTTTTCTGTCATCAGTTTTCTATGTTTCTATGATCCGGAACCATTGGTGATGAAAGAAGTCGAAGCAGCTTTGAAAGCCTTATCAAAGAACAAAGCACCAGGCATTGATGGCATTACCATAGAGGTATTACAGCAATTTGATGCCGCTGTTAGCATACTTACAAGGCTCTGCCAGGAAATTTGGAAGATAACATCTCCAGGAACAAGCAGCAATGTAGTCTTCACATATGGGTATCGTCGGCACTGATGGAGCCCGTGTGGCAACGCTCCACAGCGTCCTATAGGAAAGCTTTTGGGAGCATCCCACTGCTCCTGCGCTGCTGCCTTCCCACCTTTCCAACTCTCCCTCTTCAGTTTTTTTGTTTTCCGCGGAGCCGACAGGCAGCAGCTCCTGTCACCGCAGAAAAGGTTATTTTTTGTGGTCGCGTCTGCCTTGCCTTCGACGCCGACGCCTACACCAATACCACCGATGTCGTCTTTATTCTCTTCTTTCTTCAAAAAAACAACAAAAAAAAGCTTTTTCTTGAGGGTCTGTCCCTCTTGGTGCTTCGGCGCCATTTTGGGCACTAGGCCCTGCTTTCTTTCAAAATGGAGAAACCAACAAGTGATTTCAAAAAATGTTCAAAATGTGGCAGTACCATTTCTGCTACCGACACCCATGACTGGTGTCTTAATTGTTTGGACTCAGACCATTCTCCATCGGAGTGTCTCCTCTGCAGAAAGATCACTAAGAGGGGCCTGCAGAATACAGCTGCAAAACATGGCACCCTTTTTGCCTCGGATGCAATGTCATAAGAACATAAGACATGCCATACTGGGTCAGACCGAGGTCCATCAAGCCCAGTATCCTGTTTCCAACAGTGGCCAATCTAGGTCATACGTACCTAGCAATATCCCCAAAAGACACAGGTTCCACAATGCTTGTACTGGGTCAAGCATTGATATCCTGGGTCCCTTTTTAATAGTGGGTCCCTTTTTAATAGTGGTTTATGGACCTTTCCTCCAGGAACTTGTCCAAACCTTTTTTAAACGCAGCTATACTAACAGCCCTTACTACATCCTCCGGTAACAGATTCCAGAGTTTGATTACACGTTGAGTGAAAAAATATTTTCTCTTATTTGTCTTAAATAGCTTACCCTGTAGCTTCATTACATGTCCCCTAGTCTTTCTATATTCTGATAGCGTAAACAATTGATCCACGTTTATCCGTTCCACTCCATTCATTAATTTATAGACCTCTATCATATCTCCCCTCAGCCGTCTCTTTTCCAGGTTAAAGAGCCCTAACCTTTTTAGCCTCTCTTCATAGGAGTAGCCTTCCATCCCCTTCACCAATTTGGTGACTCTTCTCTGTACTTTTTCTAATAACGCTATGTCCTTTTTAAGATACGGTGACCAGAATTGCACACAATATTCAAGGTGCGGTCGTACCATGGAGCGATACAGAGGTATTATAATATCCTTTGTTTTATTCTTCATCCCTTTCCTTATGATACCTAGCATTCTATTTGCTTTCTTGGCCGCCGCTGCACACTGGGCGGAGGGTTTTAACATGTTATCCACGATGACTCCTAAATCCTTTTCCTGGGTGGTGGTTTCTAATGTGGAGCCTTGCATCGTGTAACTATAGTGTGGGTTGTTCTTTCCTAGGTGCATAACTTTGCATTTGTCCACATTAAATTTCATCTGCCATTTGGATGCCCAGTCTTCCAATTTATCCAGATCCTCCTGCAGTTTTCCACAATCCTCTTGGGTTTTAACAACTTTAAACAGTTTTGTGTCCTCTGCAAATTTGATAACCTCACTAGTTATTCCCATTTCCAGGTCATTTATGAATATGTCAAAAAGTAGCAGACCCAGTACAGATCCCTGGGGTACTCCACTTTTTTCCATTGGGAATATTGGCCATTTAGCCCTACCCTCTGCTTTCTATCTTTTAACCAGTTCCCGATCCACAATAGTACACTGCCTCCTATCCCATGACTTTTTAGCTTCGCCAAGAGTCTCTGATGGGGGACCTTGTCAAAAGCTTTCTGGAAGTCCAGATACACTATATCAACCGACTCACCTTTGTCTACCTGTTTATGCACACCTTCAAAAAAACAGATCAGATTAGTAAGACAAGATCTTCTTTGTCTAAAGCCATGTTGGCTGTCTCCCATTAGGCCATGACTATCTACATGCTGTGTAATTTTGTTCTTTATGATGGTTTCTACCATTTTCCCTGGTACTGACGTCAGGCTCACCGGTCTGTAATTTCCTGGGTCACCCCTGGAACCCTTTTTAAAAATTGGTGTTACGTTGGCGACCCTCCAATCTTCAGGTATTACAGATGATTTTAATGAAAGTTCACAGATTACCAATAGCAGGTCTGCAATCTCATATTTCAGTTCTTTCAACGCTCTGGGATGTATACCATCCGGTCCAGGTGATTTGCTACTATTCAGTTTATCAAATAGTTGTAATATATCTTCCCGGTGTAGTGATATTTCTCTCAATTCCTCTGCAGTATCACCTTTAAATACCACTTCAGTCTTGGGTAACATCCCTACATCTTCCTCAGTAAAGACCGAAGCAAAGAATTCATTCAGTCTCTCCGCTATAGCCTTGTCTCCTCTTACTGCCCCTTTTACCCCTCTATCATCTAATGGTCCAATTGACTCTCTCACAGGCCTTTTGCTACGAATGTACTTGAAAAAGTCTTTATTTCGTGTTTTTGCTTCCGTAGCAAGTTTCTTCTCAAATTCCCGCTTTGCCTGCTTTATCAATGCTTTGCATTTAACTTGCCAGTGCTTGTGCTGTTTCCAGTTTTCATCATTTGGCTCTTTTTTCCATTTCCTGAAGGTTGCTTTTTTGGCAGCAACAGCCTCTCTGACCTCACCTTTAAACCATGCTGGCAGTTTTTTGGACTTTCTTCCACTCTTCTTAATGCGTGGAATATAGCTGGTCTGGGCTTCGAGGATAGTATTTTTAAATAACACCCAAGCTTGCTGTAAGTCTTTAACCTTTGGAACCGCTCCTTTTAGTTTTTTCCTAACTATATTCCTCATTCTATCATAGTCTCCCTTTTGAAAGTTAAAAGGTAGTACTGTGGATTCCTTTACTATCTGTCCTCCACTAATTAAATCAAACATGATCATACTATGATCACTATTGCCAAGTGGTCCCAACACCCTTATTTCTTGCACCAGATCTGGCGTTCCACTAAGGATTAGGTCCAGTATGGCTTCCCCTCTGGTCGGTTCATGAACCAGCTGCTCCAAGAAGCAATCATTTATTCCATCTAGAAACTTTATCTCTTTAGCTTGTCCTGCCGTGACACTGACCCAGTCGATACCGGGGTAATTGAAATCACCCATTATTACTACTCTGTTGTGACTTTTGTTAGCTTCCTTGATTTCTTTGAGCATTTCATCATCCATTTGTTCATTCTGGCCAGGCGGTCGGTAGTATACTCCCACTGCCATCACCTTCCCCTTCATAAATGGAATTTCAATCCATAGAGATTCTACAGCAAATTTTGTTCCCTGCAAAACTTTAATCCTTTCTGACTCAATGCCCTCTCTAACATAGAGCGCAACCCCTCCACCAATTTGATCAGCTCTTATTATTACGATATAGTTTGTATCCAGGTATCACAGTGTCCCACTGGTTATCCTCCTTCCACCATGTCTCTGAGAGTGCAATCATATCTAACCTCTCATTTAGTGCTATATATTCTAACTCTCCCATCTTATTGTTTAGACTTCTAACATTGGCATACAAGCATTTTAGAGACTGTATTTTATTCATATTAATCTGGCTATTGGTAGGCAGGGGTAATTCGGAATCTTTATGCTCTGTCTGCTCCTTACTCAAGGGCATTTGGGCTACTATACTCCCTTTTGGAACCTCACTGCTTTTGGTAGTATCCTTCAAGGATACCTTTGTCCGAACCATGCGCTCCTGGGTGACTGTCGGCTTTCCCCTATTTTCTAGTTTAAAAGCTTCTCTATCTCTTTTTTAAAGGTTAATGCCAGCAGTCTGGTCCCATCCTGATTAAGGTGAAGCCCATCCCTTCGGAAGAACCCCCCCTTTCTCCAGAATGTTCCCCAGTTCCTAACAAATCCAAAACCCTCATCCTTGCACCATTGTCTCATCCACGCATTGAGACTCCGGAGCTCTGCCTGTCTTTTGGGTCCTGCACATGGAACAGGATCCTGGAAGTTCTGGATTTCAACTTCCTACCTAAAAGCTTAAATTTAGCCTCCAGAACTTCCCTACCACATTTTCCTATGTCATTGGTACCAACATGTACCAAGACAGCAGACTCCTCCCCAGCACTATCTACGATCCTATCTAGGCGGTGCGTGAGGTCTGCTACCTTCGCACCAGGCAGGCATGTTACCAGGCGATCCTCACGTCCACCAGCCACCCAGCTATCTACATTCCTGATGATTGAATCACCAACTATAACAGCTGTCCTGACCCTCCCCTCATGGGCACATGGCCCTGGAGAAACGCCCTCGGTGCGAGAGGCTTTTACATCACCTGGAGGACAGGTCCTAGTTACAGGATCACTTCCTGCCACACCAGGGTGATGCTCTCCTGTCACGTGACCTCTCTCCTCCATGGCAACAGGGATGCTGCCAGACTGGGGGTGGGACTTCAGGACTATATCCCTGTAGGTCACGTCCATGTACTTCTCTGTCTTTCTTATGTCTTCCAGGTCTGCTACTCTAGCCTCTAGAGAACGGACTTGTTCCCTGAGAGCAAAGAGTTCTTTGCACTTAGTGCATACGTAAGACCTCTCACCAACTGGGAGAAAATCATACATGTGACACTCGATGCAAAAGACCGGAGAACCCCCATCTTGTTGCTGGACTTCTGTCTGCATCTTAGTTTAAAGCTTGTGTTTAGATCTTTTAAATTCTGTATATAATAAGGATTGGTGTAGATGCTTATACCAATAAAAGTGTATCTAATACCCCTAATACACCTTGTGTACCTGAAGCTTAATTAATCTCAGGTCCTCCGTGTATGACTGATTTGGATAACGAGCTGCCCTGAGAGCAGCCCCTTTCCTCTACGATGTGCAAGTACCTATAAAACTACAATTACCCCAGGGGTGGGTGGGTGCTGGGGAGGGAGGGAGGGAGATAAGTCCTATTAAAGAGGGCAGTTACAAGGTACCCTGTCCTGAACCCTCAGCAGGGGGGAGGGGGGTACCACACAAAGCCCAGTTAGTTGAGAGAGGCAAGGTAAATTACAGCTGAGAAAGCTGAACTAGCAGCTAGAACTCACAGCAAGGTCTCTCAGGAGGCAAAATCCACTTTTCTAGCAGAGCACTGTAAAAAGCACTGCTCCTCTCTGATCAGAGAGAAGCAAACTAAAAACAGACTATGCACACGTGGAGTAAACAGGAAGAAGGCTACACAATACCTCAGTAAGGGGGGGGGAGGGGAGGATTCACTCAAGCAGGCTAGGGCAGGAAAAAGTTTAAACACACAGCAGGGTCTGGGGAGAGAGATTTAATTTGCATCGACGTTGTCAAGGGCTTCATTTTCCTCCCATGGATCTCAGGTTATCAAACCCAGGTCTTCTTCGAAGACCGGTCGGTCCTCAAAGGGTAGATCTCTTTCTAAGCATCGAGATGCTTCTAGCATTGCCCTTGAGGAGAATACACCGGCCACACAACCCCGGCGGGAGTTCCTTGCCTCTAAAAGCATTAACAGGGTCCCAAGCTGTTCCTGAGGCATCCACCTCCGGAGAGCTCTTGGTACCATGTTCTGGGGTCGTGTCCCGCTCCGCCAGTACCAACACCCAGACATCGGTGGGCTCCATGGATCAACATATCCTAGCCATTGAGCGCAGTCTTGCAACCTTGTTAGCAGCCTCCGTACCGCTAAAGCCGCTACAATCGGTTCCGCAGCCATCGGTACCAATACCGGTGCTGGATGTATCTGGATCTACCATTGTGCTGCTCTCCATGCTACCACCCATGCCGGCCCTAGAATCGGTATCCAGCATAGAGAGTCCGGTATCGAGGCATTCCGATGCCAACTTCAATCGGTACCGTCGACAGGCAGTACGAGAGCACCCGGCCCATCGATACTTCAAGGCTTCCTATTCCGATGATTCTGATGACTCCATCGGTACCGGAGCGGTTCTTCCGGAGGATCCCTCTCCTTTGCCGCAACATCGGATGTCTCCTCCAGAGGCCATGTCTTTTCAAGACTTTATGCGGATGTGGCTCGGGGCCTCTCAATCATTGTGACCCCTGAAAAGGAACCGAGAGCTGAAGAACTTGAAATTCTTCAGTATCCGGCAGCCACTAAGGAGGCCACAACCCTTCCCATACACTGGATTTTGCATAATCTCATGCTTAGAATGTGGGAAACACCCTTAACGGTGTCTCCACATTCTCAAAGGCTCGATGGTTGTGAAATCGGCAATGCACCAGATGAAAAGTGCCAAGACACATTCCTCTAATCCTCCGGGCTGTGAGGCGAGAACTCTCGATGCCTTTGGTCGTCGATGTTTTCAGGCCTTTATGCTGTCGGCCAGAATAAGTTCTTACATACTCTACATGGGTATTTTTCTTCATGAGGTTACTAAGGATTTGGAACTCATGGCTCCTCTTCTCCCCGATGACAAGAGGGCCGATTTCCTTACTCTTGTTAAGCATGCCCAAAATGTTTCTAAGTTCATGAACAGGGCAACCTTTGATTGTTTTGAATGCATTAGCAGGACCTCTGCTCTTTATGTCGGTGCACGTCGGATTGCTTGGTTACAAGCATCCGATTTGGAGCAGTGGGTGCAAGATAAGCCGGGTAATATTCCTTGCACAGGAGAAAACCTCTTTGGCAAGGACTGGCAGGATAAAGCTTCTCAGCTTGAGTCCAAGAACACTACCTTAAATAGACTATCCAGGACCATTGCCAACCCAGCTAAGAAAAAGACAGTTAAGAAACCCTTTTTTCAGCAAGAAAAAGAAATTCTATCCTCCTTACACTCAAACTGTCCACTGCCCAATCCATGCTCCCCAAAAGGGGCAGCATCAGCCGAAACAACAGAGAAAGGCTCAAGTCCCCAGAGCTCAACCAGCTCAGCAGACACAGCCTCCGCAAGGTCTTTGACTCCTTTTTAGAGAACCTAGTCATCCTTCCTCTAAAAATACCAGAGCCTCTCAACATTCCAAGCAGACTGTGTTACTTTGCCGAGAGGTGGCAGCAGATAACATCAGAGCATTGGACTCTCTCCATAAGTGACAGAGGGGTACAAACTCCACTTCCACAGTATGCCTTCTCTCTATTCCAAGAGAGTTCAGTTCTCGGCCACCCCCCCCCCCCCCACCACTCTCTTGTGTCAAGAGGTCACCTCACTCCTTGCTCAGAGAGCAATAGAGGAGGTACCTCTTTCTCAACAAGGCATGGGTTTTTACTTTCCCTACTTCCTTATACCAAAGAAAACAGGGTACAGGGCCATACTGGACCTCCGGGAGTTAAACAAGTATCTCTTCCGGGAAAAATTTTAAATGATCTCTCTTGGAACACTTCTCCCTTACATTCAGAGTCAGGATTGGCTGTGTTTTCTAGACCTAAAAGACGCTTATACACATATCCTTATTCATGCAGAACACAGGAGGTTTCTTCGATTCCTCTTTCAGGGAAGTCATCACCACTACCGAGTTCTACCCTTTGGCCTGGCTTGCACCCCAAGAGTCTTCACAAAATGCATGGCAGTAGTAGCAGCATGTCTAAGGACTCTAGGGATATTCGTCTTCCCTTACTTAGATGACTGGCTGATCTGAACACCAACAGCTCCAGAAGCCAGCTCCGTTCTTTCCTGCACGATGCAAAGCAATATTGGGGATTGGTCATAAATCTCCCAAAATCCCATCTCACCTCTTTCAGTCTCTAGAGTTCATAGGGGCTCTTCTAGACACACGGCAGTCAAGGACTTTCCTGCCACAGCTCTGCTGCACTCGAATAGTTCATGTGGCTTCTCAAGCAGCTATGAAAACTTTCCTGACTGCTCGAGAAATGCTTCAGTTGCTGGGGCATATGGCGTCCACTGTACATGTGGTCCCCTATGCTCGCCTACATATGCGAGCAGCCCAGTGGACCCTAGCCTCTCAGTGGACACAGGCATCAGGTCGTCTGGGGGACAAAATCAGAAACTCTGCATGCCTCATTTCGCCCCTTCAGTGGTGGCAAACACTAGAAAACCTTCTCGTAGGATCACCTTTTAAGCAGCCGCTGCACCAAGCTAACTTGACGACGGATGTGTCCAAGTCAAGTTGGGGGGCTCATATGGACAGTCTCTCCACTTATGGTCTCTGGACCCAGCAGGAAACAAGTCTTCACATAAATCTACTAGAACTCGGAGCCATTTTCTACGCTCTTTGAGTATTTCAGGATCATCTGCGCTACAAGACAGTTCTTGTCCAGATGGACAATCAGGTAGCCATGTTCTATGTGAACAAGCAGGGTGGGACAGGCTCTCAGGTGTTGTGCAGTGAAGCTCTACACCTCTGGTCCTTCCCAAGAGGCCTTCAGATTCACCTACTAGCGGTGTTTCTCCAGGACCAAGCAGGAAGTCAGTCCTCACTTATGGGTGACGTCGGCGCCGACGGAGCCCTCGCGGAGCAATTTTCCCCAGCTTTCAAAGAAAGCCTTTGGGAATTGCAGCGCGCATGCGCGGTCGTCTTCCCGCCCGAAGGTGCCATCTTAGCCAGTCTTCTTTTTTCCGCGGAGCCCTACAGACGTCCCCGTCTTGTCCCCGCGAAAAAGTCGATTTTATTCATTATTTTATCCTTTTTCCTTCGGTTCGACGCCGATCGTTTTCCCCCGCCCGGACTCGCGACGCCGGTCACGAGTCCTCGTACTTTTTTCGGTTTTTCTGACTTTGTCAGCTTTCGTTTTCGATTTTTCCCTGGCAGCCCGGTCCTTTGACCTCGCAGGGGCCCTTTTTCCCCCGATGGCTGCCAGTGGCTTTAAGCGGTGTGGTCAGTGTGACCGAAATATGTCACTAACTGATACACACGACTTTTGCTTCCGCTGCCTGGGCCCGGATCATGAGGAACTGATCTGTGGGCCCTGTTGCAAAATGTCCTCAAAAGCGTTGAGAAGTCGGCGGCATCAGCGTGATCGAATCTTCGCTGACCCCAGCCGTACCCGGACCTCGTCGGAGGCCTCCGCGTCAAAAGGCTCCAGCTCGGACCGTCGCCGGAGTTCCTCCGACCGGGGTTCTCCTTCCGGGGACCATCGTCGGACGGTGAAACCCGCGAGGGCGGCGTCGGTGGACGCTCCTGGTTCCGCGAGGGCCAGGTCGCATAGCCCCGATAGCCGCCCCGGGTCCTTGGAGAAGGAACACCTCCCGAAGCGACCTCGCCTGGAGTCGGAGATGCCTGCTCGGGTAAGTCCTGTAGTCCTTCTGGACTCGCCTCCGCGACAGCCGACGTCGGGCCCGACGCCGTCGGGGCCCGAGTCGGGGGCTGCTGGGTCACCTGAGCTCGGACTCAGGTTGACGGCCTTGGAGAGCAGACTGTCTGCCTTCATGGACCAGCAGCGGGCACTGCTCGCTGGCCTCGCTGGCGCCGCTGCCCCGACCGCCGGGACGTCGACGTCCAAGTCGACCCCGGAGACCGAGCCGATCCTCGAGTCGAGGTCACCCTCGGCCTCCCGTTCGGGACCGAGGTCGCCGACGCCGACTCCCTCGGCGTCGGGGCGGCAGGCGCCGCGCCCTGCCCGGGCCGACCCCACCGAGTCCTCGTCGGAGTCGGTCTGGGAGTCTGAAGAGGAAGAGTCACCTGATTCTTTCCGGACTCGGTGTGTCCCCTCGGACTCACCGGAGTCCGAGCCTCGGAAGCAGTCCCCCCCGGAGGATGCCCGGTTCTCGGACTTCGTTAGGGATATGGCCAAGGCTTTGGCCTTCCCTGCGGATCCCGAGGAGGAGCCTCGAGCCGAAGAGCTCGACGCCCTCCAGTATGACTCTCCCGCGAGGGAACACTTAACTGTACCGGTTCCTCCTATGCTGGAACGACTACTCTTCCGCATGTGGGAGAGTCCGGCCTCCTCGCCGGTCCTGAGCAAGCGGGTCGATTCTATCTATCGAGTCCGCAAGAGCCCTGGCTTTCAAAAGGCACAGCTGCCACACCATTCCATGGTAGTGGAATCGGCCATGCATCGTCTTAAGAGCCAGAAGATGCACTCCTCGGTGCCTCCTGGAAGGGAGGCCCGTAACCTGGATGGCCTTGGCAAGAAGTGCTTCCAGGGCTCTATGCTCGCATGTCGTGTCCAGACTTACCAGCTATACATGGGCATGTATCTCCGGGATCTGGCTAAAGAGCTAGCCGGATTCTCCGCTGGTCTGTCCGAGGAACCCTTGCGGAGGTTCCTAGCCTTGTCCACTGGCATTCGGGAATGCTCAAAGTTCATGTCCCGAGCAGCCTATGATGGCTTTGAAGCATCGGCTCGAGTGGCCGCAGCCGGCATCGGTGCCCGCCGACAGGCTTGGCTTCAGTCGTCAGACCTTGAGCCCTGGGTGCAGGACAAGTTGGTCGATGTCCCCTGCCGAAGCGAAAACCTCTTTGGCAAGCCCATGGCGGAAAAGGCTGCACAAATTGAGACTGAGACTCTCACCAGGACCAGGCTTTCTAGGAAGACCTCCGCCCCTTCCCAGAAAAAGAAGGGCTCGGGGAAAAAGTCCTTTTACCCGAGGAAGGCGGCTGCCTACAAACAATACCCCCATTATCAGGCCCCTGCAGCTCCCCAACAGGGCCAGCAGGCCAAGGGACGGGGTAACGGGTCCCGTAGGCAGCAAGCCCCCAAGCCTGCACCACCAGCCCCTGCTCAGCAGGGTGGGGGCTTTTGACTCTCAATGCATAGCCTCTCCCCCCCCCGCTGGTTCCTCCCAGCACCGGAGGCCGGCTGGTTCACTTCGCCCACAGGTGGTCCAGCATCACCGCAGATGCCTGGGTGCTTCAAGTCGTGCGAGAAGGCTATCTTCTCCACTTCCATCAGGTCCCTCCCTCCTATTTTCCGGGAGAACCTCCGCGACCCCCTCTGCACAGAGACTTACTCCTTCAGGAGTTAGCAGGTCTTCTGGGGGAACAGGCGGTGGAACCGGTGCCCCACCACCTGAGAGGTCAAGGTTTTTATTCCAGGTATTTTCTGATACCAAAGAGAACAGGGGGCCTCAGACCCATCCTGGACCTGCGCAACCTCAACAAGTTCCTTGTGCGGGAGAAGTTCAAAATGCTTACCCTTGGAATCCTTCTGCCCTACCTCCAGCAGGGAGATTGGCTATGCTCCTTGGATCTAAAGGATGCCTACACGCACATCCTCATCCACCCAAGCCACCGCCAATACCTAAGGTTTGTGGTGGCAGGAAATCATTACCAGTACAGAGTACTGCCCTTTGGCCTGTCCTCCGCACCGCGAGTCTTCACAAAATGTCTCGCGGTGGTGGCGGCCCATCTCCGGCTTCACGGCCTATATGTCTTTCCGTACCTCGACGACTGGCTCATCAGAGCAGCGTCCGCTCAGGAGGTCACCAACGCCACGTGCCGCACGGTGACTCTGCTGCAGCACTTGGGCTTTGTTATAAACTTCGCAAAGTCCACTTTGCTCCCCTCACAGGATCTCGAGTTCATCGGCGCGAGGCTGCACACTCCTCAGGCGCGAGCATACCTACCGCTCGACAGGGCTCAACGGCTGATGGACCTCGCCGACCGCTTTCGCAGCCAGCCCCTGGTCTCCGCCAGGCGCTTCCTGAGACTGCTCGGCCATATGGCTTCCACCGTCCATGTGACCCCCAATGCCCGCCTGAATATGCGGTCTGCTCAATGGTGTCTCCGCCAGCAGTGGCGACAAGCCACAGGCGGCCTAGCAGACCTAGTGCGCGTCTCCGAGCCGCTGGTCTCGTCTCTCCGGTGGTGGCTCCGGCAGCCGAACCTGATATTAGGAATGCCTTTCCAGTCACCTCAGCCGACCCGGGTGCTGACCACCGATGCATCCCTCCTGGGCTGGGGAGCACATTGCCAAGAGGCACGTACTCAGGGCCTCTGGACCAAGTGGGAGTCTGCTCAGCAGATCAACTTCCTGGAGCTCAGGGCGATCCGCCTAGCTCTCAAGGCCTTCTCCCACCTGACCTCCCAACAGTCCGTCCTTGTCCAGACGGACAATCAAGTTGCCATGTTCTACGTGAACAAGCAGGGGGGCACGGGCTCCTTCCTCCTCTGCCGGGAGGCACAGAAGCTCTGCTCTTGGGCCGTCAGTCACGGCATTCTCCTCAAGGCAGTTTATCTCCCGGGCCAAGAAAATTGCCTGGCGGACAAACTCAGCAGGGTCCTCCAGCCGCACGAGTGGCGTCTGGATCCCTTGATAGTTCAGAAGCTCTTCCTCAGGTGGGGCCTCCCCACGGTGGATCTCTTTGCCAGTCCTCACAACCGGCAGCTTCCTCGCTTCTGCTCTCTTCAGCCACACCCCCTTCGGGTTGCGGCGGACGCCTTTCTGATCTCATGGTCGGGGAGCCTTCTGTACGCTTTCCCTCCCATCCCGTTAGTCTCTCGGACTCTTTTCAAGGTTCTCCGAGACAAAGCCTTCATGATCCTGGTGGCCCCTCGCTGGCCCAGGCAGCCGTGGTTTCCGCTCCTGCTGCAACTGGCGGTGGAGGATCCAATCCCTCTGGGGGTACAACCGGATCTCCTCACTCAGGATCAGGGGTCCCTACTGCACCCCAACCTCAGGTCTCTCAACCTCATGGCCTGGCTGCTGAAAGGGTAGTCCTTGCTCCTCTTCTCTTGCCGGCGGAGGTGGAGGAGGTCGTCTTGGCTTCGCGATGGCCTTCTACCCGCAAATGCTACGCCCTTAAATGGCGTCGCTTTGCAATCTGGTGTTCCCAACAGTCTCAGGATCCCTTCTCCTGCCCGGTGTCGGTGATCTTGCAGTACTTGCTACACCTCTCTAATCTGGGACTTAAGTCCAACTCCGTCAAAGTTCACCTCAGTGCTCTTTCAGCACATCATGTGCCGGTGGACGGCAGACCTCTCTCCAACGACCCTCTCGTAGCGAGGTTTCTCCGAGGTCTCCTTCTACTTAAACCACCTCTGCGCCCGCCAGCACCTGACTGGGACCTGAATGTGGTTTTACAGCGGATCACCTGTCCGCCTTTTGAACCTATGGCTACCTGTTCTCTCCGTTTTCTGTCTTGGAAAACACTGTTCTTGATAGCCCTCACTTCCGCTAGGCGCGTAAGTGAATTGCAGGCCCTCGTGTCTGATCCCCCTTACACTAGGTTCTACAAGAATAGGGTAGTCCTTCGGACTCACCCGAAATTTCTGCCTAAAGTGGTCTCCCCTTTTCACATCAATCAGGAGGTGGTACTTCCAACCTTCTTTCCCAGACCACACTCCAGCCGAGCTGAAACGGTCCTCCATACCCTGGACTGTAGAAGGGCATTGAACTTCTACCTTGACCGTACGCGGGAGCACCGTAAAGCTGCTCAGCTTTTTGTGTCTTTTGACCCCAATAAATTGGGGCTCCCGGTCTCCAAGCGTACTCTGTCCATCTGGGTTGCGGACTGTATCTCTTGGGCTTATGGGGCAGCCGGACTCTCCTTAGAAAGTCGAGTCACGGCTCATTGCGTTCGGGCAAAGGCCACATCAGTGGCTTACCTCCGCTCTGTTCCGCTGGCAGACATCTGCCGGGCCGCTACTTGGTCTTCGAGCCAGACTTTTGCGGTCCATTACTGTCTCGAGAGGGAGTCCCGTAGGGACAGTGCTTTCGGACAGGCAGTCCTCCGTAATCTCTTTGAGGTCTGAGCAACTCCTACCCTCCATCCCGGATGTGGGCTACCGGTGGGTGATAATTCAGCGAAGATTCTATCCTTCTGTGCTGCTGAGCTAGAGGGAGCTCATTTTTGTGCTTAGGGTCTCCGGTAGCCTTGAGCTTGGGAGTCCCATAAGTGAGGACTGACTTCCTGCTTGGTCCTGGAGAAAGCGTAGTTACTCACCTGTAACAGGTGTTCTCCAGGAGCAGCAGGAATCAGTCCTCACTACCCTCCCTCCTCCCCTTGGAGTTGCAATCGTCTGCTTATGTTCTTTTTGCAAATTTTTATGCTGTCTTTTTTAGCTATGTCATCTGACTGGCTAAGATGGCACCTTCGGGCGGGAAGACGACCGCGCATGCGCGCTGCAATTCCCAAAGGCTTTCTTTGAAAGCTGGGGAAAATTGCTCCGCGAGGGCTCCGTCGGCGCCGACGTCACCCATAAGTGAGGACTGATTCCTGCTGCTCCTGGAGAACACCTGTTACAGGTGAGTAACTACGCTATCTCGCAGGCACACAGAATCTCCTGGCAGACAAACTCAGTTGAGTGCTGCTGCCACACAAGTGGTCTCTTCGTTCAGAACAGATTGCTCAAATCTTTCAAATCTGGGGAACCCCAGATATAGACCTGAGAATGCCAAACTTCCCCGATTCTGTTCCAGAATTCCATCTCGGAACAGTCAGGCAATGGATGCTTTCTATCTCCACTGGGGTCAGGACTTCCTGTATGCCTACTCACCCATTCCCCTCATTCCCAATACTCTGCTCAAACTTCGGAGAGACAGGGGCCATATGATCCTCATAGCTCCATGCTGGCCACGACAGACATGGTATCCACTACTTCTACATGTCTCTCAAGCCAGGCCTCTGGGGTTGGGGTGTGCTCCATATCTTCTATTCCAGGAGAACGGGACGCTTTTCCCACGAATCCTCAGTCTTTACACCTGATGGCATGGTTGCTGAGAGCTTAGAATTCCAGGATGTCAACTTCTCTCAACAGGTTAAAGAAACCTTCCTCATAGCATGCCTATGCCTTCATGTGGAAAAGGTTCTGCATCTGGTGTTCAAAGAAGGAACTTAATCATTTTTCAGTTCCAGTAGAGGCATTACTGGAGTATCTCCTCCACCTTTCTTCTTCTGGACTTAAGACTAATTCAGTAAGAGTCCACCTTAATGCCATTGCGGTTTTCCACAAGCCCTTTGATGGACAACCTGTCTCCTCTCAGCCGTTTGTAACACGGTTTATGAGGGGTCTACTCTTAACTAAGTCTCCCATTAAGCCACCACCCATGGCATGGGATTTAAATCTTATGTTTTATGTTTGTTTTATTGCATTTGATATACCGCCCTTCACAAAAAAACAGAGCGGTGTACAATAAGTAAATTACAAAGATGGCCATTGCCAGAAAAGGGAAAAGAAATTACAATATGCAATGCAATGTGTGCCTTTGAGTCAGTCCTGACTCCTGGCGACCCAGAAGCTCCTGGGTTTTCTTGGCAGTGTTGCCGGAAGTAGATTGCCAGGCCTTTCTTCCGAGGCAATGGAGGGTTAAGTGACTTGCCCAAGGCCACAAGGAGTGCTAGTGGGAATTGAACCCTGGTTGCTTGGTTACCAAACCAGTGCTCTAACCACTAGGCTACTCCTCCACTCCAATTACAATATAACAGGACAGAAAATAGAGAAATCAATCATACCAAACTAAACAAGGAATAGGGATATGAGGACAACATAGAAAAATTACACATTAGGGTCAGGGAGGGCAAAGGCAGAGGAAAATAAATGGGTTTTTAGACGAACTTTGAAGGTATGATGGTTTTGCTCCAGCCTGAGGGAAGTGGGTAATGAGTTCCATAGTGCAGGACTAATATAAAAAAAGGCTGAAGTGCAAGTGATTTGCAGATGGGCGCGTGACGGGGAGGGAAGGTGCAAACAATTAATGTGAGCTGAACGGAGATTATGACTGGGGGTGTGAAACTGTAGAAGGTCTGATAAGTATTGTGGGGTGTGAGTGTAAATTACTTGAACAATGGTGAGAATCTTAAAACGAAACTCAACAGGAAGCCAGTGAAATTGAATAAGAAGAGGGGTGATATGGTCCTGACGAGTGGAGTGTGTAAGAAGACGTGCTGCTGTATTCTGGATTTGCCATAATCTGTGGAGTTGTACCTGAGGAATACCTGCTAAGACGGAGTTACAAAAATCTATGTGAGACATGACCAGGGACAGCAGGAGTGTAGTGAGAGCCTGAGGGGTGAGGAAAGGGCGAACAGCACGAATTTGACGAAGAGAGAGGAAAGAGTTTTTAGTGACGTGGGAGATGTGATCACAGAAAGAAAGATCAGAGTTAAGAACCACTCCCAGATAATGAAAAGAAGATGCCAGAGGAATAGGAGAGCCTGAAAGAAATGGGGCCACTGTGGGACGGGGACCACCATGTGTGAACCAGATAGCTATGGTTTTGGTTAAGTTTAAATGTAGACAATTGGATGACAACCAGTTAGCCACATTAAGGAGACAATAGTTGTCACCACCAGGTGGGCAGACTGCCTCCTGGCTAGCAGGTCTGCGTCTGATGGCAATGAAGTAGTTGCTCGACACGAGTGGTTGAAGGCAAAAGGATTTATTTCCCCTCCCGGGGTCGGATTATTCAGATAACACAACACAATATTCAAAATAAATAAGCCATGCTTTCTGGCAAAACATAAAGGAAAGTAGAATAACTTCTTCTTGCTTCAAAGTAAATGGTCAAAGTTAAACATTTAAACTCAGCACATAGTTTCACTATGTGCAAACCAGCAATCTTCCGTTATAGTGTTTTCCTTATACACTAAGCACAGCCTTGACTAACACAGAGATGTTACTTTATCTGATAAAATCAATGTGCAGTCCATTGGGTCAACATTAAATGAACACTCGCTGAGTGTGTCAATGACCATAGGCTCTTGTATGCATTCTGAATTCTCTTTATCCAAATACCTTTGCAAGTTCCCCTGTAACGTGCCGTTACAGTGTCTCTCTGCAGCACTCCCTCTATGGCTGGAATAACAGCTACCGTATTCTCTTGTGTCTGGGAGAGAGGGAAGCCACCATTCAGGGTTCTTATAATCCCACTTCTTGTAGGAGGTTCTACCCCTGGAGAGCTTACTGGTTCTATCTTCAGGCTTAGACAGATAAGATTCTTCTCCCCTCCTAACACCAGGTTTCAGCCTGCGGGGTTTTCTTTGAGGCTTAGGAACTTCTAGGATATCATCCTCAGACATGCACACATCTTCGGGGAAATACCTTTCTCTCTCTGGAGGTGTTAAATGCTCTCTGTTCAGCTCTGTGCTTAAATCCCTCGGCTGGGTGTTAAAGCCCTGCCCCCACCTAGGATTTCCTACACGAGGCTTCTCAGCATTAACCCTGTAGGTATTTCTATTATCCACAAACTTTAGCTTCCCACCAGAATCATTCTTCAGGCTACAGCTTTCTGATACATACAGTTTGTCTTTAGGCTTCCAATCACTCCGGTTGGAACGTTGCCTCTGAGCTCCAAAGGGTTTGCAATCATCAGAACATTCACACCTGTTCTCTGCCCTCACTAGCTGTTTCCTCCTGTAGGACTCTGGGTAGTTTCTGCAGTGAACTCTTCCTGGTTCTGCCTCTGACTCACGTCCTGGGTCATAGTCTGAAACTCCTCCTTCCTCCTCGAGGTCAGCTGGTTCAGGTAAGACAGCCTGTTCTCGCTCTGTCAGTTCTGCCAGTTCTAACTCTGTATTTCCTGCACAGCTCTTATAATGGCTGTAAGCTCTTCCCCTTTCCAGGTGCAAGCTATTAGGAACTGGGGAATGTTTCTCAGCTGAGCGTGTTTTCAAACCTCGTGGCTGAGTTTGTTTTTGTCGTCCCTGACAACAGCTGCTCACATGGCCTGCCTGCCTGTCAGCTTCAGGACTAGAATGCAGTGAATCCTGTGTTTTTAAGGTAGAGAATGGAGCTTCCTCATCACATAGTTAAGGGGAGAAAGATCAGGCTGGAGGGGGACATGTGTGATGGAGAAGAATGAGATCATCGGCGTAGTAATGGGTGGAAATACCAGACTGCTGTACCAAGAGAGCAAGAGGTGCAAGAAAGACATTAAACAGGAGAAGTGCTAGAACTGAACCCTGGGGGACACCACAGAAAAGAGGCACAGGATCAGAAGAACCAGGCAGTGAAGAACTAGGGAGGACTGCAAAAGAACGGTAAAACAGATAGGAGTGAAACCAAAGAAAAACAGTACTGTGAAGACCTGCATCACATAAGTGAGTGAGAAGAAGGGAGTGATCGACAGGGTCAAAGGCCACTGTGAGATCCAAAGAAACCGCCACCGAAATATCACCCCGGTCGTGAGCAACGTGCAACTCATTGAGGAAAGCCAGAAGAACCGTTTCAACGCTGTGGCCCGGACGAAAACCAGATTGACGGGGGTGAAGGAAATTAGTAGAATGGAGATGATGAGACAACTGAGCAGAGACAGCTTTTTCTAAGATTTTCGCAAGGAATGAAAAATTGGAGACAGGGCGATAGTGAGCAGGTACAAGAGGGTCCAGTGGGGGCTTTTTCAGGAGGGGACGACTTAGGGCTTGTTTCCAGGACTGCGGGAAGATGCCAGTGGAAAGGCTGGTATTAATTATGGTGAAAATAGACTAAAGGAGGCCAAGATCAGGAGTGAGAAGCTAAGAGGAGGGTATAGGGTCAAGGGAACAAGTGGTCTTATGAGAAGATGAGAGAGATTTGCTGAGTTCTGTGATGGTCAGTGGGTGAAAGGAAGTCCAGACGTGTGACAAGGGAGACACGGGAGGAGGAGAAGGCGGTAGAGGAGGAGATAGGGGAGGAGGGCAATGTGGCATCGAGTTCCAAAGATCAAGGATTTTGGAGGCAAAAAAAAGAGGCAAGCTGGGAAGAATCAGGGGTAGGAAGAGAGGGCACAGGTTGGGGACCAGTTTGAAGTGCAGTAAGAGACCTGATGACAGAATATAAATGGCGGGAAGGATTTGAGGCAGAAGAAATTGTAGAGGAAAAGTAGGATTGTTTAGCTAAGTGAACCTGGGTGCGGTAGTGAGTGTGCCTTTCCTTAAAAAACTGTAACAAGGAAGGACAGCGGGATCTCCTCCAAAAGCGCTCTGCCCGGCGCATTTGTGACTGGAGAAAACGGAGACCAGAGTGGAACCAGGGTTGGGAGGGGTGATGATGAGAGAAACAGGGCTGTAAGGGTTCCACCTGACCAGTGCAGTTGAGAGACAAAAGGTCCAGTGGGAAACTTGTGAGTCAGGAAAGAGAAGAAAAGTCAGTGGGAAAGATTTCTTCAGCGGCGGGAAACTGCTGGATAGTGAGAGGAGTAAGGTGACGGAAAAACTGAGCAGGGACTGAAGGTGGATCAGCCGCTAAAGAGGTAGGGAAAACAGAAGGCGGGGGCTGAATGGAGCAGTGGAAAGTTAGGCAATAATGGTCAGTCCAGGGCAGTGGTGTGGAACATAAAGAGTTAAACAAGAGGCTGGAGGTGGTGGGAGAGATAACTAGATCAAGGGTATGACCAGCCATGTGGGTGGGCACAGACACATTCTGGGAGAGAGAGAGATCATGTAGAAAAGAGACAAACGCATGCTCTCTAGAGAAAGAGGGGGCGTCGATGCAGATTCAGATCACCGGTAATCACCAAACTAGGAAACTGTAGTGCAAGATCGGAGATGGTTAAAAGAAGCGAATCCCATAAATGAAGACAAAGAGATGGGGGGAATAGACAACCAAGGCATGAAGTGGGGATGTAAGCTGAAGACAGAGAAGGAGGGATTCAGGGTAGTGCAACAGGGGAGTGGAAACCTCAACGAAAGGAAGGGAAGAGCGACAAAGAGCTGCGATGCCCGTACAACGAATACAAGGAACAGAGGCAGCCGCAAACCCAGGGGTTAGACAGCGTGCGAGGAGAGTGTCCTCCCCCTCTTGAAGCCAAGTCTCCGAGAGCAGAAGGAGATCCAGAGATTCCTGGATGAGGAGATCCAGAACCAAAAGAGTTTTGGATCGCACAGAGCGGTAATTAACAAGCCCAACTTTCAGTAGGAGAGAATGTGTGGCAGAAGCGGAGGAGTGAAGATGGACAAGCAGGGGAGGAGGTTCTCCAGACAACGGGACGGAAGCCTCAGGAAATTGAGAGGAGGTTGAATGGGGAGGACTGTTTCCTTATAATATTGGAATGAGGGCCATGGAGGATCCAGAGATAAGCTAACAGGAGTAGATTCAGAACTGGAAGTGATGGAATTGGTTCCTACCCGAAGTTGGGGAGATTGGCAATAAATGGAGAGTGGAACAATCAGGCTAAGGAAAAGCAGAAGGGCTAAACTGCGATCTGGGACTATTATCTGCACCTCTGGAGCCGTGCCCCTTAGGTGCGCGCCACGGCAACAAGCGCCGCAGATGCTGTGCTTTTATACTTGAGCTGAATCAGGTTACCTTGCCGAGCGCGGCCGCATTACATCCGGGGGGGGTGGGCGGAGCCAGAGACAGACTGGGTTGAATGAACCTACTAGGAAACAGACACAGGGATTGCAGTAACACTTCCAAAACAAAGCAAAACAGCATGGAAATACAGGAAAGAGACGCCACAGGCGCTGTGCTTTTATGCTTGAGCTGAATCAGGTTACCTTGCCGAGTGCGGCTGCATCACATCCAGGGGGCGGAGCCAGAGACAGACTGGGTTGAATGAACCTTGCCGAGCGTGGCCGCGTCACGTCCGGGGGGGCGGAGACAGACTAGGTTGAATGAACCAGCTTGCCGAGCACAGCCACGTCATGTCCGGGGGGCGGAGCAAGAGACAGACTGGGTTGAATGAACCTGCTTGTCGAGCATGGCCGCATCACGTCCAGGGGGGCGGAGCCAGAGACAGACTGGGTTGAATGAACCTTGCATAATAAGATTGAATATTTGAAGAATAATGCTAGAGCTAAAAATCTGAGATTTTTAAATTTTCCTGTTATCCGCCTGCTCTCCCCCTTTGAGCTTTTGAAGAAGTATATGAGAGATATCTTGAATTTTTCCGCTTTTGAAGAATCTCTGATAGTTTCTTTATATTATGGCCCTCGGAGTTCTTTTCAGCTGTCTTTGGAGGGTGAGGCAGAGGAACAAAATGTGGATGATCTGGAGCTGACTCCATTTTTAGAATCATCTCTGGAGACGGTCCACATAAGGGCAACTCTTGTAGTCACTTTAAGACAGAAGCAGATGTCAGCCATATTGAAATTATATTTTCCTAAGAAAACTGTCCATTTTTGTGGATATCCCTTAAATATTTTTCCTGATGTGGTTTGATCTACTCAGCTTTGCAGGAAAGCTTTTTTGCAATTAAAACCTAAAGTTCTGGCTATTGGAGGGACTTTCTTTTTGAAGTTTCCTTGTAAATGTGTTATATTGTATTCTGGTTTGAAATATGTGTTTACAGATGTATCTCATTTAGAGACTTTTCTTCTAGATAAGTGTTAGGTACTGATTTGGGATAGTTAAAAGGGGTTTTGGTTTACTTTCCGGGTTAACTCAGGCCTCTGATGTTCTGCTTGATGTGGACTAGTAGGCTTAATTTCTAATGTGTTTTTTTTTTTATGAGTTTCTTGTTCTTTTGATTGTACTGTAAGATGCTGTTCCTTTCTTTTTTCTTGTATATGTATGCAAGTAAATGCATAATAAAAAAAAAATTGCACAGAATTCACCAATGGGGTAGTATTTAAAAACCACAAAAAACTAAGCTGTTCTTCAAGTGAACTTGAAACTTTTAGGTAGCTCTAACCCACCAGATGTACTCATTAAATACTTAACACATAAATAATCTCGGAAAAGGTCTGATAACCCTTTTGCTTTGCCTTGATTAGTTATCTAGAAAGTTAGACTTGTTAGTAGAATTGGAAAAGCCCTGGGAGTGACCACAATTGGAAAAATCACAGATGGCATGATCTATGCTGCTTGGATAGGATGTCGTCAGTGAAGTCACACAGCAAGAACCAATCCAGTCCTCTTGCACATTGAGATAATTGTTGATTTTGTTCTGATCATGGTTGCTTCTAGGAGTTTGGGGGTAGTTGTTTACAGTTTCCATATAAACTAATGAATGTGCCACGGGCAATGAAGATTGTTTGGACTACTTAAGAAAATATTTTGCAACCACAAGCTTCTCGGGGGGGGGGGGTGGGTAGCTCTTCTTGGGTGCAACCCTATTTCTCTGTTGGCAAGAAAATTGTTTTGTACTTAAATATACATAACTCTAAATTAATGTGCAGAGTTTAATTTAAGATTTATTTATTTGCATTATTTTATATACTGTCCTTCACATGGCATCAAGGCGAGATATATAAATAGGATAAAATACTAAATAGCAATGTGATAAGATACATAAGACATAATGGGCTAGCACCAATAATATCAAACCAAAAGACATTTGCCGAACATTAATGAAGGAGGGGGAGAGGGGGTGGAAAAACCCCCAGTCCAAGCAATCCAGAAGCTCCGCCACCAGTTGAAATGGTATAAGATCAAAGAAAACCCAATTGAATAAGATCTGACAGAACCTTATTGAACAGCCAGGTGTTTACTCCTTTTTTTAAAATTTCCTCTGACAATTCAGTCCTAATATCTACAGGGTGAGTAAGCATGGAGAGCATATTGGATGATAAGGGACTAAACAAGAGGCTAGGTAAAATGGTAGACTGGTATAAAAGACTCTGTGCAATCATTAGGATCTTAAAATGAAAACTATTTCACTTATAACCAGTGCTGATCAAAAAGAAAGGGGGAGACATGATCTCTTGGATGGTTTCTAAAGTTCTCCAGGACCAAGCAGGAAGTCAGTCCTCACATATGGGTGACGTCGGCACCGACGGAGCCCTCGTGCGGAGCATTTCCCCAGCTTTCAAAGAAAACCTTTGGGAATTGCAGCGCGCATGCGCGGTCCCCTTCCCGCCCAAGGGTGCCATCTTGCTCAGTCTTCTTTTTTCCGCGGAGCCCGACGGACGTATTTCGTTTTTCGCCGAGGAAAAAGTTGATTTCCCTGTTTTTGTTCTTCTCCTTCGGTTCGACGCCGTATCCTTTTCCCGCCTGGGCCCGATACGCCGGTATCGAGCCCACTCTCTCTTTTTCGGTTTTTGTCATTCATGACTAAGGTTCATGCCATTTTTTCTTTTTTCACTGGCAGCCCTGTCTTTTGACCTCGCAGGGGCCCTTTTTCCCCCGATGGCTACCAGCGGGTTTAGAAAGTGTGTCCGGTGTAAGAAACTTATGTCTCTTACCGACACACATGACTGCCTCCGCTGCCTCGGACCCAATCATGACCCGATGATCTGTGGTCTGTGTGGCAAAATGTCCTCGAAGGCGTTGAGGAATCGGCAGCACCAGAAGGATAGGATCTTCTCTGACTCTGCGTCCGGACCTCGTCAGAGGCCTCGACGTCTCGGGACTCTGGCCCCGAGCAGCGTCGGGGTTCCTCTGAGCGGGGGTCTCCTTTGCGGGAACAGCGCAGGAAGAAGAAACCCACGAGGGCGGCATCGGTGGACGCTCCTGGTTCCTCGAGAGCCAGGTTGCATAGCCCCGATAGCTGTCCCGGGTCTTCGGAGTCGGAGAGGCCTGCCAAGCAACCTCGTATCGAGATGGAGTCTCCTGGACACGTGAGTGCTGTAGTCCTCGTGGACTCTCCTCCAGGGGAGCCGACGTCGGTCCCCGAGTCGGGGGCTGATGGGTCTCCTGAGCTCGGACTCAGGTTGACGGCCTTGGAGAGCAGCCTTGCTGCCTTCATGGAACAGCAGCGGGCATTGATCGCCGGTCTCACCGGTGCATCTGCCCCGACCACCGAGACATTGACGTCCAAGTCGACCCCGGAGGCCGAGCCGATCCTCGAGTCCATGCGGGCTCGAGTCGATCCTCGGCCACAGTCTTCCTCAGCCTCCCGTTCAGGACCAAGGTCGTCGACGCCGGTACCCTCGGCGTCGGGGCGGAGGGCATCGGTGCCCGCCCGACCGGAGCCGCTCGATACCTCCTCCGAGGAGTCGGGCAGGGAGACGGAGGACGAAGAGTCACCCAACACCTATTGGACTCGGTGTGTCCCATCGGACTCGCCGGAGTCCGAACCTCGGAGACGATCCCCACCGGAGGATACCCGATTCTCGGACTTCGTGCGGGATATGGCCAAGGCCTTGGCCTTCCCCTCGGATCCCGAGGAGGAGCCGAGGAGCTCGAGGCCCTCGTATGACTCTCCCCCGAAGGAGGCCTTTACTGTACCGGTTCCTCCGATGCTGGAGCGGCTGCTCTTCCGCATGTGGGAGACCCTGGCCTCGACGCCGGTGTTGAGCAAGCGGGTCGATTCCATCTATCGAGTCCGCAAGAGCCCCGGGTTCCAAAAGGCACAATTACCGCACCACCCCATGGTTGTGGAATCGGCCATGCATCGACTGAAAAGTCAGAAGATGCATTCCTTGGTGCCTCCCGGCCGGGAGGCCCGGAGCCTGGATGCCCTCGGTAAGAAGTGCTTCCAGGGCTCTATGCTTGCTTGCCGTGTCCAGACATACCAGCTCTACATGGGCATGTATCTCCGAGACCTGGCAAAGGAGATTGCCGGGTTCTCTGCTGGTCTCTCCGAGGAACCTTTGCAGAGGTTCCAGGCCTTGTCCACTGGTATTCGAGAGTGCTTGAAGTTTATCTCTCGAGCAGCCTACGATAGCTTCGATGCTTCGGCCCGAGTAGCCGGGGCCGACATCGGTGCCCACCAACAGGCTTGGCTACAGTCATCCGATCTCGAGCCATGGGTACAGGACAAGTTGGTCGATGTCCCCTGCCGAGGTGAAAACCTCTTTGGCAAGCCCATGGCTGAAAAGGCTGCAGAACTCGAGACCGAGACTCTGACCCGGACTAGGCTGTCCAGAAAAACCTCTGCCCCCAAAAAGACCTTTTACCCGATGAAGTCATCTGCCTATAAACAATACCCTCATTATCAGGCCTCTGCAGCTCCCCAACAGGGTCAGCAGGGCAGGGTCATGGGCCCCGTAGGCAGAAGGCCCCCAAGCCACCAACACCGGCCCCTGCTCAGCAGGGTGGGGGTTTTTGACTCAGAAGGCATAGCCTCTTCTCCTCAGCTGGCTCACATCAGCACAGGAGGCCGGCTGGCCCACTTTGCCCACAGGTGGTCAGCCGTCACATCAGATACCTGGGTGCTCCATATAGTCCAAAAGGGCTATCTTCTCCATTTTCACCAGGTACCTCCCTCCTATTTTCCAGGGGAGCCTCCAAGACTCCCTCTGCACAGGGACCTACTCCTTCAGGAGTTAGCAAGTCTGCTAAAGGAACAGGCTGTGGAACCGGTGCCCCACCACCTGAGAGGTCACGGCTTTTATTCCAGGTACTTTTTGGTACCAAAAAGAACAGGAGGCCTCAGACCCATCCTAGACTTGCGCAACCTCAACAAGTTCCTGGAGAGGGAAAAGTTCAAGATGCTTACCCTTGGAATCCTGCTGCCCTACCTCCAGCAGGGAGATTGGCTATGCTCCTTAGATCTAAAGGATGCTTATACTCACATCCTTATTCATCCAGACCACAGGCAATATCTCAGATTTGATGTGGGGGGAAACCACTACCAGTACAGAGTACTACCCTTTGGCCTAACCTCCGCTCCCAGGGTGTTCACCAAGTGCCTGGCGGTGGTGGCGGCCTACCTGAGGCTTCAAGGTCTTTTTGTGTTTCCATACCTGGACGACTGGCTCATAAGGGGCTCTGCTTCAGCACTTGGGGTTTGTCATAAACTTCGCAAAGTCCACTTTGCTCCTGTCCCAGAACTTAGAATTCATAGGAGCAAGGCTGGACACTCTTCAGGCAAAGGCTTTTCTGCCAATGGACAGAGCCCACAGGTTGATGGATCAAGCCAGGCAGTTTCACTGCAATTCCCCTGGTCTCTGCCAGGCAATTCCTGAGACTTCTCGGCCATATGGCTTCCACGGTTCATGTAACCCCCAATTCCCGCCTGCACATGCGGCCTGCTCAGTGGAGCCTTCGAACTCAGTGGCATCAAGCCACAGGGAGCCTTGCAGACTCAGTAAGAATATCCGCCCTGCTCGTCTCCTCTCTGCAATGGTGGCTTCATCTTCCGAATCTGGTACTCGGAGTGGGTTTTCAATCCCCTCTGCATTCTCAAGTGCTGACGACAGATGCTTCTCTTCTAGGTTGGGGAGCCCATTGCCGAGGGGCATGTACTCAGGGTCTCTGGACCCCTTGGGAGGCTGCTCAGCAGATAAACTTCCTGGAGCTACGAGTGATACGCTTAGCTCTGAGAGCCTTCTCCCACCTCACATCTCACCAGTCTGTACTGGTCCAGACGGACAATCAAGTTGCCATGTTCTACGTGAACAAACAAGGAGGCACAGGCTCCTTCCTTCTCTGTCAGGAGGCACAACGGCTGTGCTCTTGGGCCGTCAATCACGGAATCTTCCTCAAGGCTGTCTACCTCCCAGGTCAAGAAAATTACCTGGTGGACAGACTGAGCATGATCCTGCAACCACACGAATGGAGATTGAATCCGTTGGTGGTTCAACAGATCTTTCTCAGGTGGGGCCTCCCCACCATGGATCTTTTCGCCAGTCCTCTGAACCGGCAACTCCCGAGATTCTGTTCCAGACAACCACATCCTCTCAGAGTAGCAGCGGATGCGTTTCTGATTCCGTGGTCCCAAGGCCTACTGTATGCGTTTCCTCCCACGCCACTAGTGTCCCGTACACTGTTCAAAGTCCTCAAGGACGGGGCCTCAATGATTCTGATAGCCCCCAGGTGGCCGAGGCAACCGTGGTTCCCACTTCTGCTGCAACTGGCGGTGGACACTCCTCTTCCTCTGGGGATTCAACAGGGATCTCTCTTGCACCCCAATCTCCAGTCCCTTCATCTGATGGCCTGGCTGCTGAAAGGGTAGTCCTCGCTCCCCTACTACTGCCTAGAGAGGTGGAAGACGTAGTCTTAGCCTCTAGACGGCAATCCACCAGGAAATCCTTAAGTGGCGTAGATTCTCCGCATGGTGTGCTCAGCACAGCGAGAAACCCTTCTCGTGCTTGGTAGCGGTAGTATTGCAATATTTGCTTTACCTCTCCAATCTAGGCCTTAAGTCCAACTCTGTCAGGGTTCACCTCAGTGCTCTCTCACCGCACCACTCGCCGGTGGACGGAAGGCCTCTTTCCAACCACCCTTTGGTGGCTCGTTTTCTCAGAGGCCGCCTCCTGCTTAAGCCTCCTTTACGTCCACCAGCCCCTGAGTGGGATCTGAATGTGGTCTTACAGCGGATTACTTGTCCGCCATTTGAACCTATGGCTACCTGCCCTCTCCTGGAAAATCTTGTTTCTGGTAGCTCTTACCTCTGCTAGGCGAGTAAGTGAACTTTAGGCACTAGTGTCTGATCCCCCTTACACTAGGTTCTACAGGAATAGGGTAGTCTTATGGACTCACCCGAAGTTTCTTCCTAAGGTTGTCTCCCCTTTTCACCTCAATCAGGAGGTGGTTCTTCCGACCTTCTTTCCCAGGCCGCATGCCAACCGGGCTGAGATGGTCCTGCATACCCTGGAAAGTAGGAGGGCGTTATCCTTCTACCTTGACCGTACGCGGGAGCATCGGAGGGCTGTTCAGCTCTTCGTTTCTTTTGACCCCAATAAGGTGGGGCTACCTGTCTCCAAGCGTACTTTGTCCATATGGGTCGCTGACTGTATCGCCTGGGCTTATGGGGCAGCCGGCCTCTCGTTGGAGGGTCGAGTCACGGCTCATCGTGTCAGGGCGAAGGCTGCGTCAGTGGCTCATCTCCGCTCTGTTCCTTTGGCAGACATCTGCCGGGCCGCTACTTGGTCTTCAAGCCAGACTTTTGCGGCCTATTACTGCCTTGAGAGGGAGTCCCGCAGGGACAGTGCTTTTGGATAGGCAGTACTCCATAATCTCTTTGGGGTTTAGGCAACTCCTACCCTCCGGCCCTGGTGTTGGGCTACCGGTCGGGGACGTTCTCAGAGAAGATTCCTTCCTTACGTATTGACGAGTTAGAGGGAGCTCAGTTTTTTCAGCTTGAGGTCTCCGGTAGCCTTAAGCTGGGGCGTCCCATATGTGAGGACTGACTTCCTGCTTGGTCCTGGAGAAAGAGTAGTTACTCACCTGTAACAGGTGTTCTCCAGGAACAGCAGGAATCAGTCCTCACAACCCTCCCTCCTCCCCTTGGAGTTGCAGTCATATGATTTATTTTGCTAATTTTTTTGCTGTCTTTTAGCTATGTCGTCAGACTAAGCAAGATGGCACCCTTGGGCGGGAAGGGGATCGCGCATGCGCGCTGCAATTCCCAAAGGCTTTCTTTGAAAGTTGGGGAAATGCTCCGTACAAGGGCTCCGTCGGCGCCAACGTCACCCATATGTGAGGACTGATTCCTGCTGCTCCTGGAGAACACCTGTTACAGGTGAGTAACTACTCTTACTGGTTTCTAAAGTACTGAGATATTGGAACATTTGAAACATCTGAAAAGATTGTTGACCTGGCATAATCCTGCCTGTGTATTATGTTTTGGGTCTGCCCATATGCTTATGATTCCAACTTTGACAATAGCAAAGTTGGCAAAACAAGATCTGTGGCCTTTTGTATAGCTGTGCCTTGTCTGTGTGACCTTACTGCCTAATTAAGAGCCAAAGTTGATGAGAAAACATTTCAGAAAAATGTTTAAGGTATCTTTTGATGATTAATTTTCTAATTGAGCTGCAGTAGATTGTTGTTTATAGGAGTAAACAGTTTAGCAATCAAATTTTCCAAATTATTTTGTTACAAGATTAGTTTATGTATTTTTTATTGTAAATCACATAGCATGGTATGATGTTAGTTTTGTGATGTATAATAAGTTTCAAATAAATAAATATCTTTGCTGCCTCTCTCATAGCAAGCTCATATTCCCAGCTCTATCATGGTGATCTTGGAAGCCAGCAGCAAGCAGGAAGTGCAAGCAGAAGATCTGTCGCTGATGGAAGAGGTGAGATCTGCATGCTTGTGGAGAGAAGGCAAGGACCCATGGCTTCTTCCCTCATGTTAGAAAGCAGCAGAGTTCTTTACAAACACAGACATGGAAGGGGAGGCACTGATAGACCTGGGGGAGAGGGAAACAGATGAATGCAGATATATCTCAAAGATGTGAAACTGGGCAAGCCAGATTCCCTGCTACTACCATAGAAACTTGTACTGTTGCTGCCCCTGTGGTGGTAGTTCTGTGGTAGGAATAATGTGTATATGTGTGTGGAGGAAGTATGTGAGGGAATCTTGCACCATTGTTGCCATTGTGGTACCTGTTCTGTGGTGGGCCATGTATATGTGAGGAAAGCTTGCACTTCTGCTATATAGTTTATTAAAATGTTGATAACAACTTTAACCTACTTGGATCAACTATCAATAAAGAAACGACAAGCAGTCAAGAAATCAGACGATGCATTTCTCTTAGCAAAATGGCTATGAAGGAACTAGACAAGATTCTCAAAAGCAGAGATGTCTCTCTCCATACAAAGATTCAACTTGTTCAAGCCATGGTATTTTCAATAATGTCATGGCTGCAAAAGTTGGACAGTGAAAAAGATAGGAAGAAAATGTATGCCTTTGAATTATGGTACTAGTGAACAATACTGTGTATACAATGGACTGCCCGAAGAACAAACCAGTCAGTACTAGAGGAGATCTAACTTCTTTAGAAGTTCAGCTAACAAGACTTTGACTTGATGTATTTTGGACATATCATGTGAAGAAAGAGATCATTAGAGAAAGACATCATGCTCGGCAAGGTAGAAGGTCAGTGCAAAAGAGGAAGGCCAGCAATGAGATGGATCGATACAATAACAGCAACTATGGGTCCCACTTATCAACAATGAGCCGCCTGACTGAAGACCGAATACAGTTTAGGACAACTATTCAGAGTGTCTCCATGAGTCGACACAGACTTGACGCCACGTAACAAAAACCCTTCAAAGATAAAGTGGTTTAGAATTTAAAAAATAGCTGTTCGATACTTTTTCTATGGTAGGAACATTCTCCTCAGACACCAAGGATAATGCAGCCATATTGTAGATGACTTCATCTGATGGCTCTCTGTCCAGACCTCGGCTTCTTCAAAGCCAAGAACCAATCAAACTTACTCCCCCCTCTCTTAAGTTAACATCATCTGCTTATTTAAGTCTGACATGCACTGCTCTCTTTCTTTCTCACAAGAAAATATTAAAATATTTAAACCCATGGATATGGACAGTATTGCAGTAAACAATCAACGCAAAGGACCCATAGAGATACCTGCGGTTACCACTGCTCGATTTGTTTGTTTATTTGAACTTGATAGACCACCCTTCACTGACACGGCAGGCCGGTATGCAAAATTAAAACATAAATTAAAAAACAAAAGATAGAAAAGAACCTCATTTCTTAACAGGAAAGGTCAAAAACACTCATATCAGGGAAATGGAGGGGAGGAAGGTAAGAAGGCAGGGGGAGGGGGGGACATTAAAGAGGATAGTAACCATGATCATGAGTTTGGTAGATCGTGTAGTATTGAAAAGATGTGTTTTTAGGAGGATTTTGAACTTGGCATATGAGGGTTCGAGTCAGAGAGCTGGAGGGAGTGAATTCCAGGAGGCAAAAGCAAGGAAATAAAAAGCTGAGGAATGAGTAGATATTAACCGAACCTGAGAAGTGGAGGGAAGGTGTAAGTGATCAGCATGGATATTGTGAAGGATTTGATGGGGTGAGTGAAGGTTCAGAGAGATAGTGGGGTGAACCAAAGTGACGTGCACGATGAACCAAAGTAAGAAGTTTGTATTGGGAATGATACTTAATAGGGAGACAATGATATCGGACCAGAAAGTGGGTAACGTTCAAAGTGAGAGGCATGAGTGAGGATACAGACTGAAGTATTTTGAATGAGCTGGAGCCGATGGAGTTGGTACTGAGGAAGGCCTAGAAAAACAATATTTCAGTAATCCAGTCTGGTTGTTACAAGTGTGAGTAGAAGGGGTAGTCAGGGACATGGGGGAAAGAAAAGGGCAGACAGCACGGATCTGATGGAGTGCAAGAAAAGAATGACGAACTAGAGAGGAAAGGTGTGCACGAAAAGTTAGTAAGTTAAAAAGTCTTCCAAGTGCTCAAGGACCATCTCCATAATGGACATGCCTAATGGGTGTCTCCAGTGCTTGGGACCCAATGATGAGCTGTCATCATGTAAATTGTGCTTGTAGGTGACAAAAAGAGGACTGAGGTGTCGAAAGAAACAGCACAACATCCTTTTTGGCGCATCTTAAGTCCAATCCATCAGCAGCATCAGTCTCTATGGCTAGAAAGGCTTCATTGGAGGCTAGCAGTGCATCAACATCAAGGAACCCTGGAACCCACTTGGAGCTGTAGATTTCTGGAGCATCGACCATCTCTCAGTCTGAAGGTGAAGAAGGATTTGTCTTAGTCTTCAACACCAAAGTGAAAGGATGCCAAACATCGGACAGATGCCTTGATGCATGGCCATCGAAGCCCTGTGAGGCATGATGTTAAGAGGATTCTTAAGAGCACCCCTCTAATCTGCCCTGAAGGGAGGAGAGCTCAACCCCCAAGGCATCAGAGGGACAGCGACAGCCTACAGATAGCCGAGATTAGTCTGCCGATACCCCATCTCAGATTTCAGGAACATTGACCGATGCTGCTGTAGTCCCACTGCCTTTGGAGATGTCAAAACTGGAGAGATGCCTTTTGAAGGCAGTCGAGGACACAATTATGATGCTCTTCTCCATGCAGCACCTCAATGCCTCTATGAGGGCTGCATTGGCACCTACAACCATTCAATCTATCCTTGAGAAACATAAAGTGCCTGCGGCAGAGGCATCTGCATCTGGGACATTAAAGAGCCCCGACCCCGAAGCCTTTCCAACAATATCACTCTCTAGTGCATTGGGGTCCAATACGGTCCCAGCTTGCAGAAAGTCATCAGTGCTTCAACACCCCTGGAGGAGCACCCAATCCCCAAAGGGAAAGAGTCATCCAGGCCAAGACTCAGAAGTACTTTGACTTCCTCTCTGAGTCTTAATTAGAAGGCTGGGTCAGGGATGAGGAATCTGAAGGTCTGTTGGAGGATAAATCCACAGCATTCCTCTCTGACCCTCCTGAGGATGACAGTCCATGATTTTGTAAGGAATATGGCTAAGGCCATACCATTTTCTTTGGAGACCAAAGATGAGCCTAGGGCAGAGGAATTGGAGATCCTCCAATACTCCTCCACCCCCAAAGAAGCAGCGACAGTGCCCGTGCACCGCATCCTTCAGAGGTCCAAATGTTCAATGACTTACTCCTTGGAGCCCCCAGGGAAGGAGGCTTGGACATTCGATTCTTTTGGGAGGATAGTATTTGAGTTTTGGACCTTTTGAGGGTGGATTCGACTACCAAAGAGTGGTGTGGCAGCTGGGGCTTCTCAAATCCGTGAGCCTTTGGAACTCTGTTCATAAAGACAAACTTTCTACTGACTGAAAGTACAGAGAGGAGTGGGGGACTCCCACATTCTCATCTGTACTCTCTGAAGGATGCGGTGCATGGGCACTGTCGCTGCTTTTTTGGGGGGAGGTGCTGTTTTTCGATAAAGCCAGCCTTCTCCTTGACTTTATCTCTGACGAGATTCTCTCCATGGTATACAATATGTCAGCAAGCTTGTCCTCAACTGAATACTGGAGGTTTGAAACTCGGAGCCAGGCTAGTCTCCAGGAATTAATGTCTGCTGTAGAAGCTCTCAGTTCTGTATCAAAGATGTCATTGGTCACCCAGACCATGAATTTTGAGCAGTCTTTTCCATGCTTCACCAGGAATGATGCTGCTTCAATTTCTCTTGGGACATATCACTCGAAAGGTCACCTCGCCTGAATGGCCTCTTACCCAGCTGTCCATGAGAATGTACTTGAAGGATATCATGCTTAGCCTTCTTGATATGTCCCATGGAGAGAATCTCGTCAGAGATAAAATCAATGAGAAGGCTGGCTTTATCGAAAAACAGCAAATGCAGAGGGGGTCATCCTACCTGCAGTGACTATGGTTACAGAAAGGAGCAGGTCACACCACGTTGTAGGATGTAGCAGGGAGCTTGATTAGTATCCTTGAGGTCACGCTACACGTGTTTTGGCTCGAAGCCTTCCTCAAGGGATATTGACCTCTCCACAAACTGTCAATTACATAAAACAGAAAAATACATTAAAAAGCATTTACACAAATGTAATCATAAAACACTAAATTGTATAAAATAAAACAATGTAATAAAGCCAAAATTACCAAGGATATAAAGAATCATTAATGATGATAACATAAAGAGATATCTCATAAACATAATGCAGAACACTAAAAATGATGAGGGGTAAAATATATATATGTGTGTGTGCATATAAAAAAATATATTTATATATATGTGTGTGTATATAAATATATAAATAAATTCAAATCTAAAGAGACTAACAAGAAGGCAAAGCTAACTGTTAAAGTGCAAATACAAAAATTAAAAGCTATAGGAGGAGGATGTCTTAAAATTCCAGTTGTAACAAATAACAACTCTCCTACATCATGGAGACATATATACACTCCTGACTGCAAAGACAATTTTCAGGACTTACGAGTCAAATTGGATGCATCTAGAGTTAGCCATAGGGACTGTGTAGCTCCAGCCTACTGAATATATAAAAGTAACATTGAGGCACCCTATATAATTCAATTATATAATCACACCACTAATTTGCAAACAATATTCCAAAAATACACAATGCAAAAATTATTTAAGTGTAAAAAACATACTAATACATTCACCATATGTAAATACATATTTCAAAAAAATGTTTTTCTCTAGTGTGTATTAATAACCATTATTCAACAGTATATATTCATTATATCATGACATAAAATTATTTAAATTACACATACATTTATTGATTTTTTTTATATACATCATCACATAGAAACTATTAAATCTCTAAAAACTTTTTATCAAAATACATATAACACAAGTTTACATATAATCACTTGCTATTTCATGTAATACTAACAAAAGTCCCCTTATGTAAAATCGAATTACCTATCATCAGCAACATCACCATATCTCCAATACAATTTTGTCATAATGGATGGTTGTATATCATTCATAAATACATATAAACAAACATTTCATGTACTATTCTTTTATACATCTCATAATCTTATAAATTTCATGAATCTCTATATCCCATTCACTTCTTCATATCACACAACACTCACACACACAACTCCCTCTCTTTCAAATTACACATGGCTCACGTGTCTGTGGCTCACTATCCAAATTTCCAAATCACTTCCCCGCAGCCCAACTGTTAATCGAGGCAAAACTGTTAATCGTGGCAAAGTGTAAAAACGAAACGACTGTTCTTATTGCCGTAGCTCAATCAAGTAGTATTTATTTGTTTGTTTGGTTTTATATACCGTGCTTTTTCAGATCAGTGCGGTTTACATATAACAACAACAGTAACTGGTTTGCATATACCAGGTAACAGGCTACATGGAACAAATTTACATCAAATTGTTATTAACATGAACCGTTAACGGTAAACATTAGAAAACATTAACAGGGTTTGTGTAGAACAGTCTAACTTGGGTAGGATACATAGGAGAACAGATATATCCTAATGTTGAGGAAGGTAGCTATAAGTTAGCTATAAGAGTATGCTAAAGGCGTAAAAACTAGTTCTCTGTACGATTTCACTTGTGTTGATCACAAAATGTCTGCCCTTTCGACTGACTTCACCAACAATTTCATCATGTTGTCTCACAGACCCCAACTAAAAAATATACACAAAACTCATTATAATGCACTCTATTTAAAAAATGTAAATACATCACAGCTCACATCCAAACGTTACTTTGCTATACCTATAGAGTCTGATAACTTTACCTCTGAGGCTGTGAAAACATATTTCACGGGCGACCTGGCTTCGATGGAATAAGTGCTATTAGAAACACATAGATTAAACTCCAAACACCTCCACTTTCACTATATGTCAAAGCCTCTCAAAAACGCCGTGTAGATAAGTTTTGCCGGGAACCGGCTTCTTCAGGGACTTCCTCACTACATACCCAAACAAGATAAAATCACAAACCAAATTTGCAAAAACATACAGAAACCTTAATATTTCAAAAAACACTAAAAACAAACCCAAAAAAGAAAGACTGACCTTTGATAAACCATCACTCATTTGTAACGTGCAGTTCTTCTTGACGAAAAAGCTTCACTAAAAAACGCTAACGCATGCGCTGTTATAACAGGATCACATCCAATCACCAATCAGTAAAATCAATGCCACTCAGTTTGGGAATTTAACCCATGTGGTTCTACACTCTTCCAACGAAAAATGAATTGTTATATAATATAATACAGCATGAGGATTGTGAATCATTAAGTATATGAATAATAATATCCAACAAGTTAATGGTTATCCACCCCTTAACTTTATATCTTATAATTGGACTGACCGCCTTAACTCAGCCTGCTGACTTTTATCGAACCTAAACTTCTAGGACTTTTGGACTTAGCAAAATTAGTTAAGGTGTATACGTTTTCCAGGAATAAGCAGGAAGTCAGCCCTCACATATGGGTGATGTTGGCACCGACAGAGCCCCCGTGGAAGCATCTCCCCAACTTCCAAAGAAAGCCTTTGGGAGATTCCACCACACATTTATGGTCCCCTTTCCGCCCAAGGGTGCCATCTTACTCAGTCTCCCTTTTTTTGCGGAGCCCAACACATCCATCGTCTTTCCCCTGAAAAAAGTTGATATTTTTATGCATCAAACTGCCTTTCTTTCTCTGGTTATTAGCAGTCCCTTTCCCGCCTCGGAGCCCTATTGCCTTAGCTTCTAGTCTCAAAACTATTTTTCATTTTTTCTTCCAGCACGGTTTTGTGCCTTTTTCTAACCGCTGGCTGCGTCGAGGGTCTTCGACCTTGCAGGAGTCCTTTTTGCCCCAATGGACAGTGGGTTCAAAAAGTGTGATCAGTGTGCAAAGAACATGTCCCTAACTGATACACATGACTGCTGCCTCCGGTGTCTAGGTGCCGACAATGACCCAGAGGTTTGTGCCCTATGCAAAAAGATGTCTGCCGAGGCCATCCAAAGTCATCAGCAGAAGCAAGACAACATCTTCCATAGGTCAGATTCTGCCCCGGTGTCCCCAGTAACCTCGTGCTCAAAGGCTCCACACAGATCCTCGGTTGGGCATGCGGACACTCTGACAAGGGTTCTCCGGATCATGAACACAAGAAGAAGAAATTCTCGAGGACCTCATCCTAGTAATCGAACATACACGGCAAGTCCTGTGCCAGGTCCCACAGTCCCCAGAGGGTGTCGGAGCGGGGGCAGCTGGCGAAGGTGCCCAGAACAGATGCCAAGCCTCCGGTGACAGATCACGGACCACTGAGGCATGTTCCTTCGAAGACTCCCTCGCCTCTCAGACCCAGTAACCCTGATGTCTGCGTCAAAGGCTGCAACTCCTGAGTGAGAAGCCAGGATGGCATTGGAACACAGTATCACTGCCTTCCTTGCCTTGCAGCAAACGGCGATGCCTGGCCCTGCCGGTGCTTGCAGAGAGACTGCAGGGACCTCGATATCAAGGATGCTTCGAGCTGATCCTCAGCGAGGGTCTCGATCCAGCTCCCATTCCTCAGGAGCGAGATCCTCCCTGGCAAGCCCTTGTGGCTCTAGCCAAGCAGCCGTCGTGGGTCACCGAAGACCCCACCCAAGCCCGATGCCTCAGGAGCCATCTGGCATAGAGTCCTCAACCGACTACTTGGACTGGGAGACAGCGTTAGAGGATCCCCCCCAGAGACGCATAAGCACTGCGATCTCCCCTTGGATCCGTCTCCCCCGATGTCACGGTGCTGGTTGCCACCCGAGGACACATCATTCCTCGAGTTTGTCCAATACATGGCGAAAATCTTGTCTCTCACCACAGATTCGGAGGAGGACCCTTGCACGGAGGAGCTGGAAATTATCAAGTATGAGGCTCCACCTAATGTCCTTATGGTCCCCGTCCCCGCCATCCTCTGGCGAAGACTCCTTCGGATATGGGAGACACTGGCGTCAGTTCCAATAATTAGCCAATGTCTTGACACCCTGTACCAGGTCCAGCGGGTGGTTTTCGGAAGGCACAACTCCCTCACACCTCTATGGTGGTAGAGTCAACCATGTACCAGCACAAAAGCCCGAAGACTCACTCCTCCATGCCCCCCCCCCCCCCCCGGGCAGGGAGTCCCGCACCCTCGACTCCCTGCTATCAGGGTTTTATTTATTTTATTTATTTATTTAACTGCATTTATATCCCGCTTTTCACCGGGTTCGATGCAGGTTTGCCGAATCTAAGCATACCAGCTCTATATTGGCATGTATCTCCAAGACCGAGCAAAAGAACTCTCAGGTTTCTTGGGGGGTCTCAGTGGAGATCACCTCCAGCGATTCCATACCCTCACGAAGTGCATCAGGGAGTGCTTGAAGTACATGTCTCGAGCCACCTATGACTGCTTCAAGTCTAACGCAACGGTGGCTGCTGCAGGCATCGGTGCCCGATGCCAGGCCTGGCTCCAGGCATCGGACCTCGAGCAGTGGGTCCAGGAGAAACTCCTTGACATCCCTTGCCTTGGTGCCAAACCGATGGAGGATAAGGCAGAAGAGATTGAGACAGAGTTTGTCACAAGCACTCTGCTCTCCAGGAAGATCTCCACCCTTTCAAAGAAGAAACAGTCAGGGAAGAGGCTCCTTTTTCACAGAAAAAGCCAGCCTTACCAAGGCTATCCCCAATACCAGGCCCCCCAGACCCTGCAGCAGGGTCACCAGGGCAAAGGAGCAGACTAAGGCTAACGCAAGCCTAAGCCCCAAACATCGGCTCCTGTCCAGGCTGAGTTGGGATTTTGACTCCCTGAGCATAGCCTCTCTTTTCGGGGAGAGCATGGAGCAGCTGCCAACAGGGGGACCATCTGATCCACTTTGCCCATCAGTGGCCAGCCATAACCACCAATACCTGGGCTCCCTAGGTGATCAAAGAAGGCTACCTCCTTCACTTAGATTGGATGCCTCCCCCTTTCTTTCCAGGAGAGTCCCCTCGGACTCCCCTGCATCAGGCCCTGCTATTGCAGGAAATCGCAAGCCTCATCAGGGACAGAGCTGTGGACCTCTGCCCCTCCACCTCAGAGGCAAGGAGTTCTACTCCCATTACTTTCTGGTCCCAAAAAGAACAGGGGTCTTAAGGCCCATTTTGCACTTGCAAAATCTGAACAATTTCCTGGTGCGGGAGAAGTTCAAGATGCTCTCCCTTGGAACATTGCTGCTCTACCTCCAGCAGGGAGATTGGCTATGCTCCTTGGATCTAAAGGATGTTTACACTCACATCCTTACTCATCCCAGTCAAAGGTTCATGTTCAGGGGCAATCACTACCACTAAAGAGTACTACCCTTCAGCCTAGCCTCTGCGCCAAGAGTCTTCACCAAATGTTTGGCAGTAGTGGCTGTCTATCTCTGTCTCCAAGGGGGCTTTGTCTTACCATACCTGGATGACTGGCTTGTAAAAGGGGACATGGCCCCTGAGGTGCAACAGGCCACGGCCTGCACCATCAAGGTCCTGCAGCATTTGGGGTTCATGATAAACCACCCCAAGTCTCATCTCACTCCAGTGTAGGACCTGGAGTTCATAGGAGCTCGTCTGGACACTCTCCAGGCCAGGGCCTGCCTTCCCCTGAGCAGGGCAGATCGCCTCAGGGCCCTGTCCACTAAGATGCAGTGCTATCACGTGGTGTCAGTGCGGTCCATGCTGCTCCTACTAGGCCACATGACATCCACAGTCCATGTGGTTCCCAATGCCTGCCTCCATATGCGGACAGCTCAGTGGTGTCTCCGCTCACAATGGACTCAAGCCATGGGCAAGCTCCGGAACAGGGTCAATGTCCCGTCAGCTAGCAGAGTTGCCCGACTGGTGGCAGGGCACACAGCCCCCAAATCCTTAGAGGGTCTTCACCACGGACGCGTCCCTACTGGGTTGGAGTGCCCACTGCAAGGAACTGCACACGCAGGGCAACTGGTCCCTAGCGGAGAGTCAGCAACAGATCAACCTGCTGGAGCTCAAGGACATTTTTCTGGCGATCAAGGCCTTCCACCACCACCTGAGAGCCAGTCGGTGCTAAACCAAACAGACAACTAGGTTGCGATGTTCTACCTGAATGAACAGGGACACAGGGTCTCAGCACCTCTGCTAGGAGGCAGTAGTCCTCTACTTGTACGTGACTGGTCAGGGATTGCTTCTGTGGCCTTCCGCACCACCCTAGGCAGTTGCCTCCAAGGTAGGGCGAGCACTCTTTTTTGTAGTTGTGGGTTTTCAAACAAATTGAGGTCCGAGAGACATAAGGCAAGCACAGGAAAATTTATTGATTTTTACTACTACTCCATACAGAGCTTTTGGAAAGCTCAGCGCAAGAGCAAGAAGAAAAAAAAAGGTAGGATTTCTTCTCCTAACACAATTAGCTTCTACCACTTCTAGAATTCACAAATCAGGCTTTCATTACTTCTTCCAGCCTTTAAACATAAATGCCAGTTTACCCTTCTTGAAACTTTCAAACATTCAAAATAAACTTTCTGGCTTCATTCAAGGAGAAACATTTTCAAAAGCAAACGGCTTTAAAACACTGTCCAGCCTGTTTCTTTTTCTTTACGGGCTAATGCAGTTCTTTGAGCTTCACACTCTATAGTGCTCAAACATTTAACTTGTCTTGTGACACAAAGAACATTCCATTGCAGAAGATTCTGAATCAGTGTCAGAAGCATAGCTTTCTGTCTGCATTTCTTCTACAGCTGACTCTTCAGTATGGTGGTTTAAACTTCTCCATGTAAACCCAGGCTCCGCCCTTTCTAACAGCTCAAGAAGTTTCTTCCAGCAAGACTTTTCCTTTCCTATAGAATTCTCAGCATACATGGGCAATTCTCTCTCTCTCATTAACTGGCTTACTGTCTGTAGCTGGCTTAACTTGCTGTTGGTCACAGGCTTACTCACGGTTCTCCTTGTAACAGGTAAGCTTTCACCAAGCCCTTGGCTTGCAGTAAAAGTGTCCTCATTTAGGGCTCTCTCAGTTAGGAATCTCCTGCCTCCAGGCTCCAAAGCAACTCCTCTGCATTCTGGGTTCTTCCCTGGCTTATGGCTTTTTCCCCTGAGGGCTCCAGCAGATCCCACAGTGTCCCCTGAGGCTGGGCTTCTTTTAGAAGTCTGTCTCAGCAGTTCCTTCTCCTCCCCTGGGCTGTCCTGGGAAATCCCTTTCTCTCCAGCTGCCCTGAAACTTCCTCCTCCTTCCAGCACGTTAGGACTTCTGCTGTGTTCTGCCACTCTGGTAGCTCCTCCCCTGAGAACTCCTTCTCTCCTCCTGTAGCTCCTGTTGCTGCCCTCCTCCTTTTCTAATCCCCTAGGTACTCTATCTGAACTTGTTTGAGCTGTAGCCTAGTGCTGCTCCCTCAGCTGGCTCTCATTAGCCTTACAGCTTGTTTCTGAGCTAGGGCGTGGCTTGCAGCTAGGAACTAGATGAGTTTTTTTCTGTTCAGGAGCAGTTTGAGTTTCACAGCCCTGCTTCCTGTTTCTCTCCCTTAAGGTAAAAGTGTGTGTTTTTTCTATTTCTAGGGGCTCAGGAACATTTTGGCCACCACACTCCTCAGGGCAGTATAGCTTCCGAGCCAAGATAATGCCCTAGCGGACAGGCTAAGCAGGGCCCTTCAGCTGAATGACTAGCGACTAGACCCCAAGGTTGCGCAGCGGCTATTCCAACTCTGAGGAACCCCTTCTCCAGCCCAACCAGTGCTCAGCTGCCCTACTTCTACTGTCCCCATCCATCCCAAATAGTAGCAGATGCCTTCCTCATTTCGTAGTCGGAGGGCCTTCTGTATGCCTTCCCTCCTACACCACTAATTGCCTGAGCCCTCTTTAAGGTCCTGCGGGACAAGGCCTCCATGATCCTGGTGGCCCTGCAGTGGCAGAGGAAGTCGTCCTGGTCTCATAAGAATTCCATAAGATGGGCCTACGCCTTCAAGTGGCGCAGATTCTCAGTATGATATGTGGAGTAACGAGTTGACCCATTCTCTTGCCAGATGCATACGGTGCTACAATACTTGCTTCACCTTTCGCAAGCTGGGTTCAACTCCATCAGAGTGCACCTGAATGCCTGCTCTGCGCACCATCATTCCATAGAGGGCAAACCTCTTTCTGCCCAGCCCCCCATTACCCAATTTAGGTGGGACCTTCTGCTCTCTAAGCCTGCCATCCGCCTGCCCACGATGAAATGGGACCTCAACGTGGTTCTGACGCAGCTCTCCAAGCCGTCTTTTGAACCTCTGGCTACCTGCCATTTGTGTTCTCTCTCCACCAGGGAAAGAAGGACGAGGATTTTATTCAAAGTATTTCCTGATTACCAAAAAGCCACGAGGATTCTGTCGCATCCTAGACTTGAACAAATATTTTGGTAAAGAATTGTTAAGTGAGTAGGGTGCCTAGAGAAATCATTCTTATCTTCAAAAAGGAGATTGGCTACGCTCTCTGGAGCTAAAGGATGCATAAACCAACATACATGGTCCTTTTCTGCTGTCATGTTTCTATGTAGTCTGTTCTTCCATATCACCCACTACAGTTTTGTGCAGATGACACAAAACTATTTAAAGTTGTTAAAACCCAGGAGGATTGTGGAAAATTGCAAGAGGATCTTGATAAATTGAAAGACTGGGCATCAAAATGGCAGATGAAATTTAATGTGGACAGGTGCAAAGTTATGCACCTAGGGAAGAACAACCCAAACTATGGTTACACGATGCAAGGTTCCACATTAGGAACCACCACTCAGGAAAAAGATTTAGGCGTCATTGTGGATCACATGTTAAAACCCTCGGCCCAGTGTGCAGCGGCGGCCAAGAGAGCAAATAGAATGCTAGGTATCATAAGGAAAGGAATGGAAAATAAAACAAAAGATATTATAATGCCTCTATATCGTTCCATGGTGAGACCGCACCTTGAATATTGTGTGCAATTCTGGTCGCCATATCTTAAAAAGGATATAGCATTATTAGAAAAGGTTCAGAGAAGAGCCACCAAAATGGTAAAGGGGATGGAAGGATACCGCTATGAAGAAAGACTAAAAAGGTTAGGGCTCTTTAACCGTAAAAAGAGACGGCTGAGGGGAGATATGATAGAAGTCTATAAATTAATGAATGGAGTGGAACGGGTAAACGTAGATCGATTGTTTACGTTATCAGAATATAGAAAGACTAGGGGACATGCAATGAAGCTACAGGGTAAACTATTTAAAACTAATAAAAAAAAATATTTTTTCACTCAGCGTGTAATCAAACTCTGGAATTTGTTACTGGAGGATGTAGTAAGGGCTGTTAGTGTAGCTGGGTTTAAAAAAGGTTTGGACAAGTTCCTGGAGGAAAGGTCCATAAATCATTATTAAGAAGGGACCCAGGATATCAATGCTTGAACCAATACAAGCATGGTGGAACCTGTGTCTTTTGGGGAAACTGCTAGGTACGTATGACCTAGATTGGCCACTGTTGGAAACAGGATACTGGGCTTGATAGACCTTGGTCTGACCCAGTATGGCATATCTTATGTTCTTACAAGAGTCCCCTTTTTTTTTCCTTTAGAGAGCCTCTGTGTTTGCCCCATGCTTTTTTGAATTTAGATACTGTCTTCATCTCTACCACCTCCACTGGGAGATTATTCCACGCATCTGCCAATCTGTTATGTACAGATACATGCCAGTCACAAGAAGTATCTCGGATTTGTAGGTAGGACAGTGGCACTACCGGTATCATGTTCTGCCTTTTGGCCTCTCATCAGTCCCACTAATCTTTGCCAACTGCCTAGCTTTGGTAGCTGTGTTCCTGTGCAGGCTGGGAGTGCATGTTTTCTGCAGGAACAAGCAGAAAGTCAGTCCTCACATGGGTGACGTCGGCGCCGACAGAACCCCCATGGAAGCATCTCCCCAGCTTTCAAAGAAAACCTTTGGGAGATGCCACCACGCATGCATGGTTCCCTTCCCGCTCAAGGGTACCATCTTGCCTCAGTCTCCTTTTTTCTATAGAGCTCTCCGGATGTCTGTCCAGTTTCCCCTGGAAAAGTGTGGGGTTTTTGTTATATTCCTGCCCAATTTGCGTACCTGTTCCTTTCCCACCCCCGAGCCAGCTTGCCTCTGCATCGCTCCTTGTTTTTTCTTTCTGCTTCGAGGTTCCTTCAACTGGGTGGCAGGGACCCCTTTTTTTCGATGGCCTCCAGCAACTTCAAGAAGTGCCATTGGTGCAGCAAGATGTCTCTCACCGATCCGCATGACTGCTGCCTCTGGTGCCTTTGCCTGGTACACACCAACTCCAGACTGTGAACTCTGCAGAACCATGATAACAAAGGCCCTTAAGAGCCATCACAAGCATCAGTAAAATTTTTTTCCAAAAGTCCGAATCCACACCAGAGTATCCGGTGCCACCCCGCTCCAGGACCCCCTCCGGTTCCTTGGTGTCTTATTATTTATTATTATTATTTATTACAGTTGCTTATATACCGCACTATTCGGCATCAGCGCGGTTCACAGTATAACAAAATGACCAAAACACACTTCTGTTTGGTTTTACATCGAACAGGGGTATAAACTTGGATAACAGGGGGTTGAACTATATACATGAACTATATACATATATACTATATACTATATACATATATACTATATACTCCTTGGAGTCCCGCGGCCGCAGTTTCTCAGAGAGAAAATCCCCAAAGGTGAAATGCAGGAAGTCAAAGTCCTTGAAGACCACTTCGGAGACCAGATACAGGAAGATGGGAAAATCCCACTCCAGGCCCCGCAGTCTCGGGCAGGAGTCGGAGTGGGAGCAGCCACACAAGCTGCTCCAGAAGGAGTCTTCGGTACCCACTGACCAGCCTCAGACACCCGAGGCCATCATCGTCAAGGACTCCCCCTTGACGGAACAGACATTGGACCCGAAACTCTTGGTGTCCGCGTCAAAGGCTGTGGAGCCAACTGGCATGGAGGCCAGGATGGCAGCCTTAAAGTGCCGTATATCTGCCCTAATGGCCCAGCAGTCGGGTGTTCATGTCCGGTTCATCCGCCCTGATGACGGGACTCTCAACATCAAGCCGATCCTTGAGTGCCATTGGCCTCAAGAGCTCCCTCGGATGAGGTCCTGCTCCCATTTCTCGGGTCATCGGTCCTTTCCGGCAAGCGCACACAGCTCGGACCATAGGTCCTCCAGAGGCCCCAGGTCCCTCGGCTCAGACCTCGACCATGGTGACCACAAAGCCTCTGAGTCAATCTCGGACTTCCAGTCCGATTGGGAGAACGAGGATAAAGAGTCCCCGGACACTCAGCACCACAGAGTCGTACCTTCAGACCCATCCCCCCAGACATCCCAATGCTGTTGTCTTCCTCGACTTTGTGTGGGACATGGCTAGGGCACTCTTCATCAAGACTGAGGTGGAGGAGGACCCTCTCACGGAGGAACTGGAGATGCTCCAGTATGAGGCCCCTCCAAAGGAGGCTGTCATGGTACCAGTTCCACTTATCCTATAATAACACTTTCTCCGCTTGTGGGAGACATCGGTGCCGGTGCCCATTGTTAGCAGGCGACTCTGTTTCATGTATCGAGTCTGCCAATGCCCTGGGTTCAAGAAAGCACAACTTCCCCACAATTCGATGGTTGTTCAGTCCGCTATGCGCAGATTTAAGAGCCAGAAGACCCATTCCTTGGTGTTCCCCCTGGCAGGAAGGCACGGACCTTCGATGCCCTTGGCCAGAAGGCCTTTCAGGACTCTATGCTGACATGCCAGGTCCAATCCTACCAGCTGTCGAAGGAACTCTGGGGGTTCTCAGCAGGCCTCAATGGGGAACCCCTCCAGAGTTTCAAGTCACTGCCCTTGGTGGTCAAAGAGTGCTCAAAGTTCCTGTCTTGAGCAGCTTACAATGGCTTTGAGGAGTCAGCCAGAGTGGCTGCAGCCAGCATCGGGGCTCGACGTCAAGCATGGCTGCAATTGTCTGACGTCGAACAATAGGTTCAGGACCAACCTATTGATGTCCCCTGCATCAGCGAGAACCTCTTCAGGAAACCCATGGCAGACAAAGCAGTAGAGCTTGAGTTGGAGTTCCTTATGAGGATCATACTCAAAAAAGACCTTGATGCAGCCCCAAAAGAAGGCCCCAGGGAAGAAGCCCCCCTTCCCAAGGAAAAAGTGCAGCTTTTTGCAATGCCTTGCAGTTCCAGGCCTTCTCAGCCACACAGCCAACATCACAAGGGACAGGGGCATGGGCCCCATAAGTAAAAGACTCCCCAAGCCCCAGGCACTGGTCCCAGCTCAGCCTAGGGGGAGCTTTTGACTCCCTGGGCATGACGACCTTTCCCCAAGGAGGTCCAAAGTTCAAAATGCTCTCCCTTGGAACATTGATGCCGTTTCTTTGGCAGGGAGATTGGCTATGCTCCTTAGACCCAAAGAATGCCTGCACCAGGGGTGGTCAGTTCTGGCCCTCATGCACCACAATCCAGCCTGGTTTTCATGATGTCCCTAATGAATATTCATGGACCTATTTCCATACAATGTTAAGGTGAAGCCCATCCCTTCGGAAGTGCCCCTCCTTTCCCCAGAATGTTCCCCATCCAAAGCCCTCATTCTTACACCATCTTTTCATCCACGCATTGAGACTCCGGAGCTCTGCCTGCCTTTTGGGTCCTGCGTGTGGAGCGGGAAACATTTCGGAGAAAGCTACCCTGGAAGTTCTGTTTTTCAACTTCCTACCTAAAAGCCTAAATTTAGTCTCCAGAACCTCCCTACCACATTTTCCTATGTCATTGATACCGACATGTACCAAGACCTTGTCTAGGTGGTGCATGAGGTCCGCTATCTTCGCACCAGGCAGGCATGTTACCAGGCGATCCTCACGTCCACCAGCCACCCAACTATTTACATGCCTTATGATCGAATCACCAACTATAACGGCTGTCCTAACCCTTCCCTCATGGGCACATGGCCCTGGAGAAACTTCCTCGGTGCGAGAGGGTTTTACATCACCAGGAGGATAGATCCTAGCTACAGGATCACTTCCTGCCACACCAGGGTGATGCTCTCCTGTCACATGACCTCTCTTCCATGGCAACAGGTATGCTGCCAGACTGGAGGTGGGACTTCAGGACTGTATCCCTGTAAGTCTCGTCTATGTACCTCTCTGTCTTCCTTATGTCTTCCAAGTCTGCTCTCAGGGAACGAGTCCGATCTCTGGATGCTAGAGTAGCAGAGAGCGCCTTGCACTTAGTGCACACATAAGACCCCTCACCAACTGGGAGAACATCATACATGTGACACTCAACACAAAAGACTGGAAAACTCCCATCTCACTGCTGAACTGCTGTCTGCATCTTAATTTTAATGTTGTTTTTAGATAGTTCTTTACTTGCTAAGGGTTGCTGGGGATACTTATACTAATAAAACTATACCTAATATGTTTAATGTACTTTGTCCACCTGAAGCTTTAATTAATCTCAGGTCCTTAATGTATGCTGATGAGAATAAACAGCTGCACCTGAGAGTAAATATGGCACTGCCTTTCCTTTAAGAGGTTTATGCACCTCTAAAGCTACGATTATCCCAGGGCTGGGTCTGTGTCAGGGAGGGAGGGAGGAAAAGAACGATTATCCCAGGGCTGGGTCTGTGTCAGAGAGGGAGGGAGGAAAAGAAGACTTATTAAAAACTGGCTGCTACACAGTACCCTGTCCTGTGCTTCTAAGGTAATCTGTGACCAATCTCCAGGGGAAGTCCCACAGCCCTTGCTTGGATAGAGGGAGTCTTGGGTGCTAAATTTAAACTGAAAGCTCTATGCTGCTACTAGGCCCTGACTAATTTAACAAATACACTGGGTTCAGCTTTAATCTAAAGAATTCCTTTTTCCCCAAGGTTTAGAAAAATTCCCTGAAGTAAATACTTGCAATTGCAGATCTCTCTCCAGAAGTAGCAGTCCCCTTTTGTATTCCTTCAAGACTACAAAAGGGGATTATATATGATTCTCAGTGTGACAGATCCTTCCCTTCTTTAGGAATTACCATGATATAGGCATAGTTAGACTCATAGGGAAACCGCCCCAATTCATTAAGATGATTATACATCTCCACCACTGAGACAGAGCTTATCCTTCAAGAGACTGTAAAACTCTGCACTAAATCTATCTGGACCAGGTGCTTTACAACAAGTAGAGTGATCAATGCGCTGGGCCACCTCCACTTTAACTAGCTTCCATCAACAGCTCACTCTGCTGTTCCTCCAAACAAGGGAGACTCACCCGAGCCAGATATGATTGGAACACTTCTTTGGAAATGGTCTGCCCCTCCCCCCCCCCCCCGGTACAAACCTTCCTGATTCCTTTTGTGTCACTCCACAGCACCTTCCCCCCTCTCCCCCCCCCCCCCCCATTATCCTGGAACAATACAGGAGCCCCGCATCCTACAAAGACACCTAACCAACAACTTCCCATTCCTGTCCCCAAATTGAAAGAGCTGAAACTTATAATACAACATTAATGTTTTTATCCCTTAGGTGCAGTAACGTGTTCACCACAGCCTGAATCTCCAGCAAGCGCGCTTTATTCCAAACAGAGGGAACTCTTATATACAACTGCCTGTCTTCTCGAACGTGTCTCTCCAAGTGTTGCACTCACATGCTCCTATCTCGCTTGCAGCGGGTAGCGTATGCAATAATGTCACCTCTCAACATCGGTTTAGCAGTTTCCCAAAACAACGCAGGTGTATCTGTATGAACTGCGTTGTTCCAGGCATACTCTTCCCAGTGTTGGCACAAATAAGCAGCAAAGCATTCCTCTTTATACATTTCCAAAGGAAAATGCCAGGGTTGAAACCCATGTGTTTTCTGACCCCAGAGCAAGTCCAGCCAGATCAGAGCATTGTCTGATATCTCATAGGGCCCGCTTACTGCATCTTCGAACTTAGCAAACAGTGGAGCTGACACAAATAAGTGGTCCATCCGCGAACGTGAATTATGGGCCCAGGACAAATGTGTGTAATCTTATACCCCAGAATTAAGAACCTGCCAAGAATCTACCAAGTTAAGATGGTCGACCTAACGCTGCAAACTTCTGGTCACCCCCCGCCCCACTACTCACTGAGCAGTCCAACAACATATCCATTCATATCATCCCTCCCTCCCACACCCATGGTAATGTGATGACTTGGGAGCTTCTGCAGTTCTGCTGTCACTATGAAAAAGAAAGAGGGGTCCCCCCACATTATGTGCATGTATGTTACATAAAAAGACCAGTTGGTCCTGTAGCTCTCCCTCCACAAGCAAATACTGCCTACTTGGGTCAGCCAAAGTAGTAGTATTACCAAAATTTACTCACTTCCCTAACAAAATGCCACCCCCTCGCCTTTCATTTCAAAGTAGGCATCCCAATGACTTGTCCTACCTAGTCTCTATATAATTTATCATGTTCAGCAGTAGTCTGACGGGTCTCCTGCAGCATGGCAAATATCTACCTGATGACACTGAAGTGCCCATAATATCTTTTGCCTTTTAACTGAAGTGCCTAAGCCATACACATTCTATGAGATCATTCACACTTTAACCATTCTCTTTCAACAACCATATCTCTTTCTTAGATAACCTGATCAAAGGAATTGAGCAATCAACACAAGGATTAGGGCTCATATCTCTAGACATTTCTACAGCATTTGACACAATAAGCCAACATAACCTTTTATCATGACTTCACTCAATTGGCCTACGACACAAAGCTCTAGAGTGGTTCCAGTCTTACCTTTGTGGACCATCACCAACAAGTAAAAGTAGGCTCACTCAATTCCTATCCCTACAAACAAAACCAAGGTCTACCACAAGGATCGGCTGTGTCTTTATTGCTCTTCAATATCTTTGTTGTTGTTGTTAAATGCCATCGGGTTGGTGTCGTCTCATGGCGACCCTCAGGATAGTTGACCTAAACTGTGTTCAGTCTTCAGTCAGGCGGCTCATTGTTGACAAAGTGGCATCCATAGCTGCTGCTGCTGTATCGATCCATCTCATTGCTGTCCTTCCTCTTTTGCATTGACCTTCTACCTTGTCAAGCATGATGTCTTTCTCTAATAATCTCTCTCTTTGCATAATGTGTCCAGAATATGAAAATCAAAGTCTTGTCATCTGAGCTTCTAAAGAAAACTTAGCTTTGCTCTCCTCTAGTACTGACTAGTTTGTTCTTTATCTTTATTAGTGTTCTTGATTTACTGCACCTTTGGGACCATCAGGGCGGTTTACAATGAGGCAAAACAATAGTGGCCGAGGACGGAAGCAGAAAAGGACTACATCCTCAGACAGGAAAGCATATAGTCACACCAGAATTAGTGAGAGGGGAAGAAGAGGGAGAGAATTTGGTCAGAAAAGGGGAGGTTATAGAGAGTCAGGAGGGGGAAGGTCGTAGGCAGTGCTGGAAAGGTGGGTCTTAAGAAGTGACTTGAACTTGGGTTATGACTGTTCTTGACGGAGTGAGGCAGAGAGGGAGTTCCAGAGGGAAGGAGCTAAAAAGAAAAAAAGCTGAATGGCGTTTTTTTCTAAATAAGCACAAGCTGGGTAAGGGAGGGCGAGGTGGGCAGTCCATGGTATACACAGTATTCGTCGCCAGCACCATAATTCAAAGGCATCGATTTTCTTCCTGTCTATCTTTTTCACTGTCCAACTTTTACATCCAATTGATGTTGTTGAAAATACCATGGCTTGGACAAGTCATATCTTTGAATGGAGAGAGACATCTCTGCTCTTGAGAATCTTGTCTAGTTCCTTCATAGCCATTTTGCTAAGAGAAATGCATCATCAGATTTCTTGACTGCTTGTTGTTTCTTTATTGAGGTTGATCCAAGTAGGTTAAAGTTGTCATCAACATTTTAATAAACTATATAGCAGTAGGGCAAGCTTTCCTCACATATACATGGCCCCACCATAGAACAGGTACCACAATGGTAACAATGGTGCAAGATTCCCTCACATACTTCCTCCACACACATATACACATTATTCCTACCACAAAACAACTAGGTCCTTCATAGTCATTCTGCTAAGAGCAATGCGTCGTCTGATCTCTTTGCTGCTTGTTTCTTTATTGATAGTTGATCCAAGTAGGTTAAACTTGTCCACTATTTCAATTTCTTGTCCATCAGCAATGAACTTATTGATTTTGCCAATTGTCAGGATCTTTGTCTCCTTTACATGAAGGTGCAGGCCCATTTTAAGTCTATGTTCATTGATCTTGAGAAGCAAATGTTTCAGATCGTCTTCACTTTCAGCCAGTAATGTGGTATCATCAGCATAGCGAAGGTTATTGATGAGTCTTCCACCAGTCTTCACATCTCTGTTGTCTTCATACAGTCCTGCTTCTCTGATTTGTTCTGCATAAAGAGGTAGAGGGAAAGTATGCAGCCTTGCCTTTAAACCATTCTGTTTCTCCTTGTTCCATTCAAACTGTTGCTTCTTGATCAGTGTAAAGGTTGTGCAAGAGAACAGTCAGGTGTTCTGGTATAACCATGCTGCTTAATGTGGCCCAGAGTTTCTCATGGTTTACACAGTGAAGAGCCTTGTTGTAGTCAATAAAACACATATGGATATCCTTTTGATATTGTTTAGTTTTTTCAAGGATCCATCTCACATCCACGATAATGTCTCTCGTTCCTCGCCCTTTCCTGAGCCCTGCTTGCACTTCAGGCAGTTCTCTTTCTAGGTATGGTTAAAGTTTCTGCTGAATTATCTTGAGCATAATCTTGCTGGCATGTGGGATCAGAACAATTGTGCAATAATTTCCACAGTCAGTTGGATCACCTTTCTTTAGTATTGGTATAAACTCAGATCTTTTCCAGTCAGTTGGCCATGATGTCTTCCAAATTTCCTGGCAGAGCCTTGTAAGGATGGTAACAGCTGCATCAGATTGCTATAATATTTCAATGGGAATGTTATCAGTGTCTGGTGCTTTCTTTGATAAGGCTTTCAATGCTGCTTTGATTCTTGGTTCCTGATCATAAGGTACAGGTGGAAATGGCTGTTGGTCCAATTGATCTTTATCATATAACTCTGTATATTCTTTCCACCTTTTCTTGATCTTCTCATCATCATTCAACATGGATTCTTGAACCCCTTGTAGCATTCCAATTTGAGACTGATATTTTTTCTTTAACTCTCGTAGCTTTAGGAAAGCCGATCTTGTTCTTCCTCTAATAGTTTCTGCTTCTATTTCCTTGCATGCATCATTGTAGTATTTCTCCTTGTCTTGTCTTGCTACACGTTGGAAATTTCTGTTGAGTTCTGTGTTGCCTCTCTTTCTCCTCTGGCTTTAGCTTCTCTGCCTTTCTGGGCAATTTTCAGAGTTTCTTCGGTCATCCCTTTTGGCCATTTTTACTTTATCATCTTTTGTAGAGAATTCTCACTTTCTTCCAACATAACTTTGTTGTCATCCCATAATTATTCTGGAGCTCTGTCATTTTTATCTAAAGCAGCAAATCAATTTTGCAGGCAGTCTTTAAATTCTGGTGGTTTATTCTCAAGGTCATATTTTGCTACATTCATGAATGGCTTGCTCTTTTTCAACTTTAGCTTAAGTTTACATACTAGTAGTTGATCTGTACCACAGTTGGCTCCAGGTTTTGTCTTTGTTGATGTTATAGATCCTTTCCATCGTTGACGTCCACAGATGTAGTCAGTTTGCTTTTTGTACAATCCATTGGGTGAAATCCATGTGTACAGTCGCTGCTTATGTTGTTGGAAGAAGGTGTTTGAGATTAATAGATCATTGGTCTTGCAGAATTCTATCTTTTTTTCTCCAGCTTCTTTTCTGTTGCGAGGTCCATATTTTCCAACCACTTTGCCACCGCTTTTGTTGGCAACCTTTGCGTTCCAGTCACCCATGACTTTGCATGTTCTGTCAATTTCAGCTTGTACATGTTCATAGAACTCATCAACTTTAGCCTCTTCTGCAGCTGTTGTTGGGGCATATACTTGAATTATAGTTGTGTTGATGGGCATTCCTCGTAGACTAGTAGAAATTAAGCTTTCACTGATTGCATTGTATGTCATTACAGTTCTTGCAAGTTTCTTTGTAATTATAAATGCATCATTTCTTCTTTGTCTTTCATTTCCAGCATAGTAGACCATGTGATCATTAGATGCAGAGTGCCCAATGCCAGTCCATTTCAGTTTGACGACACCCAACAGATCGAGATGTGCATGTTCCATTTCATTCTTGACCACCTCCAACTTCCCTTGGTTACCTGCTTCATACGTTCCATGTTCCAATATGTAAGATGTCTTTGCAGCTTCTGACTCTCATTTCTTGTGCAGCTCTACATCAGCAGTCAGATGTCCCGAGGGTTTTGATCCAACCACATCATAATTGCTGGCTTTATTCTGAAAAGTCTTCAGCCCCTCCCCAGTAACCAACTGAGTGCCTTCCGACCTGGACGTCTCATCTTTCAGCACTATAATGCAATTTGTTCTGTTGTAACTATCCATTGGGTTTCCATGGCAAGATACAGAAATAGATTGCCAAGCCTTTCTTTGACGCAGTTTAATTTAGTGGTGTTGCCGTTATCACAGAAATGTGATCCTCCACCGCCAACACTGTCCCATTCTGCTGCTGCCCAGATGGGTGTTTGTCTTGGTCTGGCACCTCAGCTGAGACCTGTCCATCTGGGGAGACCGTCCATCTTGGGAGACCCTACTAGTAGTTAAGCTACCGATAGCCTAGCCCTCAGCAACAAGCAACAAGCCCTCACAGCACAACAAACTGCAAACCAATATCTTTATACAATCACTATGCACAATAATCCAGAAATACAAGATCCTCTATCACATATACACCGATGACATTCTAATTTATACAACATTCTCTACAAATAACCCAAAATACACGATAGGAAAATGCTTTAAGTTAAGTATCTTAATGGCTTTCTGAACATAACCTCACCATCAGCTACAGTAAAACCAGTCCTCCACATTACAAAGAACCTAGCATTCACCCCACCAGCTGCTCTAGCTCTATCAGATGCAGTCCTTTAAGTCAAAGATGAAGTCCAATACCTAGGAGTAACCCTTGACTAAAGACTAAATTTTCCTGCTCACATCGAAAATGTAAAAGCAGCATATCACAAATTGAGAATACACAATCCCCATCCTTTTAGTCGATCATAGTGACTTCAGAGATGTTAGGTGCTCATAACCCCAATATTGTACTACTGCAACATAATCTATCAAGAGCTCTCAAATGCTGCACTACACTCCTTGCAACTACTACTACCCTCACTACTACTAATCATTTGTATAGCGTTACAAGGCGTAGATAGCGCTGTACATATAGATGTAAGACCACAGTCCTTGCTCATCAATCAAGCTAAAACACATAGTGAAACGGAGGACAAATGGTAAGATGCACATAAGTAGTGGACGAGAGTAAGGCGCATCAGGATCCAAAAGTGGCTTCAAATTATTGGGTTTTTCAGCCTGGGTTTGAATAGGGCTAGAAAAGGGGCCTGATGCAAAGACTGGTAGTTTGTTCCAGGCATATGGGGCAGTGAGATGGAATGAACAAAGTCTGGAGTTAGCAGTGGCAGAGAAGGGCACAGGTAAAAGGGATTTGCCAGAGGAGTGGAGATCCCAAGGAGGGGTGCAGTGAGATAAGAAAGGAAAAGTAGTGAGGAGCTGTAGCATGAATGTGCTTGTAGGTCAGTAGGAGAAGTTTGAACTGGATGCAGGAACTGATATGGAGCCAGTGAAATTACTTGAGAAGAGGGTTAAATGAGCATAGCGACTCTGGTGGAAGATAAGCCTTGCAGCTGAGTTTTGAACAAATTGAAGGGAGAGAGATGATTCAGAGGAGACCAGCAAGGAGCAGGTTACAATAGTCAAGGTGGGAGGTGACTAATGAGTGGATAAGGGGCTTAGAAGTGTTAGAAAGGAAGGGATGAATTTTCCTGATATAGAAAAAGAAGCTGCAGGTTTTAGCCGTTGGATGTGCCCAGAGAAAAAGAGAGTAAAATCAAAGATGACCCCAAGATTGCGAGCTGAGGAAATGGGGAGGAGTGTAGTGTCATCCACAGAAATAGAGGGGGGGGAGGGAGACTGCCAGGATCATAGAAGGAGCACCAAGAAGAAACCACATCACATCCACCTTAAAACACCTGCACTGGCTCCCAATTCACAGTCAAATACAAAGTAATACTGAGCATATTTAAGATTCTCCACAACATATAGGCACAGAACACTCAATCACTAATTCAGAAAGCCTCCAATACCAGAGCAAGTAGGAAAGCCACACAGAATTTACTAAGGGGTCTGTTTACTAAGCAGCGATAGCAGTTTCCATGCAAAATCAGAGCCGCAGCCCTATTTTATTCAGTGAGGCTGGGGCTGCAATTTCACATGGATGCCGCTAGCGCTGCTTAGTAAACATCCCCAAGTATTCCAAACCTCCGGTAGGTGGTTTGCAAAAGGCGTGGACCTTAGAGTGGAAACACAATGACCAGAACGATCTTCAGCTGTGTCCGACACATGCCATCCTCTGTGACCTTACAATCACAGCCAAGAAGATCCTCGACCATCATCCTCAAGCAGTAAGTATGCTGACCACCATCACCCATTACAACCTGTTAACCCTTTGAAGACAGCAAGGTTTCTAGATTGATGAGATGTATGAAAGTGACATGTTAGATTCAACAATACTTTTGAACAACAAATACAAAAATTTCAAACATGTGACCCTGTAGGGGGTAGCGCTATAAAAAGGGACATATTTGTCCCTATGGTCGTCAAGAGAATAATGGGACATATTTGTCCCGTGTGTTAATTTACACATAACATCTCAGTTATATTAAAAATTCATGTTTATATTTGTTTTTAATTAAGGGTAATCATGTAATTTTTCATATATTTGTTTATTGAGCAGCTTGAGCAAAATTTATTTAGAAAATACAAGCGCAAAAATGTTAAGCATGCAAAACCTTAGTATATGAAGCTTCTGTCTTAGAGTGAGCATCAGCATGAAATCAAAAAGATTTATTATATTTGGAAATAGGCAGTATAGTAAATAGTAAGCAAAAGCCTAATTGTCTGACTAACAGTTCAGGCTCAGCAAAGCAGTTACGTGTCTTAGTGTAGCACAAGTGAATGCTACATGTGTCACAGAAGCTGTCTGTGCAATTTTCAACTCCAGATTTGGCACACTGAGCACATCGTCTGCGTCGATAACTTCTCGTCAGGGAATGTTCTGGTTTTGGTGCTGGAAGAACACACCGTGAACCTCTAACTGGTGCTGATGGTGCATTTCTTTGACGGTTGGAGTACCGTCCAATAAGACCCCTTGCTATCATCTTACGTTATTCCAGTGGTGTTTATGCCTTATAATCAGGGTCCCTCTCTTGTTGCAGTTGAACATAAATGCAGTGACTACTGTTGACAGCAATATCAAGAAGATCAAAGAAGATTTTCAAGTAATACTTAATTTTTGACTTTTGGTCAGTCTCGTACGAAACCTTTTTTTGGTCCATGAGGTCCACACCACCCATGTATTTGTTGTAAGTTGAAACAATGGAAGGACATGAAACACGCAGCTTATCTGCAGATCCTGCTTGCCTTCTTAGTACATACGTGACATCATCCTTTGAACATGGTAGGAAATTTGATAATAGAATCACTGACCTGTTGTCCAGCCATTTCACACAAGTAACACCATTTGCTGTCATATAATCCATGTCACCACGTTTCATTTCCTTATCTGATTTCAAGTTCTTTGGCATGTGCTTCCGGTCTACACGAACTGTGCTTCATAGGTAAATCTTCTTTTGTAGCATCTGAAATTGCAACATTGACGAGTTGAAGAAATTGTCAATACAAACTTGGCAACATAGCTGTTCGAGTGCTTTTGACAGCATTATGACTACCCCCTCCCCAAGCCCATACTCTGTCTCCATTTTTCGTCCAGTATACAGGTCAAACTGGTAAAGATAGCCTGAGATCGCATCACATCTGCACCACAGTTTAAATCCCCACTTCACAGGCTTGTTCCTTATGTACTGCTTCATGATGTTTTGGCCATTGAATTTTATCATGTGCTCATCAATTGACTGCTGCTTGCTTGCATTTCTAGGTGCCTGGAAGCATTGATTGAAGTGGTTGATCAATGGGCAAACCTTGAAAGCCCGATCACACTGTGGGTGAGTTCTCGGTAGCATGTCATCATCATTTGAAAAATGCAAGGCAGAGCGAATTGTTTCAAATCGCATCCGAGTCATTGCATTTGCAATGAATGGAACCTGCAGATCTGGTTGAGTAGACCTTGTGATGCAGCAGACCAGCAGGGCATAGAAGAAAATGTTTTAAACTTGAAAAAAGACGTGCATAAGCTGCAGTATTTGCAGGAGCCTGATGGGGGAGCAAGAGGGACCTCTGGAAGACCGAGGATCCACGCCCTACAGGGTGTAACCTAAAACCAGCCAGCCTCCAATCCAAGAAGACAGGAACTCCTTTTAAAGGAAGTCAGGAAGACTGGAGGGAGAACAGGAGGAGCAGGGAGTACAGGAGGAGTAGGAGGAGAAGTAGGAGCAGTGAGAGCTCTGGAAGAAGTGCTGTGCCGAGCAGAAGTGACTGGAAAGGCAGAAGTAGCCTTAAAGCCAGAAGCAGCAGAGAAGGCTACAGAGAAGCTGCAGAACCTTCAGAAGCCGAAGGAGCGGCAGGAGCTGCAGAAGCTACAGACACTGCTGGAGTGCAGGAAAGAGGTACAAGCCAAAGGAACCTGAATGGACAGAGACTACAAAAGGGTCCAAGAGATTCAGGTACGCAAAAGCTGCATTGTGATTGCTGTGGGCAGAACCCAAGCCATATTGCTGGAGCAAGGCAGAATCTCCCTAGGAGTAGGCCACAAGCCTCATCCTCAGGAAAGAAGCAAGAGTTACAAGGTAAACCATATTGTATTGGAAACAGCCTATGGAAAGGGCAAGAGACAGAAGCTCCCTGTACATGTCCCACTGCTCAAAAGAAAAGGTATGAAAAGTTTTTATTGAATAAGAAACTTTTAGGTAAGCCAGGTTTGCAGGAAGTGCATGTAAACCCTTGGAAGAAAGAAAGAGATTCACACTGTAAAAATGCTCATGGCCGACGCCCCACGCTAAACTCCAAACACTGGGAGGTCATACAGCATTTGGGTGAGAAACCTAACTATAGCTTGCCGGGAACTGTTGACTTTGTCTCAGATACTTTGCTGGAGGAACCGATGCAAGTGGAAGAGGTAGAATCCCTTTCAGAGGAAGACATGGATTGCAGCTATTGCACCACGGGAAGCGTAGAATGCTTGTGTAACCAGTGAGCACTAAAACCGGTGTAAATAGGAATGCCTGCTTTTGTAACCTTTCTGTGAAAAGAACAGTTTTTGTTTTGAATCTGAGTTGTGATTTTTATACCCTGATGTAAGGAGATTTCTGTTGGTGTTTGAAGCCGATCCTTTGAACCTTTGTGCAAACCAGGGGAAATAAAGCCTTATTTTTCCCTACACTCGATGACCTTTTGTTCTCTGGGCATTTTTGGTAATACAGGATGCTACTGAGGCTATACAACCTTGGGCCCTAGAAAGAGAAACATACCAAACCCAACTTTACTTTTATTTATGTCCGACCTGCCTTGGCCACCCTTAACCACCAGGGCGGCGTTGCTTCCCTAAAAATGGCGTAGTTTTTGGATGCTGGACCAGGGCCTTCAAACTACCAAGAAAAGAAAAATAAAACTCCTGAATTTAAAAGGAAAAACTCAGATGGTTCTGCTGAAAAACCTGGAGTAAAAACAAGACCCGGAGCGGATCACTTGAAAAACCCGGAGTGTAAGAAGAAAGACCCGGAGTGGAACAGGTGGAATCCGGAGCGGCTTGTGAAAATCCTGGAAGCAGAAAATCCTGTTGCCGGTTTTCGGAGTGGTGAGCTGCGGAATGCAACAGCATCGGATGTTCCCGAGCTGAATTCAACACTTACCTCAGGTAAAACGTAATTAAGCCGGGGCAGTGTTGGATGTTAAGGGAAGTTTGAAAAAAAAAAAAAAAAACTAGTGTTGTGAGAGCCACACTTGGTTTTCGTTTTTCTTCTGTTTGTCTCTCTATACAGGTTCACCATGGAGCCAAAGGAGCTCTGTGCATGGATGGCGCATCAGTTCGACAAGCAAGCCGAATTTGCCCAGGCAAACCAAGCACAAGCTCTGCGAGCCATGCAGGAACAGCAACTGCCGGTATTGCAAACTATGGAAAACTGGTTAGCATTACAACAGGAGGCGATGGCAAAGGCGAGCGCTGAAAAGCTGCAGGCAGCCGGACTGACTAACCCAGCGAGCGGACAATGGACATGCCACGATCTGATCGTGGGGAAGCTAAGTCCCAATGATAATATTGATGACTTTTTAGATTCGTTCACTAGGATTGCAGGTTCAGCACATTGGCCGCCTGAACAGTGAGCCATTCGACTCGCAGCGTCCCTTACAGGGGAGGCCCTTGCTGCGTATAGGTCGATGCCCCCGGCACTAGCTAATAGCTATGAGGAAGTAGTCACCGCCATAAGGGATCGGTTAGGCCTTACACCATTATCCTACAATAAAATGTTTAGAGCCACCACCCTTAGAGCCGATGAAACCCCAAAAGCCTGAGGCCATAGAATACGGGGTCTGGCGAATAAATGGCTACAGCCAGAAAATAAAAACGTAGACACATTAATGGACGCGATAGTACTTGAGCAGTACATGTCCGCAGTGCCAAATAGGGTACAGAATTTCTTAATTTTGCAAAATTGCTGTACAACGACAGATGCAATAGCTCTCACGGAGAGCTATTTAGAGGCCGAGAGAGTCACCCAACCTAAGGTAGGGACTCCCAGACTGACACTGGGTATGGAAACCCAAAGAGTGGAAAACCCCTCATGGTCCCCATATGGTGTTGTGAAAAGTAATAAGCCTCTAGCAAAAGAGAATGTGAAGAAATGCTTTGCATGTGGGAAAAAGGGTCATCTGAAAAGTGACTGTTACTCACGTACTGCTCTGGTAGGGGAAGCCCCGAGAACAGTACGGGAGGGTTTCATATTAAATGTAAAGATTCATGGGGTAGATGTAAAAGCACTCCTGGACTCAGGAGCTGACCAAACCGTGATTTCGAAGAGGTTATGGTCTGTGATCAGAGATCAGGGATGGTCAGTTCCGGAGTGTCCAGAGGGTAATGTCAAGATAAAGTGTGTCCATGGAGCGGCTACCCGCTACCCTGTGTATAAGCTGTGGGTGAAGGGATTGGGCATTGAAAAGGAGATGTTAGTGGCAGTCGTGCCTAGGTTACCACAAGAATTGGTATTAGGCCACGATTGGCCACAATTTAGGAAGAGTATGAAAGAGGGTTTAGCCTCTCGGACAGTACCAACTTCCACTTGCATTCGGCATGAGCCTGTTGAGAGTCCCAAGCCACAGCCAAATAACCCTAAGAAGGGTACCGATCCTAGGGAAGCCCTAGTTTCTACGTGGTCACAGGGCCAAGATGCTGAAAAGCCCTCGTGTTCAGGAGAAACTTCCTTAGGAGACCTTCCTTCACATGAGGAACTAATAGGTGATCCCCCGAGGAGGGACCGAAAATCCAGAGCCGAGCGGAGGAGAGAAAGGACATGCCGTTCTCAGGGCAGAGCGGAGTTGGAAGCGGGAAGAGGGATGCCATGGGTGCCTGCGGACCTGATGGAGAGGTTCCCCTCCTTTAAGATGGAGCAGAGAGCAGACCCTGCACTAGCCCGTGCATTTGAACATGCACAGGAAAGAAAGGATTTTTTCCCCAGATTCCTCACGGAAGAAGACATTCTTTATCGGGAGACTAAGGACCCTCGTACCGGAAATATTAGGAAACAGTTGGTGGTCCCGAATACCTTTAAATCCCTGGTTTTGCTGCTGGCCCACGACCATCCAGTAGGGGGCCATAAGGGAGCACAGGGCACCCTTGAACAGATTTTAGCCCGATTTTACTGGCCAGGAGTCTTCCGGGAAACATCTCGCTTTTGCGAATCGTGCGCATCATGTCAAAGAGTCACTCCTCATCGACCAACTGAAGTACCGCTGGTTCCGATGCCCATAATCTCGGAGCCGGTAAGGAGACTGGCCATGGACATAGTTGGACCCCTCATCAAAACACCCAGAGGATTCCAGTATATCCTGGTGATTATTGACCAAGCTACCCGCTTCCCCTGGGCGGTGCCCCTGAGAAACATTTCGGCAAAGTCAATTGCCCTAGAATTAGTCAAGTTATTCTGCGAGATAGGGTTCCCGCAGGAGGTCTTGACAGATAGAGGGACTAACTTCTTATCAAAGTACCTCGCACAAGTTTGGAACGCTTTTGGCATCCATCATGTGAAGACAGCCGCCTACCACCCCAGTGCAATGGTCTGGTGGAACGACTAAACCAGAGCATAAAGCAAATGCTTCGTCGAGCATTGGGTGGCCAAATGACGGAGTGGGACACCATGTTGCCATTTGTCCTGTATGCCTGTCGGGAAAGAAAACAGACTTCCTTGGGTACCTCGCCGTACGAACTTATGTATGGACGACCGCCCCGAGGTATATTGGACGTCCTAAGAGAACAATGGATTGAGCCCGTTGAGACGGAGATAGGCGTACCTTTATTCTTAAAGAACTTAAGAACCCGCCTGAAAAGAACCTCCCGATTCGCAGGCGAAAGTCTACAGGAGAGTCAACAAAAACAGAAAAGATACTATGATAGGCATGCCAAACCCCGGCAATTAAAGGTCGGAGAAAAGGTGATGGTCTTGATATCGGGCGCCACTCCTAAGTTTGAAGCCCGGTGGAAGGGGCCTCATACAGTGGTTAAGCCTATAGGATCAACCTCCTACTTGATCCAGGATGAAAAAGGACATACACAAGTATATCATGCCAATATTCTTCGGCCCTGGCATGAGCGGTCAGTTTTGCTGGCTTCGGCGGAGAACATATACCACCCTGAACCGATACCGGTGGGCAACCGACGAGGGAAGTACGGGACCAGTCAGCTGCAGAAGAGCGCGGTATCGTGTATTACGTGCTGCGTAAAAGAAATTTCACCAGCCCGTAACATTTTAAGAAGGGGGATGTGTGATGCAGCAGACCAGCAGGGCATAGAAGAAAATGTTTTAAACTTGAAAAAAGACGTGCACAAGCTGCAGTATTTGCAGGAGCCTGATAGGGGGAGCAAGAGGGACCTCTGGAAGACCGAGGATCCACGCCCTACAGGGTGTAACCTAAAACCAGCCAGCCTCCAATCCAAGAAGACAGAAACTCCTTTTAAAGGAAGTCAGGAAGACTGGAGGGAGAACAGGAGGAACAGGGAGTACAGGAGGAGTAGGAGCAGAAGTAGGAGCAGTGAGAGGTCTGGAAGAAGTGCTGTGCCGAGCAGAAGTGACTGGAAAGGCAGAAGTAGCCTTAAAGCCAGAAGCAGCAGAGAAGGCTGCAGAGAAGCTGCAGAACCTTCAGAAGCCGAAGGAGAGGCAGGAGCTGCAGAAGCTACAGACACTGCTGGAGTGCAGGAAAGAGGTACAAGCCAAAGGAACCTGAATGGACAGAGACTACAAAAGGGTCCAAGAGATTCAAGTACGCAAAAGCTGCATTGTGATTGCTGTGGGCAGAACCCAAGCCATATTGCTGGAGCAAGGCAGAATCTCCTTAGGAGTAGGCCACAAGCCTCATCCTCAGGAAAGAAGCAAGAGTTACAAGGTAAACCATATTGTATTGGAAACAGCCTATGGAAAGGGCAAGAGACAGAAGCTCCCTGTACATGTCCCACTGCTCAAAAGAAAAGGTATGAAAAGTTTTTATTGAATAAGAAACTTTTAGGTAAGCCAGGTTTGCAGGAAGTGCATGTAAACCCTTGGAAGAAAGAAAGAAAGATTCACACTGTAAAAATGCTCATGGCCGACGCCCCACGCTAAACTCCAAACACTGGGAGGTCATACAGCATTTGGGTGAGAAACCTAACTATAGCTTGCCGGGAACTGTTGACTTTGTCTCAGATACTTTGCTGGAGGAACCGATGCAAGTGGAAGAGGTAGAATCCCTTTCAGAGGAAGACATGGATTGCAGCTATTGCACCACGGGAAGCGTAGAATGCTTGTGTAACCAGTGAGCACTAAAACCGGTGTAAATAGGAATGCCTGCTTTTGTAACCTTTCTGTGAAAAGAACAGTTTTTGTTTTGAATCTGAGTTGTGATTTTTATACCCTGATGTAAGGAGATTTCTGTTGGTGTTTGAAGCCGATCCTTTGAACCTTTGTGCAAACCAGGGGAAATAAAGCCTTATTTTTCCCTACACTCGATGACCTTTTGTTCTCTGGGTATTTTTGGTAATACAGGATGCTACTGAGGCTATACAACCTTGGGCCCTAGAAAGAGAAACATACCAAACCCAACTTTACTTTTATTTATGTCCGACCTGCCTTGGCCACCCTTAACCACCAGGGCGGCGTTGTGACAACCTATAATCTCTAATTGCGGGCAGAACATGGTAACCCATGACCAGACACATCCCAAGGAAGGCTCGGAGCTCATCTGCATCAGTGAGAAATGGAATACCTCTTTGCTTCATATATAGTTCACTCTGTTCTGCAATTAGTGAGACTAAGGAGTTGAAATCAGACACTTGATCAAAAACAGAAACTGCACTAATGTCTTCAGAATCATCAGACCAGATTTACTTTTACATAATCGTAGTCAATTGTCTCGGAGTTGTCTTTCACCGGCTTCCTTCCCCATTTGAAGTGTACTGTAGTTTGCGCTGACCTGCCACTCGTGATTTAGTCATTGGGGGCAAGTCTTCATCCATTGGTTGTGTTGCTTGTTTTTGAATATCATCAGGATGATTGGCATCATTTGTCTTTTTTCGTTTGTGTGAATTCTTTCTAGAATTTGATGTAGTTGGCTGCACCTGCATCGACTGTTCTTTTGCTCTGGAGACTACTGATGGAGATGGAGTCTTGATGGTACATTTACGTTTAGATTTACCGTAGAATGTCGCAGATATGAATGTTGAAGCTCCACTGGCTAGATTTGTACTACTACTAGGATTAGTAGTTTCAATTGTCAAAGAATCAGGATGTTCTATGGCCACTTCCTCGTCAACATTGTCAACATCTTCAAGCAAGAAATTTTGATCTTCATCAAGAAGCAAATCATTATCATCAGAATCGCTGCTCTCAGCAAACAAGTGTTGTATATCTGCTTCACGTATTCTAAACAAACGCTCATGCATCTTTTTTCGAAGTATGGTTTTCTACGAATTGACGAATGATAACTGTTAGCATGCGACAAAAGAAGTACTGTATTTTTTCAGTTATAGACCACAGGGACAAATGTGTCCCAGAGCAATAAAACTCACTAAAATTGATAAAAATAGCAATTTTTCTAAAGAAAATTATTCAGTTTTGTCAGACATGCGCGTAATTAAATATGAAAGTTCACATAACATCCGGCTTCTTACATCATTTTCTATGGAACACCAAAAGAACACAAATTCCTATTTCCATAATGGTAAATTATGAAGCGCTTTATAGAAAATAAATGTTACATGAATTGGTCATTAAATGGAATCATTTGACAGAATAAGGTTTTATCTTGGTGTGAACAGAAATTAAAATGGATTTTAAATAAAAATTGCATGTTTTATGAGTTTTAAAACTTATGGGACAAATATGTCCCCTGGTCCTTAAAGGGTTAACGTACCTACAACCTGTTAACGTACCAACTCAGTCACTATTTCAGCCCACACAATTCTTATCACTCTCTTCTAGACAAAGCTGTTCAGCTTATCACCATCTCCCCCCATACATTCTGCATTTTTTGAAGCACTGTACACTCAAACAGATATGGCATCCCTGCCTCTCCTGATCTGCTCCCTCTACCTTCTAACCATCATCACACTCTCTGTATTTCTTATTCCTCATGGAAGACCTATACCAATTATCCATTCTTACCTGCCTCATGGCCTGTACATACCATTGCTTAGACCTAAATATATAACTACCCACATCCAAATAAAGCCTCAAGCAACTCCTGTCCATCAGACCCTTGAATCTATACCCAGTCAACCGGACATCAAATGTGTACTCCTAAATGCTCGATCAGCTTGCAATAAAACGCCAGTCATACGGGACTTCCTCATGGGTCAATAAATCAACGTGATGATTGTAACAGAATCTTGGTTCAGATTCTGACAATGTCTTGATGAATCAACTAACTCCACCTAACTACAAACTCTTCAACTGTTGGAGAGCCAACCGCTGGGGCAGTGGAGTATTCATCCTGGCCAAGAGCGACCTCTACTTTCATGCAACCACCCCTAGCTCAGGAGGAGGAATGGACACCATCATTATCTCAAACAAACAGCTAACACTCTGACATATAGAGCTCCTAACTTGAGAACTGAGGTGCTACCAACATTACTTTATGCAATCACAACTGCCCCAACAATCATCATCTTCTACTGGGGTACCTAAATTTATCCTCACTCAACGCCAGAGTCTCAAAATCCTTTATAGAAACTGTGGGCTACACCCAGCTATTTAAGGAATCCACCCATATCAGAGGAAACCCCTGGACCTTATCTTTGCCCCCCAGAAGATGATCAGAGACAATTGGCTTCCAACAGTACTAACGGATTCTATACCATGGTCAGACCACAAAACTATAACATTCTACATCCCAAGTATCTACATGATGGAAAAGTAGGGACACCAGCCAATGCACTCTTCCAGATTCCACTGTCTGGACAAGGAAACCTTCCTAGACATCCTCCTTCTGAACCTTGACTGTAGCTCGGATGATTTTGACACTTTAATAGCTAACTGGAACCAATCGATAAAGATTATTACATCAAAATTACAGACTAGCTCCAACTCAAATCTCTGCAGCTTGGTACACCAGAGATCTAAAAACCTCCAAGCGCAGCCTGAGATGGCTAGAAAGAAAATGAAGAAAAACAAAGTTCTCTTCCAACCTCCACAATTAGATGTCCGAACTCAAGGAATACCACGCTCCAATAAACAAGAAGAAGAAAGGAATACCATATCAATCTTATCAGGCTGCATACTTTCCCCCCTACCTGTTCAATTTATATGCAGAACAAATTAGAGAAGCAGGATTGTATGTAGACAACAGAGGTGTGAAGATTGGTGGAAGATTCATCAACAACCTCCGCTATGCTGATGATACCACATTACTGGCTGAAAGTGAAGATGATCTGAAACATTTGCTTCTTATGATCAAAGAACATAATCTCAAAATGGGCCTGCACCTTAATGTAAAGAAGACAAAGATCATGACAACTGGCAAAATCAACAATTCATCGTTGATGGCCTGTCCAATCCCGCATCCAATTCAAGCTTCTCCTGCAAACCTATAAGTGCATCCACTCTATGGCCCCTAACTACCTCTTATCTCTCCCTACATCCCTTCTCAAAATCTGCGCTCCGCTAACAAATTACTTCTATCAATGCCTTTCACACGCACTGCAAACTCCCAACTGCGCTTCTTTCATCTTGATGCACCTTACGCCTGGAACAGCCTACCTGCGTCTGTGCGCCTGGCATCCTCCTTGGCCCTCTTCAAATCCAGATTGAAAACCCACCTCTTCACTGTTGCATTCAGATCCTGACTCCTTCCTCATCTAACCCTAACCCTCGTCATCATTTATGGCTAAACTACTGACCAAACCGTACCTTGCGCAGAACTGACTAATGCTCTATACTGTTCTAACTTATGTTTGTTCTAACTAGATTGTAAGCTCCGATGAGCTTGACTCTGACGGGCAGGGACTGTCTCTTGTATGTTGGCTACCTCTTGTTAGGTCAGCTGTGCAGCGCTGCATGCGTGGCGCTTTACAAGTGATGAATAGTAGAAGAAATTGAAATCGTGGACAACTTTATCCTACTTGGATCAACTATCAATAAAGAAGCGGTCAAGAAATCCGACGACGCATTGCTCTTGGCAGAATGGCTATGAAAGACCTAGACAAGATTCTCAGGAGCAGAGATGTCTCTCTCCATTCAAAGATTTGACTTGTTCAAGCCATGGTATTTTCAATAACAATCATATGTATGTGAAAACTGGACAGTGAAAAAGATAGGAAGAAAATTGATGCCTTTGAATTATGGTGCTGGCGGCGAATGCTGCATATACCATGGACTACCCGAAGAACAAAACCAGTCAGTACTAGAGGAGATCCAAACCTAAGCTTTCTTTAGAAGCTCAGATGACAAGACTTCGACTTTCAAACTTTGGACACATCATGCGAAGAGAGAGATCATTAAAGAAAGACATCATGCTTAGCAAGATAGGTCAATGCAAAAGAGGAAGGCCAGCAATGAGATGGATTGATACAATAACAGCAGCTACAGGTACCAGTCTGTCAACAATGAGCCATCTAACTGAAGACCGAACACAATTTAGGACAACTATCCAGAGGGTCGTCATGAATAGACAGACTCGACGGCACTTAACAACAACATCGATTTCATCTCAGAATCACTGAATCACCCCAGAGAACTATTTCTAATTGTAAAATCCCTTCTCAAAGACCCTACCTGAGATGATGCAGCCAACCACTTTAAAGGTTTGGTATCTTTCATCAGCCATTTACCAGCAACAAATATGATGGCAATTAACCCCTATAACACTCATGGAATTCATTTTCAATTATAACACAGGAGCCCCTAGAAATTATCATAACAAACTTAAACACTACAATATCACCCCTCGATCTATGCCCTGTCAGCTGGATCAAATCAGCACACTCTGAACTTCTCCCGTTCATGCACAAAATCATATAACTATCTCTTACCCAAGGATACATGCCTCCTCTACTCAAAACATCATCACTTTGCCCCATAAAGAAAGCCACGCACAAGATCCCAAACTCCCATCATCATACAGACCTATCTCAAGTTCACCATTCCTTGCAAAAATCATAGAAAAAACTGTACTGCTACAACTTCAACATCACATAGATACAAAGGCATCACTCGACTCCCACCAATTCAAATTCAAACATAATCATGGTGTGGAAACACATCTCACGACATTAATGGACAGTCTCATCAAAGGCACTAGCATATCAAAACAAACCTCCTTACTACTATTCCTGGACATCAAGTCTGCTTTTGATTTGGTACCTCACAATATTTTACTACAGTGCCTCCATTTACTAGGCCTTGCAGGCACAGCCTACTACTACTATTTAGCACTTATAGAGCGCCACGCACGCAGTGCTGCACAGCTAACCTACAAGAGGTAGCCAATATACAAGAGACAGTCCCTGCCCGTCAGAGTCATGCTCATTGGAGCTTATAATCTAGTTAGAACAGAACAGAGCATTAGTCAGTTCTGCGGAAGGTACGGTGTGGTACAATTTGGTCTATAGTATGGTTATAAACATTGATGGGGGTTAGGGTAAGATGAGGATGGAAGTCAGGATTTGAATGCAACGGTGAAGAGGTGGGTCTTCAACCTGGATTTGAAGAGGGCCAGGGAGGATGCCTGGCACAGAGACTCAAGTAGGCTGTTCCAGGCATATGGTGCAGCAAGGTGAAAGGAGCGTAGTCGGGAGTTTGCGGTGGGGTGAAAGGCATTGATAGAAGTAATTTGTTAGCGGAGCGCAAATTTCGAGAGGGGACGTAGGGAGAAATAAGAGGTATTGAGGGGCCGTAGATTGAATGCATTTATAGGTGAGTAGGAGAAGCTTGAATTGGATGCAGGATTGGACAGGGAGCCAGTGAAGTGACTTGAGAAGAGGGGTAATGTGGGCATGGAGAGGCTGGCAGAAGATTAGTCGAGCAGCATGATTTTGTATAGATTGAAGGGGGCCGTGGTAGTGGGAAGCAAGGTCTGAGCAAGCAATGGGTAGCAAGTTCTAGGCACACAGTGGGTAGCAAGTTCTATACAGGCAATGGGTAGCAGTTCTATGCAGGCAAGTGGGTAGCAGGTTCTAAGCGGTTAATGATAGGGAGATCAATGCCAGCAGTGGGATGCAAAACGAACGGAGAGTAGCTTGACAGAATAGGGTTGGTGCTCGTGAGATAGTTGGGGTCAGGAGGTGAAGTGTGGAGGAGCGGACAAGTCAGCTCGACCCCAGCAGCTATGGAGATTTGAGCATTGGGTAGCAGTAGAAGGTGCTGGATGTACAGGCCATGCCTGGCACAGGCCTGCCAGACACGGGTGCGCCCGATGGCACCTCCAATTTAAAGGTCAGACTGCCCTGATCCAGCTCCGGCGAGGGAGGAGTGCGGCATGCAGCCCTGCGCCCGATGGCGCCTCCAATTTAAAGGGCCGACTGCCCTGATCCAGCTCCGGCGAGGGAGGAGTGTGGCGTGCAGCCCTGCGCCTGTTGGCGCCTCCATTTTAAAGGGCCGACTGCCCTGATCCGGCTCCGGCGAGGGAGGAGTGCGGCATGCCCTAAAATGGTTTACATCCTACCTCAACAACCGCAAGTAGCAAGTCATCTTGAGAGTCCAACTATCAACCTCATTCACCCAGCACCCAGGAGTTCCACAAAGCTCATCCCTCTCAGCTCTCCTATTCAACATATTCTTACAACCCATCTGTGCAATAATGCAATCCTTAAATGTCTTATACCATATGTATGTGGACAGTGTGATGCGTTATATTTCATTCTCCACCACCAAACCTAACTACATATCCCTATCATGATGCTTCAGAACTGTCAGACAATAGCTTTTGGAGCACAATCTCCTCATAAACCACAACAAAACCGAAGCGCCCATCTCGAGGGACCCTAATTACATTCCCTCCACCCACCATCTCAATTGCAGGAACCCACCTGAATGTGCATTCACAAGTGCGATATCTCGGCATAAACCTTGACCAGCATCTTTACCTTTCTACCTCACATTAACAACACCATATATCACAAACGGAAAATCATTCAACACCTCAAACCGCTGCTCGACCATCAAAACTATCGCACAGTATTCTAAGCCCTCATGACGCCTCATTTTGACTACTGCAACTGGCTCAAAATACGCTGCTCGTGACCTGATCAATGCCACTCCATCAAGCCCACATTACTCCTCTCCTCCAACAGCTACATTGGCTACCTGTAAAAGCAAGGACAAAATACAAAGCTATAGTCGCAACATTCAAAATATGCCAAGGCCTCTCATCTGCTTACCTCAAATCACTTCTACAGGAAACCCCCACAAACAGATCCAGGAGATCACCACACCAAAATTTGCTAACCGTACCCACCACAAACCCAAAAAGTAGCAAATCCACATTCAATAGAGCCTATTCAATGTACGCCCCAATCATGTGGAATTCACCAGCGGCAGATTTCAAGACAAAATTAAAAACTCTTCTATTCCATGAATTCCTTGGAAGTGAAGTCTAGCCCACTTCTTTCTCTACCCCCCCCCCCCCCCAAACCCCAAATCTACCTGCGAGACAGGTTTTTTCCATCTTGCCCTTCCTCTGACCACACACTCCCCTTACTGCTTATTCCCTACTGGTATCCATTCCAATCCACATTAATATTATGCTCAAGCATGTATATATGTAATGTTATAACTTGGTACAAACAAGAGGGTTTTGGATTTGTTAGGAACTGGGCAACATTCTGGGGAAGGGAGGGGCTCCACCTTAACCAGGATGGAGCCAGGCTGCTGACATTAACATTTAAAAAGGAGATAGAGCAGCTTTTAAACTAGATAATAGGGGAAGGCCGACAGTCACCCAAGAGTACATGGGTCAGAAGAATGTATTCTTGAAGAGTACTAGCAAAAGAGGAAAGTTAAGACATTTTAACAGAGAGGTTCCAATAAACATAAGTTACCCAGATGCCATTAAGTACAGAGCTGGAAGATTCCAAATTATCCCTATCAGCTGATAACCAAATTAATATGAATGAAATATAACCTCTAAAATGCTTGTATGCAAATGCTAGAAGTCTAAAAAATAAGATGGGAGATTTAGAATATATTGCCCTAAATGAGAGATTAGATATGATTGGTATCTC